>OY829479.1:6098125-6706937 GCA_963691745.1 Ditula angustiorana
TAAAGGCCCAACATGTTAGTTCCCTTCATCCCTTGTAAGCCACGACGGTTCTTTTTCACCAGAGACTCCAACCTAAGTATAACTAGTTACCAAAAACTGTCAGTTTTGTAAATGTGGCAAAGTAAAAAAAAGGGTTATATTTATCGGACAAAAAAAGCGAATTTAGTAGAAAAATATACCTCTTGTACAACTTAAAACCGACGAATGCGAGCGTGGAACTAATTACGGATTCAAATTCCAATCGCGAGGGGCCCAAAATTGCAAAGTGATAGATAGACGATGGAAAGGGGGAAAAAATCTAATCAATTTCGGTAGTCCTCTAACCAGTTTTAATTAAAGCTCTTGTCAGTTTATTTTGATAAAGAAAACGGGTCAGTGAGGGGTAAATTCACGCATCCCGTTTCTTGAACTCGTCTGTTTGGTTAAAAAATATACGTCTATTTTGAAAGATACCCATCTTATCTTACTTTCATAATAAAGGTAATAAAGGATCTGTTAGTGTGTTTTAAAGGGTATGAGCTTTTGAACTAAAAGGTTACTGAACTAAAGCAAATGCCTTTTTGCCAATACCACAAATCATAACTTTTCTAACCGCATTACCTATTTAATTTCATTATTTCTTTTTAAGCAAAGCAAGAAATACGTGGCATGATATATCAAAATACAGTACGTTATTACAAAAGAAAATATTATGTTTCTATTTCCATATTAACAAATATTTCGCTAGATCAGATTCTTGTCTTTATGAGTAAGCCTTTTATTCTGAAGCCAAACAAATATAAACAATACGTGAATCTCGTATTGAGGACTGCCTTCACCTAATACTTACCTTATCTTTCGATCGATCGGCGTTATCATCCCGGACCCTTTTACGTTTTTCGTGGTTTTCCTTGGTAATGATGTAACATACTTTATATTGGTTAAGCCCTTCCCGTGTATGCGAGGATCATGACCTTATTTAAGGTAAAGTGAACCTTATATTTTTAGGCTAAGGGTGGCGTTATGCCAGTATTTAGGGAGCGTACAATTGGTAATACAATAGGTCAGATAACAAAGAAGATGTTTGCGTAGATTGGCATTGTTACCCCCTTGTGTCAAAAAGTGGCATTATTCCGTTCACGTGACATGAAGGGAAGTGACGGAAACCCTTGACAACCCTTACGTTTACCAGGTTTTTGTTTATAAATCGAACGGAATCCTTCCTGAGATTGTCCCTGGGGGTTGACGCTTTCACAGCATTATTTTGTTTTTGTGAAATATATCCTCTGACAACGTAATACCTTTACGTATTTGTTCAGGTCTGTCCAAATAAAAATGTGTTATTATTCAAATAGAATATCGTTGGTATTTAAATTTGTTGTAGTGTTGATTTACACAGAGGAAATTTTTGACTTGTGTCGCTCTAAATTTTCGTCAAATGATAATCAGTACCATTTTAATTTCATTTGGCTCAATGTAATTAAAATATTTTTGCAAGAATAGAGAAATGACAAATTCGAATGCGTTTTGTACTTTATTACTACAATTTTATTTTTAAATAAGCAACATAGTTCCAGATTTTTGGAAAAGCATTTTCTGTTTGTTTCATCAAAAAGTGCATTGCATCAATCTTGTCGACATTAATGTTGATCGTCGATTCGTGTACCCTCATGGATAAATGGTCGCATTTTTCACGTAAACAAGCCAATATAATTTACAATTGCTGCGCTTGGGCGGCACGCGTAGAAACCATGAAAATAGCTGTGTTGCTGCAGAAGTTTTTTATTCGAAATATACGAACGAAATTTATGAACGCTAAATGAAAACCAAATAAAATTGAAGCGGAGTTGATAAAATGCTCTATTTGATTTGATTTTTGAAATGTTGTTTAAACTCATTTTGGTATGTTTGAAGATTAAACACACTTTTCATGGAAGAATATATTCTAAGATGTAACGTTTTGTGATTAATAATTACGGTGTATAGTTGATTGTAAATTAATTCTAACCTTAAAGTGTACTAAGTACATGGAGTCTTCCTAACATGAACCACAATATATCCACTAAGTCTACCGGTAGTCCGAGCTAATAAAGTGATGTTACGGAATATGCAATTACATGGAAATTTCACACGGAGGGCCGTAATACCTCGCTGGCACCAGAAATTAAGGGCATTAAGTGGTTCCGTGGCAGATTGAGGATTTTACAGTTCGTGCGTCAGTGTCGCTTAGGATTATGCTCAAATCAGGTTTAAACGATTAAGTGATCAATGTGTGCTGACCTAGTGTGCGGTTAGTAGGTGTGTGGAAAAGTGTGTTAGTCTATAAAATCATATTATGCTTACTCGATTAATTGTATTTTTTAAGACTATTGTGTACCCAGCGCTCTCCATATAAATGGTGATAGTGTTTTCACCCTTTAAACTTATCCCTTTTGCCGAAATTCATTTATTAAAATATTATTGGACAATACAAAAAAATTACAAATGGCGGACTTAATACCGTAAGGCATTCAAATAGGTATTTTAATATTCTGTTGTTATGCCTATGAACTAAGTATGTATGTTTTGATTTTTTAAATATTTCGTCGTTTTGAAAATATTGACAATTTTATTGTTTTGTATAAGACTACTAAAATGAAAATATTTTAAAAACTATGACGATATTAAAAAATCAAAACCTACAAATCTATTTCTAAGGCATTATGTCAGTATAATAAAAAGTCATGGCTATTGATTAAGGTTTAGAGGATGGAGAAAGTTATAGTCGATTGTATGGAGAATGCTTTTTGAGGCTGGGCAAAATCCTCTTAAAGCAAAAGTATTACAGTCGCGTGAGCTGGGATTTTAACCCGCATCCCATAACTAAGTAATTAAAGCAACGCGTGCTACCATTCAAATGCCTACTCAAACGACCGAAAAACTTTTGCATTTTTGAAAAGGTAAGGAAAAAATATATAATTTAATTGAGACCTACCTCCTTTTTTGCAGTCGGTTAAAAAATAACCAATCTGAATTTAGTTTTAGTTTTAGTGTTTAAAAGTTTTTTTATTATGCTGACAATCCGATCTTAATTTTGTTTTAGTTTTATTGTTTAATACTTTTATGTCATTTTGACGATCTCAATATAAAAACGTGTAATTGTATATTCTATACCATTTATAATCTAATTTTATATTGACTAAATAAATAGACTTAACTAAACTAATAAAAAAACTATCTTATGACCTTACAAAATTAAACCAAACTGACTGTTATGGTCAGGCATTGGCAAAGAGGAATGCGTGCGCTGTCAGGTTCCTTGTATTAATACGAGTAGTCTAAGCTTTATTTAGCGTAATTTTTTTCCTCAATATGTTAAAATTGTACAAAGAAATTTACTTTCAAATTTGGTACATATAATTTTTTTTACGTCAACCTTAATTTCGTTACGCAATTTAAATCGTTATATCGTTAAAAGACATTTAATAATAGACAGAAATTCATTTGATATTTAAATCTAAGTCCATCTTGCCGCGCCGCATCAAAGTAATTTGTAATCAATTATATTAAAAGCACTAATTAGCATTCAGTGGCACCGAGCTTATAATCTAAAACACCAGCATAAATCAAATAAAGCAGCGAATTTATTTTACACCGAGTCTTAGATGAAATTTACAAGTGCGAACTAATTAAAAGTTTTTCTTTTCTCTCACGAGCCGGATGTCTGCCGAGCTTTTTGGAAAACAGCCTTCAGCAGAAAAGTTTATCCATTACGTGAGTATTGGGAGTCTGTATTCGAACAATTTGGTAGTTCTGAACGGACAGCTTCTGAAATTCGTTGCGGCTGTCACATGCCCTTGTTATACTAATAGAGGTATATCACGAAAAACAACTCTGCTCGGGTTGTATTCAATTGGCTTGGCCGAAAGAAATAAAAGTTGTCACAAACGAACGCTACAGTATTTTTCTGCTACTACCGCTACGATGCTTCTACGATAATAGCGTAACGTAGCGTAGCGTATCGTATCTTACCTACATGTAAACTTAGTATACTACTAGCGTATAGACGATTTATTCATGGAATATAAAAATTAACAAAAAACACTACATAAACTTAAAACCTAAGAACTAAAATAAAATTTAAACTAATTACAAATAATTTAGCGTATAGACGTATAACGCCTTAATTTATGTGTAACCATTAATGATTTCTACAGTCGAAGACAACTTTAATGTATCGCTTCATAATGAGGTATATGAGATGATTTAAAATGTTCAAAGTTTTTAACGTAATGTGGCTAAATGGTGTGACTTTTTATCAATTCTAGTCGTTTTGCGACGATAAAACACTGTTTTTTAAGGCACTGCGTTTTGTTTTTGGAAGTTCCAGTTGCTAGTCAGAAATATTGTTCATTAAATGCGTGAAAATTTACTGTCATTATTTAATATTAGTAGCTGGAACTGTTTAAATCAAAACACAGTTGCGTAAGAAACACTCCTATATTCCCGTAAAACGACTTGAATTTTTAAATAAACATATAAATTGGCCACAATAAATTAATTACTGCGGTTTTTTAAAATTGCTCCTAATTTAAAAATTTTTTTAAAGCGTCAAATTATGGGATCATTCTTAACTGACTGTTAACGTCTTTGGTCAAAAGAGATAGACATATCAATTTCCTAGTGTTACAAAATTGTATGCCTCCCTTTCGAAAAATTATAACACCTCTCAATTCCGTCTTTAATGGGTACCGACTTAAGTCTTAACCGAGTGTGGTTCAAGGTTCTAAGTAAAAGAAAACTTTATATCAAATTGGGTTTACTTGTGCTGACCTGTCATTCAAAACGGGTTACAATGTGAACACGCAGCCCACGCAAGACGTCTATCATGTTATAAGTTTATGTTATATGTTTTTCGTAGCAAGCTCGCACTGTTTTTCACAATACTTTCCCAGCTAGGAAACATTACTGTGTTTAAATGGTGGTTATTTAGAAGCAATGTTGTTGAAAATTGAGTAATCGACGCAAGCAATTTAAGTTATTGCAGTGACTGCGTACTAATTACAGTCGAACACGTGTTAAACCCGTTGCAAACCAATACGAAAACAAGGCGTTCAAATTCGAATATGCTCTTTCAAATCAACCAATCAGGCAACGATTTAAAACACCAGTCGATGGCAAGTTGGTCTTGTGTATCTAGGGTTTCGTATCGGCAGATATATTTGTGGTGTGTATCTACCAGACCAATTAGAACAAAACTAAGTTTGTTTGTCAGGGATTTTTGATGATTAGATTTTTTTTAAACTGTGCTAGTTTTTTTCTACAATATTCAAAATATTATCCTTTATTAACCACTATATCTTACTCCATAGTATTAATTGATATAAAGTTAAGCTCAATTTCAAGTCAAACAGACAAACTAGTTCAGGAGGGTAATTAATAAATACTAATAACAACTATATTTTTGCAAAATAAGATTTACCTATACTGTTTACAACATTCCTCGTCTTAAAAAAAACGTAGTCTGGTTAGGCTACGTGTTTTAAAGACCACCTTCTTACTAAAATAGCATGTGAACAACTTTGAGTTAGTATTCGCATTGAGATGAACAGGGTATAACCGTCTTGTTAGCCGTACTTACGCGTCTGATGCCCGCGCATCCCCCACCGATTATAGGAAAATTCAATGTAGCGTTTACGTAATTTCGGTTTTCCGGGTTGACGCGTCGCGTAATAGCGCGGGGGTGTCATGTGACGCTCAGTGATATCGCAGTGGGTTCAATACATTAATAAATAACGCTGTGTGTTTTAATTAAAAAAAAGATGGAAGTAAAAGTGTTGGTGGTCTAGTGACTATGGGGTGGATCGTGATCGTGAGCTACCGAGTTCGATCCCCGGCGGGCGCCATGTACCAATGAGTTTCTCTAACTTATGTACATTATTTAAGTATTGACTATAGTCACCAACGTTCATACGGTGAAGTAAGCAATCGCGAGAAAAACCGGTAATCTACGGAACCATAAAGTGTTTGGGTATTCAGACACATAATCGTGATTGGAAAAGGTTGACTGGTAGAGAATTGCTAAAGGCTGTTCTTTTTATTATTTTTGCTATATAGGGTGAAAAGTTTGAATGCCACATGGATGGCAACTACCTTAAATACTGGATATAGCACATTCTGTGTAAAGGAGACTTTCCTTTATTTTTAAAAACAGTACATTCTGCATTTATCTATAAATCTGTATAATCTGTATAATCTGTATATTATTAACAAATAAAGAAACCTTTTGCATTAAAAAAAAATTGGTATCGTTGTTACTATGCCCATGTTATAGGCAGGGTTTAGTGAATATTGTAGCTAATTTCTGTTGTATTATAATACCGTGTGAGTGCCAATTAAAACTGTATCGATAAAAGCCTTCATAAAATAAAAATAATAATACGTAATCATTCGGTAGGTATCGAACCCACACATATCGAATAATGGCTTTCTTCTCGTATAAATGTAGCCTTCGTTCAGGTATCTTAGATTCCTAAATATTTAATGTCTGACCCCGTTTAAAATTTCGCTGAGGTAGTATTTGGCAGGGATCCGCTCTTCAGTTCTACCTCAAGATAATCGCTATTCTGATCACACATTTTTTAAAATTTTGTTAATGCTGCCTTTTTAAGTAGTCCGTGTTAGTTAAGTTTCAGTTGAAATAGATGTCAGCTGGTTTAACTTATATTGATGGACAAGTTAGAGGAAAACGGCGTCTCGGAAGGCGGAAGAAATCTTGACTGTGCAATATTAGGAAGTGGAGTCATAATGGCAGAGCAACTGTTCCGTATGGCTCAACACATAGAAAAAATGGCAGAGCTAACGGCCAATATCCAGTAATAGAGAGACACTTCAAGAAGAAGAATTTCAATTGAAATTATACCATGTAATGCAAGGGTGCCAACGCAGTCAAAAGTAAAAACCGCATACTAGATACAAAGTACGTTTGTTCTGCTATTCATGTCGCGAAAAAGGCGAACTCATACACACACACACACATACACACAAAGTGAGAGAGAAAGAGAGAAGTAACGAGAAAAATAAGTATTAAATAAATAAATTAATGAATATGACAGACAAACCTTGCTTTTTTATGAAATAGGAAGGCAAACAATCAAATGGGTCTTGCTTACTCCTTTAGTAAAATTATGGGATCAAATAAGAGTAGGTACGAATCACTAGGTAGTAATGTCGATCTGATCTATCGAACCTTTTTAACCCGGCCTAAATCATCTCTGTTCTCAATACGTCGGGTGTTAAAAATAACGCCCGTTGACGACTAACTTAAGTAACACGAGGGTCGCTCCCAACTTAAGAGTAATTCCCAAACTAGTGGTACCGATAACTGATTTTATTTCCTCACAGATACGTCTCGACTTTCCCGGACCTTGTTAGTGTCGTAAAATTGCCAGGGGGCTAATAAAATATATAATTTGATCAGGATCGAATTGGCCCTTTGGTCCCGCGGGGAGATCGCCCATCGAGATACTTTTCACATTATACCCAACGTGACAAAAAGTAACATTGAAACCATGTTAAAATGTTTTCGTGACCTTAGATAATAGTACATTTTATACGGAAGTTTTGAGTTTGTAAAAAAAGCACTTTAGATACTTAGAATAAGAAGGCTTAACTAAGGTTCAAGTTTCAAAACATGGAATGAACGATACATTAAATTGAAATTAGAGATCCTGCTGGCCTATTTGATATAAAATATTATCGCCAATACTTAAAATGGAGATACAAGCTTGAAGCCCGCTATTTAAAAAATATTCACAAGCACAATATGTATTAGGTAAATACATTTTATCCACGAAAAAAAACTGGACAGCAATTAAGGTTTATACAAATTGTCCTCCCAAACTCCCAATACATTTTTCGGTACTAAGCAACATTACATGACCAAACAAACGCTGTATCCAATTATTGGAATTGATTCAGGCGTTACTTTGCTGAGGTTCCATATTGACAAATTACTGCTCTGCGAAAACAGTGCTATAGTACTAACACTCTAGGGCAAAGGGCTGCGTCTGTGCAAGTAATAGTATATTGTAGTACAGTCGCCATCAAATATATTGTAGTGGGCAAGTTGCTCAAAAACACTTAAACACGACTTTATTGCCAAACGCGTTCGGTCGTTTTTAGATATTTTTGAAAACCTATATTATTTTAAATTTAGTCGAATAAGCATTGTTGCTTTGATGTTGTTTACTTCATTAAAAACAGATTGACGAGTTGAAAATCATTTGCAATAGTTTTAATTGAGTATAGTGTTTTCGGAACTTTGTTTATGTGTATGGAAATTTTGCAAAAAATATTATAAAAATCCTCCGTTTCAAGGGTAGAAAAGTGTAAATTTTTGGTATTGTATTTTTTTCCACTTTCATCATTTTTATTACAGAGCAATTACAACATACATATTTAACTTTTAACATAAAACTACCATGAGATTCAGGCATTTTAAAATAAACGAATCCCTCACATATTTAAAAACCGAGTTATTTATTACTTGACATGGTTCGGACTAGTCCTTAGTCCTTACTCATGAGCCCTGCAGCCGTGGCAATAACATGGCTTTATATACTCGAGTGATTCGTTATTTCAGTAAGCACCGAACTATTTAAGCTTCAAGTTCGGTTAAGATTTAACTTGCGTTGTGTAAGTCCTTAAAGAGTAAACTTGGGTAACTTGGACCACCACCCAACATTGTTAAAACTCAACAAGTAATACATGTAGACACGTAGAGACGGGCAGACGCCTAATATTTATAACGAACAAATAGGTTACGTTTGACACGCTCGGCAGCCTGAAAATGATGTCGGTTCGTAAATTACAAGGAAACTTCTGCTTTGAGGTGGTCAATCCGTCCCCCGCCTCCCCGGGAAAGTACCGTGATCTTATGCAGTATAAATAATTCTAGTGCACCTGTATAATAAAATGCAATATTATTTTTGGCGTAGTTTAAACAGGTTTCTTCTCTCTCTTAATTTGGTGTAGCCTTTCTTTATAACTGGGAAAAGGTTGTTTAAAAAATACCATATATCTGTCTTCTTGTCACAAAGACTCGTAAGTGTTAGAATTTCACGTGTACCAGAGAGATACACATTGTAAGGTTGAAGTGTAATTCCAATTTATGTATGCTGATATAAATCTGAATACTGTACGCGTCTGATTAGTCTGTGTGAACATTTAGTCTCGAGTTCCAACATCAAAATGCTCAGTTTTGCGTGAAATTTAGTTCCAAGTTGCGATGGAAAGACTCAAAACCTTTACCATAACGAGTTAATTTAAGTTTTTACACGAAACTGATCGACCTGGGGAGCTTCTAGTAAAAGTAATCGTTTCAGAGGGAAACTTTTGATTAGTTAAAATTAGCAGAACATTTTCAGATATCGTTAAATGTCAGTTTATGTATGTATGCATGTAAATTCTTTATTGTACAAAATAACATAAATCACAAGAAATACAGCGATGTACAAAGTCGAACTTATGCCTTTAAGGGATCTCTTCCAGTTAACAGTTAACCGTTTATGTATAGCTACTGTTTTCAGGTTGGACTGACATATAAAGCTTGTAGCTCCAGCAATGTGCCCGAATATTGAAATATTCTGTCTAGTTAGTATGTTAATTTTAGTGTGCTCATGAATAAAAATCTTGGGTTTCATATTATAGCTTTCTAACGGTTTATGATTATGTTTTAAGACATGGAAAGGTGCATAAGTTAAATAGCGAAACTATTCGAAAACATTTAAATCAATAACGAAACCCGAAACTATGAAATGGCGGTATATTGAAAGGTTAAATTAAAATACCAGGTATTATTTATCTTTCCAGAGTATGGTCCTAAAGAGCAAACGTCCTTGCTATCCGTTGAAAAATATGAGAATATTTCTATCAGCAGCTAGTAGTACTTCTACTTATTAAAATTCGAAAGCTGAACTTTGAAATTCAACTTTCGCAAAGCGAAATTGTCCTCGACCGTTAAATTAAAAATTTCAGCGTCGCGCGAATAAACATAAGAAAAACATTAAGTCCGTGAGCGGCAGACAAGCGGGCAGATTAACCAGCGGGTCGTGGTCCGTCCGATTTGAATTAGAACGTTACCGTCGTAAAAGTATGTATTTCATAATTCTAAAACATATGCGATGTATTTGATAGACCTAGGTTTACAACTCAATTGCCAGGCTATAAGGAAAGAGTTCCAGTTATTGACAGTGACTAAATAATTGACGAGAAGATACGAAAACATACGAGTAAAAACGAGAAACAATAATGTCAACTATTTACTGGTAAAAACAATGTCAAGCACCGGTACAACCTTACTGTAATTGTTCATAGAAATTATAAAAATAACCCTATTCAATATTTATCAACCTCAACTACCACTCCCTAGAGGTAGTTAAGGTTGATAAATAATGAATATGAACACATTTAAATTTAATTTAGTTTCGTGTTTTTAAATAGAAGAGAATATTGTACGCCTCTAGAAGGCAGGATATGGCGCTTTTTTTAAATACAAATTATCACCTAATTAACCCATAATCATGCAATAAAGATATTTTGTTTTTTTTGGTTGGTCCGGTTTGTACTTTTCCGAAAATGTTATGTATTATTTTCGAATGTCCAAAGACAGCATTTATCCATTTCGTCCATTTGTACCTTCTTTATATCTAACATATTATAGGTTAGTCTGTGAGCTACTTACTTACCTTAGAACTTTTATCCTTAGTTACAGAAAAAAAGTAACAAGACTGGTCAAAGTTGCCGTTGTCGTTTCATTTGTCATATATTTACTTATTGTTATAGTTGTGTTCAAAACATGGCGACCAATGTGTATTAGCTAAATAACAATATTCAAAACGAACAAAGCAAGTTAAGCATTAACGAAATAAGCCCGGGGTTCCAAACTTTGTGACGGTTCACAGCCACCCTTTGTGAGTATGAAATGAGGTTTATACACTGCCTATGCGAATTTCTAGCCACCTGTAAAACTCTTTACATTTTACCAAGTTTAGTTCGTTTCGTTAGCGGACTTACAAGTTTTTATGACAAGCTCTTTTGAAATTGTTTCATCGAAATTCAATTATAACAACTTTGGCTTTTGAACTTCCTTTGTTTGAATTACTGACTCTCGCGCACAATAAATTTCAATAATATAGCACCTTCTCGTTAAGAATGGTCTGCTGTTGAAATGTGGCGCAAATAATTATTAATTTCTAATCAAAACAAATCTTGTGAACTCCTAAGAAGTTTTCAAAGAAATAAATGAAGTCTCAAGCAATTATGGTTTCTTAAGTCCGATGAATTCAAGGAAATAGCCACCCGAGTGCACCCACAAGCATTGCCGCCGGATGAATATTACGAAAATAGTTGTCACGTATGAAGTTAATAGGTCTGATTACCTTTCACTGGAAATACTCAGTAAACAGTTGACTCCAAGCGAAGAGTCACGTATTTTCTGTATGTTTGTGTAGAATCCACTTGGTAGCAAATAAGGTAGATTAGTTACCGGGAAAAGTGGACAATATCATATATTAAATAATATTTTACTTGCTTTACTTTGTTTATTATACCAGTATAATTTGAATCCCCAAAATTACACATATTTCTACACAGAACAATAATAATTATGATTAGACGAATATTCTTTAACATTTTGTAACGATCGATCGGCTTAAAAACATGTGTAATTTTTTATCAAAATTAATTAATGAATTGTACGTACAAACGTACTCTAGTATTTGTTAAAGGATTTGTTTTTAAAATACTCGTAATGAGAACAGCAAAAGACTATTAACACACTAAAATCCAATCGCGTGTTTTTGCCGTTTCGAATCACCTATCCTTGCTCTCGAAATTCTGTTACATCACAGTATGTTACTGTAGCCTCTACTACTAAAACATAACCCAAAAAAATAATGGCCATGTAGGTACTTTACTAATTTTAAGAGGCGTCTAAAAATGTGCATGTAAATATTTTTCGTAATTTTTATTTGTTTGCAATAAAACTAATAAATCACGTAAAGTGAAATTGTATTTTACTATTTGAATAGTTACATTAGGTAGTGTAAGGAGCCCAGTTAGGCTAACAAACTTTATTTTTTATTTTTCGCTTTTTACTTTTTTTTGTCTTTTATGTTTCGTGTGCTATGAAGACGTACGTACGTCAGCTCTGTGGAATCAACTTTCGGCTTCGGTGTTTCCAAATGGATACGACTTGGGGACCTTCAAGAAACGAGCCTATTCTTTTCTTAAAGGCCGGCAACGCGCTTGCGATTCTCTTGATATTGCAGGTGTCCATGGGCGGCGGTGATTGCTTACCATCACGTGACCCGTCTGCTCGTTTTCCCCCTATACTACAAAAAAAAAAAAGACTTTACATACAAACAATATGTATAATAAATTCATTAATTTTTAGTAGGGAATGCAAACTCGGTTATTTCCTCAATAAAAAACTGGTCTTAACCGGTTATTTCTTAATAAAATAACCGGGTTTTGCTTCCTATGTTGTATAAAAAAAAAAAAACTCTAATTTTTAGTTTGCCGTTTTTTCTATATACACGTCTATAATTAATATAATTAAATTGATGCCGAATTTCAAGTTCCTAAAGTCACTTACAAGTGGCCTAGGTTATGTATGGTTCAGTCAGTCAATAGGTAAGTTATAAAATAGCACTGTTCAAATTATAATAGCTCTAAAATTATTTTAATTAATAACATTTAGGATTCTAGGCGTTAATGCAGGCGTTATTAGAGAATAGAATAGGTATTATTAAATTTTCTGCAGCTTATACGATACTTTTAATCAGCCCCCTTGTTCTCATAGCGCATTAGAGTCGAGCTCGCCATTGAGGCATCGCTTTGTCTCGCTCACTCGTGACAGCGCGCAAGAGCAAGACAGGGCGCTGCCCCAGCGACGAGCTCGTCGCTTTTGTGCTAAGGGCATCACTCTTCAGTTAGATAGTCGAAAAGCTATAGTAGCGGTCGTGGAGAAAAGCTCTCTAATCCGTGTTCGGCGGTCGATTGCCTAATGAAAGAATTTTCACCTCTGACAATCCTCCGCGAATTCTCGAGCGATGTTTTTCACAAAATGGGGTCACACAAATGAGGTTTTCAAGTTATTCTGTTCGGCTTTAATTAGCAAAAACGAAAGTAAAACCAATAACAATCTATCAATATTTTTAGACTTTCAAAATCGGAGAAATTAAATTTGAAGCCCTACTCCAAACTACGAGGAACCAGGGGCAATATTTCGGGCCTGAATTTCTGATACTTTGATTTTAAAGTATGATAAGGTTTGATCCCTTTCTTGTAAAAGCCACTCAGAAATTTGATTATTTAGGTGTAATGTTACAACATAACATCAAACTTCTGAAAACGAACAATCGCCAACATCAATTAATATTAGTTTATGGAAGATTTTACGGAAATCTAGAATTTCATTACTTAAAGTTGCCTAAATAAAAAATTATAATATTTTAAGATTTAATTCGTCTGTCTGGATTCTGACTCTTGAAATTTCCCGAATAATACGTCAATTGTGTCCTTAATTTAGTTTTACTTTTGCAAAAGGTCTTCACTACACAAATTTTATACTTTCCGCATACACGCAAAAAATTTAAAATTGCTACAGTTAGTACTGATAAAATCAAAGGCTGCCAAAAGTGAACTGCACTTGCGCACCATGATATCCGTATTCATATTACTTAAAAAAATAGAACCCTTTAAAGATCGAATGAACGGTGTACGCTTAGCAATCGGGCCCCTTTGGACCCTTCGAGTGCAGACCCCTGAAAACTACCACCCAATCCTTCCACGTTATACTTTGTCACGACTTATAATCTTATAATTATTATTAGTAACAGTACTCGGCTACGACTAATTTTCCTTTTCTAAGGTCCAACGTTTGCCCGTTGCCACGACAGTTGCAAATTGCAACACGTACGAAACCAAATGCCAGACCTTTAAAACTGTTAACTCGTTGCTAAGTCATTTCATTGCGAATTGAGAAAACAACGCAAATTTAAAGTATTTAAATATGTTTTTTTACCAACGTTGCTATTCATAGTATCACTATGTAACAAACATTCGTTAATGAATCCTACTAATATTATAAATGCGAAAGTAATGATGTTTGGATGTTTGTTCCTCAATTACGCATTAACGGCTGAACGAACTTAAATGAAATTTAGCAAACAGATAGATCATGTCCTAGATTAAAACATAGGATACTTTTTATCCCGTAAAATCTCGTAAAACGCGCTGGTATCAGCTCGTTTATAATAAACCTCTAACAACTACACGTTTTAAATATATGTCTAATTCACGGAGCAACTTTTGATTTTAACTAATATCTTTAGATAAACTTTAATTTCTGCTGCGCTTACCTTATCGGTGTACGCCCCATTTCGCTCTATACTCCAGCGCAGTCGCTTCAACTATCTTTATCCGGAGCAGTATAGCCCATTTAACTTGCGGCTTGCGTTCATAGCGCGTCATGTTCTCCTTAACACAACAAACGTATGTTATTTGCATTCAGGGAATATTACTTTGTTTCAATGGACTCGTTAGAAGTCCATTAGTTTGAGCGTCAGACGCAATAGCAATAGCGTTAGACAGACTTCATTTACCAGTAAGCGCCTTTAGAACAGCAACTATTTAAGGCATAAGGAGTAATGGAACTTTGACAGTTTTTAATATTATTCTAAAATAACGCGGCATTCAAAAATATAAAGGAAGGAAGGGAGGAAGTCCTTTTTTTTGATACCTCTTTAAAATGGGGTTCGTAAGATAATTTCTAAAATCTAAATTCCTATTCACAAAATGCCTGAAGACAAAACTTTCAAAATTAAGATTTTCATGTTCGAAATTCCCTAGATGAATAAATATTCCCTGAATAATGTTGAACCCTGAATGTTTTAGGTATATTTTTGGGACGTCTAAGATTTATAAAAGTATCGCCATCCTCCTTAAGTACACGTATGACTTAATTTCAGTTTGGCTAAGATTAAAACGTCTGATGCATGAAATTAACGACATTTGTACCTACTACGTTCAGCGGACCCAAGTAGAAAATGCCTAATGTAACAAGTAACTTTCCTAAATGTTGTTAATTGCAGGTATACTAAAAATAATTGTTATTTTAACTCGTTATCAAAAAGTTTGCGCAGTCATGGTCTAAATTGAACAAGTTGTTCATAGATTATAAAACGGCCCCGGATATTTGTAAGCAGCGTCTCCCTTGCTTACTTCGGCTGCTATTACACGAAGAAAGCAGTCTATTAGAGTAAATAATAGGATGAAATGCGTGTTGAGGGCGATATTAGCCCCTCTTGAAGACCCTTTGTTAGGACAAATTACGAGATTAGGGCTCCTTTGTGTTACTTATTGCGAATAAAAACGAGGTGAGACAACGTACGACGTATCGAGTTTTAGCTTCTACTTACAACGTTAAAGAGCAGGAACAAGAACAACAAAATTGTCGTATGCCAACAAACAATTTTAAATTTAATTATATTTTATAAAATTGTACTGGCAACAGTGCCAAACTGTCAATTCTAGACTTCGATTCTAGAACCTAAATAAACTTTCCAAAATTGAAGGTAGAGAACATAAAACGGTCATAGGAAAATCGTCGAACTGCGACTAAACTAGTCGGGAATGTTTCATGAAAAATGTATTTTGACTTGACTGCTGCCAGAAGGAAGGTAATGTTTTATTAAATTAAAATTTTGACAGTAAATAATAAACGCAAACATAATTTAACAAATGCATATTTGCCTTAATAAATATGTATTTGCAGATTTCATTGTTTCACGCGAAACAACAGCAACGCAATCGAATATCGGCTTCAAACTAGTTCAGCCTTCAAACTCTTTATACGGTATTTGTTAAACAATGTTTTCGAAAGTAGAAAATATAACTTAAATTGTGCAGTGGAACTATCGCCTTCCATTGAATCGTTTGCGGTGCGAACTTTCGTGTATCACTTGTTCGTATCATAAATCGTTAAAAGTTTATTCATGTTTGAAGTTTCACTGGATTCCGCTGGAAAATATTATATGAGTTTGATATGCTGGAAGTAGAATTTTATTTTGTACAAATACGGTTTGCGGGTTTATGTCAAACTCAGTACTGGCACTGGCAAGAGTAATGCTTTAAGTTACTCGTCGCTATATTTGAGGTTGATAAATCAACAAACTTTGATATGGAGCCAAAGTTTACTTCTTGGATAATATGCTGTTAATAATGATTTCAGGTTATCGATACTATTGAAAGTTTAGAAACTGCGCTCCTGTGGAGTTTTGAGTAGAAATTTTAGTTTTAATAATGATACTTACTAAGGAAGATGCATCACGAAGCAAATAGAACAAGCCTGTGAATTTGTGGTAGATAATCATTAAAAATATCCATATCCAAAAAAAAAACGAAACCTATTTTAGAAGTTAACGATACAAAGTTACAAAAATGACGAAGAGAAAAGTCTTTTGTTTTTGTACTCATTCGAATCAGATAAAAAATGTGGAAAATTTTAGTATAAGAGTAATTAGTCAAAATAAATAAATAAATAAATTTAAATATCTCAGAACAATTCACACCAATTGACTTAGTCTCAAGCTAAGTAACCTTGTGTTATGGGTACTAGACAACGGATATACATACTGAAATAGATAGATACATAGTTAAATACATATAACATCCAAGACTCGGGAACAAATATTAATATTCATCATACAAACATTTGCCCTTCCCGGGAATCGAAGCCGGAACCTCTAGCTTCATAGTCAGGGTCACTAACCACTAGGCTATCCGGTCGTCTGAAAAGCAGACTGTATTAAAAAATAAACGCGATCTTAGTTTTAAAACCATACATTATACCAGTAACAACACAGACTGGAACGTCAAAGTACAGTCAAGGAACTTAATTCCCTACCCATTTCGTTGAAATGTCGTCTGACATTCGCAATGCATTAAGGTCGATATGTCAAACTAACGTCGTACTCTATAGCTCTTATCGTGACAGTTTGCTATATGCTATTGAACCTTAGGTGGGTTGCAAATTTAATTCCTTGACTGTACATGCTCGTTTCATTCGGATCATTTTCGTGAGACTAGCTATAGAATATTTCAAAAATATATGCCTCCCTTCGGGCGGCAGTCGGATAAAAAGTAATGGCCTTAGAAAACACCTAAAATCACAGTTGTTTTTTTAAGGATTCTTTTAATTTTTGAAATAAATAAATTTCATCCATATTGGCAATGAAATTTTCTTTTGTATAGTGTCACATGGTTTTGCATAGAAGGCAGGTCGGGAATTGATTTTGTTGAAGTGTTCGCGATAAAAACCGTTTAAATTGGCTGTGGCCAAGCGAGAACCCATCATCAATAAATTTTTTTTATTGTCTACAAGAGAAAAAAAAACATAAGATATTATTAATTCATTTGAATTTATTTAAAGGACGTTTGTTGCTTCTTACGTCCCAATTGCTTCAGTTGACCTTATTAATTCACACCAAGTGATGAGTCCACGAAAAGAACAAGTCTAGTCACTTTTTTTGTAAATTAGATTTTAATCTCAAAACATAGTTTATTGTGTATTCTACTATATAGTCTAAATAATCACCAGAGTCCTTGATCCCTATCGCGATTTAAGCATAATAAGAATTGGAGGTCACAAAATCAGGGCGTTAATTGTTACCAAGACAATTGCGAATATAATTCATTAACAGATAGTTTCGACGCTGTCTGGCGCAAGAAAACTGCTTCATTGGTAGACAGAGTGCGGGGTAGCAGCAACAGCATTCTGAAGATGATGGCCAATAGGTTCGACTGTCCCATAATGTGGAAGCTTTGTCAAAGGACGACATCTATTTTAAATATTAAGTAATTATTGACTACTAACATAGGCTAAGCATAACTAACACAAATATGGACCTCTTTTGTCGTATGAAATAAATAAATAATAATAATAATTTACAAACAAAAAGGTTTTGCATACCTTTATAAGATTTATCGAACAGTTCGTGCTGTTTTCATTTCGGCGCGTACAGTTTGATTGTAACTCTTGCGTCCCAGCTCTCCGAAGCGCGCCGAACATTTTACTTTGTTCTAACAAAGGCTTTTTTTAAAAAAGCGTTGACCATAAACTAGTAGTAGATACACAAAGACAGGAATTCGACCAACTATTTTGTTTAGCGGTTAGAATTTAAACTTTTACGCGGAGGTTGCGGAATGCCGGTAAAGTTTGCGGGTCGTGTTTACTGTAGAATAATTTTGAAACACTCGGTGTGCCAAATATTTTCCTGCTATGAAATCACTCCATGGTGTTTAGACTCATTTCTAAGGGTAATAACAAAAGTTACGGCTAGTGCCTATTAAAGTAAAGCTTTGTATTTTAATGCTTGAAGCCTTGCGCTAACTGGTATACATTATGTGCTAGGCTAGAAAAACTGGAAAAAAAATCCGTGGTTAGTATTTTTTTAGGGCTCTATTTATAGGATTTAATCCGAAATCCATGGAAAAGGCCTTTAGTCAGCAGTGGAACAGGATTGGAGAGTAACATTGTTATTATTATTATTATATAATAATAATAATAATGCTGCTGATAATAATGATGCTGGCTTATTTTGTCGTTTTTTTACCTTTTGAAGATTGTGTTGTCTATTGAAAACAATGATGAATGCTACGCACGGCGCATGTATAAACTATCGTAACCAATAATACTTAACCAAATAACTTGCTTTTGCTTATTCCCCAATAAGTTAAACCTTAAGTGGTTGACGTGCAAGCTCCGAGTAGACTGATCGCAGCAAAGTGCCGAGAACTAATTACAGTGTTGGTTTATGTTACCCGCTCAGTCGGAGTCTGCGGCAATTGCATGTTTGTGTTAATTATCTCTATCATCACAATTAAGACCGTTAACTTCTTTGTGCTTCACATTTCACTAAACATTTTACACTCACTTAATTCTAAGACAAGAAAGCGAATTGAAAGTCTTGAATGATACATTCTCAGCCAGTAACCATATGGCACCACTCCAATTTATGAGCAAATTCAATCTCATTTCCTGTCACCAGTGGTGAGTATCCTTAAAAAAGGTGATAATATCCGCTTTTTTGATATTTTACAACCAAAAACTACTGCATCTTTTTCAATAAATAAATAAATAAATAAAATAAAAATAAATAACGTAAATGTAAAGTTTCATTTAGAACAGCGTCACAGGAAACTAAATAACTATGGTGGACCTGTGGCATGTTGGCCAACCTTAAGGCGTATTCAAGTTGTTAACCACAAAATCACACACTGCTAACACCGGTTTTTCTTCCGTGGACATTTCAGTTGGGAAATGACGTTAAGAGGAGTGTGAACTCACAGCTCTCCATACAAATGTCGATTATGTTTCCCACCCCTTAAACCTTAACCTATAGCCATGATTTTTTTAAATGTGCTCATTATGCCCTAGAACTAGGTTTGCATGTTTTGATTTTTTAAATATTCTTAATAGTTGCAAAAAAAAATACGCTTTTTTTGTTTTGGATGAAACTCCTAAAATGCAAATATTGTCAAATGTAAGTATGAAGAATTTTAACAAAAACAAAACATACAAACCTAGTTCTAAGGCATAATGACAACATACCAAAAAACCATTGCCGTAAATTAAGGTTTAGAGGGTGGAAAACGTTATCGCCGTTTGTATGGGGAGCGCTTTTTGGGACTGGGTTCACACTCCTCTTAAGGGCATTCATGATTCTTGCAGGGTCGTCGGGCCACTGAGTTCGCTGCGGCATTTGCTAACTATCAGTCGAGCCGTATACTTGTTTGTCACCAATGTGCTATAATAACCTCTATCTGTTTATAGCATCAAATTAAAACGCAATAAAATTTTAGACACTATCACAAACTTGCAATTGTTTATATTGACATGTTTTTAAAGGCCAACACAAAAGCTTTTTCACACGCGCCGTTTAAACGTGTAAAACGCAACAAAAACATACTACAAACGCAACGGTATCACAACTTTTGTACCTACCTTCAGTACATACAACAATGTGCATGTCCCTGAATTTAGCCTCGCGTTTGTATTCACCATCAGATAAATCGGCACGGTGAAGATGACCGGAAACACACAATCCTACTGTCAAAGGTATTAGAGCATGCAGGTATTTTTGAGCAACTTCATCAGTCCGATATATCTGATGGCGACTGTCAAAGGCATAGGCAGGGTGGGGTTTTGAGTTCAACCCCCCTTCCTTCCTCAAGGGGTAGCATATGATGGTGGCATATATGCTACGAATACATTACCTTTATACGTACTACACTGCAGATGGCGCGCTGGTGTGATGGCTAATCTTGCTTCTTTGCCAAATACCTTACCAAACCTACCGCTTTATACATAGGTCTCTCGAGCCCTGAGGTCGACTAGGCTCCCCTGCCCTGTGATTTTCACGCCTTTTTCAAATGTTACGTCTTCCCAATGTCACGTCTCGTGATGCCAAGGTGTAAGCAATGTAAGCGGAAAACAGCGCTTTAAACCCTTGGAGGATATAGTGTATCCAAACTTATCCAAAATATTGTTTTGTTTTTTATTTAGTAGTACTTAAAAATCAATGTTTTAGCAAAAGCAATAAGCAGTAGGTAATACCGGCTTACATAAGCGACAGTAAATATGTTTTTAATTTTGAGAATATTGAATTCAAATCCAAAATTCCAAACTAATATTTTAAATGCAAAAAGTCTTTCTGCCTATCCAGCTTTCACTCATAAACGGCTGATCCGATTTTGATAAATAATTTATTTGGTACAGGGTCAATATGATACCCGCGAACGGGCAATAGTACTTCTTTTTCAAAAACCTATCCCAAAAGGGATGAATAAGGGGTGAGACTTTGTATGGGAAATGCCTAATAGCTTAATTTTTGGAACAAAAGACGTTCATCGAGAGCAGCCATAGACTATCGAGATATCAAAAGGCATATTATAATCGAGAACAGCTATACGCCACTTTTTTCCGAACAGATACAAAATTCTCACTCAAACGAAGTCGCGGGCAACCTATACCCTAAGGTCAAACGTGATGCTCAAGCGTGATTTCCTTGCGCATTACGCGAGTTCGCATTCACATTCGAACAAAATTTACCCTTTCAAGTTTTGTACCGCAAGTGCTGCGTGTTTAGAAAAAAATATAGGACAGGACATAATCAAATTAATACCTTCAGCTAAATGTAACAATTATAATGAAACTCCTGATTTATTTGACGCCATAGAACGTCGCATACATTTTTTTGATAAAATCTAGTGGCCAAGAAACAACGAAGAGTAAACAAGATAATAATTCCCAGCTCAGGAAGAATTTAACCCTTGACCTTATTGGACAAATAAATAAGCTCTATTAATCATTGTTCTGTACACCACAGTCCTTTGCCTAAGATCAGACTTCAAGATTTCTATACACTCATCCCTTTATTTATAAACGTCCAGTAAACCTACATTAGTAAAGACATGACGTGTCATTTCATCTGCCATTGTGAGGTTTAACTTCGAAGGAAGGCAACGTGAAGTCAACAAAACATGTTAGTTAAATTAAATGAGGTTAGTAAACTTATATTATTTAGAACGTTCATTATCATTAAATATCTAAAACTCTTTGGGTCAAATTCTCTTTTGGATCAAATGCCTCTCGAAAATTTGCTCACTTACCATTTCTTCGAGTCCTTCCGAGATTATTATAAATATGTTTGTCAGTAATTGTTGATAAAGATAAAATCTTAGTTTCAGTTGCTCAGTGTTATACAATTCGTTCTTTTGATTAGGTCAAAACCTCTGTTTACTTTGCAAGCAATTATCAACCAGTGTTAATCGGGAGCAGTTAATAAACACAATGAAAGAACACAATTCAACCGTGAAAACGGCCTTAATTTTTGAATTTCAGGCTAAACAAAGAAAATGATTAAACTTTTTGCTTATTTCCAAGCTGTTAACCCAAACGATAATTATCTAATAAAGTATACGCCGCCCTTATTATGGACCTTTCTTATCTGGTCCTGTCAGTGCACCATTATTAATAACGCTCATCAGAGTCCGCATTGTGTTACCTTGATTGCCATCACAATTGCGTTAATTTGACGTATGCTCGGTACATTGCTATCTGAGACTGCTGCTGTATAATTATTTTGCCACAAGTTCGAATAGCTTAATGGCTTAATGTGTTAAAGCTACATTGCTTTAATTTACATAGACAAAAGAAAATTATGTCGAATTGTTATTGGAAGGCAAGCAGGCACCATTTAAGCTGTGAATGCTGTGATCAACTCACTTAAAAACAAGTTAAATTTGTTAATTTTTGCTTCATTGCTGCCTAATAAGTAGTCCACGAATAAGTAGAAAAAACTACAAGACAACTATGTTTGTCCCAATCCCTACAAACGGGCATAAATAAAAAATAACTAGAATATTTGTTATGGAATAGATGTTATTGTATTATTTTAGTTATTCTCTCGATCACGCGCCAGGACCCGCAGTCAATAGAAAATGCGTCTAATTGGGGGCGGAACAGTGAATAGAAGGGTGGAGTACTAATACAATTTGACAGAACATTTTTTTATACATCATTGGAAGGCAAACGAGCAAGCGGGTCACCTGATGGTTAGTGATTACCACTGCTCACAGACACCCGCAACACCAAAGGGATTGCAGATGCGTTGCCAACATAGAGGGCTAAGATGGAATACCTCTTGTGCCAGCAATTACACCGGCTGTCTTGCTCTCCATACCGGAACACAGCAGTGCAAGCACTGCTGTTTGGCGGCAGGATTAGCGAGCAAGATGGTGGTAGCAATCCTGATGGATCTTGCACAAGGTCCCACCACCCGCATATTGAGACAGAACAGTCTCGGCGTGCGTACTCAAATTGTATTAGTACTGTCCTCTCCAGTCTACTGCCTCACAGTTCTGCCCCCCGCGTGATACAGCATTATTGTACTGTGAGCCAGCTCCCACCATACCGCTGGACGCTGCTTGTGTGCGTGCATTTACACCAGGATGCGTCTCTGTCTTACAATACTAAAGTATATAATTCTGAAGGAAATGTCGTTAGCAAATCCATATACGTTATATGGTCCGTCAGGTCCACTAACGACATGCATAGCGGGGGTTGGTTCGCCGGGAGTTAATTGATGTTTTTGTCTGCCCTACCCTTGTAAGTATCTAAAAATCCATGTCTGGATTTAATTGCTTAATTATTCGCTGAGGTTGATTAGTGGCGTAATTAAAGATTATCTAAACAAGCGCATATAGAATAATTGTCCTTTGTGGTACGAGTGCCGACCGATCATCTGTCGACTTTCATGAAGCAGGAATTCTGGCCGAGGGGAGTCATATTCCGTCGTTTTCGCGGAGGGTAGCTGCACACCCCGAAACTAGGTCACACGTCGCCGAAGTAACGTGCTAATTTTATTGTATTTTTTCTTTAAGGTATTTTTTCTATGGGCCTATTTATGTAGCCTGAAATAAATGATTCTATTCTATAAAGCTTTTGCCAAACAGTATACATGTCTGACTACCTAACGTTTAGATTGCTCTTCAATTCTGAATTGGGCTTATTTCAAATTTATCAGTCAAACTTTAAAACCAGTCAAGTTAAAAAGTTAACCGAAACTATCATTAAACCTGTTTATTATAAATATTTAAATGAATCAGGATTAATTTGATCAGGTGTTCCTTAAAGGCTCTAAGCTGTAGAAATGCACTAAGAGAGGATATTTAGAAGTTCCATTATTAGGGCGTTCAAAGGGGTCGGAATTTAGCATACAATCTAAAATCTACGCATACGACGTCGCACGCGAAAACTAGTGGAATATATTTTTAAATAATGAAACAACATTTATTAGTTTGGATCACTCAAAGGTGTGGCATTAAAATACCTTATCCTGTGGCTCTAACATGACTGGCCCAGGTTTAATTTATCCCTCTCTGCGTCTCTGTCAAACTAGCCTCATAAGAAGGTGACGCACATATATATAAACTCAGATAAACTAAACTTGGCCAGTCATGTTAGGACCCACTGATATAATTAATGGATTCAGGCGTTACTTTGTCCATATCAACCAACGGAAACAATTTACCTTATTACTCCGCGAAACCAGTGCTGTACAAGTAGATGATTTGTATAGATGACACGAGCGTAGATAGTGTAGTTTAATTGTATAGTGGTGGTGGTTTATAGTTGAGAGTCTGCGATACATGTTGGTTCATGTGGAAGCGGAGGAGGGTGGGCTTTTGCATGAAATAAATGAAGTATATGTAACGCATAGGCGCAGCTGTTTTGCACGTACACAGCACTGGTTATGCGAAGTAGCAAGGCAATCTGTTCCAGTCTGTGAACTTAATACTTCCAAATGATCACTAATTGTCACTGTCTCTAACGATTTCAAACAATTAAACGTTTAATTTTCTTGTCTAACACTGTACAGTTAAATACAAAATGAGACGTCTTTCATACCGCTACAATCTACACAATGTTAGCAAACGTAAATACTGAGTCAGAAACAGAAAATCATGTTGGCAAGCTATTGTTGTAGTGCCTACCTCGACGTCGACATGTTACGAGTATAGTAGGCGATAGGCACTCGCTGCTTCCGACTGAATCTGTGAATAGATTGTGGGACCACCAAGGCAAAGGTAATAATGACGGGATCAAATACAGCCGACTACTGACAGCCCATTAAACATGTATTTATCCTAGTATTTTCTTATGTTTTCGCGACTTGTAGACATTGAAATAAAACAATTTGATTTCATATTTAGTTTTTAATTTTTTCAATTATATTTTCAAAATTGGGTAGTTTGTATTCTAAAATTTTTTGTCAGTCTGCCCGTGAACATGAGGCCTGTAAAGGGCTCAAAACGTCGGGAATTAGATTCGTTACAATACACGCGATATAAACTGTTTAAATTGTTTTATTTCAATGTATTTATCCTACCTTAAAAGAAAGGATATACTACAAGATTAAACAAATAGAACGAAATTCAATTCATTAGTATTAATACTTTATGTCATTTTACCAGCTCTGGTTTTAACCTACGGATTATCTGCCCGACGAAGAACAATGTCAAATATTAAAGGAAATAAAGGAAATAATTATAGGAATTAAAGAGCCGTCAAATGATAAAATAATTAAGTGTTTTATTCCATCTTAGCCCTCTGGTTTGGCAACACATCTGCAATCCCTTTGGTATTGTGGGTGTCTATGGGCTGGGGTGATCACTTACGATCAGGTGACACACTTACTCATTTGCAGTATGTTGTATTTATAAAAAAAATTAAGCATTTATTTAACAGTAGCGACATTTCAGCGAATGATGTCAATTATGATGTTAAAACTAGTGGTTCACTCTGAACAGAGATCTCACAACGAACTGATGCATCATCTCCTAACTTCGTAACCCATGTTCGAACAGTTTGAACCTTGACCAATGGTCCACCAAAATTGTATGAAAATATTCATTTCCATACAGACAACAATGGCTGTACAATTCGTCTAAGTCAAATTTAAGACCTCGCATTGCTCGATCAAAGGCACTTACATTCAAGTCAAGTGGAGAATAAGTAACACTCTAAAATAAGACATTCATAAGAACTTTAATTAAGCAAAAACGTAAATCAAGTACCTTTGTAAGCGTACGGCAAGTTGCTTGGGTAAATAAATAGAAGTAAGTAAGATGTTCTAGGCATTTACATTGCAACCGTCGGCGCCGGTTGTGAGTTTAAGATTTAAAATTGCAATAGCAAAGCTGTTATAATTCTCTTCAACATGAAAGGGTCACGAATCATAAACTTCGAGAATTGTTTACTTGTTCATTTGGTATTTACTTTTGTTCGTAGCATCCACAAACATTGTTACGACGATTTTAACGACGATGTTCTTCGTTTCATTTTAAAATGTAATACTATGATAATAGTCAAAGGGTTAACGGCTAGAAAATAGAATGCCTTATTTGTTCAGATGCCCTTACCGAATTGTAATACATTATTCTTTCACGATAAAATACTTGTCTATCCATTTATGATCTACAAACTTTTAAGGTTCAATATTTAAAAGTGAAGGGGAATCTTAGGGGACGGGGGAAATCAGACCTTAGTAATTATACCACCAAGTGGAAGAGACTAGTTTAAAAAAACCTACGTATACAATGGTTGGCCCCTTACTACATTATATCTAAGTGGGCGCGGTAAAAAACTAAATGACTTTGATCCTCTTTCGATCTCGGGAGGGTCCTTAGTTCAGTTTATTCTTCCATGAATTACCAGGGGGCGTGCGGAGCCATATTTTATTGGCAGGATGTAGCTATACGTTTGTTCGATACAACGAATTTTCCTTTAAGAGCCTTTTGCATGGACGTGAGGGTTTATTAAACGAAAAAAAGTAAATTTAAAAAATGAACGAAATGATTTTTTATTAAAATCGAAGTAACCAAGGTAATTTTACTGTTCGAGTTTGCAACTTTTTCTTTTATATTGTTCTCACGAATTAAACACGATTAAGTTTCTCCTTAACCGTTTTGTTTTGGACAAAGGCGAATAGCGATACAAAAAATTCCCATAACTTTACGGAGAACCTTTTATTGAATCCAAGTTAAAAACTCCATAATTTCTTTGTAAAAGTTTACATTCAAAATGTTAACCGAGCCGTTTCAAGACCGAACTCGACAAAGTTTCTCATTAAACACGTAAATTTTTACGACTCTTGAATTTCTCTTAGTCCACTGGAGTCATAAATTGGTGGGTCGTTACGGGGCCTTTTAAATATTGAAATATATGTCATTGTTGAGTTTTAAGTGCGTAAGTTTTCAACTTTTTATGAAGCTATTGTTTTATTAAAACGTCAAGTACTTAAGAATACTTTTGGAGATATAAACTCTCTTTAAACTTTTACTTAGTCTAACCCTTAACTTTTAGGAACCAATTCATTCATACATTAGCTTAATATTTTGTAGAGGATGGAGAGCTCCACTTAGAAAGGATTTTTGAAAATTCCACCATAAAGGGGGTTCAAATGGGGTGAAAGTTAGTATGTAATCCATAATGTACGCGGGCGAAGTCGCGGGAAGAAACTAGTTCCAGATAAATACTAATTATTTTTCGTGACTTACGTAATATACTTTCGTGCATAATATACATACGACACACGCGGCTATCAGCCCCCATAGTGGCCCTAACATGACCGGCCAAGCTTATTTTATCTCTCAGTGCTAGGGTACGCAATCACAGTATTTTTAGTATCGCCAATTCCGGAATTCCGGAAATACCAAAAATCTTTAAAAATACCGCAATAGCGTATCCTACTCAGTGCATCCCTATTTTTTAACACTTGATAGAACCATCCGGAGGGAGAAATTAAACTTAAATTTAAAACTCAGTGCTTCTCTTTCTAACTAGGCAAGCAGGAAAGAGATACAGTGCGCGACAAGCGAAAAAATAAGCACCTGTGCTAGTTGTTCACGAATGTTCCTAGAAGCCCTTGCCGCCTTTGCATCATTTTACGCAGTTTCGTCTTAATTTAATACCTACACTTGCCCATGGAAAAAATAACTAAATTGCTTCAAAAACTTTATACATCTCGAGCCTAATGACATTCCCGCCAGCCAATTCGCTAGAATCTTGTGTGAACGTTTAACATCATTAGTATGGCGAAAAGTTGTAAAGCCTTGAGAGGGGCCCTGATGCCTGTCCCTGCACACTTTCCACCCGTAATGCGAGACTCGTGAGAAGAATACAGCCTTGCTAAATGGGCCCGATATATTAAATCCGAGGCACTGTTTATTGACAAACGGCCTGCCTTTCCGGTTCAGTTGCTCCGGAGTTGCTGTTGAAGGAATAAATCAGTTGCGTTTGTTATATTGAATTGGGTGTGAATAGGGTCCCTTAATTATTGGTAAGGGAATTCATTGATTACGAGTGTTGTTCGTTGTTAGCTTCTTTGTGTTTGTGTAGTGTAATTTTATGCAAACGACTGAGTATTTAAATAAGTTGCCGGGTCGCCGTCGGGCGGTTAGACACTATCGTTTACACTGAGGGTGTTATTATTGTCGCCATTTATATAATGCTGTTACAATTAAATTCATAATTGGAGTTTGCGGGTCTCATTTCCTAGTATACCTATTTTTTAAATGAAGAGTTTTGCATGATTCTGACAATGTGCACAACTGTAGAATGTTTAGTTCTTTTTATTTCTTTTTGCTATATTTTGTTTGCTTAAGTTTGATCTACATAAACTGTGATTTGATGCATTTATTTTGAAAGCTAATGCGTTACCATGATAATAATGTGACAATGGTCATGTTTTGTTCGATTCAAAAGAGGTTTCCTTCCGAACACACTTCGGTTGTGGAATAAACTCATTCAGGGAGCTCCGGCGGAGGATTTTACAACGAGTTACGGCACGGGGGTCTTCCATAGGAGCATTAAAAGTTTCAGGCAGTGTCAATGGTTCCTCTGGAGTTTTAAATGTACATAGGTGGCGGTATTGCTTACCACCAGGCGAAGTCCATGCCTGTTTGTCAGCAAAATGGTATGAAATAAAAGAAAAAGTAAAATTTAGTACTCACACACACACAAGAATCATTTAATTGCCACGAAAGCCGGCGGCAGTGAGAAAGTTCAGACGCGTTTAATCAGTTGAAACCAAATGTTGGAACTGAGTCAGAACTAAAAGGAAAATCCATTTCGGCGTTACCTTTTGGTTTTCCGGACCAACTTGTCTTATTGTCCCAAATGAAACAAACTAATACCTCGGTTTACTTTATGTCGGGTCCCTTTGTTTGTCAAATGATACAACATGACAGTTAGATTTAATCTGGATCATTGTCATTATATTTTTCAAAGTAATACTGTCCCGGTAACAGTAACAAAGTGTTTTCGATATTTGTTTCCATGATTTATTAATTCACTAAAACTACTGTGACTTATGTACTTACATTGTTATCGCGGGTGTAACTACGATTTTACTGTACTAAAAACAGAATCTTATGGACAGACAGACAGACGATCAGACATACGGAATGGACATGATGACGTTTAAAGGGGTTTCGTTTTAGTATTTAGCTTAACCCTAAAAGTGATGTTGGTGTGTGTATTGTTGGTTTTATGACATCTCTACATAGTATAAAGCCAAAGGCCGAATATGAGCCGTATGGCATACGCGGCGTGTGCGCAATTAGTATGTTTCGGCCTTAATTATCTATCCGTTTCGGTTTGTTCATATCGTATCTACGGCCGTTTACACTTTCTAAGCCATGAAACTGAATTTGATATGGTTTTCAGTCATTTAGAGATTTTTTACGGATGTTTTTTTTATGGACAATACATTCTAGTGAAGTTTTCGTTACTAAATTTCACCCGCGCGAAGCCGAGGAGGGTCGTTAGTGTAATATATATATGAATTTGGGTTAAGGAGGTCAATTGGAGTCGCGCAATGCCCTGACCTGCCGAATCTGGGATCATGGTCAAAGCGTATCCCGAATTAAGAAACTGTAAAAAACTGAATCATAAATTAAAATTAGGAATTTATTAAGTACTTACAGTTCCATACGAGTATAAGTAATTCAACATATCGTTGCCTTTAAAAATGCAACGTGCCTCTAGGTATAGTTCGTGAAGTTTCATGAGCCAAGACTGAAACAACTGCGGCGTAATTATGTCCCTAGAGATACCACGGACTCCGCACAATGGGCAGCAATTTTTATTTTATTTATAAAAGAGTTATGCTGCGCCATAAAAACACGAGCAGAAAAGTTGCGGCAGATGAACGAGAAGCGATGTGTTTACCTAATTTAAAGTAATAATTTCGATGGAACTCAAATTAGCATCTCCGCGTGGCCCGAAAGCGAATATGAAAA
Organism: Ditula angustiorana; assembly: GCA_963691745.1. NCBI lineage: Eukaryota > Metazoa > Arthropoda > Insecta > Lepidoptera > Tortricidae > Ditula > Ditula angustiorana. The sequence continues at coordinate 6,128,018 of OY829479.1, forward strand.
ATATTTTAAATGCTGTGGTTCAAATGGTTTCAACGTACAATGTAGGTCAGTCGACCCTCCGACTGACGGTAACCTCAACAATTTTGCCTAAATAAATGACTGCGCCACAGCGTTCCCCCTCAACTCTGAAACGAATTTAACACAACGAAAAAGGATCCGATACTTGTGTTCTACAGTGGACAGTAAAGATTTAATTTGCACGCTTTTTACCAGCACGAGCTTTGAGGAGGTTCAAATTCCATGGAAACCATTTCACTAACTAGACACGGACCGGTGTACCTTTATCTGTAGGCATGAACCGAAAAATATTGGAAGTCGAGCAATTTTGTGCACAATGACGCGAAATTCAACAGCATGTTGGTAATCACTAGACTATTGTATAGTGACAAAATATTAGTTTTAATAATTCAAAATATTTTAGTAATTTTTAATAGAAAATCGGATGAAACATGTGCTAACTAGGTAGAAGTTTCGGACAAAATAAACCACAAAAGCATTTGACATTTTGCTTGGATTTAAATTACAAAAAAAAGCACAAATAACCCTCCTAAAACATTATTTTATTTTAAAATTATGAAATAATAATTATAAAAGTTACATTATAAGGCACATTGACGAACTACTAGTGGAATAAGTAGGTAATATTTAGGTATCAATATTTACGCATCATCAATTTTGCTCATCACTTACTTCTTATAAAGGATGTATATGTATTTTGCGAAATCTTTATTGCCTGATACTTTCTATTTACAACCAGTATCTCCTTCATGGAAGGTATAAAATAAGTCTATAAAAAGATATGCTAAGTTCCGCTTTAGTGAGCGAATAACATATTTTACCACTTATCTCGCGTGATATACCTCAACAAATATCCGTTGAAGTGAAGACTCACAGTTGGAGAGTCGTATCGGAGCGCATCGGAGCGCATCGGCGTGCTCAGATGTTTTTATTGATTAAATTACTAGGAGGAGGAGATTGGCGCTTGCGGTCAAGCGCCATTGTCCTCCTAACCTCTTTATCGAACTCTTTCAGTTTTTACTATAAACTTTTTCCAGTGTACACTGTTGGGCTGTAAGCCCCTTACTTACAAATGTCGTTGGTTGCGGACGGCATGCGAGGACAGACTATCGTCTAATGCTTCGTTTTATTCCGCTACTTCTACCGGTCAATTCTTTAGGTGCTGGAAACAAAGAAAGCATGTGAAACTCACATAATTCGGTAGTTTGACCAATGAAATACATCTTTTACATCACCTCAGATACAAACAATTCAGCGGATTTGCAGATTTGACAAGTCACGTGATTGGTAAGAGTATGCGACCAAAATCATGAAAAGCAATTCAGAAGAGTTTATATATTGGTATTGATTTGAGCAAGATTTAAGCATCGCTAGCATAGAATTTGCTGTCTGGACGTCTACAAAGCTAACCGTGAAACGCACTGAATACAAAATGTTTTCAGATTTGGCGAAAGTAAATACTTTTACCAAATCTATTCAACATAAACTTACTTGACATCTAGGATACCACATCCTTCTGCCGAGAGCCGTCATTGGTCACAGATAAATCTTAACCCTTATAATTCCCCTTCGAAGGCTACAAAGGGTTCCCTAGTATCCTTGAATAGTCGAGTGCTTATCTTCAGCGACACCAAGTCTTATTTGCCAATGTCTACGATACGAGTGTCAACGTGGCTACATATAAACAAGGAATCTTGACTCTTATGCGCATGGTGATATGTTTGGATTAGTATTTCAGCGATGGCAGAATGATGTTGGTAGCTTTGTACACGTAACGTTATAGCTCTGCGAAGAATTATTGCTAACGCACCTGACGCCTTGGGGTAGTTACCGCTTTATAGATGCGTACCGTGCTATTAATGATGGATCTTTACCCATTTGTATGCTTCGTTTGTAACGAATCTTAAGTTTAACGCCTGCTTTTGTATGTAAATAGGTGCTTGTTGAAGTTTTATATGTGGCAGCGGATGGAAGTACATGTTATGTTAAATTCTACTTTTAGATAATGGGCACAGTAAGATACAAATATTTGAAAGTTAAGTATTTTCAAGCAATCTTGAATATACAAACGCTTGCTCAAATTAAGCTGAAGATATACTAACTTAAACTGGGAAAAATATGTTAACAGATAAATAAGTGGAGAATATACAAATGAATTCACTTTCTTTGATCAATACAGTGCACGTACCTTCAGAAAGTTATACTTCGGAAGCGTTCTAATATCGTACGAGAGAGCACATTATACTTCGTTACGTACACTTTGATCAATTGCAGAGTTTCGTCATTACTTCACAAATCGTGTTAAGTTGCCTACAAGCTTCATTTGGCGATCATAATAGTTATATTGGAGACACTTTGTGGGGCTTTACATCGATTATTACGGGCTTAACCTTTGTAACCTTTTCCCTCCGGAGACTGCCTTGAATACGGTATTATTTACTGTTAATATATTTCGTATTAATACTTCCAACAACAATGACATAGACTGAATTCGAAATTTTTTTTTATCCGTCATAATAATTTTGCAAATTAAAAAAAGCTAAATAATTATTTTATTACGCTATTTTAAACCGTGTATCTGGGTGCTTGTTATCTTGTCTTAGCATTTTTCTTTTAGGTTTTGATTATTATGCAATGTGTGTTTGTGTGTGGATACTATAAATGTAAGTAATTACACGATGGTGCAACTTTTAGCCAAAAACGTGTCATTTGGTTCTGTATTTTCATTCTGCTGCCAATTTTAGCTGCAAATAAATTTGAGCGTACCCACTAGGTGCTCTAAAATTTTGCACGTTAAAGTTTCCTTTCATAGCCGGTCGTAGTGTTCATATAAAGGTGACTTCGCGATAAGCTTGTTAGAAAGTTTGCAACTAGCCTTTAATTAAGGCTTCACGGCTGCCGATCCAAGACGTTCTAAGTGTTTCCCAGTTTCAAAAGCTTCGGATTTGGTGATCCGGAACACTTATCCGATCGAGAAGTTTCGCGGTGGGCGGTGTTAGTTAAGTTTTTATATCAGCTGAATACCTACCTATTAGTTCTTAGTTTATTAGCTACCGATATTTTAAGAAATTATAAATACCCTATAAATAGGCTCAATCAGTACGGGTGACCGAGTTTTGATCGGGACAACTATAAATAAAGCCCTATTATCTAAACATAGTCTGTTTGAGCGGTGTAGATTATAGAAATAAAGCCTTTTAAATAAAACTTAATTTTGATTCGTGATCGCCAAATCTAAAGTTTAGGTAGCCTATGTCACTTCCACAATCAAGCCGAATTTTAATGACACCTCATATATTATGCTAAATCCATCAAGCCGTTTAGGCTGCAGAGCGTGGCAAAGAAATAGACATACATACACTCGAAAAACATAACGCTATTAAATTATATTCTTAACACAAGATCTAAACAGCCAGCCATTTAAGTACATGTAAACAATACCCAACCTTATGTCTTTAACAAATTTAAGGTTTTTGTTAGCATGTAGGGATCGGGAAGGTTGAAAGAGGTTGGCCAAACACACTTTTTCGTTCGTGACTCGAACTTTATCTAAAGTACCTTTATACTGCTCCTTGATGTAAAAGAATGTCATAATCTTAATAAACAGACTTGAGCTAATTAGCTTAATATTTACTACGTTTACGATTACAATCAGGTTACGGATTTTTACAATGTGTCAGATTTTTTCTCTCTTTATTTTTACATTTCTTAGTATTATTATAATTCGCTCCGACAAAAAAACAGCAGTTCATAATGGATTGATGAATGAATTTGAATAAATTCAGTTTGCTGAGCTCAGATTCCGCGCCGCTGATGGGTAATTTAATAAAAGATGAGCTACAAATTAGGTGAAAATATTGCCTGTCCTTAAGCGGAATCTTTGTTGATTAGAAATAATTTAGGACGGTTGTTCAAAATTAACAAAATGAGCAATATTTTATGTCGACATTTTTGTACTGTTAATCTTGACAGACTCTATTAAATCAAGTTGGGTTTTACATATTTTAATTATGTCTCTTCTTTGAAGACGATTTGAGGCCTTCGCAGGCTTTGCTTTTTTGAGCTGATAGTCTTTGTGCGGCTTACTAAGTAGTGTTTGATGTTTTCTGTTTTCGAAAATGGGAACGTGGACAACTTATTATTCTGTGACTTTATGAAATACTAGCTTTTGCTCACTACTTCGTACGCGTGGAATTTAGAGGATAAAACATGACTACATTTTAAATTGGATCTTCAACAATACAACTGTGCAAACCACATCCAATTTCGTGCGGTAGTTTTTGCGTGATGCGCGAACCAACATACAGACAGATAGTCCAAAATTCTAAAGATAATTGTTTTGACTTGTATTGCTCTTATAAAGACGAGAAAAGTGACGTTTGTACAAGCTTTGTTTCCGTGTTATAGTTTTCGTCAGTTTTCCTTCAATCCAGGGTCTGGGGGAGCTGTAGTGTCTAAATTCGACATTGTGTACGAAATATTGTTCCATACTCTACGCTAAATATGTGACTGCATTGAAGAAACACTATGACTATCTGCGTTGTAGGCGACACGGCATAAACGGCAGTAGTTGGCGGCGGGTAGTTTGTCTATGGGCCTTTGTAGCCTGAGAATAAATGATTTTATTATTTTTATTATTATTATAAACCCACTATTATCATTTGTTTTTTCTATAAACGCATAATAATTAGAACTAGTTGTATTTTTTTATAAGACTGAATTAATTTCTAAGCGACGTTTTAACTAAATTATGTAATTTAATAAATTATTTACAAGGCGCCCGTATAACTCTGCGAAAATTGTTGCTATTATTCGAGTCGGATTTTACTAACATATAGGTTAATTTAACCGAACCCAGGCTTGTATCAAATTAAAACAAATATTCGCACAAGCTGGCTTGAAGAAGCCCTTATAAGGCGAGTTTTCCTCGCACTCTCGCCAGATGTAGAATAAATACAGCGCCGTGTAGAAACCGAATTAATTCCCTATAATAATGCCCCTTTGTTTCCTCACCAAATTAATCTGCCTCAGTCGGAGATAATACAAGCAACAATCGCCTATTGGAAGAGGGTCTTTATTGAGAATTATTTATTTGCGCAATGTGGTTAAGTATTTTAGTACTTATGCTTCAAGCTTTGTGCAACTAAAGTAGTATTGTAATAAACCATTGCTAAACGTGACGGGTCCCGAGGTTTGAAATGCTTTGTTAAGATATTTTTGTTTCATAACTAACGAACCCAAATACATCAAGTTACCACTCTACCACCATCACTCCACACTGTAAGTACGCTCGGCCGCCTTGCCTACAAGGAAGGCAAATTGCATTAGGTTGTCGGCTAGCCCCGCGCCCACTCGTTCACTCTCGCTGTGTCACATACCATACATACGAGTAATTGACCGAAACCACAGAATAAATAACAGTACTAACGTACAGAAACTTCTCTTTTTCGACCACCATTAAACGAATTCCAACTTTATAATCAGGCACAAATAGTTCGATTTACTTCATAAACATTCGCCAGGCGGCATGTGTCAAAAGGAAGGCGCCGCCCGCGCCCGCTTTCCACCCGCAATGCCCTGGCGCACCGCTAGGGTTGGACTGCTTACTATAATAATATTACAACGCGCGACACAGAGTGAGCGGGCGCGCGCGCGGCAAGCCGGCAACCTACTGCGATTAACCTATGCCATAGGTCATGCGAAGAGCGCACCTACATTGCGGAGTGGAACCCCCCTGTGCCGAATGGGACAGTAAGACTTTATTGAAATTCAAATGCTTTTTACCGTAGCATAATATTGCCAAACACTTAATTAAAAAGTCCTTGTATCGATACTATTTGTTATTAATAAACGTTATTAATAGATTCAGGGATTACTTCGCGGAAATCCATACTGAGTATTGAAACAAATTACTCTCTTGGTTCATTGGTTTTTGTAATTTACCGTAACTGCGTATTTAGTAAAATTCTTGCTTAACAAAGCGTAAAAGCTTGTGGTGAATTCTTCTTGGCAGATGGAGTAGATATAATATATCGCTGGAAGAATCAATATTTATTGCGTGAATTGAAACGGCTGTATTTTTCATTGCGAATTCGGCCGTTTATGTGATTTTATGGGTTTTATGTTCATGTCATGTCAAGTGAAAAAGTAAGAAATTATTAATCCCCAGTTTGTCAGTTTTAAATATGAAACCTTCTTCAAAGTCAAAGTAAAAATATCTGTATTCAAGCTTATGAATGTCACTGGAATGAAAGCATTTATGATTGTCATAAAATTTACCACCGGTTCGGAAAAAATCTGTGATGAGAATACACCGGCAAGAAACTCAACAAGGGAATTTGTAAATAAATCAAAATTACATTTTTTTCTTTCCTTCCATATTATGTGATTTGTTTTATCTTTGTTTACCTCAAAACGAACAAACACATCAAATCAATTCATTTTTAGAGCAGAGATAGTTAGAGAGCAGAGCCCTGGACACCCAGCCTCAGAACTAGCTAAACACTTAAGAACCTCGTCGTAGCAACGTATAAAATGAGAGTTGCTCGAATTTATCACAATACTGACAGCGACAAGGTGCTAAAATGTTCAGCTTCTTCTGAGGCAGACTGTACCATAAAACTTACGAGTGCTACAATTTAATTAATATATTTTGTCACATTTAAAAAAAACCTTACAGGGACAAAGAGTGACGTGCTTTTCATTTTATTCCAAAAAAATGCAGGTGAAGCCGCGGCAAAAGTTATCTTATTGAAGTATTAACAAAAGTAAGAATACACTAAGTACTAGAAATTACTACAGAGCGAACAAATAGTGCAAAGAAAATATTAAGCAGTTTAAATTAACTTTTAGGAGACTGAAAGTTATTAAAACTAGATGGCGCTCATCTCGGATTAATGCCATCACATTTACTGGAGCGAGAGGCATCCTAACAAGGCAATGCACGTCGTGTCGTGTCAACAGCAGTTAGTCACGCCACACTCGAGCGCTCATAAACGTGGCCTCACCCATTTAGTAAGAACAGAACTTGTTGTACCCTGTTATTTAGCAGGGAGCCTGCAACAGTCTGAGTGCACCAAATTGATGTTAATGGCGGGACGGTCGGGGGTGCCGTGCGATTTAGAGTAATAAAAAGTTGCAGATTGTTCAGTTAACTTGTCTGTGCATACGAGATCACAGGGGCAAAGATCAATACAATACATACGTATATAAAATAAAATAACAACGCAAAGAAAAATCTGCGAAGTCTGGCAGCACTCGAACCTACAACTCCGGTGTGCTGTGCCACGCTCTTTCAAAAAGCCACTTCAACTCAATCAAAAATTTACAGATGTTTCAATTACAAAAAAAAAAAAATTGTAGACTAGTTTATTTACTTATTACGTTTATCGGGACTTAAACACGATAATAAACTGTTTATTTATTTACCTCGACGTTTCGGCAGGGGGGTTCCACTCCGCACTGTAGGTGCGCTCACCGCATTACCTATGGCATAGGTTAATCGCAGTAGGTTGCCGGCTTGCCTACTCTGCGTCGCGCGTTGTGATAGTATATTATAGTAAGCAGCCCAACCCTAGCGGTGCGCCAGGGCATTGCGGATGAAAGGCGGGCGCGGGCGGCGCCTTCCTTTTGACGCATGCCTCCTGGCGAATGTTTATGAATTGATACGAACTTTTTGTGCTTGAACATAAAGTTGGAATTCGTTTAATGGTGGTCGAAAAAGAGAAGTTTCTGTACGTTAGTACTGTTATTTATTCTGTGGTTTCGGCCACGTTGCAGCGGCCGCGGTCACGAGCAGACTCAACTCAAACGTCGAGGTAAATAAATAAACAGTTTATTATCGCGTTTAAGTACCGATATACGCAATAAGTATGTGTGAAAATCGCGATAGTTTATTCAGTTTTTTCGCTTCTTGGAAAGAATCAGACATGTTTGTAATCCTACTAGTATTATAATTGTGAAAGTAATCATGTTTGTATGTTTGTACCTCGATTACGCATTTAACGACCTAATTTAGACGAAATTTAGCAGAAAGATTGATCATGTCTTGAATGAAAATAAAGAATACTTTTATCTCGTAAAATTCCATACACCCGGTTAACTGCATAAATAAAATCATGAAGGCGAGTTCGAGGGAACAAGCTCGTATTATTATACATAATATGAATATGATCAACAATTCAGGTATTTTTCTATAGCTACCTATACTGTAGTTATTCATGCAGATTTTCTAATTGGTTATTATAAAATAACTTAATGCTTACACTACCGGCAATATTTTTAAAACTTCTGCCAAATTCTCGCAAATGTGCGTCCGAATGACTGCAAAATTGTGACAACGGAGTGGATTTCACCATCCCGGCAATACTGACCATAGGAATGACGAATTAACGATCAGTTTTATTAAAAACAATTAATGTTCCTGGCGCAACTTCTATCGTTGACAACACTAAACTATCCCTCAATGCTCTAGTCAATCTACACTTAATATAATAAAGAGGTAAACCTTGTTTGTTTGTTAGTTTCTTTGTATGTACATATGTATAGGGTAATCTCTGGAACTACAGAACCGATTTCAAAAATTCTTTCACAGATAGAAAGCCACACTATTCCTGACGGACATAAGCTACTAATTTTACGTGAACAAAGTCGTGCGCGTCCGCTAGTATATAATGCGTACTCGTACGTGATGACTGCGTTCGAAACGCTCGTCAATCCGCCCAGAGGCACTAGGTGACTGCAATGAAAGCATTATATGCGTTATTGGCGTTGCATGCGCTAAGCAAATTGTAATAGGCTGCCATGCTTTAAGTAAATGCGTATACGCATTAGGTACAGTCAGCGTCAAATGTATAACGGAGCGCGTAAATTGCTCACAACACAAATATCTAAACTGGACTTTACTGTCAAATACCTTCGGGCGTGTTCAGATATTTTTGACCACCTTCCCTGCTCTGCTCCAATATTTAAAGCTGACTGTACCCAAGAACGTTTGTTTGGAGTCAAGAATTTTTAACTGCGATCAAACAATTGAAGTCAATTGAAACAATGCTCACAAAAGAAACCAACAACGTCAAACGAACGCGGGTCCCGTTAACATCATTATAACAATACAATTGACCGATACAAAAATACAATAGAAAACCTAATACATTCAAAAACAATTTGCCTTCTAGTCCACAGAGAAAACCAAAGTATGTACCTAATATCTGTCGGACGAACTTACAAAACAAACTATAAGCTGTAACAGAACATCGAGAGATTTGCAACTTTCGTATTTAAGGTTCCGTAACCAAAGAATGCCGACGAGATTCTGCTACGTCCTTCCGTCTGTCAAAGGCTGTGTGTCTTTCGAATCATAATAGGAAGACACTTAAAATGTCAATTGAAAGTGTATTGCAATGGCCGCTATAATAACAAATATAAAAATAAAAAAGGTAAAAATTACACAGAGCCTCACACAAGTGAACGTGTTTTTTTTTACTTATATTTTAAACCTTAATAGGTAGACAAAATTTCACAGAAAATATATTACCAAGGCTGCTATGGCAAAAAATTATAATAATAAAAAAAAGGTAAAAAGTAAAGCGGGTCTTCATACGAGAAACCAGTTTTCTCGGCGTTTTTTTTGTACGGAACCCTTTGTATCCATTTACTGAATCACATTCGGAAACGCGATATTCCTCTTGAAAAGTTTGAAGTAAATCCAATGTTGATGTCAATCGCCCTGAACGGTGCAGTCATTCAACTTGATTTGTGGGTCCTAGAGGTGGTCCGTCGACGGTTTTTTCGTTAACGAAACGAGACCGTCGACGGTCGTTCATCGACTAGTCGATTAACTAGTCGAATCTGTGGACTAATTGACGTCAAAACTAACATCAACTGGAGTTATGTAAACGGTAGCATCGACGCTCCGACGGCAATAACGAGCAGTAGAACAGTTATTTACTACGTTACTAGTAACTATTATGATTTCGTCTGAAATAAATCTAATTTACTATTTAATTTATTACAATGTTGTACTTATATTCTCAAATGAGCTTTCCTTCATGCTTTTCTTTCCAAGCTGAATAAAATTCGGCTGTACTTATAAAAAAACAAAAATGACTAAGCATGTAGGTACGAATATGGTACTTACAGTTACAGGATTATTCAGGCGCATTTAAAAGTTCATTCGATTTTATGTACATTCTTCAATTATTATTGTTTACATTTTTATCTAACCCGCGTCGCATAGTTCGATTTTGCAAACGGCCAAATGACATTTTACAAGTTCGCGTATCTCGTTGCATTAAACTATTCGACTCCCAAATTTTGCCGTTTATGAATCGACCGTCCAGTCCGACGTAGCGGCGTCGACGCGACGAAAGTGACAAAAAGAGTTCAACGTTCAACTAGTCCATGCGTAGACGGTGGACGGTCGTTTCGTTAACAGTCGATCAACGTTGAATTCAACTAGTCCATTCATTCAACGCCCACCTCTAGTGGGTCCCATTAGAACTTTTTGAGAATAAACTTAGTGCGGAAATGGAATACGAGCCAAATTTTAACCAATATTGCAATTCATGTTGCATAGTTATTTCTGGTTTAATTTTTTTTATGAAATAGGAAGGCAAACAAGCAACTGGCAATATTTTTGAAAAACCTATCTAACGACACCGTACACCTGGGTAGACGAGAAAAAAGCCTCTTTTCGTGTAGGGGAGGTACCCTAAAAAATATTATTTTTAAGATTTTTAACACTTTCTTGGTGTTACTAATATCGGTGTATATCCATGCCAAATTACTGCTTTTTAGTACTAAGAGTCTCCGAGCTAAGCCGCGGACAGACGGACGGACGGACGGAGAGACGGAAACTTAGAAACTATAAGGGTTCCTGGTTAATTGCAGAACCCTAAAAACGGGAAAAGTGCTATAAGGATTATTAGAGCCGTTTAATGAATATAACTTGAGACGTATCTCTATTTTATTTATTATCTAAGTTTTCCTCTGAACGTGAGATAAATGCTTGTGTTACGACGAGCTAGCTGGAATTTCAGCTGTTGGCTAATGCAATTTGTATGTTATGGGAGTTTTTGCTTACGTCTTGCTTTGAAGTTTTAATAGAATCACTGAAATTGAATGAATAGTTCCGAACCTTGAACTGAGCATTTATTTAATAAGCTTTATTTAGTTGCTGATGCAAAGTTCAATACTGAAAATGGATTTTGATATTCATAATCAGTGGCATCAACCACCATATTCTACCAGGGCTAATTAGAAGTGTGTTTTTCTTAGAATTTAAACTAAACAAATGGAAAAACGTCCTTGGGGGAGACCTATGTCTCCCCCAAGGCAGTGGACGTCTTTCGGCTGAAATGATGATGATGATGAAATAGTAAAACAATTCCAAGGCGCCAACAGTGTATGCCCTCGTCATATAACTGAAACATTCAATTTGCTATGTCATATAATACCACAATTTGTTCCCCAGTTAAGACTAACAACGCGTCAATAAAGATTTACGACGGATAAACAATGCGTAACTGATATTTTCGAACAACAAGTCGGTTGCATATCGAGTTACTCAACATTATTTTCCAAATTAGATCTAAGTCGAGGGCTTTGAAAAATAATGTAAAAGTAACTAACAGCCGTCATAATTATTGAAGGGAATTGCTTTCCGTCGTTTTCGCGGACGGTTGCTGGACACCCCGAAACTATTCGTACATAGGTCACACGTCGCCGTAGTAACGTGCTAGTTTTAATATTTTGTTTTATTAATATGTATGTTAGTCTTTAAGGTATTTTTTCTATGGGCCTATGCAGCCTGAAATAAATGCTTCTATTCTATTGTATTCTATTATACGCTGGAAGAAAAAATGTGATCTACATTTTCTATGTCGTAGCGTCTTACAGATTTATCAATTAACGTAAGAGTCAAAACATGCTTACCACAATGCCAAACATACTTTTTTAAAGTCACTTTCAATGAAGATTAGTCATATTTCCATGTAATAGAGCATGTACGTCCATAGTAAAAAAAGTACTCAGCGTAAGAAAAAATAATCAGAGCTGTCCGATGGTTCGGAGTGAATATTTTTAGTGAATTAATTGTACGAAACTCATTACCCGTGACAAGTCATTATTCTTTCGGAACATTAATCACTACTTTATCGGACAAGCCTTGAGAAAACGCATTCGCCCGGACCAGCAGTGTTTGAATAACGTTTCCTACTTAATTTGTGCACTTCCGGGAGAAAACTTTTCTATATGCAATGCGGCATAATATATGGCTGCAAGTTTCAACAACTTTAAACTTGAGCTGAAATGAAATGGATGACTAAATGGAATTGAATTATACGTAATGTTCGCATCTAATAAGTAAATGTTGTTTCTTCTTGAACTTTGAACACTCAGTAACCTGCAGTTTGAACGCGAAGTGTTAATATTTCGCGGGCACTCTTACATAATAGAATCCATTTATGGTATTGGCGAGTTCACGGACATGCAGATTTTACATCAATACAAATAGAAAACTAAATTAGAATTATAGTGTTCATTGTCCTGTGTAATGTAACAATGATGAAGCTGTATCTAACAACCGTTTATTTCTTGTTATATACCAACTGTTACTAATAATATTTTATTTTTGATAGATATTCACTTTATATTATTGGATAGTTATGTACAGGTCTGTTTTTTTTATTTTATCAAATATGACGGCAAACAAGCAAGTGGGTCACCTGGTGGTAAGTGATCACCACCGTATATACACACCTGCAACACCAAAAGGATTGCAGATGCGATGCCAACCCAGAGGGCTAAGATGGAATACCTCTTGTGCCAGTAATTAGAGCGGCTGTCTTGCTCTCCACGCCGGTACACAGCAGTGCAAGCACTGCTGCTTAGCGGCAGGGTTAGCGAGCAAGATGGTGGTAGCGATCCGGACGGACCTTGCAAAAGGCCATACCACCCGTCCGTATCCTATTGCCGAGATCGCTCTTTATACTTAAAAGAATGAGAGAAAGAAAATACTTATCAGCAAAATGAAGAAAGAAAAGTTTAAAAATATCGAAAATTGTTGATACTGTTGCTAACCTTTGATGATTTAGTGCTCACTGCTTAGTTCCGTTTCCACCGAAAACTTCTAAATACTTTGAGCAGGTAGCATTTGTATTTCGTTCAGTGCATAACTAACTACTTCACGTGGATACTTCTGTAATGCCAAGACCTTGAAGTTTTGTTTATTCCGCAGTGCGACTCTATAAAATATCTATTTTATGTCTATCTACAATTTAGTTATAAGAAAAGCTTGCAGCCACTGGAGTGAGATGCATGAGGACAAAATAAATTGTTAGCGCTTTTGCAAAGTACATGTAACAGAACAATATTATTTAGATCACTTCAAATTACTTAAGTACTGCCTATAGTAGGTGTGTAAGGTAAGTTTTTTAAATATTAGAAACCACCATCAACCACCCATAACACCCGGTAGAAATTTGCACGTAGTATTGTTTCCTTTACGAGGCAATCAAAGTTTAATTTAAATACAAAGCACACCCAACTTTCCCAGTAACAAGTTAGTAATTTAATGAACCTTTCGACACGTACCGAATAGCAGGAATAATGAGCTTGCAACAGATGTAATCTCCTATGAAACCGTATACGTTCTGCCCTCACTTTGCACCTATTCGACGGAAAACCAATCGAACTTTACAGCACTAGCTGTATACTATCCTTTTTCCTGCAGTGAGGAACGAGAGAGACGGAACGGATGATGCAATTTGGCTTTAAAGGAATTGCTCTGAATCTAAAAGCAGATTGAACTGTTAGCATTGAGCTCGCCGGCCCTGGGGTATCGTTCGTAACATTGCGAGTATCTATTATAACTCGGTCGCAGTGTTGGCTTCCCACACTAGTTTGACCTTATTACAAATAAGTAAAAGTTTTGCTTTAATTGCAGTGATATTGTGCCCCATCCAAACGAGAGCAAATCTCAAAAAAGCGTCTCGTCCCAGTGAAAAAGTTTGATCCACAGGATGACAATGTCTCAAATTTCTGAATTAAATTAAATGTACTTAAAACACAAACTTATTTTAACAACTTTTTGTAGATACGACTTTGATAATTGGGACAGTCGATCTATGGTATTAAGTACTAAGTATAATAATTTTTTTATGCAAAGTAAAAACTAAGTGTCTGAAACTGAGATAAAGTATACGCTTTTGCTAAATTTGTTCTAATGAAAGCTTTTTGCTGACGCTATTTTATTACTGCTGTGTTATTAGATTTACATACTTACACATAACAAAGTTCAAGTAATGACTAGAAAATATTTTAAAATTTACCTGCAACATTTATTCTTAAAATTTACAGAAGTTAAATGTAACAATAAATAAATATAACCTTGGTCTTTTTAAGGTAAGAGTGAATAGGCATTTTCTGGGTGAGCGTGCTACATCCTCGGCTTCATCTTCATTTACCATCAGGTGAGATTGAGGCCAAACGCAAACCCATTTCCAATAAAAAAAAATAAAAAACATACTAAATACATAAAACATACTTGTGGTTTCGTTTTTTCCCAATTCTTAAATGATTTTGGATTTAACTATATTTTTATTGATTTTAATAAACAAATAGTTGTTATTGTTTGTTAAGTGTATTATTGTTACTTAAATTCACAGCATAACAGGTAAACCGAAGCACTATGAAACTACGATAAATACAATTTTACACAAATAATTATTTACATAAAATGGGTTATATTTATGGTTAAACAACTAGGACCAATCACTATTTTCCAGCTGGTTTTAATTAGCTTCGAGTCGAATGTCTGTAAATCAACAGAATAATTAAAGATGACACACAATTTTATGATAGAATATTAATTCTTATTTCTAAAAGTCTAATAGAACAAAAGAAATGTACTGTACAATCTTTTACTTGTCGTCGCGATTTATATCAATTCGGGCAAAAGAACGGCCCGAAGGCGTAACCAAGCAAAATACAGAAAACAATAAAACAAAACTTTTGCACGATCCAAGCATAGTTTATGTGAGGGAAGATCTATAGTGCTTCGCCTGAATTTGTATCCTAATATTTAGATCAGGGAAGATACCATTTATTTTTATTAGGGGCCCCATATCAGCATACGAATGTCTAGCAAAAAGCACAACTATTGTATAGCGCAGCATCCAACGCGGGTAAGTAGACAATAAATTTACTTTTATTGAAAACAAAAGAACATTTCTTTTTGAATTAAACACAAGATACGTTGCGTCTTTTCGCGCTTGGCAAACGTTTTTCAAGTAGGTGATGCGACTCCGCTTTAGATTATTTTTTTATTGTTTAACCCTACGTTTGTTTGGATTAAACCGCAATGACGTCTTCGTAGACAAAACCTATTTATTCTTACATTTTTTTGGAATAACATTGCGAAAGGACGTCAAAGAAGAACAGACAGATACAAAATATATGACTAAGGAGGTATAGTCCGCAAAGTAATTGCCTTATCACTTTTGGATTTTATTACCTTGCAATACGGTCGACAAGTGGAAAAGTAATTCCTTTTTCTTATATATATCAGTG
The DNA here is from genome assembly GCA_963691745.1 of Ditula angustiorana. Classification (NCBI taxonomy): domain Eukaryota; kingdom Metazoa; phylum Arthropoda; class Insecta; order Lepidoptera; family Tortricidae; genus Ditula; species Ditula angustiorana. Next base: position 6,143,606 of record OY829479.1, read on the forward strand.
ATTTGCGTTTGACAAGTATCTGATTGCAGAAATGTTATCAGAGGCAGAAATCTCTACAAATATTTCAGTTAAGATAAAAAATGCCATAAGTAAGTCATACTACTTTGTTCACCTTAACAGCGCTAGTGCATTTCTTATCATTTTTGAACATTTTGACTGCTCCGAAAAGCAAGATCCAATTTTGAGCTTCATTTTGCGTAGTCTGTACGCATTTCGTGTTAAAGTTTTGTTACATTTTGAGAAATGTAACAAAACTTTAATATGAAATGGGTCCAAGTCGGCTCAGCTCCACCATCCAAACTCTCCTTTCATTTCAATTCTTCATATTCTCTCATTCACCCTTAATAAATTCGATCTTTGATGCCTGGTTCGAATGATCCAATGTATGCACTCATAATAATTCAATGTCTATAAATTTAGTTTATATTTATAGTCATTTAATTCTGTTTATAATATATATTCCTGAAAACAACCTGTGGCCCGTTTCACTAAGCTACAAGTTACAATTCTAAACCGGCAACATTGGTCAATAATGACCAATGGCAATGGGCATAATGACAAATGTTGCCGGTTTAGACTTGTAAAATTGTAACTTGTAGCTTCGTGAAACGGGCCACAGCTGTGCCTGCAATTGCATTTCCACAGATATTTTTTTCCTGACAAGATAAAGTACCTACTTATTAATCTATAAAATGTCACGTAATGTTTTGGTTCTATAATTTTTTTTTCTTTTAAAGCTATATCGTCGTTGTTGTACCTATATTCTCATGTCACCTTAAAAATAATGTATCAAACGATTAGCATGCGATCGAAATCAGCAACGGAAGCGAACCCATAACCGTTTCTTTTTTGTCGTTGTAACGCCTCATATAAAAACAACACATCGTGGCGTTTTTAAATTGGTACAATGTTTGTTGAATTTTATGGTGTTTTGCCTGATAAAGGCTGTTAAAAATGCATCCTACGATCGTTCCGTGTCGTTACGGCGTACTCCACACATCACGAGCAGCACGGCACGGGGTTATTTACAAAACGTGATGGAGGTCAGAGCATTAACGTTCTCATTAACGAGTATAACCCCCCAAATGTGCTCGTAACCGCACCCAGAACAGCCAGAATGCCCAAAATTCACGTTTGTTATTATGTGTAATGCCGTGTAACGGTGTAACTGATATCGCACGAGAATAGATGGAAAATCGTATATCACAATTTCACAGTTAGAAATGCGAGCCGAAAATCGATTGAAACTATGAGAAAAGTTTACCGCTACCCCGCAGGAAATTTGTACTTTTTCGGGATAAAAAATGGCCTGTGGTTGTTATCGATCGATATATGCGAACATCTCGTCTCATCAAAATTCTCTGTTGCCGGCAACAACTTCTGTTCCAAAAACTATGAAATTGAGCATTTTCCTTACAAAGTTTTATCTCCCTTAGGGGTAGATTATGATTAAAAGTTGCCTACATCCGCTCCCGGGTGTCAAACTATCCTTTTACCAAATTTCATTAATATCGGTTTAGCCGTTTTAGCGCGGAAGTTGATCAGAAAAACAGACAGACTAAATGCAAATTTATGATATCAAATGTGGATTAGTAAGTGTACAAAGAAAACATTAAATTATCTTTTACTTGCCTTACCACTTTAGATTTTACACCACTTTATTCATAACCGTATATTTCCCATTTTTTTACTTTTAACCATGTTTTGTTCCTTTCCTTAACAATAACAGATGAAGACGAAACATGGTATGTGTTAGCAAATGCAGTTTTACTGACCATTTATGAATAAGAGTTACTCAAAACCTAATTGTTGCATACCTTCCTTTTTTTCACTCTAAAATATGTTACGCTGTGCTATATCACTTCGAGCCACACTAGAGGGCGCTGCTAAAGCCAGCGTTTATTTTACCAATCGGTATAAATAAGCGCTGGCAACATTTAGAATCGTTAGGGGCGGGGTTTGTTTGAATTAGTTACAACCCCTTTCCTTTGGAAGGGCTGTCTAGGAAATGGGCTTTAAAAGCCCCTGCAGCTCTCAGAGAGCTCATATTTTCTACATCACTACAACCACCTCTAAACGGTGAAACCTCTGCCCAACTGGTAAGCTCTCTCTCTGCTAATAACTGTTCTAAATTGTTCTTATAAAATTGTATTTTTCGTGTATGTGTTTCTTTCAGATTGTATTTAATTTATTCCTATCTTAATTTGTTCTAACTTAAATCCTGCGACCGTTTATTTAACTTCTTTCTGTAAATTTCTAAGTCTTTGTAATAATTATTAATTTAAATCCACTTGCTCAACGGTCGCACATTGTATTTTCAAACCGTAACCGTCACTGAGTTTTAACTTCACTATTTCTTTCTTTCTAAATGTAACTTAGCTTTTCTTCCTTACCTTGCGAACTGTAAACCTTGGAACTGATGCCACACCACAACTTGGCGAGCTCTAGCTCCCTGGTTGGACTCTCGTCTCCTCGAGCTTCAGTATGGCATCAGTTCCCGCTAGTGGCCAGCCTGTAAAGCACTAAATCTTTACAGGGCAACTTCCTACGGGCTACCAAACTTCCTACGGGCTACCCAACTTCCTACGGGTTACCAATTACCTACGTGCTACCCAACTACCTACGGGCTCACGTTCCCCAAGCTTCGCATATCCTCGAGCCACCTGCAGGGCACCTCTTGCCGGTTACTTGGACACTGTACCCTGACCGAGCTGCTAACAGCCGGTTACTTGGACAACCGTACCCTTGCCGAGCCTTCTACGCCCTTGCAGCCTACGAAGACCTGCCGAACCTCAAGCCTACGCTACTACACGTCGGGTCACGGCCAGGGGAGTGCGAGCGATCACGTTAATTGACTCAAGTTAGGAATTAGGCACAAGAATTACGAACTTACGACCTAGAGTCTCTAGTCGTCCTAGGGAGCTTTTATTTAAATAAAAACCTATTGTTAAAATTTTATTCTTGTTTCACTCGAAAATCCCCTAGGGCGAACTTCTGTACCTGACCGGGTAACAAATAGAAATCCATTTCATCTGGTGTTTTAAACCCTATAACTATTCGATTTAGTGCTCATTAAAACCTTTTTTAATACTTTGTGAATTATTAATTACGATTACCTTATAAAAGTGTCATCGCAAATTTCCAGTACCGACTTCATACATTATTAACTAATGATTCACCGATATTGGCCGAAGTCATGCTATCTAATTTGTCTTATCAGAACATAATGCCAATTGATTTAGAACGTAATATTAAGCAAAAGCAAATACCTTTAATACGCGACCTTAAAAAAGTACATAGAATAACGAAACGCGTAAGAGATTTCCAATCAGGATATTAACTCAGATATCGTATCAATTCCGCAAAAAAAGATAAAAATGGTGAGTATTACCGCTTAGGAGGAAAATGACATAAGTGGATTTGAAGTATATACAATCATGAACATTTTGATTTCGAAGCTTGAGACCGAAAATAGATTAGAGGGTGACTAAATGATAAACAGTTTGCGATAATAGTCTAATATATTTAAGACCACTTATTGTATTGTGTCTATCAAATAGTAGTTCATATCAGTGCTGCTAGGTACATTATTGATATTACTCACCAAAATGTACAAAATCGTTTATATTTTGGCTCTGGCCATTGCCTGTAAGTGTTTTAAAAGTTGCTATTTTATCTTTAAATTTCACAAGATTTAAACAAATTAAACATTTCTAAATTTTTTTTTATAGGCAGTGCAGTGCCCCTGGAAAACAATGACTCAGCAAATAGGATTTCAAACGGAAACTTTGCTGTCAACCTTCAATTCCCATATATGGTAATTAGCAATTTATCAATATCAAACTTTTACCCGTGGTTTTGCCCGCGTTACATTATTTTCTATTTATTTTAGGAAATAAAAGGATCCTAAGCTTTAATAAATGACGTGATCTATCAATCTGAAAATTTTTATCTAAATCCGTCTAATCGTCAATGTTCTGTACATATTATTTTAAATATAGCCAACGATAGACACATTCAGGCTGATGATAATGTTAATAAAAAACCTCTTACCCATATGCCACAAACATAAGTGTTAAAAAAATCCCTGTTATGGTTCATCGGATTCCGAACTACGAGGCCAAAAAAAGAGACCTGTAAAGGGCTCGAAATATCGGGAATTAGATTCGTTACAATACACGCGATTTAAACCGTTTAAATTGTTTTATTCCAATGTCTACAAGTCGCGAAAACATAATAAAAAAAATACTATGAGGCCAAAGACATACTAACACATAGTGCTCAAACTAATAACAACTCTATTTGCAATGCGTCGCAGGTTAAAATAGGGTAATTGTAGTAAACGTAACTTTACTACAAAAAATATTTCTCACTTTTTTAATGCGCACGAGAATACTTAAAACAAAGAATGTTTAAGACAATTTGATTACAAAAGTACTTTCAAATAATACAATTATTAGTTGACTTAAATATCACAACATTATTGATTATCTTTATTTTTTATCTGAATTTTTAATATATGATAAGTGTTCCTATAATAAGTACAGATATTGTTTTTTCATCCATGAGTTTCATGTATCGAGTCCTTATCATTTTTTTAACTAGGTGCTCCGTTGCTTAGCGGCTCACAGAAGACAATTAGCTTTTAAATTTCATCCGTACAGTGCCTATAATATCCGTGCAGAATGGCTATGAGTGACATCCGGTCACACGACAGACAGAACAAATTAACTATTCCATTTTTTGCCATTTGTATACGGAACCATAAAAAAGTGTATAATACGGCGTTTCCTAAATCCAGTCAACAGTAAAATTAATTATTTCTTCAGGCCTCCCTACAACGGACCGTCAACACCCAGGCAGTGCCGACCAGAGGCCACAGGTGTGGCGGAGCTCTCGTTACGTTCCAACATGTTTTGACAGCTGCTTCCTGCCTGTATGAATGGAATGCCGATGGGTAAATACCGCAAAACCTTTTCGCAATAAATACCAGTACAGTTTTGCACAACAAATGCAAAGATGTCACAGCGGTGACTCATTGCGACAGAGTTTTACAGTGGTACAGAATTGAAATTGATTGATTGAATGTAAGAACTGCAACTTACTACTACCTTGGTACACAAACTCTATTAAGGTTAATACAGCGAAGTATAGCATGTCAGTCGTCAAAAGAGTTTAACGAAAAGGTTCTTCACCAAGTAATAAAAAGGTCGGCAACGCGCTTTAGATTCATTTGAGGTTCCAAGCATCTATCATTTGATCATCGTCATTACTAGCTTATAAATATCTTACAGCTGAGCACAATCCTGTTACCACAATCAAAGGAATTGACTTTAGTACGAAAAGAATATGGTGCATATTCACATTGACAAGATTCATCGGTTCTTCTATAGATCTCATCGACAAATAATTTAAAATTTTCTAGGAGACCATTTCGGAAGAGGCCTACTAAAAACTTAGCATTTTAAAAAATACGTGTCGAATAGATAACCTTTTCCTTTTTGAAGGCAAAATCAAATGTAGAAACATAGTGAAATAATGTTACTGTCTCTAAGAAATTCATATCCTACTTATTGTCCAAACAGAAGACCGCCTGACGTCATACTTTTTCATTTACTTTCCAGATCAAGAAATCCTATCAGCACAGCGAACTACAGAGTTTTTGCCGGAGCCCATCTGCTAACCAATGACACGTCTGCCGATCGTGTGAGAGCTATTTCTACATACACCGCACACCCCAAGTACTTAGGAATTCCGTCTTACCTCAATGACATTGGTGTCATCACTGTGAGTATGAATCGATGCGTAAGGACCATAATCGATTAAATAGACATCCCGTGAAAATATCAACTGGATGCAAAAACAAAACGATTACAAAAAACTAACTGCATTTTGCATTTGACGGTATCACCAAAAAAAGTTTCAAGTTATTCACATTTTAAACGTTAGAGTGCGGAAGAGACAATATGAAGAAAAAGTGCAACTGAAATTTATTAAAAGACCCTTGTACCTTTATCTTTTGCCTCATTTTCTATGGTTAATTTAAGGCAAAAACAGACACTTGTGATTTTATTCGCAAGCACCATGAAGGTACATTTAATTTCTAAAACAATTGCAAGTTGCAAAAGCTATTTGCTATACACGTAACATTTTCATAATAATGCTCTATCGGCCAACAAAATGTCCAGTGCAAATATTAAGATAAACGGACAATAAAGGAAAAGACTGGCATTCTTGATCTGAACCGTCAAGGTCATAAATATACGTAATCATTTCACTTTACTAAAATGTTCACAGCTTAACAATGTTGCTTGTTAATTGTATTAATTGTCCTTAATTTCACAAATTACTCAAAGATAAGCTTTAATGACTGCTACGATGAACAATTTATTGTGATAGATAAGCATAAAAGTTTTCTTTTCTGTAGTAGATTCTATACCTTTTTCTCCGGAAGCCTTAATAAACGCCTGTGTTATCATCGGAACACGTGGACTACTCAACCGTTTTCAATTGCGACATGATTTCTTATTCACTATCTGATAGATAATATTCTATCGTCAAATTCCTTGGAACAGACAATACATGGATAATCCATTTGCACTGTTTGCTTTGGATTTGGATGACGACACGAGTGATTGATTAGACACCAAACTTAGAACAGTCAGATCAACTTGAAGCACGACGGTTAGTACTTCTAACTGCATTGAGTTAATCTAGTTAGTTGGCTGAAGAGCACACGTATTTTTAATGCACGCATATTTAAGAATCCTGTCTTAACTATTTTTTTATCGATCTAAAAAAGGAGAAGGCTCTCAATTCGACAATTATATTCGTGTGTATGCCACGCGATATCTCCGCCAATTCTCAAAGGTTTCAGTGATTCTTTTTTATTGAATTGGTTATACTCAAGATTGATCTCATTTCAATCTGTAGAAAATATTCCACCTTTAAGGGTGGAATACAAACGAAGGAATTGCCGTCTACATACATATACTTAAATAAGAAGCTTAATATATTGTTTTAAATTTAATTTAATAAATAAACTATTTCCCTAGACTAAGTATTTGATCAGGGACCATATACATCCCGATTCTAATTTCTTTGACCTGGGGACCCTATACATCTCATGCTTAAAGCTTGCTGTGCTATTTATTATCTTTTTTTTTCACACTTTATGTGAACTATTGTTATGATTGTGTATATTGCTCTGTAATCTTCTTTTGAAAAGAGATGAAAAAAGAGAAAAAAAAAAAGATAAACTGCTGAGTTTCTTGCGGCGTTTCTTCTCAGCAGATTCTTCCATTTTCCGAAGCGCTAGTAGATTCAGACATGTAAAAGAGCCTATATGGCCTACTTGCAAAATATTTTTTTCATTTTTCATTTTCATTTCATTCCCTGTTTTTCCATCATTTTTCTAACTAGTCAAATATTTACAAGCCGACTTGTTCAAATCACCATTACTTCAACGGTAATAATTATTTTACTAGCACCCAAAGTAACATTGGCGCCTAGTTTTTATTTTTTACCACCAATATTTCGTTGAAACAAGATACACTTACATAATTAAACGAACACATAATTATATGGGTGTCAACTAAGTGTGTTTACCTTAGTTACCTTTCCCGATAGAACTATAGATAAATGCCATCGCAAACATTTGCCAAGTTAAAGTTTCTCTGATAGTAGGCATAAATATGAAATAAAGGCTTCCTGCTGTTATTTAATACAATCAAACTGATTTCGACGGACCAAGGACAAAAGATTAATGTGATTTTTATTTTTTTGCAGCTAGCCTTACCCTTCCCTAATACAGTTGTAGTTCCAATTGCTTTACCCGCTGCGACTTACAACCCGCGTGATGACCTTGACTGCACCGTTGGCGGTTGGGGCGCTAACGTCTACAGTCCTACGGTGTTGGTAAGTTATACATATGAAATCGTTAAATAACATATTTACTTGAAAACACCAAATGATTAACTACTGACCTTATGATATGCTTAGGCTAACAGAAACCCTTTTGAGTAGAATGTTTATTATGTGACTCAAATCAGAGTTCGACAATCTCATCCTCCCGGATTAAAGGAATTTAATTTTAAATTAACCACAAACTTTTCAATGAACAACGTGACAAACTTGCACACAACTGAAAAACAATTCCTCACTTGACCCTCGTACCTGCAGTTGATAAATAGGAATATTTTAAATCATTTTCAGGCCAGTGTTGAATTGAAATATGCCTCGAAATATATTTACAACCAAGATTTGTGCATTTCTGTGTACAACCTCCAGCACGGGATGCCCAATATTCGTAACACAATGGTCTGCGCGGCATCGTATGACATCGTCTCCTCGGGTTGTGTGGTAAGTAAAAACATTGTAAATGGCTTATAATTAATCAAATCTCCTTTTTTTAAGAGGATCATCCAAAAAATACGATTACATATTGACGTTAAAAAAATAGTCTGGTTATTTATTATGACATTCATATAACTGTAAAAAAAATTCAACGGAGATCTCTAAAAAGGCGAAGTTTTGGGGATTAACCCTCATAGTGTTTCCAATAATTTGTACAGAAATGTTAACTCTAATGCGTTTTTCCGAAATCTAAACAACTTCTTGAGGTAGAAAACACTAAAAATAACCTAACGCATTATCATTTATTTGGTCAATTATTTTTAGGGCGACGAAGGCAACCCTCTCGTATGTGATGGTGTATTAACCGGTGTCATGGCAATGCACACAAACTGCGGACAAACGTCGTTCCCTGAAATCTACACCCGTGTGAACAACTACACCACTTTCATCAGAGAAATTACTGGATCAGCGAGCACCTTCACCCCTGGCGCTACAATTCTTTTATTCCTCACTTTAACGCAAATGGCTTTTGCCAATCTGTTGAAATAAACGTTTTAGATATAGATCTTAAGGGTAAAATCCCACAGCCGCGCACGCATGCACTTAGAAGAAAATAGCAGATGACGGTCGGCCATCATGCAGCGTGCACCACAGTGGGGTTTTGTCCTCAGAGAGGCAGTTAATCTTAGCAGTATCGAAACTAACTCTCTATTTCGTGCTTAAGTATTAAACATTTCATACAATTTCTCTACAAAGAAGAGAAGATTAAATGAAGTTGAATTTAAGCTACATGGATAGTGAAACGCATTTTAATGAAGATCGTTTACACGATTAACCTTGACTTAAAATTTCAGAATTAGTGAGGTACTAGGAAATAGAGTAGATAACCTTTTACGGCGTTTGATAAACACGCAAAAGGCAATTTCCTTGAACTGTTATCTCGACTGTCTATTTTTGTGATAGATACAGGCACGAGTGTTATGTGGTTATTATTTAAGTGCTTAACAGTCGAATAAAAATTATTGCGTAAGAAAAGAACACGTGTTTATTTATTTCTGCAACAAATACATCGGCTTAATATCTCTGTATTTTGGCAAGCTATACGTAGGTAGGCTATTATTTGCAACATAACTTTTTCGTCCCGTGCACGCAATACCTACTGATGTTTGGGAACTAATCAACCACTGAGAGAGTTTAACCTCCGCGTGTTTCACGTTTCGTCTTTTATTTACTTTCTCTAAGGTCGAACAGACGTAGTTGGCCAACGTACAGTACAAATAGTATACGTACGCGAGTTCTTTTATAAATATCATGGTTTAAATTGTATTTACCTTAGTGTGGTAATTTTTATATGTAGTGAAAATATCGTAATTTTCTTAGACATTATGGGAAGTGCGCAATTCTTTCTGAATCAGAAGCCATTATGAGAGCAAAAATAGACTTTCGCGAAAATTAATGCGTAACACGAGGTCATGTCCGCTTTACAAAATGACTAAAAGGTTAAAGGTGTTATAAATTTTGAGCACGTTCATTAGAGCCCGCATGGATCCCTCGCCCTAGCTTTTAGCCGACGACACACGTCGGAATTTCGTAATAAGATTTCCTTAATTTAAGACTTGCTCTCGTACACTCATTAAAGAAGTGTTGGCCCCGAGCGGCTCGACTGCTCAGATCAACACGGCGGGGCGTGAAATTACCTACTATTACGATCACCAAATTGGATGTGGTTTCTCCTTGTATTCAACGGAAACAAGCTAATATTCGTCAGTCGGACTTGTACAGAACATTAAGCGCGCTGAGTTATATGGCTTTTGTTTTTAGTTTTATCGGAAAGATTAAGGCATATTTATATGTATTTAATTAATGTATTTTTTATGATACGACCATAATTATGCAAGAAGTTTCGAGATAATAAACATGTGACTTGTGCGTGTTCAGTAGATTAAACACGTGTTAAGCATTAATATTATCCGAAAGTTTATTGACTATAAGGACTACAAGTTAAAAGCGATTAATAAATAATAAACACAATTACTATTTACTATTATAAATAAACATATGACATGGATTAATGTAGACATAGCTTAAAACTTCATAAAAACATTAAAAGGCGACGAAAATTTGCATGGCCAATTTTCATATTTAGCCAGATCAAGTCGAATGCAGAAATCTTCTAGCGCAGATTCGTTCTACTGAGTACCGCTGAGGAAACTTGGTTTATGAGGCAGAAACATAAAAGTAACGAGGCCATTAACTTCGGATCATTGCACCCGGTCAGCCGTAGTTTTATTTGAATTCGGGAAGCATTTTATACGTAACCCCTTTTTACCGCATTATGAGCCTGTTGTCATTAAATAGCTATCAACGAATTTCTAGGGCGGTGCGATGTGTAGAGATTATTATCTATTGGCGGAGGAAAAGGAGGTTTTAGAAAGCTTAAGTTGATGGGCTCCGGTTATTGGGGAAAATTTGAAGCGTTTATATGCATAAGACGATTATAGGACCCACAGTTGGTAAACTCGCAGTTTCTGTCTGAATCTCCAATTAATCTGATTAGTTACCTGCTTTCGATCATTGTTTTAGCATTCATGGGATTACAATAGAGTCATCAAACCATCTGTACAAGGCAAAGCTTGCATGCTCTAGCATGCAAACGTGACCGTTCGGCTTCGAGATAGGTATGCAATTTCGCACAGCGTTAGGTGCACGGATTTCCACTATGTGAAGTCATCATTCATGTACTGATTGATGCACGTTGTTTGAATGTCGACTAGACTAGATAATAGACTGTTCAAGTCAGTGCATCAGTAAGCTATGTAGATATGTGAGATGAGCGATAGACGCAGTGTTTGTTTGACACGAGTTAGTTCTGTGATCCATCTTGGTTAATATAAAAGTAAGATGTACTCTAAAGCAGCCATAACAACCTAAAGATGCTGATAGACTCTTATAAGCTGCTTTATGAAAATCCAGCGATCTCTTAAACATTTTCGTTTTTTGATTCTAAACCTCAAAATATCTGAAAGTGTATCTCAGTATTTCCAATTACCGGCAGTCTTCGGTGGCATTGGTACGACTTCTGTGCAAGGAATTGGAATTGCTTCTGTCTTGTCCCGTCTTAGGATAAATCTGTTCTCAAATTTGTAGGGAATAAATTTATAGGAATGTTGGATTTAAGCTTCTCAGTTTCCAAACGAAACGGTGCCGTTTTTATCTTAATGTGATCTTTAATCGACGCAGTTTTACTTGAAGGTGCTTTCTTTTTGTAAGCCTTGGGATAGGCGACATAGTAAAAATATTTGTTCTCCGCATTTTCCGGAAATGTAAAAAAAATCTGAATTCCAACTTAAAATAGCAATACGTTGTAAAATCCGCGTAGACGGTAAACAAGACCGAAAGTAGGGTCCCCGGAATTAATATCGAGAAGGAACAAGAAAAATACCTTTGGATTTTTAAATGCCCATTCCTGTTTATATAGCGAAGATTGTTATTTCATTCTTTTTTCAGTGCCTATACAAATAAATTGTATGTAACTCCATATAGCGTGGAATAATCAATAAACAATGTTCTTTTAGTTTCATTTCTAGTAAAATAAAACGGTGAATGTAAAAAACATTAAATCTTTCTTAGCGGTCTAGACAATTAAAAGTTGTGGTCAAACCGATTTAGAACATTCCCGATAATTTTCTGTGTAAATAAATGCTTAAGGCATACGGTTTTTACAAAGTTAATCTTCCATGTTTTTTACGTTTACAACCAATTGACGATTCGTAGATCACGAAGAAAGCTCCAGTTTACAACAAGTAAAAGAAACATCATTGCAAAATATTACACTTTACCAAAATGAAAACCGACATAACATATATTGCAAGAATAAACAGGCTTACGCATGTTCCTCCGAAGTGTAGACAGGCCTTTTATTTCAACGACTGAATCAAGAGGGGACGTAAACACGCCGAGCCAGGAACAGAAGAAACTGCTGACAGACGTATTTACTGCCAAACGCAGCGCTCCGTTTCTGGGGCAATCCAGCTAAACAAAGCAAACGTTGATACGCTATATCCTCCAAGAAATATCTGCAAATCTCTGACGCACACGCCCGCCCCAACCGCTTGGGAAATAAAGATTACTATACAAATAACTCTTAGGAGCTCCCGCCGATGTTTCTTAAGATGTATGATAACCTATACCATTATTCTTTGTACAGTGTCTCGCTTCATCAGTGAAAGAGATGGAGTGAACGATCGTTTGAATGGATAACTGTATTTTAAGTTCACACTTGAGATTGATGCGTAAATTAGCGCAATTATTTTGTTCCCCAAGAGTTACAAGTGTATTACTGAAACTAGGAGGATACTCGTATAAGTAGTAGTAGCCGGCTAATCCCGTAATAACGGCGGTTTATACAGGTGGGTGCTACCACGGATTTACATCTCATTTCACGAGGGGACAAAACACACAAAATACTGTCGTTATGAAAGTTTGCGGCGCGAGATCGAATTTGTTAGAAGTTTATGGCAGCTGTTCTGATTCTACGGCCGTCCATTCACGGGCAGTTAACTCTGGGGCACAAACACCGACAAACAGCGACAGACGATAGGCTAGGCTTATCGTTCGAAGTTAGAGGAATCCGTTTATTGGCTATTGAAGGTAAATTTATCGAGTTAATAGAAAAATCCGGTCCAGAGAACATTGATTGCGTTCGTACATCGGTTAGCTTGAAGATTTCCAAGTTGTAATCCAATGAGGTTGTTTCATGCACTAATAATTTTGATATGTAGGTAAATAAATATTGAAGGCTTAATAAACTCCTTCATGGCAATGGAAGGCAAATGCCTAACTGTAAAAACTAAATCAAGTTAGAGCATGTCGGGCCTTGGTCATCTCCACAAACTAAAAAATAAAATTAAGATTAATTATACCGTATCATCTATTGGCGACAAGAAAAAAAAACTTTTACAAATTCAACATTTTCTTACCAATACCATTACAACGAGTCCACTTTTGGAGTAAGTAATTAAACGGCCTAAATAAAACTCAGTGTATCATTTCGAGCGCTCTAAATGAGTCGAGATAAGTCTATAGCAGCCAATTAGAATAAAGACAATTTAAATGTATGCCTGAGACCACTTTAAATGATAAATTGCCACCAATAATTAAACTACAAGAACAACTTGTGGTTGCAAAGCAAAGATAGGGACTAAATGGATGTGATTAGCATAAAACATTAAATCAAATGTGCTTTCATGGTAATTTTTATCATACCTGAGTTCAACTGATTTCTTTTACTGAGTTTATACAATGCTTTGTAAAGACTTCAAACAGCTTCATAGTGAGTTTAGCAAAAATTCCCAGATCGTTCGATTGATTCATAAGTCGGCAAATAGAGAGCCGCTTACGCTTGCACAGAAAAGCTGAAAGATCATAAAATTGACATATGACTTCATGTATAAAGTATGCAAATAGCAATGTGCAAAAGAACCGATTCATCCGAAAGTTTATTTCACTTAACTTTCTCAAGTGGAGACAAGTTAAGGCCGCGCACGTATAAAATATAGACCAGTAAATTCATAAATGACACATTCCGAGGGCCACGGCCAAAGTTTTCCCAACTTCTAAGGTTACAATAAAAATGTCACATAAAAGGCCAAATGCTGCAATTTATCGCACAATAAAGTTGTGAACCTTTGAAAGTTTAGGAGCGTCTGTCCAAACACTATCTGTTGCAGATCCAAGAAATATACATAATTAGGGCAATACACATAATTTAGCGTACGGCGTACTTAATATTTTTTTCATGTCAGGACCAGATTTTCCAGGCTATAAATTGCGAATGATATTTCGGAGAGGACACCTGGGCAACTCAGGCCATTAGTTTAAGGGATCGCACTTAATTAGTCGCGAGGGAGATTGTAAGGCATTGCCCTGTGGCAATGGATAGTCCCATGGCATCTCCTTTACGGCCATTTATTTTATCTATTCAGTTCACTTCCGCCCACCAACAGACGTTTTGTCCCTTTCATTTCAAGGTATAAAAGGGGGATAGTTTATCTTCATTAAATTCATGAAAGACCGACAGTTTTATATAATAAGAGTTGTAGTTGAAACGCTACAAATAAGGTAACGGTTCGAGTCTTTGACAGTGACCTAATAGTTGACGAGAAGAATAATGTCAACTACTGGTAAATAACAATTTCCTACGCGTGTCAAGCACTGATACAGTTACATTAATAGGGATTAGTAATAATGGGGTCTTTTGTATTCATCATGATGATACGATTATATGTAACATATAATGTGAAAAGTGAAATTACAAAACTATCAAAATTAAAAACCCCCAAAAGTCACAGGAATTTTACTAAACTACCAAGAACAATCAAATTCTATTTGAACTTAACCGCAGAAACAGCCAAGTTATATAAAGCTTTATAATTATAAAATTTCTGAATCTTTTGAAATAGCATTACAATTATTATAAGACTTCCCTCAATCATGAGATTTTATCCTCGAATAATAACCATACAATATATCATAACATATTCTGATCCTGGTTAAATGTTCTGAAGCATCATCATGGATAATGTTTCTCGGCGACAAGCTTTGTTGTTACTCGGCGGACACAATAAAAGGAAGTACGTTAATTAACTGTTTTATCTATTACTTCTTATAAATGCCACATTTCCTCGTTATAGGTAAACATGACAAAAGATTTTACTATATTATGATAGATAAATATAATGGTCAAATCGTAAAAAGTCTCAAGGTTCATCCTTTTAGGCAATTTAGTCGGAGAAAAGGTCCCTCATCTATCAAAAAGAAAAAGTCGGTCTAGGAAAATTGACCTGAGGTAACCTCCAGTTGCCTTTCTACTTGGATGATTTACTTTAGAGACCTCAATCACACACCCCGGGTAAATGCACGCAAACTAGCAATGGGAACAAGTCATTAATTAAAATTAGTGGTTGACTGGTACACTGGTAGGCAAGCTTTTTGCCCACAGACGATATATAATTACGTCTGTCCAATTGAACTTGGTACAAAAAGAAACAATTAATATAAACGTCCGTAGTTTCAAAGACTGACAGCTACAATGAAAACTTACTGAATAAAGACACTGTATTGTCAATGTTATATTCGTGCCCTCCCTCCCCTCGATTTTAGTGAACTAGCTAGATTTTATTGTGGAAAAGGAAAACAAACCATTTAGCACTTCTCGCCGGTATTCCGTGAGAATATGTATTTATGTATCCTGAATTTAACTTTTAATTGTCGTAATACCCACAGAACCGTTGAAGGACGTTATTTTACCATAAAGACTAAATTAACTATTGTAGTAGTGTACTTGCATCTAAGCCACATGTAAGATTTTTCAAGCTAAATAATTTTTCAGTCAGTCGAGTAACAAACATTTTTTTAGCAAAGGAAACGTTGCTACGAGTAACATAAAAATGTTATCCACATATGTCACGGTACGTTAATATTAGTGCTCTTCGTGAAATAAAATTTATCTGATTTGTTTATTTAGTCCAAGTCGCAGTGGTCGTATATTATGCAAGAGGTAGGACGCGTCCCATTGCGCTGGGGTTGACGCAGCGGGCTGTGCATACGTCAGGGGCAGGGGCAATGCTGCATACAAGGACGCACAAGGGTGAAATCTAAGACGTAAATCGAAACCATGCTTTCTAATAGAGCTGCCTAAGGTTAATACAGAGCGAACAGAAATGTTAAAGATTGATAATCAGCACATGTTAAGCGAGAGACCGCCTAGCATGTGCTGATTATGTAGTTAGGCCTGATTTATTATTATTTAAGGTCACCCTAATGGGTTCAGTTGACTCAAATTTGAGGAATGATAATGTAAACGTTATTGAGAGTTCACACTCTCTGATCGGATGCTAAGGGTTCATGCCAAAACAATCTGGCAAAATTATAAATGTCAAATTATGTTATTGCATTTCATGACTAGCACGAGACAGCTGCAAAAATCAAAGCATTCACTTGAAATAAAATTGTTTTTTTAAATCATAAATTATTTATATTTTCAAACGATTCTTAGTCAACTGTGAACTTAGAAAAGAGTACTTCAATTCATGATTTGGATCTTACTCTATTGTGATGCAACTTAGACAGAGTAAGAGAACGACTCAGTCGAGCACTCGCTAGATATAAACTATGCATTGCAGTCATTTGCGAGCGGGCGAGCGGTTTGCATCCGAATCGCTACTCGGACACGAAGTGAGTTGTCATGACATTGGCTGTTGTCCGCTATCAAAGCAGCAACATCCACATACGTATCTAATCTAGGTAACAGTAGGTATTAGGTACCAATTGAATTTCATTCCTTTTTATAGTCTTAGTTTCTATTTTCACGCAACTGTTAATTGGAATGTACGTTTTTTTCCTTTTTATACTTGACATCCTTGTCAACGTACGTAGGAAAAGACTCACTAGGTGCACTAGGTGTCCATATTAGAAGCATCTAATACAGACATATAGTGCTCCTAGTGAGTATTTAAGATAAGAGTTGTCATGACATTGGCTGTTGTCCGCTATCAAAGCAGCAACATCCACATTCGTATCTAATCTAGGTAACAGTAGGTATTAGGTACCAATTGAATTTCATTCCTTTTTATAGTCTTAGTTTCTATTTTCACGCAACTGTTAATTGGAATGTACGTTTTTTTCCTTTTTATACTTGACATCCTTGTCAACGTACGTAGGAAAAGACTCACTAGGTGCACTAGGTGTCCATATTAGAAGCATCTAATACAAACATATAGTGCTCCTAGTGAGTATTTAAGATAAAAACAATGAGATGAAGCATCAAATGTGATGTACTAATAAGCAGAGAAGGCTCCGTTTGACGTTCACGGTTATGCCATCTACACAAGGGAAATACTATAGTCTGTCTATATTGTGGTCGATCATTGCCCAAATTAAATTTACTACCGCAAGCCGAACCAATTCAGAGTAACGACATACCAAGCGCTATTTATTGGCAATAAATATCATTTTACAGGGCAACTTTTACAGGGCCTGTATCGTTTTTCAAAGGACTTGGGCCGTCGTAAATAAAAGTGCTGTGTTAATTTGAAGATGTGAACATCGGGGTTGTTTATTTAGGATTGAACTTTTATTCGGGTATAAGTTGAATACTGGTTGGAGCTAATTAGGAAATCAACATTTCCGTATGTATTTGATTGCTTTCTCGTTGTATATACTAAATTATCAAATAGTTTATATCACGTACGTATTAATGAAATATATTTTCTTGAAGTTTCAAAATAATAGAAGCAAAGAAAAGTAAAATGAATATGAAACAGCTTGTAGTAGTGTCTCGCGTTAGTAGGTTGTGTTATCTTAGTGGTACTTGTCGCATTCAAAGATCGATGTTCATTTTCAGTGAACTTCAGCCAATCGAATTTAAATTAGAAGAAAAGATTAGTGGATAATAACTTCTAATAGTAACTTTAAGACGTTTTTTAATATAATGTGCGTAATTTCGTAGAATGAAACTACGATAAGATTATGATGAAGAATTTAATCATTTATTACACTTATTAATAGAAAAAAAAAATTGCAAATAGGCATTGCTTTGTTGTACTTGGGGGTCTGACGCTTTTATTATTTACAAGGCTTTAGCGGCGAAATTAATAGAAGCGTCGGGTGACCGGAGGGCTGAAACATTCCTTGCCCAAAGAATCAGCATTGCCATACAACGTGGTAATGCTGCCAGTCTTCTTGGCACCCTACCACTAGGCAGCGATTTGGAACAACTGTTTTATTTGTAAGTTTTAGTTTTATTTTAGTTTTTAGTTGTTTAGTTGGGTACATACTGTGTTTTTGTAGATATAATATTTTAAGTTTTTTATTTAGGAAATATATTGTCATTATTTTATAATTTTATTAGATTATAAATCATAAATAAACTAATATCTCGGAACAATTCACACCAATTGAACAAATACAGTCATCCCAACTGATTTCTGATGTAGAAGTTTTCCCAATAAATGTCATAATGACTTCGTGAGAAATGCCATAGTGGCCGAGAAATCAGTTTGGTTGATTGTATAGTCGACCATGAAATTGCTTGACCACTTTTCGACCGTACTACACATGGTTCTCGTAATCAGGAACGTTCTAAACACGTCACAGGGTAAGTATTCATGGTTTGGTATGAAATAGTTTTGTATAAAAATGTCTTCGATCTTAATATGACATTGAAGAATAAACGGAGCATAGGCACCGCGATGGGACGACGTGTCAATTTTATTTTATACTTGGTTACCCACGGAATGGCATGGGTGTTATGTGGGAGGATTTTCTTCGTCACTGGCTTGTCTGCGATTCTTTACTACAAGATAACAATTTTCGTCATATTCGCTTTCATAAACGGAAGATACGAAATACACAAAACCATGTAATCATATTTAGATGTGATTATTTGTTTGTTTGTTCGCTGACTTGTTTAACTTTTGTATATATTACTTATCGAAATCGACATATAATAAATGAAAAAAATCGAAATTTATGACATAATACTGGTGGAGTTTAATCGTCAGACCCCTTCCCCTACTTGAAACTACACACAGTCTGCCATTAAATGTACTCCTGTTGACGGTTTCTTCGTATTTTTTTGGAAAACCTATAATAGTTTGTGAAAAATGTCAAACTCATAAATTACCTCATAAAATTATCAATAAGATGTGGCGCGTACGTTTGCTGTATTTTCTAAGTGGATAAACAGAATAGCGGGACAGAATTCGTGCAGTCAGTGATCTTTGCCGCTAGTTTACCCTTGATTTTTTTTCGAATACGGTAAGTTTAATTTGTCTTGATGAGAAAAACTTTACTAATTATGTTACAAAATATCCTCTTAAGATCTCAACACAGGTCGATTGGTATTTTGACTTTAGAATTATTATTTTACAGCATATAAAGTACGAAACTTTCAAAACAAATATTATAATAGCTTCGGCCATTGAAACCATAATAGTTAGTGGATTCAATTACACTCACCGAAATTTAATCGTAATTTTCATCAAATTTCTTTAGTAATTGGATATCAATTTTGATCAGGTTTCAAGGAGCAAATTCAATGAAAGAATTTGAAGATGAGCTATGAATTACTTTTGTACTGGAGCAGCGGAGATTTGCTGAATTTCTGAACAAATGTCCCGACCGGCGTCCATTCTTCTTTTGAAATTTACTGGTACAGTGGCTTAAGCAGAAAAGTTAAAACAACAAATGATTTTATTTTATAGTTGGGTATACTTGGGTTAGGAACACATTCAAAATTATTAATTTTAAAGAGAATTTTCCAGTTTTCACATTCACATCGGTTTTAAAATGCAATTGGAAGTGGATCGATTGATAACTTTCAGAAACAAGACCAATATTCAATAGAGTTGACAAAATTGAACATAAAACAAAATACTATCACTTTATTCGCAATTCATTTCAAAACCCATTAAATACAAATGGAATAAACCTTTTTATTAATAAATTCTCACGTAGCCAAAATTTTATTGAAACATTATACCTCTATATAGGTGGAACCAAAATATGAACTGACACCACAAACGGAGGCATACTTGGCAATGCGTATGCCATCATTAAACTGAATAACTGATATGAAGTACCTTAAGTAAGGAACGTAAAGTTGGTATTTGTTTGACAAGTCTAAAATTGTCGGAACGTGTAAAATGGTTATTGTATAACTGAAATTCAAAGTTCGCAGAGTATTTGAAAGGCACTCTTTGTTTTCCGCGACATGTACAGACAGGTGGAAGAAACTTTTCGTTTTAGTCTAAAACTTGGATTCTTGACTAAGTTCGCTACACTTTTTACCTATATAAGAAAACGAGAACGAAACAAGTACAGTCGACCAAGAAAGTGGTTTACCACTTTTGTACCTGAACGTACATGCATTAGAGTAAAAAACTGGTAGACCACTTTCTTGGTCGGTAGTTCTTAAACAGTTTCTAAATCAAGAATGTCTAGTAGGTGTCGTGAGTTAAGTAAAAATAATAATATAATAATAATATATGGCTTCAAGAAGTCAAATATTAAAATACTGGGTTGTCAATGCCGTCATAAGAAATCTTGCTTCAAGGTGATATTCACAGAAAATACAGCAAAAACTATCTTATTTCTTTGACATCTGCCAAGGCCATATAATATCCGTGCGGATGTCACAGTTTTTAATAAAAGAAGTAAAATCTCTATCTATAAACGCAGACTTCATGCCATGACATCTATTAAAACCCTGTATCCAAAGAAATTGAATGGGGAAATGATTTAAGAAATTGTATCCTCTTATTTTGCTTCAATTGCTGTGCTAAAATCAAAGAGACGTGACAACAACACCTACGATATGCATTTAAAGGACTACCTAATATGGTTACAAAAAAAATAATTTAAGTAAAAGTTATGCTACTTTTGCAAAACTAACAGTAGCAAATTAGGCTCGTTTCCATATTTTGCTTTAAATTTACGATTTTGCTACATATTATAGATACTTTTCAAACGACACAAAATGAGATTATGTAGTTTTCAAAGTCCTACACTAAAATAAGACAGTAACTACTGCATTATAACTTATGAGTTTGCAAGGGTGCCTTAATGAAGTGTTACAAACCTTTGGCTAAAGTCAAGCTGACTCCGATCGGGTCATCTGTAGGGTGTCTAAGCTGCACTTTAGCTCTCCCAGAGGGGTTGTACGACGCAGCATCGTCGCTCCTATGTCTAAAACGTGCTCAACACCTTATTCAGACCGCACTTGATACGAACAAAGAAATAGCCACTTACCCGTAGCTCTAGCGTGATTCTACACTAGTTTTGCTCTAAGGCCTGCGCAGAGGTGACATATTTTACAAAAAAACTATCACGCCACGCAAGGATATTCGTAAAAAAGGAGAGAGATACAATTACATTAATCAATACAAGTGATTCTGGTTTGAAGCTATTCAATGTATCTATGGTTACAACCATGAAAATGTTGAAAGTCCACAGAAGCTCTGATCCTTTTCAGCGTTTTTCTTCTATTGACTACAACTTCCATTGACCGATATGCTAAAGAAAAAATATTCCTGTGGCACACGTATTGATGAAAATTCAAAGGTTGCAACCCCTCATAAGGGGTTTAAACATTTTTTGTATCATAAATTAATACCAGCCCTGGAGGCAGGTCCTATTTATGTAAAAAGGTCTTGACAGGTCCCTGAAATATACATATCAATACCGCTTTCAGTTAAAAAAAAATGATGTGCGAGATTTTTTGTTTCCATATCGTCTATTATCTGAAGCGCCAAGAGCTATTACAGCAAATAAAAACTCGCTGTTAATAATTACCTTTCAGTCCGGGTTCATGAAAAGGAACCGGTTTAATAGGCTAATTAAGATTACGAGAGTGGAGTGAACAAACGAGATCTAATCTGCCTATTCTTTACTGATGAGATCTCCGGAGAAACGCCATTTTCTTTTTGGCTAACGATAATTGCTTAAACTGCCACTGCCCGTTTTAGCGTGCAAGACACTTTCTGACATTTCCTTAAAAATATAAAATTTATTAAATTGATCATTGATCACAATGTTTAATATTTCAATATTTAGTCTTTAGTGGATGATAATTATTTTTAATTTTTCTATTTTAGGTATGTGTATATAAGAGACTTAAAGTTCTGATTTAAACGAATAAATTATATTTAGTTTAATATTTCTTTGGCATATTATTTTTTCATTATAAAAGCGAATTCATAAAATGAAATAAAGCAGACATATTAAACGGCAGAAAATTTTATGTCACGCACAACGAATACAAATTGTAATAAAAATGAAATGTGTTCTCCTTTATGACTCCTTAAATTAATGAAGATTGACACGAAATAATATCAACCGATAACGAATAGGTAAAACTTAGTTACCAAAGGTTCACCTCCAAGAGATGTTTCGAAATAATACTCCGAATAGACTCCAGTGATTGATCGTGGATCCGATAGATTGTAGCACTATTCTATGTCTGTAGAGGAAAAAACTGCGAGGCAACTCGATCCGGGGCTCGGAAGAACTTCTTTAACTATTTATGAACCATAAAAGTCTGCCGATAACGCTTAAATCCGAGCAAAGTGCCTCTTATCTAGTTCGCCCTTTGTGCCGCGTGTCGTTTATAGTTTGTGAGCTTAATATGATTATGAGTGTACTATAGCAGGATACTTTCATCAGAGCTCAACAGAATGCAGTGATAGGTCAGGCTCAAGCCAGTAATGCAGTAACAAAACTTTTCATAGAGCAACTTTGTTTCCAAGAACGTTGTAGGTAGAACGTTTTACTTACTTAAATCAATTTGTAAAAGTAGTATTTATGACGTGTTTCTATTATAAAATTTGCTTAGAGTTTATTTATTATACCAGTATAATCCACGTAAACAGAAACTTCGGGTATTAAAACATGTTTACGCACTCAATTTTAAACACAAATATCAATGGAAATCATGTCATTTTTGTAACAACTTTAATTTTCACAATCGGAGGTAACTTTACATGAATTGTATGGATATGATAATTTAATTTGAATTGATTTGTCCAATGACGTCGAATGAGTATAATGTGTGACAAAAATTACCATAACGTCATGTTGTGATTATGTGAGAATGGGCTAACTCGACCAGGGTAGTACGCCACTCATATAACGGCATGAAGTAGTAGTATGCTACTGCGTTTCTTACAGTAATTGAGAGAAAGGTCGTCAACGGTTTTCTTTGGGTCGCTGGTCCCCATGGGTGGTGGTGATCACTTCTCATTGGGTTACTCGCTAGCATGTTTGCCCCTATTGTTTATTTGTTCCATAAAAATGTCAAATGGATACCTAATTAGCAATTTTATCATAGTTGAAACAATAAATTAAGGCGAAGACGCAACTCATAATGTCAGTATAACAAAACCTCGAAGCTGAATAACCGAAAATGACAAGTCACATCTATGTGAAAATGTAGGGTATTGGATGGATGTAACCTGTTACTTTATGTCAGGCTGGACTATCACGCGACGTTTGATAAGGGTTCATCCAATACTATGATGTTGGCTCATAACATGAAAAATAATATTAATATTTTCGTGCCTTCGCATCATAAAAGTGGTCTCGTTTATTCCACTGATGTGAAGTGAGGCTTTGAGCATAAGGTCATTTAAGATTTTCAGTCAAAATGAAGGTTTCCTTTTTTTTTCAAATTTGTTAGCACAAATTTAACAAAGTAGGAAAGCCATCTACCTGCGTCATAAGCAATGGGTAAACCAAACCTTTAAACATTTATAGGTAGGTACTTACATTACAAAGGGAGTTCTCCTGACCAATGGTTGAAAGACTGACTTATCGCCAGAGCGTCTAAACTATTGATACTAGGAACACGACATTTGGATAAATAGGGTTTTTTTTAATTAACAACAACGGAATTTAAAAAGTGTAACCCCTAAATGAGCAAAAAGGGCGATAAAGTTTCAGAATTTTAGGAGATCCCTAATTTATTAAGTTAAAAACATGAGATAATAGTGCCAGTATTTAGGCTGAAACAAACAAGCACGTGTTGCGGCAATTTTATAAAATTAACTCTCAAGAGTGTAAAAATGTGTCAAAATGTTGTATTGCAAACCCCTTACTTTTTAACTTAAACAATGAAAATTAGTATTTAAGCTTATGATGATGACTGAATTCAAACAAACACGTGTTTTAGTAGTCTTAGAAAATCGACCATTATGACAAGAAAAAAGTACCTGAAACTCGATCCTGAGACTTATTGAGATCAGTCTCCTTTAACTTTAGGAAAATGGAAAATTCGGTATTGATTAGGCTGCAAGCATAAGATTTTTTTTAATAGGCAGACAAACGAGCAAGTGTGTCACCTGATGGTAAGTGAATAGATAAGAGGTACTTACCTTTTCAAAAGAGTAGTTTTTTTAAGGAGTATTTGTTGTTGTTATTGTTGTTACCTTAATAAATTATTATGGTTTCAGCTAGTCAAACCCTGAGGCAAGCAAAACTGCCACACGAGAGAAGCAAGGACGTAAAGCTAATTAAATAAAAAAATGCAAAGTATTAAGTAGTAACGCCTTAATGTTATAGGATTGACAAAGTCACTATTTAGAATAAATAGTGACTAGTGACGCATCACAAAAAGTTTTTAAGTCTTCATTTACTCTCATCTTTCATTTATTTGGTCTCAAACACAAATCCTAAAGGCGTACATACAATTTATTTCTATGTATAAAGGCGTAAAAATACAGAACGTTTCTCCACAGCTCCACGAATGTTAATGTTGCCAAATACTTATTTCCTTTTTTCTTTCCATGTTAATTTTTCTTTTATGGGGCTCGGAGGGAAGATACAATTTCTCTTACAAGCGATTACACCTAATTTTGCAAATTTTGTTTTCTTGTACCTTACTTACCGAAGTGTAACAACGTTGCTAGGTAATTTGGGCCACGGCAGCCTAAATGTAACGATAACCTTCTAAAATTGGACACTGGAGAGACTTTTTCTTTTTACCCGGCTGCCGCCAGAAGGAAGTGTTATGTTTTTTGAGTGTATGCATGTATCTATGTGCGTATCTATATGTCTTTGGCACACTTGACAACCCAAATGGCTTGTTAAATTTTGACGTGTGAGGTGTTGTTGGATTTGTCTTAATTGGGGAAGTGATATAGGCTTAATACAATAATTTCAATATGGATGGCGTCTGCAAATCAAAAAAAGGGGGGAAGGGGCACTTTTTTGTGTACAAACAAAACAAAAATTAGAAAAAATATGTAAACACCACCACCACCAAACAAGCATACTATGGCTATTTGTTCATCCCCGCCTGCAATACCGCGACAAGCTTTTATATCATATAAATTGTCTAATGACATTATAAGTTGATAGTAAACATTTTAAAGAAATAGTTTATTTGTATTCTTTTCAGTGCATTTAAATAAAGGCTGGTTTTAAAAAACTTTTTTATTTGTTCTATATTTTTTATGCAGGCGGGTCTTTTATTTTTATTTATAATTTATTGCAGCTGTTTTAGATAGAACTTATTGTAGTTATAAAGCGACAATCAGATAATGTAATACAAACTTACACATCTATTCTCTTGGAAAATTATTTTGAAATAGCAACTACGTCTAGGAGTTTAATTTTCTTTTTTTATTCAGAGCTTATTAGTAAATTTTGATTATTTTAAGGTTTTTTATGTTCTCAAACGTCTTAAAAACGAATATGAAACACATGCCGTAAAACATTGAAAATATTTTACAAGAAACGAAAACCTTTTAGAAATGAAACCAGATTTTCACCTTCAAGTTTCCAGTTTAACGGTCGGTCATAATCCCTTAAGCTTCTTTTATCAAATAAATATTTCCAATCACCGAGCATGGGGGAAGTACGCGTTCATTTCTTATCTCCGTTCACTTCAATAAATGCTCGAAAATCCTTTATATCCGTGTAATGAAGTGAAATGAAATTTCATGCCGGACCTGAGAATCTTGATTTAAATTTCAGTAAGCAATTTCCTTTATATCCAAAATCCGTATCACAAAGGGTTTCATTTTTGGAATAAAAATACTTATTTTTATTTAGATCAGAGGCGGTTGGGGTATTTAATTTAGATTTTATTTGATGTGATTGTGACATTAAATCCCGTTGGAATCCGTACTTTGCTGTGATACAGCCGCAAAATAATGTTGCGGTTCAGCGTATTGTTGTAATACCAATATCTTGCCTTTTAGACTTAGTACTAGTATTCCATAAATTGTAACTAATTTGGTCGATTTTAGCGCAGTTTCATGGTGTTCGTAGCTCGTTTATAATCAAACCTTATGAAACTGGCATTTAAAATTGATATATTTTAAAAATATATAAAATCTCAACTTTGCCATTAAATGTTGCTATGTATTTTAATTAAGTAATATTTCCAAGTAAACCTTTACCTACTATAACTTTCAAACTGCATAAGTCATCTGTCAAAATAAAGTCACAATCTGGATTCAATCACGAAAAATGCCCCGAAGCATTTTAGTGTCGGTTTATTTTACGAGCCAGCATCTGCTCCCAGGCGGGGGCACTTATTGAATACCCATATTAAGGTATGGACGATTTATGGCCTGCAAGCAAACTTATAACAAGGTCCTAAGTCGCATAGAGGTCCATATTTCATTTTTAGCATCCGTCCCCGGAGTGCAATTCTTAATAGTTTTAAGATACTTGCTGTGGAATCACTTCGCCTTAATAGGACTCTATAACAGTCCGGTAACAAGACCCTACTACCAAATTTGTTAATTAGTTATGTATGTCGTAAATTTAATAGAGGCTTGATAGATTTCAGAATAAATTTAAAGTATTTAGTATCTACGAAAAATACAATGCTAAACATCTATTTTCAGTCATATTGAGTCAGGTTAATAGAATAGAATAAGTTTATTTCAGGCTGCTTAGGCCCATAGATAAATTCCTTAAGAACTAATGTAAATATTTATTATACATAACTACTTAATAACTTAATTACTAGATAGCACGTGAAGTCTGTAACGTGAGCACGTTATCTGTTAGGTTAAAACTAGCTTCTTGGAGAAATATTGGCAGTAGAAATATAAGCGATAAAAATGTCAGTCAAATAAAAATGGTAGCTATATGATTTAATTGTGTACATAATAAATCTCCTTGGAATCTGCTCTAGTGAAATTAATTTCTCATGTTATTTAGTTAAATTCATTTGATAGTAAGTTTCTCCCTGTATGAACTCTGTCGGAAACAAGTTCTTGATTCATGTCTTTTGAGTTGATATTTGCTCTTCCTATGACCTCGTAATGACACCGTCAGGTAATATTTAAATAAAATTTAATTATATTATCAAATAAAACATAACCAAACTCCTCGTAAAATATCTATAAATTACAATAAAGTTCTATTCCAACAAGATTTTTCAATTAAGTCAACAATTCTCAAAATTTTGTGAATTCCCGAAAGAGAAACATCAGCCAACTTCGAGTTACTAAATGAAAGTTCGCGATCATCCAATATCACAACGAGTACAAACTTTGGGATATACAAAGCTACAAAGCTATGTGATTCGCGGTTAGCTTAACTCTCAAAGTTTTTTCATTAGTAGGTCTGTTTCACGAAACACTGGCTCCGTAATGAGTTTAATGTAAGAAGGCTATGCGATTTTCTACGTTACGGTCCGGTTGCACTACTCCGGTATTCAAATTGCTTAATTCTGCAGACTCCCTGGTTAAACATGGAATACGGGTTGGAGCAGTCTTGTTAAATATGTTTCGGAAAGCGAACACAGTTGAAAAGCGTATTTGAACTGCGAAAATATACAATTCGATACTTGATTCGCTGAAGTTATCCAAAACACCCTCGCGCGCTTAATGTTCTTCATTAATTTGCAATCAGGCAAAAACAATGCTTCATTATTTAGTCATACTCGTATACAAAGTATTTGATACTTTAAAATAAATGACATAATATTTAAAAATGTTTGATATTAATACAAAATTAGTCATTTTAGTAGCTATACAGGATGTCTCAATTAAATCGGTCAGTATGGGAAAATCAAAAACTATAAGACATACGAATCTGTTTTTAGGAACTATGTCATCGATTATAATAAGATGAAAAACAGCATTCATACATTTAAAAAAAACCTGTACTCAGTCATTTCGAACACCTACTAAAATTAATTGAAAGTGTGAAAAAACAATGCATTTTATTCATTTTAGACATCATGTTTTATAGAGCCATCTACTGCTTAAGACCTACACAATCGATGTCTAAATAGAAAAAGTGTAAGTTTATTTTTTTCAAAACAACCGGGTTCGGTTCCCGAGCTGAGTACAAACTGTTTAAAACTTATGAATGCAGTTTTTCTTCGAATTAAAATCGATGACATGGTTCCTAAGTACAGGTCTTCGTATGTCTTATAGTTTCAGACTTTCCCATACCGACCGATTTAAATGAGACACCCTGTATATTGATATAGCTAACGCCTAGCGCTATAAAGTCATAAAAATATGTCAGCCAAAAGAAGGCGACCCTTCATGTAATTCATTCAAGTAGAGTGGGAACATCAGATTACAGGATAGTAATAAAACAGTCGCAAAAACACGCTGCTTCCCTTCAGCTTCAGATGAAGATCTTAGCGAAGTATCAACATAAAATAATATTGCAACTGAAATAAACAAAACAGACCTATTTATTGAGAAAATGTTATTGCTAATTATTTATTTAAAGGCCTTATAAGGCTTATTGTTCTAGGGACTTAATCGTGATACCGATTGCACTGCCAAAAATTTTATACTGTTCTATAGAAAACACCTGTGGGATGATTTTCGACTATCGAGTGCTCGACACTCACCTTGCGCCCGTAAACAAAAAAAAAATGTAAGTACGCATAAATATACGCTCGCGTCTTTGATTGGCGCGAAGCTGGCGAGTTTCGGGCGTTCAAATTTTAAAAAATCGGTTGGCTGCATAACCAACATTTTGTTGGGAGCGCGACTGCTGACGCGACCGTGGTATTTTTCGGCCTTAGATCTTTAATAATTCGTTACAAAAAACAAAGGAACAGATTATAATTATGTATAAGGCATCTCTTTTTTACTTGTTATCTCAAAAAACCAGCATTGTCTGTAAAAGTAATAACAAAAGAGTCCTGCTGCAATAATCTCTACCGCCTTCAACGAAGGCGGAGGCCTAGATATGATCCAGACAGAACTAAATATAGAATAGAACTAAACAAATATATAATAAAAAAAAGAACCAAATAAAACAACTTAAAATAAAACAGTTAAAGCCTTACCTAACTTATTTAGAATATAATACTGCGCAGTAGCCTTGTCTAGTTCAAATGTGTATGCGTAAACTTACCCCCTCCGCTCGATTTATGCTAAAGATGTTTGCCTGCAACTATAAAAATTTAAATCAAAAGACTAATAAAGAAATAGCACAGTAGATATAATACAATTTCTAAAAAGAACTGGAGCTACGCAAAATAAGGTTTTGAGGTTATATCCCGGCACTGACTTTTTTAATTCCGTGTGATAGATTTTATTAGAACCTAAACAAAAAAAATATTAAGTAAATAAACACTGGCTGATGCTAAAATTGTCTATTGTTGTGAATTTTCATTAAAAGATTGATTTACTTCCGCGTATCAATTCTATAGGGGCCAAGGACCGCAAAATAACCCAACTGTCTCAGGGTGGCACGGTACACTGTGACTCGCTTTGTCGTTTAGTACTTTATCTAACTAGCCTATTCAGAGTGAGACTAACCAAATGACAAGCGAGGAAAGGAGTGCAGGTGGTACAGTCAGCATGAAATAAATCGGAGCGGGTAAGTTGGTCAAAAATATCTGAAGACGACGCGACCGAATGTAATTGACAATACAGTCGAGTTCAGATATTTTTGACCGCCCTGGCTGCTTTGATATATTTGATGCTGACTCTAGTTGTTCAGGGCCCAATTTCATAAACAAGACAGGCAATAGGTTACAGTGACAATTCGCCGTACATTACTGCGTCGACAAGTAACGCTACAGACTTACAGAGTTAACATGATAGTGGGCAAGCAATGCATACCGAATTGTCACTGTCACCTGTCGTCTGTCGTATTTATGAAATTGGGTCCAGGAGTTGTAGATGACGCGTAACTTGTAACATCCGCATGGCGTGACGTGCCTCCATTGTAAGTGTAAAGTGGTTAATGGTGTTGGTAAATAACAATCATCGATTGATTTAAAAAAAGATCTTGGGATATGATACAGCAATTATTTTCCCATTTTTAATAATCAACGAAGCCTCTCCAAAGTTTAGCACAACGGCTGAGAATTTTCAAGATATCAATTTCGTTTATTCTGTTAACAAACCTCTGTACTTTTAAGGAAGATAAGTCACGAATCTACCCAGCGGCTTTTGCCGGTGCGTATTTTTGTATGAAAAAAAAACATAATACATAAGTACACTATCAAAAAGAAGTGACATAGGCAATCATAGAAAAAAATGTCGGAAATACCACTTTTTAAACTTACCTAAGTACCTGCACTAAAATATGTGTGCAAGTGACACTGACCTATAAGTAATATGGACTTCTAGTCAGTGTTTAAAAAATAGCGTATCAAAGGAGGCTAAAAAGAAGACTAAATCGATAATCGCTCGCGCTGTCAGTCTGTCGGACCTACGGCGCTGCTGTCAATTGTATTATTTTGAAAAAAACCTATTTGCAACGAAACTCAATAAATTATTATTTTATGCAGTTAGACGTAAAGTTGTAAATCCAGTGACTATAAATGGTAAACTAATAATTTGCATTTGTAACATTGGCGTCAACCTGTATTCTTATGTCGTGCCGCTTTTCTACTGTCATTTAGTATGAAACTGTATATCCATGCATTATAATATCATTGGCAAGTGAGAAAGAAATGCGGTGGTGGAAGCTGAGGGTTGGCGACGCATAAGCGACTCGCTGTGGGTTGCTGGTTCACATGAGCGTCGATGATCACTTTTTATAAGTTGACCCGCTTGCTTGTGTCCCACGTTTTTCCATAAAAACATTAATTATGGCAGTCGCACAAGAAAGAAAGAGAAAACGAACACAATGACATTGTAACCTGTTTTTTACGACAGGGTAGCCCAATTAAGTAGGTAAGCCCACCTTAGTGTGAATTTTCACGTGACTTGAAACCTTGATTTTGACGGATGGAAAATGGTACTCTTCAATGAGACATCTTTGTACGTCCATACTGTGTTTACGCTAGTTTATGCTAATTATGATTGTATTGTCTTTGGATACAATACGATATTGTGACCTTACCTCTTGATACCTTCGAAGTAAATACAAAGCAGCGACACAAAATCCACAAAATTAATCCACGGAAGTCGCAAAAGTATTTTTCATTGTGAAGCTCTAAGGCTAAACGTGACAAATACTGCTATTAAACCAATTTCCTCTAATGTAGTAAATTTGGCTCTACGCCAAAAGCATTAAGAGATTTTTGAAATGTTCTTGTTTGCAAAGAGCGATGACGGCAAT
The DNA here is from genome assembly GCA_963691745.1 of Ditula angustiorana. Taxonomy (NCBI): domain Eukaryota; kingdom Metazoa; phylum Arthropoda; class Insecta; order Lepidoptera; family Tortricidae; genus Ditula; species Ditula angustiorana. The sequence goes on from OY829479.1 coordinate 6,175,025, forward strand.
TACTACTGCATTTTTGGGATAAATAAACAAGGGGTGATAAACAATGGATAGTTTACGATACCCCGTCATCGGCGGGAAAATCGAACGCTTCGTGAAAACACGTATTTTAAAATGTACGCTACAAACTTTTTGTTATTCTGAACCGGGCTCGAAACGGATATAAACATGCAAATATTTAAATTATGCCAAATCAAATTTTCCACGCACTTTAAAGTAATATATAAACAAAGTTTGTTTGTTCATTTTATCGTAAAACTTGGAAGTTGTTTTCTTGAAATTACTCGCGTAAATAACGGAGCCATTGTCACGAAATCCATTGCCTGGTAACTTAGATAAATGTTCTGTTAAAACAGACGGATGAATGAAGAGGCTTTAAAGCCAAATCCGGCAGGCTTCATAATAGATACTGTAAAGTGATATTTTTAGACTTTGTCTGATGTTTGTTTTGCATAATTTGAGTTTCTGTAGAATTTGTAGATTCCGTTGATAACTGTAGAAATTTATGTCACAAATAGCATATTCAAAATAGTAAAGTTACAACCTCAAAGCGCTCAAACCAAATGCCTTTGAACAAAATCTAGCCGACAAAATCACGTTCAACAGGCCTTGCGGCGCTCTCATCGCGTCCGGCATTGAAAGGGCTAGTTTTTGAAAGCCCCAAGGGCTAGGGAGCGTAATAAGGAAAACATAAACACGGAATGACCTACTGAAACTACATTGAATATTTTTAAACTTTTAGAATGTAAAGCCACAAGTTTAGTGCTTTAGCTTGTTATGCTACCTACATTTTAAGGGCCTCGGAAAAGTAATTTATTTGTTACTTGTTACTATTGGCGTATATCCGGAAATATAGCACGATAGTTAGTTAATTTATGTTTTTATGTGGCCATTAGCAACATAGCCTTACGATATATGGTTGTTCACATGACTGAACGTCCAAATAGTTCGAATGTGTAATATCTGTATGTGTCAAAATGTATAAAGTTTTATTGTTAAAATCACGTTAAAATGTTGCAGTGTCAAAATAACAAAAGTTTGTTATATCATGCTTATGTCAGAAGGTAACCATCTTACAATGTGTTTATGTCAAATCATTATAATTTTAATTTACTAAAAAAAACTCTTCTTTGAGTTTCTGGCCGGTATCTTCTTGTCTGATTTTCTCAAGATTTTCTTCATAAGTGCTTCCTGTAAGCCTTACTGAATACAGATATTTTGACATTAAATTTGAAGGACAGATGTAAAAAAGGAAGAAACGATTTTTCCCAGAAATTAGACCTAGCTATACCGATTTGTCACCCCCATAAACCCTTATGGTAAATTTTGTCGACATAATTACAGCCGTTTTCGAGACCGTTCGTAATTACAAAGAAATATCACTCGTAGTTATAACAAATAGTACTTATAAGATTACAGTACACCTAGCACGAATCTTCTCGATACGCGTTAACTCGCTACGTAACTCAGTGCGTCTCTTTCAAGCTAGCCCTGTAGGAAAGAGACGTACTGAGTTACGTAGCGAGTTAACGCGTATCGAGAAGATTCGTGCTTGGTGCATTCGAGAAGATAGGTATCGGTAAGAGATATGGTTACAACAAATGGAACTAACAATTATGAACTCATGCGTGTCTCTTATTCTTAGACGGTGAAGCCATTCTCAAATGTATTTATCTTTTCACGAACTGTGTTACAAAAAAACATAGTACCTACTATCCAAACCGTAAACGAACTAAGCAAGCTGCACATAACATAATCAACATTGACTTAGCAACGTAGTGTATAAACCCACTGTATAAAGTCCAGGTATTGTCTCACCAAACAGCTCACGACGACTAACTTTCAGGAAACATTGCTTTGTAATATCCACAGTTACAAAAACAAACAGCAGCACAGGAATCGCGGTTGCTGGCAGTACAAACTTGTTTACTCGGTTTTGGTATAAAGATGAAGTCCAGCCCGTTTTTTGTTGGATGGTAAGGTTAAGGTTTAATTTTATTCAATAGGTACTGCATCGGTATGTCACATAATGCTTATCGAGATTCAGCCAACTAAATAATGTAATTTGTGACTTACTCCCTTTAGAATTCGCCTTAAAATTCAATCTGATTTAAAGAACTTTGACCACTTTAAACTGTGCAGCTAGCACGAATCTACTCCGCACGCTATACAAACGGCGATAACGTTTTCCAACCTCTAAACCTTAACCTAGATTTGACAATATTTTCATTTTAGGAGTTTTATAGAAAACAAAAAAGCATTCATATTTTTTAAATTATGTATTATAAAATATTTAAAAAATCAAAATATACAAATCTAGTTCTAGGGCATAATAATAACGTGCAAAAAAAATCATGGCTCTAGGTTAAGGTTTAGGGGGTGGAAAACGTTATCGCCGTTTGTATGGAGAGCGCTGGTGTCACATTCCTCTTAACGCGTGTTGAAAAGATTCTTGCTAGGTGCACGTGACGTCGTCCTGCGGTTCAATATGCGAGGATGAACTCCCTAGCGGGACGATGGTAGAAGTAGCCATTGGCATCATGTCCAAGAGTCGGAGAGGTATAATAAAATCCCTTTTCGGCTTAACGGCTCCAAATCACGGGTTTACATTTCTTACTACACGTTTTTGAGCCGAGTCAAGTGGATTTTGTTAGTATCAAGGAAGATGCTCATAGGTGTAAGTGGTAGGTACTTCACGTGGGGCCTCTGTTGATTTATCCAAGGTAACTAACTCTATAAATTGTATTTATTAGTAATAAGTTTCACTCATGTTTTTTTTTGTATTTGTTTTTAACATTGGCCATACTTTTACCCTAATTGTAACTGTCTAGTTTAAGTTTAAGTATCTTTTTCACAAGTGTAAATAGTGTACCGTTCCTGTTGAATAATAAATAATAATAATATATCAGATTAGGCATGTTGTATATAGTCGACCAAGTAATTACTTGATCACTTTTGAACCTTACCCCTTTGTAATAAGGTCGAAAAGCAGTCAAGCAATTTCTTGGGCGACTATACCTAGTGCCCATTTTGTAACGATATAAGAAGTCTTTAATGATGAAATAGGTACTTGGAGTGAGTACTTTTTTAGAATTTTGTTATTTCTATTAATTATTTATTCTCGTTTGGTTTTGTTATTCTAGTATTATTTATATTTCTTCTCATTCTGATTTTGTATAGAGCATTATTGATTGTGTTTATAATAGAAGTCTAAAAGTACGAGTTGCTAAATGAATGTCTGGAATTTATTTTAGGGATGATAATTTTTCTGCATTTTTTATTGAAAACAACATTACTTTACGAAGAATGGCACCGTTTGATAAAAAAAATCCTTCGAATATTATTTTCAAATTGTAATATAACACGATAGCAAGAAACAAGAGTTGAAAAGGAAGGAAAATAGGAACTCAGCGACAGGTATCTCCGGCCATTCATTTCCGCCCAAGGCTGATACACTTTTTGATGTTTCCAGTTTTTTTTTTCATTTTGTTCAATTTAAACTTAAGAAATCAACAAAAACAAGGTGCAAATAATTACAAATAAACACATAACATAAACAAACATAAATAAACATATAACATTACTGGTAATAAAAGGAGAATTTCTTCACGGAGTCTGACACGTATAACCAATGCCGAGTTAATAAAATAACTGTTAACGTAGAAGAACGCGTTTAAGTAGATACGAAAGAGATTTTTGCGCTAACCACTAGAGATTATGCTAAATGAGCATTCCTTTATGCCTAAGTCACACCGTTTGTTGGCGGTCGAGCTCGAAAATAAATGAGTCTAGTGAACTAATTATAAAATATATCAAGAAACGCTAAAGATAGTACAAAAGACGATGTACGACACCAAGGAAAAAAAAAACAATATTCAAAAGCTGTGACAGCTAAGGCATTCCATGGAGGTCGCATGAGCCTCTCGCTGACACCGTTCGTTCGAGTAGGCAGGGTCACTTCAAAGCGATCTACTGTCATAGCTAAGCAAGTTGACCAGCCAGCACCTCGTCCGATCCGATCTGACTCTCGGAATATACAAACCGAACTATCATTCGATATATTCCTTACGTACTGCATGCGATCTGTTTTGTACAGCTTCGTTTCGAATTTTCTCAGACCATAGTTTTTTGGGTTCGAATCGAAAAGCACTCTTAGTTTTTACAATATTCCTCGATTTCACTTGCCTTTCTCCATCACCCAGTTTTTCGTTTTAGTTTTCATTGCTTAGGGATGTGAGTGTATGTGAAGGACTATTTCGGGAAAGTGCTTCTTGTCAAATTCATGAATGCTACACGTCTGCATATGACCTTCGCAGGCGAGTCAAGCTACTGGCACGCCAGTGTACAGTGACAATAACTCTCCGCTGTCATGGCAGTAGCTCGTACCGTCTGACTAAGCCTTTCTTTGACCCGGAGCCTAGTATTAACATATTTAGGCTCAGCAAGATATCGCTGTCTTTAGGCCAAAGTAACTGCGAATTACTTTATTAAGCAGCCGACGTCCTATCTGTTTAAGCAAGGGTCTGAGTAAAGTTTTAACTAGCGTAATAATAAGACGAGAAACTAATTTGTGAAGAAGCAAATGTACGTAATGAAAATTAATTAGGTATCTTAGTGTCAAGCGGCTTAGAGGCGTTTCGGTAAATGAAAATAGGAGTTTTTGTGCTCTCTATTATCTTTTTTTCAGTTTAGTCAACAGCATTAAATAATTACAGTAGGTATAAACATGTCGAAGGCAGTATATGTAGACAGAAAAGTTACAATAATAACATGTTAGTAAATAATATTAATAAAAGTTTTGATAAAAAAAACCTCGATGAATTTATTGTTGGTTTTTCTCAGCAAAGATTTTTCTTAACTTTTGCTAGATTGAATGACCTGTGCTAGCCACTTGCTGGATGTAATAGAATTATTTCACTTTGCTTTTTTTAGCGTTATTTTACTGTCCTAAAAATGTGTGCAATCTTTTTTTAAGAAGATCTTACACAAAGGCAATGAAAGCCAAATAATGCTTAAGATTGTGGTGGTTTTTTATTGCTGGTAATTACGGTGTCCAGTACCAATGTCTTGCTTGCTGTTGACTTACAGCGTAATACGCCTTTCGAAGCAGTAAGCATGTGTTAAAGGGAGACACTTTGTGCTCGCGAAAAATTCTAATGTGCTACCAAAGCAGGATTCCTTAAGGTGTTGTTATGTGCACAGGGCTTGTATATTTTTTGCTGCTAGCACAGCACCTCGACGTCCTTTGTTGCATCGGCAAATACTTCTAGTTTTGCTAAAGATACCCAGTAGTCACCACCTGGCGAGCTTTATGCCTGTTTTCTAACTTCGTAGTAGGTATAAAAACCTTGGTCTGGCATGTGACTTCGTAAACAAACTGCCGAAGGTAATTGCTAGACTCTACATTATTTACTGTAACTCTGCCAGGAACGTTGCTTATCTTAATTATTTCGCATTAGATTAGAGCCTTTTGTTTGTATCTAAGTTGATTTAAATAAAGCTGCTTTGCTTCCGCTTGTGGATTAAAGTATTAGGGAACTCAAATCGCTATCGCTATCACGTTCGTTTACAGCTAACGAGCCGTTATGCTATTAGCGTGAATTAACATCAAATCTACGAATTTGATATTTGAGGCTGTGAATTATGACAATAATCACATGTTGAGCCGATGTGTGATTCTACTAATGAGTGTGCTATTAGTAGTCCATAATAACACTACATTACTGTTGTTGTTGTTACATTTAACAACTGTCAAATTGATTAATCGGTACCTAACAGGTTTGAGGTTTGCTATTTGAATTATTTTTAGATGCCAATACTGTTTGCTTATTGGATATAATTAAATTAATCATTGAGAATTATTATTATTTCCCTTACTGGCGGCCGGTTTTGTCAATTTTGAGATTAATTAGTAAGTATGTCCGTAACGTTGCTCAGGACTGCAAACGCAGTGCTAGAGTCTTACTGTAGACAGTTGCTGGTTGTAGTACATTTGCCGGCTCGACTGGAGACGTATCACACTCATACAGAATACCGGCTTGAAGAAAGACGGGCAATTCCATCAGGTGACCCACTGGTTCCATTGTCTACTTATACCATTTAAAAAAACGATACGCTATAAACGCGAATGCTTTTCTTTTAATATTTTAGCGTTATTAACATCGTCAGTAGACAGAAATATGTTTAATGTTTGTTTATCCGTTAATAAATAAAAATGCTAATCGTGTTTTATTAAAGCAATGATTATGATAGCGTTTGCGAACACCTAATAAGAGACCAGCTAGCATTTTAGGAGTTCCACTAACTGGTTTAACTTCAAAAGGGGAATTACTTGCAAATTCTTCTCGTTGATTTTAATTGTATCAGATGATCACCCGTTAAAATGGCATTCTTACATCGTTAGCAGAAAACTTGGCTCTAAAACTGGATTATATCAACTTTCACAATGTAAGTGACCTTTGATAGGATTTTTAGGTAAAGAAAATCTAATCTTGCCGCTAAGCAGCAGTGCTTGCACTGTTGTGTTCCGGCGTGGGGAGCAAGACAGCCGGTGTAATTACTGGCACAAGAGGTATTCCATCTTAGCCCTCTGGGTTGGCAACGCATCTGCAATTTCTTTGGTGTTGCGGATGTCTATAGGCGGTGGTGATCACTTACGTTACTGCTTGCCTTCCTATTTCATAAAAAAAATCGAAGCCATTAGTATTTATATTAATAAAAACCATTACCCTCCATTCTGAGAGCAGTCGGGTAAAAACTAGCAATAGAAACTTACCTACCAGAAACTGAAGTGTAGGCTGGGTGGGATGACATATATGGTGAACCAGCGGCAAGAGGAGATTATCTAGCGCGAGAACAACTCAATAATCATTTTTAAATCTCGAATGTTGACATGAAGCTGGCATGAACTGTAAATTTGGGCCCGCGTTTAGATTGTGAATAAACAGTGCAGGACAATTTTTGCCTAGGATAAGTTTTGGCTAAAATAATCAAATACTATTATGTCATCCTTATTAAATTGATGATAGTTAATTGGATGCTGGATATAAGTAATGTCTTGAAAAATTTACCTAATAAATATGATTTAAATAAAGCTCATTATTAACAATGCAAGGAAATAATAGTTGCAATACTTTAAATAAAAATATATGAAGACAAGACTGCACGAAGAAGGTTGTGACCATTTATTTATTCATCCAATCGTGGCTTTGCTTATAATAATAATTTGTATATTTAAAGACGTATTCATAAAAGTTTACCGACCTCTGTTAATTATCATAATGTTTTGTACCCTTTATTCGAAGGCAATTATCACAACAATAAATGAAATCGACACATTTGTTAGGTAATATAAGTTTATGGAACGTTTATAAGTAATAAACCTATTTTCATTAAAAAAAAAATTTAGTTATGTCATTATGTCGTATATTTAAAAGATCGAATCAGATGATATTTTAATTAAAAAAGGTTTATAAACTTTTGTGAAAAGAGAACAAAGAAGCGACATTGTCTGCTAAAACGTAACCTAACGCTAGTATTGTTCTGCCACGCGTTTAAATTCTTCGATTTGTAATTTTGAATAACCATTCTTCATGTAGTCACTAATTTATTATTTTTTGTATGGGCTATGATTTGTTTGTTTGGCAGAATATTGACGCTTTCTTTAGCATAAAAATACATAAACCTATCCTAGGCTCATAGAATATATTTTCTGTTGCAAAAAATTTATTTACTCCCCTTTCAAAGTGGATTTACTAATAATACCAACAACAACTCAAATGTTTGTTTTACTCATTGGATTAATTGCTGAGTGGTTAATAAACAAAAAAGGAAATATACGCAACTGCTAAATGGAATAAACCAATTCGTAAGCTAACTGTCTATTTCGTAGAAAAAAAACGAATTCGCCACAATTTGTAAATTGCCTTGCGAGAAAACGATTTTCAAATTTGGAATTTCGTAAAAAATTGGCGCGGATAGTGCAGCTCCACAAATCACTGTGTCACTTTTATGTAGCTCAGTGGCTCTAATATGACTGGCCAAGTTTAGTTTATCTCTATCGGCATCCCTTTCTTATGATACTAGTTAGACAGAGACACAGGGAGGGGTTAAATTAAACCTGGGCTGTCATGTTAGAGCCGCTGTTAGTGATCTTTATCTTTAGTGAAAATGCATCAGTATTTTGCAACTTCTACGTTTTACGTAATAACTTAAAGGTATACTGACATAACGCACATCATTTTAACAGTTTTATGTGTGTGCTTGTCAATTTTTTTAAGGTTCTATCCATGTTTTAGTTTTTAACCTGCAATGTGATAAGATACAAAATTATGCGTAGCACACGCGTACATAAAAACTAAATATACAAACATAAAATCACGTCTGTGTCCTGGAGAGGTAGGCAGAGACTACGGATTCTCACTTTGTTTCACTTACTCTCATAATGGTCTTCATACATACACGTCGGTTTAAGATACTTCTGGCCTTTCTCCAGAATGTCTCCGATTTGATCGGAGTACTTTCACCAAGGTCCTCCCCTTCCCATTTTCCATCCACTCTCCCTTCATACATTCTTGCTAATTTTCTCTACATGCCCAAACCATACTCAATTAAATTTAACATTTGACTTTAACTTAAATATGAAACAAAATTGACTATAATATTCCTTAAATTAGTTCAGCGGGTAAGTGCTCAAACTAACTTGAACCACGTTTCTATGGTTTCTGGCAAAATTATACTTGACTATTAATAGAAATATAGTTTCTAACTAGTGATTTTCACATTACCTTGTAAGCTTTCTATTTTAGACACTTGTTTTCTGGTTCGTGGCGCCGTCTCGACCGTTTCTGTTAACATAGTTGCGAGAAAAATAAATCGCGAACTGAAAATAATTATTTGCTAAAGTCCTTGAGATCAACATATAGTTTCTATTCAACCATATTTGTCCCTGATGTATATTACCCTATTTGTCTGCTTCACGCCGTATAAATTCTAAATCTTCAAGAGTAAATAATCGTGAACGGACTTATTTACTTATTTTTTCTTTATTATCCGCCTGAAATAAAAGATTTTTTTATTTATCGCTTACTATTTTAATCCACAGTTGACTTAACTGACAGGTTTTTAATTACCTTTATTTTTTATATTTGCTTCAAAATGTAATGTCGATTGTGACCTACTTCCAATGGGCGAATTTTTATGAAAGGTAAGCATGCGTAATTTGAATGGCAATGCAATAGTTTTAAAAATGGTCAGCATTTATAAACCAGTTATAAAAGTTTTTTTTTTAAGTTTTCTCGCTTGATATAATATTTTTTCAATTAAGATCTGCCACAATCAAAAATATAAGTCCATGGATTTTTGGTGTCAGTTTTAATATTATAATCAGTTTTACATTAGCATCTACGCATATATGATGGTCCATATGATGGTAATGTACTGTATTGTATCTTATTTCATGTATCGGTTATACAGGAGATGATTTTTAAACTAAAATTTGGTATTTCAGTCGTTTCTACACGTAATGTGATTTTATCTTGGTCTGAACAAACACATATATACAAAATAGTAATTGTAATAAGAATACAAAGTGCCATTGAGGACCAATTCAAAAACAATCGAATATCATACAATCATGAACAGGAACAATGAAAACGACAGGAAATTATCAGTGTCATGTATTCAATTTCAGTTTATACAGTTATACTTGCTAACATTAAATTTAATATCACAGTTGCAAAAATAATTTACAATCTTTTTATTTTATTTACAGAATCACTTAACGAGTATATAATACCATTACAATGCTTGGCACAGAAAATAACATCTACATATCTAATCACCATATTCGTTACACTAATGATTTTTACTGAAACAAGTTTTTTTTTCTTGTTTAGTTTAGGGCTGACTTGCGCCAAAACGCTTTGTTTAAGATGCTAAATTCCTGATTCACACACGAAAAAATAATGTTTTGGGCAATTCAGCGTAGGTGCCTACATAGACTGTTAAAAACCCGATAGGATATAATATTCTCTTGCATCAAAAAGTAAAATATGTTGAAAATCGTACAGAAAATGACAATTTAGGGTCTAAAACATATTTGAAGTTTTGGTGCAAGTCAACCTAGTTTTAGCTGGTAAAAATTTGATAAGCTATTAATACTGACTTAGCCAAAGAGTTTAATATGTTTAAGACGCCAAATTGACAGTGTTCAGACTTCTAGCGCCATCTGACGATGATCCATGGGACTACAACTGTATCGTGTCGTGGTACTACCACGTCACACGGCTACGTCACATTTTTTGTACCCTTCTACCCCTGTCCTCGAGTTATGTATTTTTTTCGGTTCGAAAATAAGTATTGAAGCTAACACACGTTACCAGAGCTTTTATTTCACCATCCCGGAACTACCAAAAATAATTAAGCGCAAAATAATAACGCCAAATACTCAACATAAATTGATCCTTCTTCGCCGATTATTACGAGAAGCAGTACCTTTGGATAAATCAAATACCTATTCGACGACGCACGCAACGGTAATTTCTTGTTGGATGGATAAGGAGCGTATGCAGCACTCTAAGGACCCCCAAGGACACGCAGTTTGGGAGAGAATCAGGAGATTTGGACTAGAACTGGACATCTAATCGACACGAAACGCGCAAGTCTCGGTACGGTCGGCCAGCCATCCTTTTCCAGAATCCTTGTCCTAATGTGCTTAACGTTGTGATTATTTCAATTTCAGTAAGCTACCGCAATAAAGTTCTCCTAAGTGAACCATTAACCGCCCGCGTAGCCGCTAGCGCGAGCTATATCTGCTGCAAGGTTCAAAGTTCACGTGAGTACTCCAGCTTTTCACTAAAACCGAAATGGGCCTAGAACCGCCTCGTGATAAGTCTCCTTATAGAAGCATTTGCGACGAAAGTTGTGAGAAATTAGTTCGTGACCTCATTAAAAAACGCGGCATTCTTAAGGCTAGACTGACAAAGTTCTCGAACCACCTTAATAGTTTTAGTGACACTACTAGTCTAAGTGCTCAGTGTCGCATAGACTTAAAGTTACGCAAACAGGGTGCCGCGAGCTTGTTCACCGAATTTAACCACCTTCAAAGCAGCATCGAGGCAAATGTTCTTGAATCAAACCTCGAAGATCAGTTAACGGAACGAGAACTATTTGAAAACGGTTACTACGGTGCACTAGCTCGGGCTGAGTCTATGCTTACCAGTAACGTCGTGATAAATGAAAGCTCCACAAGTTCCAGTAGTCATTTAAAATCAATAAAATTGCCTACGATACCTATGCCCACATATGATGGTTCGTATGAAAATTGGCTCGAGTTCAGGGACACTTATCTATCACTTGTTCACAACTCCACTGATTTGTGCGATGTTCAAAAGTTCCACTACCTGAAGTCATCGTTATTAGGCAGTGCTACACTGGTAATTGATTCCCTTGAGCTCACAGCTGACAACTACACAGTGGCGTGGGAACTCCTTCTTAATCGCTATAATAACCACCGCCTGTTAACCCACAATCATGTCAAATCATTATTTTCGATTCAGCCACTAGTTAAAGAGTCCCACTTATTGATTAGGAAGTTAATCGACACTACACACAAGAATTTACGCGCTTTAAAGATTCTAGGTGAACCTACATCGTCTTGGGATACCTTAATTATCTATATTGTTGTCTCGAAGCTGGATAAAACCACTGAACGCGAGTGGGAACAATTTAAATGCAGCTTAACTCGCGATGATTCTAATATGAGAATTAAACTGGATGATTTAATAAAGTTCTTAAAGGGCCGAGCGGACGTGTTAGAAACGTTGCAGGCGTCGGCGTCGCAAAGTGCGACGCGCGATAAATACGAGGTTAACAAAAAACACAACACTTCTAACGTTAACCATAATCACAAAGTGCACTGTAACCTGTCCACTAACAATGCTCAAAGGTGGCAACACATGCCGAAGTTTACGTGCCCTATGTGCAAATTAAATCATCCACTTTATTCCTGTGCCAAATTTCTTGACATCAGCTTCGAATCTAAATTAAAACTGGTTAAAGACAACAATCTGTGTGAGAATTGCTTGCGCGCAGGTCATACAGTGGAATCGTGCCTATTCGGGCCGTGCCGCCGGTGCAATAGAAAACATAATTCTATTATTCATCCTCCGGGCGATACAAGTGCCGTCTCAGTCCCCGCGCGCGCCCCCGTCCCCTCTACGTCCACTGCTGCAATGTCGATCAATGCGCATGCGCATCCGTACATTCCTGCGCCGTGCACAAAGTCTTCTACTTTAAAACCGGTCCTGTTGTCGACTGCCCTTGTTGAAGTGACTGATAAACAAAATATTTGCCACACTGCGCGCGTATTGCTCGACAATGGCAGCCAACGATGCTTTATTACTCAATCATTCGCAAACTTATTAGGCGCACAATTAATACAGTCCACTCACGAAATACGCGGAGTAGGTAACTCAGTGACACAGTGTACGCAAACCTGTGAAATAACTGTTAAATCGCGCATCAATGCCTACACTATGAACTTACATTGCTTTGTATTACCGCAAATTACTTCTACGTTGCCAATTGTATATGAAAAACGCGCAAGTTTCTGTATTCCGGATAATATACAATTGGCTGATCCGCAATTTTTAGATTTACAAAATATCGACATTTTAATAGGTGCCGACAAGTTTTGGGATCTACTTACACAGGGTAAGATAAGGTTACGCAACGGTCCTTACTTATTAAATACTAAGCTTGGTTGGCTTATTAGTGGACCTGTCAATTTAAACGCACACATTGACGGCCACATCCAGTGCAACTTTACGCACACAGTTGACACTTTATTACGCAAGTTTTGGGAGATCGAGGAGCTGCCGATTGCTCGGGACGCATTCACCGACGAAGAAAAGGCTTGCGAGGAACACTTTGTTCGCTGTACCACGCGCAACAGTGACGGGAGGTTCTGTGTTAGCATGCCCTTAAAACAGTCACCTGACCTTTTAGGTGAAACGTTCTCTCAAGCGGAACGCCGTTTTCTATCGCTTGAAAAACGTTTGGAGCGTTCACCCAATTTTAAAAAATTATACAGCGACTTTATTCATGAGTACGAGAATCTGGGACACATGACTAAAGTAGCTGCCTATGGTACACCGCATAATTTCTTGCCACATCATGGTGTTTTTCGCGAGCACAGTACAACAACAAAATTAAGGGTTGTTTACGACGCGAGCGCAGCGTCTAGTTCAGGTACGTCACTCAATGACCTTCAAATGGTCGGTCCAGCAATACAGGGTGATTTAATTTCTATTTTATTACGGTTTAGGCAACATAGGTACGTCGCCTGCGCAGACATTGAAAAAATGTACCGCCAATGTCTAATTGCTGATTCGCAACGTGACCTGCAGCTGATTCTGTGGCGGGACAGTCCCGCGCATTCCCTTAGTGTTTATCGTCTAAACACGGTCACTTATGGCACTGCGTCTGCGCCGTTCTTGAGTGTGCGGTGTTTGAAGCAGTTAGCCGCCGAATGTACTGACCCTGATGTCCAAAGAATAATAAAAGAAGATTTTTATGTTGATGATATGATCACAGGGTCTCATGATAGGCAAGAGTTAATACGTCTTTGCAACGAAACCGCGCAAACGTTGCAATTGGGTTGTTTTCCGCTGAGAAAGTGGGTATTCAACTTTAACGAGTTATCACTTGGTTCGAACCCGGGCGACGCACAAAAGCCGCTGTCGCTCGATGATACCTGCAGTTCCAAAACTTTAGGTATAGGCTGGAACAATGCGAAAGACCAATTTTATTTTAACTCGCAGTTCGAATTCATAAACAATGACAAGGTCACTAAACGAACTATTTTATCGCATGTTTCACAAATTTTCGACCCTTTAGGATTGCTAAGCCCTACGATAATACTAGCAAAGGTTTTGTTACAGCGTCTTTGGTTACTTAAATTAAACTGGGACGACGAAGTCCCCGGTGACGTCACGCGTACGTGGAACCGGTTTGTTAAGTCCATATCAGCTGTTTTAAACACTATTCGTGTACCGCGTTACATAATGGGAAACAAAACAAACCATACACGCACACAAATACACATTTTCGTCGACAGTTCCCAGGACGCGTATGGAACTTGTATTTACATTCGTACAATTAATGAATGCTTAGAGGTATCGGTACGATTACTATGTTCTAAAGGGAAAGTCGCGCCTTTAAAACCTTTAAGTATACCGCGGTTAGAGTTGTGCGGCGCACTATTAGGTGCAAAATTATATAATAAGGTTTTAAATAGCATGCACTGTCATTTTGACGATACTGTATTCTGGACGGACTCGACAATTGTGTTAGGATGGTTGCGGATGCCTCCTAATCTATTAAAGACTTTCGTGCAAAACCGTGTAACGGAGATACACGAATTAACCAAGGACCTTCCATGGCGACATGTAAGCGGAAGGCAAAACCCAGCTGACCTGGTATCACGTGGGGTCGACCTGGTGGATCTGGTTGATTCGAGTATCTGGTGGAACGGGCCAAGTTTCTTGCACGACAGTAACTTTGATTGCGCAAATTTATCTCAGAATCCGAGTACTGATGACACGCATGACATTTTACCCGAAATAAAACCGAATGTCAACTTTTCACTTACCGCAAGTATCGACGATCCATCTCTGTTTCCATTTAAACGATTTTCTCAGCTTCCCCGCATGGTGCACGCCGCTACTTATGTCCTACGGTTTATTTACAATAAAGGGCAGTATCAGCGTCGAGGAACTGAACGATTCACTAACGTTATTAGCCAGGCTGTCTCAACTCGAATCCTTTCCAGATGTGTTCGAGTTACTGGTTAATAAGCAGTCACTAAAACCTAAACACAGCTTAAGTAAATTAACTTTGTTCATAGGGAACGACAACATTATACGTGTGGGCGGTCGACTCGATAATTCCACAGTTTTTTCGTTCGACAAAAAACACCCGATTTTACTAAGTAGTAAACATCACTTTTCACTATTATTATTCCGCAGTGAGCATGATAAACTACTACATGCTCCACCTCAAACGTTATTGTTTAACTTACACAATATGTGGTGGCCAATAGGAGGCAGAAACCTAGCGCGAAAGGTTGTGCATGATTGTGTAAAATGCAAACGATTAAGAGGGAAAACTCTCACCCCTTTGATGGGAAATCTACCCATAGAGAGAATAACTCCTACCTACCCGTTTTTTAAATGTGGGGTAGATTATGCTGGGCCAGTTTTTATATTAAATCGTAGAGGCAAAGGCGCTCGCATGATTAAGGCCTACATTTGTTTATTTGTATGTTTTGTTACACGAGCTATTCACCTGGAACTTGTGAGTGATCTCACCTCTGGCGCGTATCTTTTGGCTTTGAAGCGCTTTATGTCACGTCGTGGAAAGCCTGCAGAGATTTTCTCTGACAACGGCCGGAATTTTGTCGGTTTAATGAATGACTTTGGCAAGTTTCTTTCGAGGTGTGGTCCAGAAATAATTGATTACGCAACTAGTCAACAAATTATATTTAGGTTTATTGTTCCTTACGCGGCCCATTTCGGTGGTTTGTGGGAATCGGGAGTAAGATCGTGTAAGCATCACCTACGTCGCGTGGTGGGAAATGCTCACCTCACTTTTGAGGAATTCACCACGGCGTTAACGCAAATTGAGGCTGTCCTTAATTCACGTCCCTTGTCCCCCATGTCTTCTGACCCACAGGATTTCCTTCCCCTTAGTCCCGCACATTTTCTGGTCGGCCGGGCTTTGACATCACCCGCTTGCGACGACGTCCGAGACATCCCTTCACATCGACTCAACCGGTACCAGATGGTCGAACAAATTCGGCAACATTTTTGGGAGCGCTGGGCAAAGGAGTACATCTCGGAGTTGCAGGTGCGATCCAAGTGGAGAACCAACACCGGCGTCCTTCAACCTAACACGCTCGTGGTTATCAAGGACGACAATCTTCCCCCACTGCGATGGCATCTAGGGCGTGTTGTCAAAACCATTCCCGGCAACGATGGCGTATCAAGGGTTGCAGACATTCAGACAGCATCCGGCATCGTGAGGCGCGCATTCACGAAGATTTGCCCCCTGATTTCCCAGCACGACGACCAGAGTGATGTAATCTGATTTTGAAAGTCAGTCCTTTCAAGGCCGGGGGTATGTTCAGACTTCTAGCGCCATCTGACGATGATCCATGGGACTACAACTGTATCGTGTCGTGGTACTACCACGTCACACGGCTACGTCACATTTTTTGTACCCTTCTACCCCTGTCCTCGAGTTATGTATTTTTTTCGGTTCGAAAATAAGTATTGAAGCTAACACACGTTACCAGAGCTTTTATTTCACCATCCCGGAACTACCAAAAATAATTAAGCGCAAAATAATAACGCCAAATACTCAACATAAATTTCTTATATCTTTATAACGTTAACGAAACTTTAACGCGATATTATTACTTCGACCGTTCGGGCATATTTCATCGGTCGTGATCTCTCGTGGCTCGTGGTCATTTTATCGCGTAAAGTTATAAATATGTGTAATGTTTTTTAAGTTTATAAACAATTTGACAGTTCTTGTGCGAATATGACACGATTTAACGTCGTAAACATATCTAACTTTTTGGTGTAAGTTGCCCCTAATTCTTTCATATTGTCTCACAAAAATATTTAAATCTTACATCGTGGCACAAGTAACGATATCTGTAAAACCTTTTTTTTATGAAATATCAGTAACGTTTCTTTTATTTTTAAAGATATTATACATTTTCCTCATTGAGTCTGTTTGAGAATATAAAATGTTTTTACGTTGAATCAGATATAAAAATCTTTACAATTTTCTTTTTTTTCCTTAATTCATTATTTAATATGTCTTTTACTTAGGAGCGCAAGTATTTCCTGCATGAGCTTAATAAATAAATAATTAAAAAACCTTAAATTATTCGAAATTTTAGCATTATTATTATATTTACACGCATAGTGAGTATAAAAAGTAACATTACAAAAAAAAAATATACTTAACCCGCTTAGTATAAAATAAAAAAAAACACAATGCTTGCAATAATATTTCCAATTCCTACAAAATGGTCAATTTCACAGCCAATTACGTCATCTGCTACCTGTAACAAACACATAAATATACTTAATGAAATATTTTCTTCAATTATTTTGTACAAAATGGCCCAAAAGAGTTCTTGGGCAACTCGCATTAAACCATACCCATATTCAGTTTTAATTAATCATAAGAGAAAATTACATTTAATCAACGATAGTAATATTATTATTAAACACTGACTGAGAGGGAATCGGAGTAGCGTACCGACGATTTCGTATCACAGCACAAAAATATTTTGGTGACATAAATATTTCTTACATGTTTTTCATTTGTTATAAGTATTATTCTATTTATGTTTCTGAAATATTCCAATATGACAGACAGATGAAGTCGCACCATAAAGGGTTTCCTTATAAATTATTGAATACGATACCCTAAAAAAATACTGACTTGAACTGTCTGAGTGTTCTATCACATGTTTTCAGCAAAAGTTAAGACTTAACTCCGTAACAAACTAACTTTATCATTTTCAACATAAAAGACGAACCACACCAGCCTAGCTTCGTAAAACTGCGCTATGCGTGCGACCGGTGTGAATCAGCCTTGAATGGAATGTAAGGAACAGATCGTTTGGTCGACTACCACGCCCCGGCCATAACGAAACACTGAAAATGTGCGTGATCATACTTTATGTCACAGAGAAAAGTACAAGAAGCTTTTTGTTCCGTATAAATAAAATATACTTTTCATACTACCTGTCCCTGCACCCTTCACAACTCTATGCTTAGAGCAAGCAAATATTAAACGCAAATTAGCCGTGTTGCTAGCAGACGTAAATACTATTAACGCGCCATTTATGCTCCAAACATCCACTGGCCGCAGGTGTTTACTATGCATGGACTGAATATTGGGATACAAAATAATACATGTCATGTGCCAGTACTCGCTGTGAATAATATCCGCGCGGAGAGAGCCCATCTGCCCTTGCGGATGTACGCGATATTTTGCTCTATTTTCCATGGAAACGGAACTACTGGGAACGTTCATTTAATTCTAATTCTGTACTAATGCCGAGTTGAACGACTTGCTGAATAGTCCATGCCTGAATAGTTAATGCCTTACTCAATGGCAAATCCTAATGGACTATAGAGATAAATTAAGTACAATTATTCATTGCTGAAAACAAGAGAAATGGAGTCATAGGCTGAATTTACGTGACGTTAATGGCGAATTCGTTAATGGAGCTGTGCAAAGAATTTATTCGTTGTAACATTTATTTTGCGGGTTTAAAGCAATGCCTAGACATTTGTGGGAATTGCGAAATATTTGTTCGGTGCGACGCCATTTTTACTTTGTGGTCTGGAATGCTTTTGTATTCTTTTCAGTACTTACGCTAATCGACGGTTATGTTTGAAAGAGATCACTGTTTAATGAAAAACGATATAACTGCTTGTAAAGATATGAACCACCTATTATATGCTTCATTTTTAGGGTCTAAGAGTTAAATGGCAAAAACGGAATCTTTATAGTTTAGCTACTTCCGTCCGCCCGTCTGTATGTTACAAGCATTTTACTCGCAGACTAAATATAAGTCATAGAAAGCTAACATTTTCGTGATTATATTTGTTATGAACTACAACGTTCCATAACGTGTAAGTATGTCAACGATAAAAAATATTTAATTGTAATTTAATGATGTATGTGAATTTCCCATTAGCACTGGGACCGCACCGCATGGGAACTAACACCAAAGCCCTTTCAATGCGAGATGAAGCCTATGCCCAGCAGTGGGAAGTATATAAATGATGAAGTTGTAGTTTCTGAACGAGTTAATTTAAGTCTCACATTTTGTACTTCTGGATACACCCATATTATTATATTCCGCAATCACATTATGCCTTTATATTGTAAGAGCAATTAAGTTCATCCCTCAGGCGTCTCAATATACTCTGTTCAAGTATGTTATTGCTTAGGTTAAACATTCGCAATTTGAGCAACAATTTACTGGGTCGAAGCAATCAAACTACAAATTTAACTTGTACACAGAATTTACGGCGTTTCATGATTATTAATTCCAACGGAGTTATTGCAAAAAAAAATTAAGCCCTGCTCCACTTTGAATACCGTCGATTTAAACCCCACCGGCTATTAAAATGTGCATAGCTATACGTGCAAAGCAATTTAATGATGTGTGTGAAGTCCTTATTTCGCATTAAGGCTGCCTTCCCACTGCGGCGGAGGGGTGCGGAGATGTGCGAATGTTTTCATACAATTGAAACACCGCTCGACTCCGCTTGGAGTGTGAAATGTATGAAAACGCCACACATCTCCGCTCCACTCCGCCGCATTGGAAAGGCCTAAACCTCCGTGAGGGTTATTCTCATGAGAGGAGACATGTGGTTTGGTCTTGAAGTGTATTTTTAGACTCATCGAGACGGGGTGTAGTAAGGAAATTTTTAATAACATCTCATGTGTCCACGACTTTAGTCATTAAGATATAAAAGTAGGTGCTTTGATATGATATTGTATACCTAACCGAAATGTCACCGACTTGGTACTCGTATCTCATTCTGTCAGTGAGCATGAAAGAGACAATGGACTCGTAACGTTGGGATTTAAGTTAGTTACAATACGCGATAATGAACCGTTTAAATAGTTCTATTTCAAAGACAGTCTTCAATTCAGTTCTTAAATGTTTCAACACAGACTGCCAATAATAATAAACCCAAGGAAGTTTGTTACCTATGACTGGCAGGAAAAAGTTTGGAGTTGATAAAATAGAATAACTTTTGTCATCTTTGTTATGTTAGGTACATATTGATTTATAGATCCATAATCGCAGCTCAAAAAATGTAGCAGTCAAAATAAACTGAAATCATCCGTTTTACCGAAAATTTCAGTTTTTTATTGAAACTGCATAAATTTCAAATACATGACGAAAATTCCCATCCAGCAAAGTTTAAATTTGCATCCTCAATATTCCGTATCTCACTCTCTCAACTGAGTTACGGATGGGCACCGCCGGGTTTACGAATACCAATGCGTTCTATCCTTCTACAGTTTCCGGCAAACTTCTTGAGCACCAACCTTGACTTTGCAGTAGCCGTTTCTAGTACAAATGTGTATGCGCAAACGTATCCCCTCCACTCGATTTATGCTATGATGGAATACCTCTTGTGCCAGTAATTGCACCGGCTGTCTTGCTCTCCAAGCCGGAACACAACAGTGCAAGCACTGATTAGCGATCAAGCAATACCAAAATAAAAAGGTGGTTTCGCGGAGTAGCAAGGTAATTTGTTCCAGTTTGTTGATATGGACCTCCGCAAAGTAACGCCTGAATCTATTAATTATTCAAAATAAAAAGATCGAAGACTTTTGATATATAAATAAACTTTTGCATAACACCTAGTAAACAAATAAAAAGTAGGTTACGCCTCGAGTTAGCCGCTAATCCCTTGTCCTCGTGTGGAGTGCTTAATTTGTATGCTAATTGTATTCTGATACTATCGCCACGTCTAATCGCTGTGTTCAATCGATATTAAGTAAGATGGTGGTTACGGTTTCTGTTTAAACTACTTTGTAATGGTTGTGTTGGTGTTGATTAGTATAACTAAATTTAGTTAAAAACTGCGACTAAAACTTGACTACGACAGTGCGTCGAGAAGAAACAAATAGGAAAATACGTAAGAGTAAAAAGAAATAGTAACGTAAAGAATAGTAATTATAACATTGAAGTGTGTAGGTATGACACAACATTTTATAAGAGTTTTTTATTATTTTGGAAATCCGACGCACAATTTTTCATAGATCTTGTTTTTTACTATTGACATTTACGTTTATTACTTCCAAAGAAGCTTATACATTATGCTTCATTTATTTTTATATACTTTCCTATAATTTTCATTGACCAAACGCGTTAAATAAAGCTAAAATATATCAGATAGATCTGTTTGGTTACATTTTTGACTTTCAAGCGCTACACTAGCCGGGCGTGTGCTAATTAGTACTGGCTAGAATATACGCTCGCGTATTGGATTGGCAAGTTTTGAGCGTTTGAAAGCTAAAATTCGACTCATTAGTCTTAATCCAAACAAGATTACCTAGAAATAAAAAGAAAGGATATTATAGTACTGTAAATGTGAAGGTAATTAGGAACTTTCTAAAGAAAAAGATACAGATAATGTAAATTTATTAAATTTAGCTGTAGACTGCGTCTTAAAAAAAATATGTCATGTGTTTCTACAAAACAGACTTTATTTTATTCAGACCCATTGAATGAGAATCTAAATATTACATCTAACCTTTACACCTGAGAAAAGAAGGTTTAATCGAAATGGAAATAAGCTCCTTTGAAAACTCACTTTGCGTTTTATGTAACAAGCTTTTATTTGACTTTTGTAACTTCACTGATTTACTGAGTTGCCAGAGAGGTTATTAATTAGGTACCCAATCGAATAAATTTTTTATCAACTATGTAGGCAGCTAGGTATACTTATAAAAGTAGTCACGTTTATTGATAATATTACAAATTATTGCTCTCCGGTGAAGGAAATTACTATGAGGAAATCAGCATTTTGGGTTTCAAAATTGTGTTAAGTTCAAAGTCGGGACCCGAAATGTTCAACTCACAAAACCGTAACATTTTAGTAATCTGTTAGCCTTTTATTACAACGTTCTGAAATATCATTTTCCTAGCGTTTTTCTAGTATTTCCTGATCGGTACTTAGTTCGGTGTACGCTTTTACCATGATCCTACTTTATTACCTCGGGTATTTATCCTACATTGGAGCGAAAGCCATTTGACCTCCACAGCGAAGCCAGACCAATGGGAACATGATAACACTTTTATTTACATTGATGTGCAGGTTTCTTTATAATGCTTTCCCTCGCCGTAAGAGTATTGGTTACTAGAGTGCTTAGATCATGTACATAAGTTAGAAAGACAGCTGGGGATTTAGATCGCAATCACGAGTCCACCGCTCTTTATAGTTGTAGGCAAACATCTTGAGCATAAATCGAGTGGAGGGGGTACGTTTACGCATCCACATTTGTACTAGAAACAGCTACTGCGCAGTCAAGGTCAGTGTTCAAGAAGTTTGCCGGGAACTATACAACGTTCTGAAATATGTACCTAAGAAATATTTACCTTTGATAAACAGCATGTAGGTCGGGATGCACCGGCACGTGCGTTGTGTGGCGGTGCGCGTGCGGCGACGCGGCGGCCGCGGCGTTGATCGCGCGGATGCGCGCGCGCAGCCGCTCGTACTGCTCAGGCTGGTACTGCGCCGCTATAGATACCGCTGCGCCGGAGTACTGCTGTGATAAAAGGTGTATAGTGAGCGTATTTATTACTCTATTATAGAATAGTCGTTTTGAAGTCATTGCAAATAGAAAAAATGCGACTTGGTAGACGGCCGAACAATCTAGAGACAAATTATCGGATTATATAGTTTACTGGGTTACTTTTATTTTCTTCTCTGTACAATGATTACATACAAATTTTCGCATTTATGTCTAATTATATAAATTTACGCCAAGATCGTCCAAAACAATTACTTAATTAAAATAATAATATGAATTAAAAAAATCAAACGAAGAAAAAATTACGAATTTATTAAAATAACGCCAAATCAGAATAAAATACCAATAAAGATCGACAAGAGCACATTAGTTGAAACAAACAGTAAATTTATAAAATTAAATAATTAATGATACCTTCAAAGCTGCCGCGGCCTGTTCATGCGTGGCCCGCGTCAGATCCCTTCCGTCCACGCTCAGTATCCTGTCTCCCCGATGCAGCATGCCATACGCGGCCCCGCCCACTGACACCCCGGACACAAAAACCCCACACGCGTCCTCCTCGACCCCATTGGCGGAGTCCACTTCGCCCCCCAGACCCCCCACTATGTCCATACCGAGTCGAGACCCCGAACGGACCAGTCTTACCATTCGAACACACCTGCAAAGTTAGACTTAAATAAATAAATAATCGTTTATTTCAAGTCTTTACAAACTCATATATTGTAAGTAAAACTTATTCTAACCCTTATTTATAAAAACTTAACAATATTTTAAGCAAACAAATGTTTTGTCCCCTTCATTTGAGGGCAAACGTCACAATGACAGATAAAGACATAACTAACAAACGTTTACGAAGCGTTTATGAATAAGAGGGTTAGAATCTAAGCGTACAATATTGTATAGTCATCCTCAAAAGTAGCTTAACACTTAAGAACCTCGTCGTACTAACGTATGAAATGAGACTGGCTCGAATTTGTCACATTACTAACAGCGACAAGGTACTAAATACTAGTTTGACAACTACACAGTACAGCGCATGGAGCCAACTGCATTGCCGTAAATAGAGAGAGTCCAAACTTTCCCCTATCATATTAAGGATGATGTTGGGGCTGACGCGGGCGCACCAGGGATTCTGTTCTCTTGCGCATGGTGGTGTAATAACAATCAACCCTCGCCTCCACGAACATCCCTGATGCGCTACAGAAGCGCGCACGGTTTATGAACATGATTCTGTAAGCGTAGCAGCGATGAGCTCGACGTTGGGGCAGCGCCATCGCTATAAGAAGACAATAGATCTGCTTACTTGTAAGGATCGTTATAAGCCTAGCGTCACCACTTTGCGACGGAGTGCAGCAGGTGAAGAGGGGCTTTCAATATTTATCCATTGGTTCAACTTTGAATCTTATCGTAAGTGAGTAAAGTGGTTCTAAGTTTTCTAAGTAGCAGCGACACAGGCGTCGGATAGCAGAACTAAAAATATGACGCCAATTTAAAACGTAAAAAACGCAGAGCTGTTTACTTGACAATTGGCAGATACAGTTTTATTCAGGCTATCCGACATAGTCTACCAAATAGACTATGGTCGGCTACTCTGCCACTGCGTTGTACACAGTTCTATAGTTTTCTCATTGCGATGGGCAGCGCCCTGTCCTGCTCTAGCGCGCTAGCTCGAGTGAGCGAGACAGGGTAATGCCTTGACGTCAAGTCCGACGCTGATGCGCTTAGAAAATAACAGAGCAGTTACGTGTTGGTCATGTGAGGAAAATAAATTCGTTGGATATAATATATTATTTAAGTAATTAGAACGGAGTTTATAGAAAAAACGTTTTATTATTCAATCAAATCAAATTGAACTGCAAACATATTTACAAGTAGGTAAGCACTTAAATTTTGCTTATACGGTATCCCCAGATTAATACTTATATGTAATTACTAGTACTGAAATTCATAATTCAATTAGGTAACATGAGGCACATAATTGTCCCTTGAAAATCAGATATCAAATTAGACCCGAGCTAAACCTATGTAAAATTTACCAATTACGCAAAGTGCCAATTTTGCGTTCAAGTTATTGTGAGATAAGAGCATTAGCAAATGTTATTGGTACGATGATTTTACATTAAAATGATCCAACTTTAATTTTGAAGGTATGTTGCTTTTGAAATAAGCACATTAAATATTGACTTAATTCTTAAATAATACCCCTTATTACAAAACCCCGTCTTTATCCCAAATTATTAGATTTCGAATTTAAACTCTACCACATCTTTTAGCCGTTCGGCTACGACTTATAAATAACACGTAGTTGCTACGACATGTGCATACAAATGAAAGGTGACGTTTGTATTGTATTTAATATTAAATATTAAAAATCGTGAGTTTTCGTCAATCTATGGGGCGAGGCCTGCGGGGGTTGCGGAATTTTAATTCCGTGCGAGGCGGTGAGTGAACACTCTGTATGCATATAATACTGTGCTATACTGTATTATATATTCTGTGCTTTCACTAAATAGACACTCGTATATACGGCTCATACCAACTAACATAGATGTTTCAAAAAACAAATATTATATGAAACTATCATAAAGAAGCCGTAACTGCCGCGACCTACTTCAACAAATCAACTTTTATGTCTTCAGCTCAAGCATTTCCAGTAATTTTAATCGCATTGAGCGCTAGTTGTAACACCAGGCATACGCGATACGTTCGTGCCAAAAGGGGGGTGCGAGTTAACGTTTTATAGTTTTTGACTTAGTGCCAAGTGTTGGTGGCAACACGTTAGTGTGTACAGCGGAATGAAACGTGCGCAGAAACAAAAGAGGAGGTACCTCGGGATTTCATTCGGCTCCTCTTCCAAAAGTTCATGAAGCGTGGAACACGACGTGGCTTGAGTCTTAGCTGTACAAACAGATGAAGATTAAAACTTTCTATTACATTAAATAAAGTGATTTTGTTCATGCGATAAGAGGTTGAAACGGAAAGTTGGCAGCATCGCAAGTATCTGTCAAATAATTCGCTGTTTTGACTAATTTATCTATATTGTAACTAAATCAAATTTAACTATTATCGACCGATTATAGAACATATCTGTGTAGTGGCTTTTATATTTGTAGCCAATGCATCTGAGCAAACGCTCAAAAGCTTAGATAATCCCGCTGTCACTGTCGTGGGTGATAGTGGTTTCAGTCCAATCACAAAGAAAGGCCATTCCATGTGCTCAAATAACTTCAGTTTTGACAAGATCATAAATAGCTTTAGGTTTTCAACATAATGCTATAGCAATGGCAGTAAAGTAATAAAATGTATTCATATTCATGACCTTGACTGTACGTAGGTACGAAGTAATCTGAGAATATGTTTAGATGATAAAGCCAATTTGTAAGCATAATTACAATTAATGAGAACTGTTAGGTACATTAAACCCAGACTAATTTATGCTTATTCCTGAGTCTACGTCCATTAGGACGTAGACTTAGTTCCTTAATTTAATCAAAGAAAGGCACAAATTCAAGTTGTTACAAAAAATACTTAAGAAAGCTCTGCTGCGCTTTTATCCGACTCAGTTAGGTATTATAAAATTTGGCTTCTATCAATAAAGATCATTTTGCCAGTATCAAGAATGTGATTTGATTATAATTAACATGATACTCATATTTAAAACCTTTCTGTAAAGAAAAGTTGGACTTTTTAAAGGTATTTGTGAGTTGTAGTTAAATCACTAATAATGAGATAGGTAGTAAAATTCCTAAAACTACGTGAGGGTCAATTGTTCGTCAAGAAAATGAAAGACGATGACGTTATATTTTATTTTTTACTATTAACGCTATTAACCAGATAAATAGTATTAAAATTACTTGTAGTGCTTTCATGTATCCAGAAAAATAAAAAATACGAAAAAATAATAAAATCAGACCTCCATTTTATAACGATACAAATGGAATTCCTGTCATTCATACTAATCATCAACGAAGGGTATAATGGCAGTGACAGGCGTCAAAACACATTTGTAATAAGAATAACAACGTATTTGTAAATATTTGTTAGTTCACTTTAGAAGAAGAACCTTTGAAGAAAGACGTTGTTAAGACTTCAAGAACAACTTATTAAAATATTTAAGTACTCAATAATAATACTTCATTAAAAACACTTTAAAGTTTTCTCACTATAAAGTTGCAATCATAACGGATCGACTTTACTCGAGCTATTAAGAAGTTAGTTTTCTTTAGAGAAGTTCACTAAAACAGCCTATAAACGAGAAAAAAAGCGCTTAAAACGCGCAAGAACATTCTTATTTTCATGAAAAATTTATATACTCGTGGGTATTTGACCAATTCAAAGGCTCGTACCTAATTGAATACTAATTAATTGGCTTTTAGGTTCAGAAAATAAGGACTGAAATGAAAATTAAAAACGATCGATTTTATTAAAAAATAGGAACAATGACAAAATAATAAATAATAACCCATTTAAAACCTCAACTGAAATGTCTGTTGACAACTGAAAATATATGCATTCTCTTGCACTTATGACTGATTTCTAACTTTGCATCAATGATTTTCATAAGTCTAAAAAGTAGCTCGAGCACAAGCATTGGAATCGTATTGAAAAATATTTAAAGAAGAAAGTTTGTGCTAGGCAGACTGAATTTATGAAAAAGTATGAGAGATCAATTGTTATTTCATTTTAGTCGTTGTTTTATTTCACTAGTTCTTTTTGGTTAAAACCAATTATCACCTATCCTAACCTAAAATAAAATCCTCAAAATATCTATCTTCATATTATTATATTTAGGAGAGAATAAACATCACCGTCTCCTTTTACAATGGACTAGTAAGAAAAGGCTGGTTCACTGGCTAAAAATTCAAGCCAATCATTTAAGATAGTACTAAATGATCCCTAACCTAGCACCAGTTTATAAGCAAAGCAAGTTTAATGCTGACGCGAATGCTTGTAAGTCTATTTTACATTTTAAACTTTAACGGATATAGTTTCCGTTGTAATTAAGGTGCACTTACTAGAGTAGAGCGGAGCGGTTCTCGCGACTGCTGGAACAGAGCCAGCGGGCAACACTACAAGCGTGACATGCTCGCCTGTACTCCGTAACGCCGAGACAGCCTGCGCGTGCGTCGCTCCAATTAATGACGTTTCTATACCCTACACAGATAACATAACAATAGTTTAAGTTCATTATCGCTAGTATGACATGATGTAAAATGATGCAAACTCCAGACTTAATCTTTTGCTCATATGGCGAGACAATCAGGCCATCATTGTCTCAAAATTCATATAAAACAAAAAATACTGCAAAAGTAAAGTTATTTTTCTCAGTTTATACCTATTAAAATTTTAATTCCTTTTAAAGTTTGTTATGTTATTACCATTGTTATATGATAATGATAAATACCTATAGAGCCTGGAGAGTGTTATGTATTCTTTGGCCTTGCTCTTACGGAGCTCAATGTGCGCTGTGTCTCAATCTGTGTACCGACACGACATTTAGGTTTTTTCCTGCCTTTTATTTTTGCTACTCTGCTTGAGATCTAAAAAATTTGAAAACTTAACTATACTTACATCTTCATCCCTTACAGCCAATATCTTATCGCCTAGTCTCAGTCTGCCGTCATGGTGGGCCGCACCGCCAACCGCGATGTGGGAAACAAAAACGCCTCCGCCACCCGCTGCGTCATCCGCTCCGCCTGCGATGCCGAGGCCGAGGCCCCGCGCGCCTCTCCACAGAGTGACCACCCTAGGTCGCCTGGCCCTGCGAACTCTCTGTAAAAAAACATACCAGTTATTGTTTTATAATATTTAAATGCATCTGTAGTGAAAATTATTATGAATACTTTATTGCCGAAATGTACACCCATTATTTCTCGACGGATTTCTGTTCAACCTTTGATATTTAATTAAGAGGCAAATACCGCGAAGTAGATAAATTTTATCTTAAATTCTAAATTAAGCTATAATAAATCTTGT
This sequence comes from Ditula angustiorana, assembly GCA_963691745.1. Classification (NCBI taxonomy): domain Eukaryota; kingdom Metazoa; phylum Arthropoda; class Insecta; order Lepidoptera; family Tortricidae; genus Ditula; species Ditula angustiorana. The sequence continues at coordinate 6,203,375 of OY829479.1, forward strand.
TAGTTGTATAGTCCCTGAATAACAAATTAATTCTCTATGAGTTGAGATTCAACGCAATTTGACTTTCTATAAATTTTAAATAAAACTTGTCGACTTTATTATATGAAAGCAATAGATTTTGCTACAAAAAGATAGAATACAACTAAAGTTTTTGTAGCTGTAACTAATACACGATATAATATACACAATATAATAAAATATAATATTTTTAGCACAGTACTGAAAGCTTCGAACTTTTTGTGAATTAGTTATTTCCGAAAGTTTAATCCGAATTTTCAATATCCGTCATTTTTCAACTTTTCAGCTCTATTTCCGTCTTTTTTTAACTCGTCAACTCTATACCCGTCATTTTTTACAAGCTCTTATTTAACTTCGGCTGTTATAACACACTTTGACTACTTCAACTCACTTCCACTAGTCAAATTGTTAAATTTGGTATGTACAACTATAATATTGTTGTCGTGACTAAACTTTAAAAACGGTTTATTCTTAAATTCCACGGAACCGTTTTAATTATAAATAATGAACGAGTTCTAATTATTAAAACATGCCATATCGGAGTTGCGCATCATGTACATAGTAAGCTTGCATGCTGCCGATAAATTATGCATGACATGCGAGTAACAAGACTCTGCAGTCCTGCGAGAAGATGTTACAGTTAGTAAGCACTATATTATTATGTATAAGATCAACTGTTCTACATGTCGATGGCAATATCTGTGGAGATAGTCTAAATCTAAAAGCTATACTTTCTGATTGTTGGAGCAACCGCCAAACTTTTAATTCACTGCCTTCTGCGTTTTCTACTTTTAATTTTTGAGATCCTGTGACCGTATTCTGTTTGACGTCCTGAAGGCAGATACGAGAATGGTGAAACAATGCAAGTGTACTTCACCAACAATATAGTAGCTATCGGTCTTACAGAGTGTCCACTAAAGCCGTCCACAGGTACAACTGTTGCCCTTAGAATATTTAGTACCTACATACTACATACACTTTAATATAGTTATACATTTATTCAGTAATAGTATATTCTGAAATATGTCGCTTGAGAGGCAAAAAAACGAATGAATGGAGTCGCACCATAAGAGTTCCTTTCGTACCATTAGTACGGAACTCTAAAAATGATCGATTGAAATAGGTAGCAGATACCCAAAACAAATCCATGTTAAATTGGTGGGTCACCTTCCCAATTTATCAAAGGAACCAATCAACTGTTACCGAATTAGTAATACCAAGTGAAAATTTGAGCTATTGATCTAATGAATACATTCCATTTGCTAAGCAAAGAAGGTATAATCAAATGTAAGAATATATTTAGGGTGAAGAAATAATTCCTCATACATTATTTTTAGCCTGAACTGAATCAGTAATCGTTTTCCTCTACTCTTCTTGATCAATAAAATACTCCGTTGATGGGTAAAAAACTCAAACCTATGATGAATTGTTTTCGTCTTCGATTCATTAAATGACTTAATCTTCATCATCATCATCATTTCAGCCGAAAGACGTCCCCTGCTGGACATAGCCCCCCTCCCCCCCAAGGATCGCTTTTGCTTGGGAGGATTTGCCATAATCGCCACGCTTGATAGGCGGGTTGGCGATCGCAGTTAGAGGGTTGAAGTTCCTGGAGGACACTGCTGCCCGTCCCCCGGATGTTCCCTTAGTCGCCTTTTACGACACCTATAGGAGCGAATGGGGTGATGCTATTCTTAGCCGGCATCACACGGCACATGACTTATTAAGGACTTAGTACTCATTAAGCGTCTAACGTACACAAACTTAATACTTTTCTAATTTGAGAGTCCACTTACTAATCTGACTACATTTCCAGCCTTTTGAAGCGCGTCCACTGCCACGGCATGCGGGGCATTTTCCACCGTGACGTCATTAACCTGCAACAAACAAAAAGTTAAACGAATTCATACCACTCACAAAATAAAGATTTTTATGCACGAAATTAGCAACTAAATGAGACGATTTAAGTCTAGCTTTTTCATTTCACTGGCAAAAGTTACGGTTGGCCCGAATGGAATGTAAAGGGACCCTCATTTAGTTCCAACAAATCAGATCTGTCTTTGTTAGCGTTGGAAATGAAAATAATTGTGATAGAATTCAAAAAGGGTTAAAAGAGCATGATAGAAACATTCAATATTAACCGTCAGCCGAAGACGATTTAAAACAAATTTTTGAACGAAAATTTAAAAGTTTAATTAAAAGTTTTCCTAATTAGGTATTAGAATTAAGTTAATACATGATTGAAAACTTTAAAATTCGTGGTATAAGTCAAATACAACAGGAAAATTATATACAAGCTCTAACACTTTTGACAATAGAATCGTGTACGGACCATTTTGACCTCTACGGCTGCATAGATAAAACATGCTCCTGACTGTACAATGTTGTTTTCAAAATATAATTAGAACTTTTTGTGTTCTCGTGTTTGTTGATTAATAAGTATTTGTATTGTATTTTTCCAACTAAAAGTCGAAAACTAATTAATTTACAAAATCACATGTAGCAAAACCAGTCTTCATAAATGTCTAAAATTTACTTACTAAGAACGATACATTGAGTCAATTCCGGAATTAAGGGTTAATCAAATAATTGAAATTAAGGCTTAATCTAAAACACACCATGTGGGCAGCACAAAATGGACTTTACATGTTACGAAACTCATTAATTATGGTCAAGTTTAGTGGATACTTCAATTATTCAGCGAGTCCAAATTTAACCTGGTTTTCAATACAAAAAAAAACCACTTGCCAGTGTGCAATGAGTTGAGATTAAAACAAGACAGTGATTTCTAGTTATTCTACTGTGTACACGAAGATTTATCAAATTTAATACCTATAAAAAGAAAAGTTCGGAAGCATGTCGTTCCTAACTACGGGTTTTAACTACGCGATAAAAAAGTTAGACTACGTAAAAGTTTTCTATTTCATTTCCGTGCCGCCATAAGTTCGATATTGCAGACGTAACTATAAAATTTTATGTATCGAATGGCACGCATACATTTTTATACTGTGGGTGCATTGTGAGATACTATCACCCTCTGCTACTTTGTTGGCATCTTCACCAATGTATTTGTCTCCGTAATGATGTGCTTGCGCTACTTTTATTTTATTTTTATTTTTTTAGGGTTTTGCTTTGTTAGATCTTAAAATTATTCTTGAAAGTCAATACTTGCCCAAGTGTAAATAAAACTTTGTCATCATTATCTTAAGTAAAATGAAGAATATTTAGAATGCTCGATTTGTCCAAATTTTGTAGGATTATACGGGATCAATATCACAGCTGACTATCACAGTCGTAGCTCATAATTCTTTACCCTCAGGTCGTGGGTCTCCTAATTATTGAGTAATCTTTTTCGCATTTCTTGATCATGAAATCTTTAATTTCCGTGAAAGTTTCAAACTACCATACATTTTACTGTATTGTTACAAATAAATGATTTTGTTGACTAAACTTTGAATACACTTTAACAATAATTATAATTAAGTAATTTTAGAAAAATATCCCGAACAATTAAAAGTTCTCATATTTATTTTGTGAAAATCTACTGACGAAGCCTTATGTTGAGTTTTAGTTTTTGTATTTTTATTTTATTTACATGTATTTAAGTAAATGATTTCATTGAATAAAGTTATTATTATACAAAGTTACCAATACTTAGAAATTTGTCCCTAACAGTGTTGGTATGTAGATATTTTATATCTCCGACACTCATTAGTCACCATAGAACAAGTAGGTACTTTCTTTAAAAAAAAAAGTTTTTTATGTAAAACGAAGTCAAACGAGTGTGCGAGCATGAGAAGTGATCACTGCGACCCATAGGAACCCGTGACCCAAAAATAATCGCTGATCTGTTGCCGCCATATAGGTCCACTGCCCCCTTGGACCTTCGAATCTTTTACTCAGCGTATGAAAAGCAGTAGCAAGATTACATCAGCCGGTATTTTGTAAAAGTGTAGTTCTCTAGATAATAACTAAAAGCCAATTCTACGCTTTCAAAGTCACAAGCAATGGCTAGTCCTGTCAGTCTCGAAAGTGCTGATATTTCCCTAGAGTAGAAGCAAAGCTATTCCTCTTCGTGTAGAAAAAGTAAGACCAAGATCAATATGGCGACCTTGTCCAAACCGTTCTTTTGCTTCGATTCACATTCTAACTGCTATGTTTGTCCTTCGTCTCAACAACAAAGTTATTAACCTCTTATATGTCTACTGGAGAGGAAGAGCGATTGTTTTATATTGCCACTTTGCTTGGTATTATTTTACGTCAAGGTATTTTCGATATAAAATATCGCTGGGACACCAATTTCGGTCACAAAAGTTTTGAACATTGCAAAATTGATATTTGTTTTAAATTAAACGCCGATTTCAAAATATTGTATTAAGTATATTCGATTATAAACGCTATGCTGTTTTTAACCCTTTACAAACAAATGCTGACAAAATAAAAAGATCATTCGTCGTTATGATCTTTTTATTTATATGTTAATTTTACCACAATTTTAATTGCATAATTTGAATACCTAATAAATTCAGTGCTCACTAATCATGCGACTAATAAACCAAGTCATAACTCTCTTATCTGAGCAATTGGACTGTAAGTTTATAAGAAATCTTTAAAGAGTTTACGTCAAATTTTTCCCATAATAAACTCTAATTTTCATCATCATCATCATCCTCCTAGCGCTTTTTCCCATTTCTTTTACTCTGGGTTCGCTTTGACCAAGATAGTAAATACTATAATCAATTCGACTACAATCAGATATTTACATAAACTCACCTCCTGTATACCATACCATATTCTAAGAAAATATAATACCCCAATTTCTATTTCTGTCAATCTCTCTTAATTCTTAATGTTAGAGGTACTTTGTCGTATGAAGGATATTTTCTACGCCCTAAATATTTAATTTTATTGATTCCATTTCCCATACTCAACGAAATAACGAACTGTAAGTCATTTACTAACTAAATATCCCCATTTTTTCAAAAAATATATTGAGACTACCGCACTTGGCTATACCGGCCCAGTAAATTATCACTTAGTATTAAGTATGTGTTTGGCTTTGGTTTTATTTTAACGGGTGTTTGTACAAGTAAGAGTTCAAGAACGTGATTTCGCTTTAAATTTTATAAATTTTTACGAAGTCTGATTTTAATCAAACCAAGATGGCTTCAGCAGAAATCTCAAATAAGGTCAGCTAATTTCGGTCGCAACATACGTGACTAGACTTGAATATACGAAAAGAAACAGTTCAATGGCATTTTCCGTTTTCCCGTTACTGTTTCAAATTAGAAAATTCTAGAAATATCTTGGTTTCTTTTTTATTTCTATTTTATTGACATTACGGAATAATTAGATTCTTTATATAGCCAAGTAACATCAGTCACATCCAGTAAATTATTAAAACTAGGTATTTGATAAATAGTCTAAACCTACTTAAACAATATAAGAACATCTGAAATAGATTTTTTAACAAGGTCATTAAATTCATTAACGGAATAAAGTGTATGCATTCAAAAACACTATTTAAGTTTTCTTTTAAAGTGAGACATTGTTAAGGCAGCTTTCAGCTTATTGCTTACAACAAAACATAAATTCACAAGTAAATATGGTCAACGCACTAATCAAAAATATCAGCATGGTTCTCGCTTCAATGTTTGCTTTTTTGCAATTGTAAAGTAGTAGGAAATATCTTGCGTTTATGTGGTTGGCTGATCTTTGTTTGAGACGCTCTCGTACTCTCTTTCTTATTAGCTTGCTAGCCTAGGAATGTGGCTAGTTCTGTATACACGAAGATATTGCTGCGACTGCAGTTGATTTATTACTAGCAAGTTTAGCAATCCGCCCGGCTTCGCTCGGGTTCTATTAGGTTGTAATGTACACAAAAACCTACCTTGAAATAGTCTCTAAATGACACGGAAAACCGTATCAAAATCCGTATTGGTATGGAAGGATTAAGCGGCCGAAGATCTGAGGACAGATATCGACTTAATTTTATACTATGTAAAGATAAGAAAAAATTAGAAACGTACCTGTAATAAAATATCTCCTATTTGCAGCCTTCCGTCCTTCTTGGCGGCTCCGTTTTCAGCCAGCCTTGTGATGCTGACGTCACCGCCGGTCTCTCCACCCGCGATACTCAGCCCCAGCCCGCCGGCCCCTCGCTCCAGCGTCACGTCCGAAGTCTCCCAAACAGATTCGTTATCTGAATCCGAAGGCTGTGGAAAGGTTGTTTATTGTAATATACAGCCTGTGACGTCACTGGATAAATTGTGTTGAAGTAATGATAATGGATGCGGATGTTGCGGTGACAGGAATGGGGTGGTTTTGGAGTTTCGGCGTGCACCGCTTGAGCGTTGAGTTGAATAGATAAATAGAAGTATCGAATTATTTGAAAGGTATCAAAATTGTTACTACAAAAAGGTTATCATAAGGCTTCACTTCAGATCTTGGGTAAGGCCATACAGCAAAGCTATTGATTAGGTGCGCCTACACGGTGGTGGTTCGCGCTCTAATTATTTAGTTGTGAATAATTTTTAAAATTGCAATATTTTGTAAGATAAAAAACATGGTAATATATTTTACATCTAACCTTCCAAAAGAAATTTTCTTAAAAATGATAAACACTGTAGGAAATTATATTGCTAAGTTTAAAATGAATAAGTCTACAAAAACACAGAAATAGAGACTTTGCTTTGTACCATTTAGAGAATAAGAAAATACATAATGAAGATAGAAGTGATGCGAGCACGTTCCTAACGTTCACAAACGATAATATAAATAGTAAAATGCTGTTTTCTTCCCCTTTTTAAATTGATGATTGAACTGATTAATAACGTTTGTAACAATTTATAAGCGTTGGTAATGCTATTCGAGTTTCATTATTTATTCAAAAACAATTGAACGGGAATTTCATGAAATCCCAACTACCTCTCGTATCCTAAAATAACACTACGAATAACAGGGTTGGTAAAATGATAACGGCACATAACAAGTCACCCGTGGCGCGTCACGTACACTCAGCACGCTCGGTTGACAACCCTACGCGAATAGGAAATGTTTCTGATGCGTTTCAGTAGTAATGTCAAATTAATGAAAGTCATGCGCTGTGAGACGGTGGTAATCTTTTATTGTTGCCAATGCTGTTTATTTTAAAAAAACTTTTTAATAGGGTAAATAACAAATCAAGCAATACAGACATAGAAACGAATAAATGAAACTAAAACTATAGGAAAATTCTAGGTCTGATCCCTTGGGGAAGGTCCCCTTGATGCTGGTTGCGTTGCCCCTCCGGATTGATATGCCAATCCGTTGAACAAGGAACGAGCCAGCTCTTAAAAGTTAAACTTGTTGTGGGATAAGATCAGAAACCCCCGGCGAACCCTCTGCCCTATGGCATAACGGAAGTACTTACCTAATGTTATGTATGTAAATTCTTTATTGTACATAAGAATTTACAAATACAGGTAGTGGTACAAATGCGAATTTATCCTTTAAAGGGATCTCTTCCAGCTAACCTTTGAGCAAAAGAGAGAGGATTTACTCATATGTACGGTGAAAAGGCATTATAGTGCGTTCGCTCTGCTGTTGCGATAGGACGGTTGTGAGAGGCTAATCTCTCTACACCCCTCTACCGGCTCTATCTGTTTAGCAGCGGTAAAACAACAAGCGATAATACCAAGCCGTGCCAAATTGGTTTCCATTCCAATTTTTTTACTTTTTAATTTATTTCCATTTTCTTTAAATTGTCTCAAGGTTACCTTCGTAACATAGCAACAAATCGGTATAACCAATAAAAAACTAGACAAGTACGACTCTCATTTGTACACTGAAGGTTCCGTATTTTTTTATGTGGATAATTTGTTCAAAACGGCAATCGAGTGAACGATTTTTTGTCCAATTTATGTGGTTTAACTACAAATTAAATTTTCTTCTTTACTTGTGCTGTGAGACACTGATTCTTGCCAAATTTCATGACTCTAGATCAACGGGTAGTACCCTATATATTTTGATTTATTTGCATTGGACAGCTAGATAGATAGACAACCAAACTGGTAACCAAGTGATCGTATAAGGGTTCGTTTTGAGATACGGAACCCTAAAAAAGAAGACAGACGAAAAGCCGTGGAGAAATAAAATTTTCAGTGTAACAACTTGAAGATAGTTCTTAGTTGAAAGTTGTGAGAACAGAATGTTGTCAAGGCATTCTCAAGTATGATAAGTTACTTAAGCCACCAGCGAGTTACACCAGCTTTGAACAATTGTGTAGGTAGTGTATGTTTGCTTCAGACAACATGCCTTTTTATTTAGAAATAAATTAGCATGTACGGCAACAGGTACTGTTTTCAGTGCAAATAGGCTACGGGAACGTCCATTAATGATGGAAGGAGGTGGGAGGGGGGTTCTGCAAAAATCACAAAATATCACGAGGGGAGCGGGGTGTAGTGAGATATCACGTGTATTTATTTTTCATCGAACGCGCGATTTCTAAGCCGAAATACGGCGTGTAAGCGAACATTTTTAAGAAACATTACACAATAATAACGTGATTTCGTGTAGGGGAGGGGGAGTTAGTATTAAACCTCACCACGTATCACCAGGGGGGAGGGAGAGGTTAAAAATGCTAAAAAAATCATTTGATTAATGGGTGACACCTAGACAGGGGTAGTACTTACCTACTATATTCCCAGAGAATACCGTCGTTCATTAAGTAGCTTACTGCAGCGTGTCGTACAGTCAAGGAATTTAATTCCCTACCCATTTCGTTGAAATGTCGTCTGACATTCGCAATGCATTAAGGTCGATATGTCAAACTAACGTCTTGCTCTATAGCTCTTATGGTGACAGTTTGCAATATGCTTTTGAACCTTAGGTGGATTGGAAATTTAATTCCTTGACTGTACAAACCCGAACTCCATTTCGCGAATTATAATTATAAGTCCATATGCAGGTCAGACATTACAAATGAGTGATCTTTTTTATATGTAAGAGAAAGGCAAAAGAGCTACCATGTCATGTGGTGAGAAGTGATCACCACTGCCTATGGGCATCAGCAGCCCCAATAGAATCACTAATACATTGCCGACCTTTAAATTGTACACCTTTTTCTTGAAGGTCCCAATTGCATTTGGAAGCATTATTTCCACGGTTTACATAATTTTGTAAGTATGTGTATACATGTATATACTTGAATAGTGAATGTTTCGTAGATAAATACATAATTATACCGACGACTGCCTCGCTGATTTAGTTTCTCTAACCACCTTAACCAAAAATCTGTCCAAATCATAAAAGAGTTCACTTTTTCAAAGAAATCTAAAAGCAAAGATGATGCAACTAAAAAGAAACATAAAGGATGGATGATAAAACAGCAGGAAAAAAAATCTTACACCTGCGGAGGGTTGTTGGACTAAAATAATTACACAAAAAAGCACTAACGGATGTCTGGCTATGAGCAAAAATAATTTACGGCAGCGCAACGGAAAATTTTCTCTCGTTGCGAACTGTTTCCGTTACGGTAAAAAGTAGTATCCAGGTTTAGATTAGTTTCTGCAACTTTGACTGGCATTTTGGTATAGGAACAAAAACGATTGTATACTTGACACCGTTTACCAAATGACGTAAAGTATAAAACTATCGTAAATCGTAATTATAAAATATTTGTAGAGTATTCTAATCATAATAAAAGTATGATATATGTTACTAACTCGTTACTCTAAGTCACCCACAATACGTTACACTCAATTCCACGATATTTCGTCATTGTATATAGAACACATTATTGTAATCGAAATTATTTATTTCTAAATTTTTTAGATTTTTCTTTTTGTATTTTTTTTACATTCAAATTAAATTTAAAATGCTATGTAATGAATGACAATACAAAGAAAAATTAGGGTAATGACAGGATATATATAGAACACAATTCAACTATACTACCTCTAAATGTGATCTTCATTTTAGTTAAATAACATTTAACGGTCGTAGATAAAACTGCGTTTGAAATAACGTACTCGTACTCACAAAGTGTCAGGCGACTTTCCGCTAAGTAAATGCCACATGTTACACCAGCACTTTAAAATATGACAAAATCTATTCACCGGCAAGCAGCAAATAAAGGTGTCCGAGCAGTAAGTAACAAAAGTGTCGTTGAGTCATGATAATATTGTAAAGTGAAACCTGGTAGCTTCCTGGCGCGCGCCGGGCACTTTCCGGACTCTGCGCCGCCTCCCGCCCGCCTTCGTAGTTGCCGACGTTTGCTGCAAATAAACAGAAAAATATTCTTTATTCTCCTATTTTAAACGTTCTGAGGCAAATAGATAATAATGAACGAGGTTTTATTCTTCGACACAAGACATCTTTTATTTATCTTTTGTACATTAAAAATTATAAAATTAGGCGCAAACCTCAGAGAAAGGAACCCATAGAGTCAACCGAGACGTTCCCGAGCCGTACACTTTTTGCAAATTGCTAGTGATGTACATTAGTCGATGAAAACTGACGATGAATATTTGATATGAAGTACGACATTTTCGGGATACCTATTTTAAAATCTTGTACTGTGCCAAACTATAATGTTGTTACCCGGTCAGGTACAGAAGTTCGCCCTAGGGGATTTTCGAGTGAAACAAGAATAAAATTTTAACAATAGGTTTTTATTTAAATAAAAGCTCCCTAGGACGACTAGAGACTCTAGGTCGTAAGTTCGTAATTCTTGTGCCTAATTCCTAACTTGAGTCAATTAACGTGATCGCTCGCACTCCCCTGGCCGTGACCCGACGTGTAGTAGCGTAGGCTTGAGGTTCGGCAGGTCTCCGTAGGCTGCAAGGGCGTAGAAGGCTCGGCAAGGGTACGGTTGTCCAAGTAACCGGCTGGTAGCAGCTCGGTCAGGGTACAGTGTCCAAGTAACCGGCAAGAGGTGCCCTGCAGGTGGCTCGAGGATATGCGAAGCTTGGGGAACGTGAGCCCGTAGGTAGTTAAGTAGACCGTAGGAAGTTTGGTAACCCGTAGGAAGTTGGGTAGCCCGTAGGAAGTTGGTAACCCGTAGGAAGTTGCCCTGTAAAGATTTAGTGCTTTACAGGCTGGCCACTAGCGGGAACTGATGCCATACTGAAGCTCGAGGAGACGAGAGTCCAACCAGGGAGCTAGAGCTCGCCAAGTTGTGGTGTGGCATCAGTTCGAAAGGTTTACAAGTGGCAAGGTAAGAAAGAAAAGCTACGTTACATTGAGAAGGAAAGAAATAGTGAAGTTAAAACTCAGTGACGGTTACGGTTTGAAATTACAAGGTGCGACCGTTGAGCAAGTAGATTTAAATTAATAATTATAACAAAGACTTAGAAATTTACAGAAAGAAGTTAAAGAAACGGTCGCAGGATTTAAGTTAGAACAAATTAAGATAGAAATAAATTAAATACAATCTGAAAGAAACACATACACGAAAAATACAATTTTATAAGAACAATTTAGAACAGTTATTAGCAGAGAGAGAGCTTACCAGTTGGGCAGAGGTTTCACCGTTTAGAGGTGGTTGTAGTGATGTAGAAAATATGAGCTCTCTGAGAGCTGCAGGGGCTTTTAAAGCTCAAAACCTAAGCAGCCCTTCCAAAGGAAAGGGGTCGTAACTAATTCAAACAAACCCCGCCCCTAACGATTCTAAATGTTGCCAGCGCTTATTTATACCGATTGGTAAAATAAACGCTGGCTTTAGCAGCGCCCTCTAGTGTGGCTCGAAGTGATATAGCACAGCGTAACAGTTCCCTTTTTCCCCGGTAAAGAAAATTAAAACTCATTTTAATTTTCGCTAAAGGTCTTACGACGTCGCAGCATTCATCAATCGCCTTTCTTACTATCCACATATATACATCATTCTTTCAGAGTAGGTCCGGCTATAGGGCTAGTCTGACCTTCGCGTCTGGTAGCAGAAGGCGCGGGGCGTGCTCGTAATATATTTAATTTGTCGCGAAAGTCCAAGGATTACCATCCGTCCTTGATAGGTTAACATCCAGATAGGATATGGCTTTTATTTAACGGGTTCCAAGACCGCCCGAGAACTGGATGCTAACATTAGGGCGTTTTTAAGAGCAGGCGCGACCCTACTGGTATTTAGGCTTTTAATTTTAACTATTTGCGACTATTTTTAATATGAGCAACGATCTGTGGTACTATGTTTTACTTATGTGTTGTGTTGCAATATTAACATGCAGCATAGGTTAAACTGGCGGTTTAACGCAGTTTATTATTTTATAATTACGTATTGCGGAGAATGCGCGCGCGCATTTGCTGCATGAATGAATTAACTTAACATGGCGCGCGTGCAACTCGCTCGAACGCGTCGGCCGACTGAACTTTTGAGGTCACTGGGTCATCGCAGGAGACGCCCAGCGTGTTACGTAATTAATAAGAATGCTAACGCTTAAGAATTAATGCGACAGGGTTGTAGAACCTCGCCGTAGAACTTGAATTTTGATTTGTATTTAATAGAAATCATTTAGGATTGTTTTTACGTTAATTAAAAGTACTCAATTTGCATGACCGTTCTTCATTATGTCGTAGGGTTACTATCCGCCCTACATAAGTTAACAACATTACAAAGTAGTAGTAAGGGCTTATTTTTACGAGTTACTATCCGCTCGGAGTAGGTATGCATGCTGTTAGGGTAGGTGAATTTAGGCTTATTTAACCAGTCTTCAGAACCGCTGGAGTAAAAGGCTTTAGTTTTTAACATAATGGAGTTTTGGTGCATTAATTATTTTTTAAATAATCAAATTGAGTGGTAGTAGTTAGTTAGATTTAAAAATTCGATTAATAAAAATAGTTAAGAGTATTTACATATTATAAAAGTTAAAGATGATATTAGCAAGTATTGAAGTTAGATGTTTTACTATTTAGTTATGCGAGTTTTTAGTTGCTATAGAGAGTGGACACTTTCACTTGTAGTTTGGTGTTAATTTCAAATCCTTAATGTGCCATTCCCCGAGATTTTTCCCCGCTAAGTCCTGAAGTACGTAGACTAAAGGAGATCGTTTAGCTATTATCTTGCATTTTATAAACTTTGGGGCCAGTTTTTTACTGAAGTGACGTGAGCTGTCGCTAAGATAGTAGGTCCGTTTCCAGACTGTATCACCAACCTCAAAGTTTGCTGGCTTACGGCGTTGATTATAACGCTTTGTACTGCTTTGATGAGCTTGAAAAAGTGTTAACTGTACTTTATCGAAAATTGTTGCAAGGAAACCTTTATTTTGCGCATAAATGTCCCGTGGTAAGAATAGCAATTCGTCCCCAATGTCATTATCCACGTAGTGAGAGCCGCAAGTTACCATTTCTCTCCCGTAGACTAAAAATGAGGGAGTGTAACCCGTTGTTTCATTAACCGCGTTATTTATGGCCGACTGTACTTTGGGTAAGTTGACGTCCCATGTTCTGTGGTCGTCGTTTACGAAAGTGGAAACGCAGGTCATAATTGTTTTGTTATAACGTTCTGTTAAATTTATGTGTGGTGAATAACGTGCGATTAAAAATTGATTGGGAACCTTGTATTTATCGAAAAACGCTTTTATTTCACGGCTAGTGAAGCAAGTGGCATTGTCCATGTATATTGTTTGTGGAATACCATGTACTAAGAACACCGATTCCTCTAAATGTTTAATTACTATAGCCGAAGTCGCGTTTCGTACGGGAAACATTAAGCAGTACTTAGAGAAGATGCAATTTACTACCAACAAATATGAGTTTTGTTTTCTGCTAGTAGGTAAAGGACCCATAAAATCGAGAGATATGACCTGAAATGGTCTTGAACACTGTTTGGGACGGCCCATTTCGCCTAGGGTGGCGTGTGTTGGGTTCTTATATGCGGCACATGTGTCGCATGAAGCAATGAACTTAGCCACATCCTTGTACATACCTACCCAGTAGTAGTTTAAGGCTAGACGGTGATAGGTTTTAAAGATACCTAAGTGTCCGGCCGTAGGCTGTGCATGGTTTTCGCTAATTAATTGTTCGCGAAATTCCTCTGGCACGACCTCTTTCCAGGCAAATTCAGTGTTGTATCTAGTATTTGATTTAGTTAGTCTGTATAGTGAGTTATTAGTGATTTTATAGTTAGGAAAACCTTGAGGCGCATTGACGCAACTATTGTACGTATCTTTGTACCATTTATCTCGTGTAGTGAGATGTGCGTTTGCGATAGAGATTGCAGATACCGGGACGGCTCGGGATAAGGAGTCGGGTATCACATTGTCGACCCCCCGTCTATGAAGGATTTCAAAATCGAAAGCAGACAGTCTTACACCCCAGCGAGCTAGTCGTCCCGTCGGATTGTTAAGGGCTAAAAACCACTTCAAGGACGAGTGATCTGTGTAAACTTTGAAGGTTTTCCCATTCTCGAGGTAACAACGCCAGTGTTCAAGTGCATTTAACACTGCAAGAGTTTCACGCTCAGTTACGCTATAGTTCCGTTCGCCTGCGGTCAAGGATCGACTCATATAAGCTACCGGATGTAATTGATCGTTGGCGTATTGGCAAAGCATTGCCCCTACTCCGTAGTTACTGGCGTCACAGTGTACCTCGAATGGTAAATTGTAATTAGGGCAAGAGAGTACTGGCGCGTTGACAAGGCACGCTTTTAATTGTTTGAATGAGTGCTCCGCCTCAGGTGACCAAGAGAAAGCCGGCGCATTCTTTTTATTTGAAGTTAGCGAGTTTAAAGGTCCCGCCAGTGTGCTAAAATTTGGTACAAAACGCCGATACCATGACGCGGTACCGAGGAATCTTTTAACCTCTTTTTTTGACGTAGGTCTCGGGTAATTTAATATAGCATTAACCTTATCAGGATCCGTACGCAAGCCCTGGGCATCTACGACGTATCCTAGATATTTTAAACTTTCTCTAAAAAACTGAGTTTTTGCGAAATTTATTGTTAGGCCGGCTCTTTTAAGTTTATCAAGGACGCGTAGGAGTAAGGACACGTGTTCCTCGAACGAGCTACTGACACATACGATGTCGTCCAGGTAACAGAATACTTTTAGTTCAAACTCAGGCCCGAACAGACTGTCAACCAAACGTTGTTGTGTCGACGGGGCATTGCAAAGACCGAAAGCCATAGTTTTAAAACAAAAGGTGCCTCGGGATGGCACAAAAAATGCAGTTTTTGTCTTGTCCTGTTCGTTAATAGGTATTTGCCAGAAGGCTTTTGACAAATCGATGCTAGATAAGTACTTGGCGTCCCTGAGGTTATCTAGGATCTCTGATATGTAAGGCAAACTGTACGCGTCCTTTTTAGTCACTGAGTTAAGTTTGCGGCTATCTAGGCAGAACCTAGGTTTACCGTCTTTTTTGTTTACTAGAAGTACAGGGGATGACCATGCACTTTCGCATGGTTGAATTACGTCTAAAGCTAACATTTCCTGTACTTGTTCGTTTATTATTCTAAGTTTTTCAGGGGACATGCGGTAAGATCTTTGCCGAATAGGTTCCGAATCGCCTGTGTTTATACTATGAGTGATTAGCGTTGTACGACCTAGACCTATTTTTTCGTACGATATGGCGTTAAACTGTTCCTTGATGTGATCTGCCTGTACGCGCTGAGACTCTGTTAGGTGGCTATAAGACCACAGTGAGCTGGGGTCCGCAACCCGATTCGCGTGCTTGGTAACGGGCTCGCTTACCCCAAGACTGTAGAGGTACTTGGGGCAAACTTTGAAAGCGCGCCAGAAGTCAACGCCTAATATAATCGAGGTACAGATCCCAGGTACCACGTATGCCCTTATAGTGTGAGTCTGTTGCTCAAAGGTCATATCGAGGTCAAAATAACCCGTACTTCGTAAGCGTTGTCCGGCGGCCGCTATTATTTGCACCGAATCATCGTAGTTTATATGTAAGCCTTTTTCAAGAAGTGTATTATGGAAGTTATAGTCTATTACTGTGACGGCTGCTCCGGAGTCTAGTAAACAACCCGGGACTGCCAGTCCGTCTATAAGTACCGTTACGAACGGCCGTGTATCAATTAAGTTAGTGCATGGCGAAATAGCGGTCACGTTATATGATTTAAAAAATGCATTTACGTAATTTAACCATTGTGACCAGTTATTATGTTTAGACAAGAGATTGCTATTTCGCCCTAGTTCTAGTTTTTTGAAGTTCTAACGTTCGGTTTAGTAGTATTACATTTTGGACATTCCGTAGCTTTTACGCCTGCGTTACCGCAACGAAAACAGACGATAGTACGTGGTGCCTTACAATTATCTAGTGTGTGTGTATGCGTTCTACAACGTACGCAAAATGGTTTAGTGTTAGTGTAGATTTTGGTGCTTAAGGCACTTACTGGGTAACGCGGCCTATAGTGCGTGCCGTGTTGCTTGCCAGTGTTGGCATAGTTAGCCGAGAGGCCCCCGCCATGGGGTTTGTTTTGGTATGACTGCTTGTTAAAAGGTATGTTATTTGAATTTTTATTAAAAGCAAATTCTGGAGAAAGTGTTTCAGCGGTTGGACACGGTGGTTCTCGGAATTGTGCCATGCGAGCGTGCACAATTTCATAGTTACGACATAATAATCGCAAAGCGTCTATGCTATCTATATTTGTAGCGGTAGCTATGACTGTAGCGAAACACGGACGAATATTATGCAGTACAATCTCCAATTGCTCCGCGTCAGTTAGTGGTACGGTTAATCGAGAAAACATTGCATGCATAATTGATAGGTAAATAGTTATATTTTCTGTTTCACCCTGCGTACGCGCACGGATTTCGGCCTTTAAACGGTAGTCGTAGTCATGTTGAGAAAATACAGAAATTAATTGCATGGAGAGGTCGTGCCAGTCTACTATTTTGTCTTGTACCGAGCGGTACCAATGTAGCGCATCCCCTTCGAATACTTCTGTTGCAAAAGATAGAAAACGTTCCGGTTTTAGCTTCCGAGCCGTAAGGAATTCTGTTACCCTTTGCACGAAGGCTCGTACACAGGTCTTACCATTATAACGTAATTTAGAAAAATCTGAGGAAACCCCTCGGTCGCAAGTTACCGCTATGTTTGGTGACGAGCTATGGCCGCTTACGGGAGTGCTATTTGCAAGGACTGAGTGGTCCTCATAGGGTACAAAGCTGTCCGCCTCGCCCTGGTCTAACCTTGGACGTAAGTCAGTCAGTTCTTTGTAAAGCGCGTGATATTTATTGTTACAAGATTTAAATGCCTCCTCAGTGCCAGCAGTACAAGGCGTTATACGTCGCAGTCTGTGGTATAAATGATTGCATAGGTTTTCCGCTCGGTTATACAAATTATCATCAAACTTTGACTTTAAAGTGATTACATTGTCTTGCAACTTAATTAAAGTGTCGTTTACGCCTTTTAGATCCTCCTCGGGGTCCAAACCTGATTCCAAAATGTCGTGCGCGGGTAATAATGGTGATAATTTCACAATTTGAGTACGTAAGTCTAGTACCGTTGTAGCCGGTGTAGTACCACGGATCGCTACCTCATATGTTAGCTCGCTCTTTTGCAAGGACAAATATTTAACATTGTGAAGTGCCATTATGAACAGCAGTTAAATTTACCCACAGAAATTAAGTTGTATACTTTAAGTAAGTCTGAGTTATCGGCGCGACTTTAAGATTTACCCGCTAGAAAGAATTACTAGCGATAGCGTATAGTGATCCTTAGGCGCGCGCGATAAGGTCTTCGCACAATAGAAGAGTGCCTATGGCCGGAATGCAGGTGGTTGTTGAACACTTATGTATTCAGTTAAAATAGTTAGTGAGACGCGCTCACAAGGAAGGTGATAACTTAGTATGTAGAACTCTCTCTGCTAACACTGGATGCTAGACCGTATGAGTACAATATGAAAGTGAAGTATAATTACAGAGTTACAATGTACTGGATTGGATATCGCAGTAATTTAGTGAAGTGTTATAAAATAAAAGTGAAGTTACGTTAACGAAGTTAAAATTTAAAATAATTAAAAAGTGAAGCTACTAGATGTTAAAAAAATTTAGTGGTTTTGCCGAATAAATTCAAACTAATTTTGATGAAATGTCGATATTCAGTGGTTGTTGTTTCTAGATAGAAGAGTAATTTTAAAGCAAATTGTAGTGTTAATTAAAAAATATATATACCGTCGGTTTTTAAGGATTATTAAATAGTTACACTTCTGTGCAAGTCGTCTTTTTAGAAGAGCGAAGTGAGTTGTACAGAGTGAGATAGCTATTAGAAAATCGTTGTAGTTAATTTAGTTAACTACAGCTGATTCTTAGGCGCTTAGTGGCAGTTGAGGTTTTTTAAATTCGAACCCGCGGTTAATTGTAGTTGACGGTTACTAAGTAAATTTAAATTAACAGTTAGTCCGTTAGGATTTAAATTGATCGCGATAGTGCGATAATTTAAATTAAGTATGTACGTTGTGTTGTTAATTTAAATTGTTTTATGTAGAATAGTTAAGACAAATTTGGAGTATTAGCGATTAAAATTTAGAAAAATAGACGTTAAAATTTGAAAAAAAAAACCGTTAGAATTTGAACAACAACCCTGATTTTCGGCAAAAACGCCGTTCATTCGCCTTTTACGAATACCAGGCCGGTTTTGCGGTATTCTTGGCCCGCCACAAAACGGGTGCACAAGTGAATTTAGAATTACTGCGGTATCCAAGACAAGAAGAAAAATTATAGAAAAATCACCAACACCAACAACTTTAGCGTAGCTAGCTGACTCAAGCAAGAACTATAGCACAAGAAAACCCGTTGGCGCCACTGTTACCCGGTCAGGTACAGAAGTTCGCCCTAGGGGATTTTCGAGTGAAACAAGAATAAAATTTTAACAATAGGTTTTTATTTAAATAAAAGCTCCCTAGGACGACTAGAGACTCTAGGTCGTAAGTTCGTAATTCTTGTGCCTAATTCCTAACTTGAGTCAATTAACGTGATCGCTCGCACTCCCCTGGCCGTGACCCGACGTGTAGTAGCGTAGGCTTGAGGTTCGGCAGGTCTCCGTAGGCTGCAAGGGCGTAGAAGGCTCGGCAAGGGTACGGTTGTCCAAGTAACCGGCTGGTAGCAGCTCGGTCAGGGTACAGTGTCCAAGTAACCGGCAAGAGGTGCCCTGCAGGTGGCTCGAGGATATGCGAAGCTTGGGGAACGTGAGCCCGTAGGTAGTTAAGTAGACCGTAGGAAGTTTGGTAACCCGTAGGAAGTTGGGTAGCCCGTAGGAAGTTGGTAACCCGTAGGAAGTTGCCCTGTAAAGATTTAGTGCTTTACAGGCTGGCCACTAGCGGGAACTGATGCCATACTGAAGCTCGAGGAGACGAGAGTCCAACCAGGGAGCTAGAGCTCGCCAAGTTGTGGTGTGGCATCAGTTCGAAAGGTTTACAAGTGGCAAGGTAAGAAAGAAAAGCTACGTTACATTGAGAAGGAAAGAAATAGTGAAGTTAAAACTCAGTGACGGTTACGGTTTGAAATTACAAGGTGCGACCGTTGAGCAAGTAGATTTAAATTAATAATTATAACAAAGACTTAGAAATTTACAGAAAGAAGTTAAAGAAACGGTCGCAGGATTTAAGTTAGAACAAATTAAGATAGAAATAAATTAAATACAATCTGAAAGAAACACATACACGAAAAATACAATTTTATAAGATCAATTTAGAACAGTTATTAGCAGAGAGAGAGCTTACCAGTTGGGCAGACGTTTCACCGTTTAGAGGTGGTTGTAGTGATGTAGAAAATATGAGCTCTCTGAGAGCTGCAGGGGCTTTTAAAGCTCAAAACCTAAGCAGCCCTTCCAAAGGAAAGGGGTCGTAACTAATTCAAACAAACCCCGCCCCTAACGATTCTAAATGTTGCCAGCGCTTATTTATACCGATTGGTAAAATAAACGCTGGCTTTAGCAGCGCCCTCTAGTGTGGCTCGAAGTGATATAGCACAGCGTAACAATGTCTTATAAAAGCTTTAATTGTAGCATAGCGAATACACAACCACAGCTGAAAATAAGTGAAGCGTCTCCTTGATGGAAATACTTTTGCGTACCTTCGATCCCAAAAGGCGAGTGGTGATGTGAAATCAAAAGTCAAAAGCCAAAGGTCAAAATATTTTTATTCAGATAAAGCTTACAAGAATCACTTATGAATGTCAGAAACTTTACTACGTCGAAGAAGTAACAAATATCTATGTCACAAACTTTCAGCTTTATAATATTAGTAGGATTAGGATAGGAAGAAGGAATTAATATAACTACTGTCCCTTAAATATGACAGTTTTAGTAAAAAATGATCTGAGTTTTTCTTTTGACAGAGCCAGTGTTTTTGTTGAAATTAAAAGAAATAAACAATTTTGTGCGGCGGTACGGAACCCTCGGTGCGCGAATGTGACACACACTCGGCCGGCGTTTTACTCACGGATCACTATCGCTGCTATGCCGCGAAGATAGCTTCAAGTGCCACGCATGCGCCTCGTCCGAGACGAACCTAACTTCACACGTCTCGCAGTAAGGGCCTTCTAGTGTAACCTGAAAAAAATATATACATCACAGGAAGGCCAACGAGCAAGTGGGCCACCTGATGGTAAGTGATCGCCACCGCCTATAGGCGCTCACTAAACCAAGGAGATTGCAGATGCGTTGCCAACCCAGAGGGCTAAGATGGAATATCTCTTGTGCCAGTAATTGCACCGGCTGTCTTGCTCTCCACGCCGGAACACAACAATGCAAGCACTGCTGCTTAGCGGCAGGATTAGCTAGCAAGATGGTGGTAGCTATCCGGGCAGACCTTGCACAAGGTCCTACCACCCGCAACAATTTCATAATTTTCCATCATTATACCAGCCGGAACCCACCACTGGACAACTTTAATAATTCCATAATTCGTTTTTTCAGGATTCCGTACCCAAATGGTAAAACGGGACCCTGTTACTAAAACCGCTGTCCGTCCGTCCGTCCGGCCGTCAGTTTGTCACCAGGCTGTATCTCAAGACCCGTGATAGATAGACAGTTGAAATAATGCCGCTATAACAACCAATACTAAAAACAGAATAAAATAAATATTTAAGTGGGCTCCCATACAACAAGCGTGACTTTTTTGCCGTTTTTATTAATAATAGTACGGAACTCTTCGTGCGCGAGTCCAACTCGCACTTGGCCGGTTCTTTTATTAATATTAAGAGGAGTGTGAACCCAGCCCCAAAAACCGCTCCCCATACAAACGGCGATAAGGTTTTCCACCCTCTAAACCTTAACCTATGGCAATGACTATTTGGTATGTTGTCATTATGCCCTAGAAGTAGGTTTGTATGTTTTGATTTTTTAAATATTACTCATAGATTTGACAATATTTGCATTTTAGGAGTTTCATATGAAACAAAAAGCATCAATATTTTTTAAACTATTTAGAATATAAAAAAAAATCAAACACACAAACCTAGTTTTAGGGCATAATGACAACATACAGAAAAATCATGGCTATAGGTTAAGGTTTAGAGGGTGGAAAACGTTATCGCCTTTTGTATGGAGAGGGGCGGGTACAGCCAGCGTTTTATTAGATAGGCGTATATCTACCATCGATTTTTCAGGCCAATTTACTTATACTAACTAATGAATGAACTTCAGGAATGGATGCGGAAGGTTTATTGAAAGAAGTGACCGCAATAAGGACGTATAGTCAGCGTCAAATATACCAGAGCGGGCAAGGTAGTCAAAAATATCTGAACACGCCCGAGCGTATTTGTCAATAGAGTCGAGTTCAGATATTTTTGACACCTTGCCCGCTCTGGTATATTTGACGCTGACTGTACACACTCCTCTTAACAACTCCTTATCGTTTTATCAGCCAGTCGGTGTTTCTTCTTCTTGTGTACGTCTATCCCTTTCTTGCTAACGAACGTGTACCCACAGAGCTCGCAGAGGAAGTCCGACACATGTTTGATCCGTATGTGGCCCATGTATGTTGTGAGTTTGCTGTGGAAAAAAAAGGAATTCCATATCAGGCGAATCGGTGGAATAGAGCAATACGGTATTTCACTCAAAAATCTAATGGCATAAAATTGCTTGTGAGCTTAGTCGCGCAGGCGCACGGAGCGAGTGCACGCCTATAGAAAAATAGTATGAGAGCGTCCGCTAACTCGCACAGGTGCGGCTGCGGGCTCATACTATTTGATCGATAGGCGTGCACCCGCTCCGTGTACCTGCACGACGTAGCGGACGCTCTAAATCGACGATAGGGCCTCTAGGTGTCGGCAACGGCTCCGCGCACGCTTCCCAAAAGTCCTGGACACTATTGCCCCATAGTAGGGAAAGGTATCAGATTGGCGGATACCTTATCGATAATTTCTACAAAATGTCAGATGCACCGCATCACTAGTCTATATTTCCATAACCTCTTATAGAAATAATAAATCATTTATTACTATTAAAATTAATAAATAAGCTTAGTTTTTACAAGCACAAATGAGTCTTTGCTCCATAATTTAACCCACATAATAATACTAGCCGTCCAAAACGCGACATTCCCATAAATAAATACCAAATAATACTTACTTGTAAACGCTGATGTGTTGTCCTTCATTGCTTTCTTTAGGACACCGTGATGAATGCTAACTGCAACCATACACGAAGTATACCATTTCGCACAATAAATATCACTTGCTTGTCTCAAAAATCTAACGATAACCATAAGAATTTTATTAAATTGCACCGAGAGCTCTACGAACCGTCGTCAAAATTTGACGTGAATATTATGCGACTAAAAAGAATGGCTGCTATTCGACAGCATATTAAATACACGAAAGAAACTTTTTTAAACTGTTGTATAATAAAATGACCTATATGACCAAATGTCAGCACTGAGTGTGTACCCTAGTAGATTTAGAGACGGTGTGAAATAGCTATGTTTGTTCACTCCTTCACGTTGTTACATCGTAAGAGTGAATGGAGCAGATACATTCACGCTTTTTCTCAATTTTTCAGGCTTGCTCCATGGGTTCTAACCTCCTTGGCGCAAACATTTTTAGGGCTGAATCTTCTAATAATGAAAAACAGTAAGTTTTGCTTTTAGCATTTTCAAAGTTATTTAATTACATTCAGTGTCTCGTACATACGTTCGTACATTATCATACGATAATGATGAGTACTTTAGTACGGGCAAGTGGGATTTCTTTAGCCGAAAAATAAATAAGGACAAAAGTTGCTTATTTTAATTAATAGATTCAGCCCTGGAAATATCTAAAATAGAACCCTGTATAAGGGGCTTCCCTGCACTGACAGACATGGCCCAGCCTAATGACCTGTACGGTCAGCCTCAGAACTACTCAGAAGTAGCTGAACATTTTAGTACCTTGTCGCTGCCAGTAATGTGACAAATTTAAGCAACTCCCACTTCATTCGTTACTGCGACAAGGTTCTTAAGTATTTAGCTACTTCTGTTAGTGTGTAATCTACACGGACAATATTGCGGGAAAAGTTTGTGACATATAAAATACCAAATATAATTCATATTGCTTTTGTACCCTTATTACATTTACAGAAACGTTTTAAAAAGGTTATTTCATAATTTTATTTATTGCGAGCCAGTTCCAGCTAAACATAAATTTTATTAATATTAACTTTTTTATTATAGCTACGAAACTATGGTATTTGAAGGTTGGCCAGTGCCTTTTCCAATTAAGTATGGCTAGCTGCACGTTATAATTTGTATGTATTTCTAATGACAGCTTTTAACATCGTACTTTGTAACTCAAGGAAGTTAGTAAGGAAGGGTTATTAGTTTCTAAGTAGTTCAAGTCGGCAATGGCAATCCCTGAATTCAATTCGACTACTCAAATATATACTGTGTGGGGTTTGTTCCAAATTAAATCTGGTATGTTTGTTCTGGAGCATTCCTGGGTCTGTCAGTAAATATTGGGTCAAATTACGCTTCGTAAGTTTGTGCACTGAGAATTGCTAGTTAGATCTAGTCGGCGAAAATATTTACGGAATTCATTTGTTTATTGGATTTCTTGAACAGTAAAACTTTTTCAAACCACCTTTTAATGTTGTAATAAGATCCCGTTTTATACTTCAAAACATGTGAATAACTTAATAAATAAATATTTCTTTAATCTTTATTGCACAAACTCAAATATAAGATGTACAAAAGACGGACTCAATATCTTAAGGCATTCTCTACCGGTCAACCTTTAGGCAAGGCAGAAAAAGTTGTGGGTAGCGCAACAACTTATAATACAAAGTACTCACTACACAAACGCATACACATACATACATACATTATAAAAGCATATACATTCAAATGTATGTATGTAATGCATGTTTAAGAACAACGTTTAATAGGACAAGATTTTCGTGATCATTAAAAGCACCCTTGTAACTAATTCGTCGCATTTTCTTAATTAAGTTATAACTTTGAGCCTCAAGTTATGAGTTTTAAGTTAGCATAAATCTTAAGAAATAATAACAACCGGCTGGAGTTTAAGCAAACTTATAAATATTCATGATATAATAAGATTTACTACGCAGTAAATCAAGCAATCTACACGTGCCCTACAAAGCAACAATTAATGTGGCAATGAAATACATTTTCGTTTTTTATTTCTTTCAATATGGTCAAATGAAAGCCTGCAAATTTTGTAACACCATAATAGTAATATTTTATTTAATACTAGTTTTCGCTGCAATTTCGTGCTCGTGGATATATGTATAAGTGTTAATTTCGCACGGCGTAAGTGAAGTTCACCCGTTGCACTTTTTAATCAGAGCCTTTTATTTATTTGCAGAATGCTGATGGTACCATAGAAGATAAAAATTATGACATTTTAGATTGGATATACATCCAATTATATTTTTCTTAAGCTGCATACGTGAACTGTCAATTTTCTGTCAATCGATAGATTAATTCAATCAATCAAAAACTAAGTTTAAAAAAATCACTTGTTTCAGCAATCAGACACAATAGGAACACAGGATTGGTTCATTTTGAAAATAACTACGTTTTATGACATTTAGAAATTGGATTTGCATTTACTTATTTGCACCAGCGACATACATAGATTAAGTGAATTGTACGTTTTCTGTAGACGGTCAATTGGTCATTTTATTTTAGAATACAAACTACATTTAAAAATTCACTTGTCTCATTAAGCAATCGGTAATCAGATGCAATCTTATTAATTCCGGATAGTTATAAGCCAACGTATCGATAATCACGAAATCTAAATAATCTTATTACGCTGGCTTTTTAAGTTCCCCACTCTGAAACATTAGATATCTAACCCAAATTCATCTTCCCAAAGTTAAAGTCTGACGCAAAGCCTTTATAACCTTACTTAAACCACATTTTCCAGTGCCTTCTAAAATACTTATTGACTTCAAAACTGGAGCGCAGTGCTTTATTTAGCCAGCTAAAAATAGAACTTTTTCACGCGTTGATAACAATTTAGCCTTTAGAATTTGTTTAGAACAATAATCCAATAGCTTAGTGATCCAAAGACGCTGGGCAAAACAATTAAGAGTCGAAATGGACAAAGGTATGCTATCACCCTGATCGTTTCAAACTTGAATTGAACCTTATTTCTAACACAATAATGCCCATTACAAGTTCCAAATAGCCGTAAAGATAACGTACTTGTTCATTCAACCCTTCAACTATCTGAACTATCTTATCTATGCAACGCACTAAAAGGGCCCTGCCTAACGTTATACCTAGCTAAAATCAGAGATACAACTTTTATGCTCATTGTAATTATACAGACAGACATTCAAATAACAAAGACTGGTCTTTATATCATAAAGATAAATTGATCGAATACAAAGAAAAAAAACTCGGGTGAGATTTGACTAACAGCTGTGTGTGACCAAGCCGGTGCTGATATTAGTTTTAAAATCGAGTTTAAAACTCAAAATTGAAAGCAATAATTTTGTTTTTGTACTCTAATTTGAATTAAGTGTACCTTTACTATAACTTGAATTCGTTTTTACAAAAATCATTCTACGCTTGTAAGCTTCGATCATAATCGCTATCCTGGATTCGTATACATTTATAACCCTAAGGGGCCATTTTCATGGAGCGAATTCTCTAATGCGCTAAATACATTGCGCAGCTCTATCAATCGATCGATCACATCATGCCTCGGTAGCCCGCAATGTAATGCAGTTGCTGCGAGAACTCGTACCATGTAGATAGCTCTTAACGCATACTCGTCCAGGATGGCTTACATATTGGTCTCTGCAGTGATGTTCAAAGGTCGATATGTCGAATATAGGATGTGGTCGGTACTCACAAGGGACTTGAAAACGCGATTGGTTTTTGTTACTATTTGAAATTACCTATCATACCGTGTTAGTTTAAGATAAACCATTCTGAAATTATTAGTATAGAACAAAGTCGCTATCAACCTCTATCTGACCTCATATCTTCAGCCGCTTACTCCTTCTAAACCACGCAACGGATTTTGGTTAGATAATCATTGTAATTTTAAAAAATTTAACGAAAGGTATGCAATCAATGTATACAATCAATCTTAATTGAACCCGTGTGCGGAGCCAGAGCGAGTCACTAGTATTAAAAATTAAAAAAAAATGGCATAATATCATCTACGTAAAATAACACGTTTTTGAAGTGTTTGACAGTTCGCTTTTGAACCACGATAGTTTTTATTTAACACGTACCTACAGGTCTTCCATTTACATAAAATAAATAGCTGCAGCGCTAATCTATATTTTATAGTGGAAATGAAAAAAATATTTTTCAGTTGCCAATAAAAATTAAAAGTTCTTTGCAGACGCTGGGAACTCGAACAATATTTTGTTTTGTTTTCATTTATTCAGCTGAAGCTATGCAAATTAAACTTATGGGACTTCTCGCTATGTTTAGTTGAAAGTTATTTCAAAATGTATTTAGGAATTCAGGCGTCACCTATATTTGAAAAATATTTGGGCGTTTTGCTACATATTAGTTTCATAGGACGGACCATGGGGTTCAAACAGCGTGCTTGTTGGTTTTACTAAAATATATCTTCACGCCTCACAGAGTCCTCCCGCAATCAAAGGGCCTATACTTCGCTCAGCAAATCAGCTTCGCCATCCAACTTGACAGCGCTGACAGCCTTTTTTTACTCTTCTTGTTAGTATCAATTTTAGAAACAAAAAGTAAAATTGCCTTAGCGTCAAGTGTCATGTCTTTCTTTATATTTATCATTATCAGGTATTCGGCTCATGTATTTGTACTCTACCCACAATTATCAGCTAATTAAGGTTAATTAAGTTTTACCTTCACACAAACACTCGTAGAGCCAAGTCCGGATAAAACAATAAATATTTATCAAGTGCAGAAGGCCAGAAAAGATTTTTCGATTGAATGCAATGAATATAAAATACTTTATTCCGGTAAAAACAATGATATTATGATGCAGGGATGTACATTTTCATACTAAATTACAGCAGAAAAACGGCCCGGCATAAGAATACAGGTTGACGCCAATGTTACAAATGCAAATTATTAGTTTACCATTTATAGTCATTGGATTTACAACTTTACGTCTAACTTGCATAAAATAATAATTTATTGAGTTTCGTTGCAAATAGGTTTTTTTACAAAATAATAGTATTGACTGCAGCGCCGTCGGTCCGACAGACAGACAGCGCGAGCGAATGTCGATTTATTCTACTTTTTATCCTACTTTGATACGCCATTTTTTAAACACTGACTAGAAGTCCATTACCTATAGGCCAGTGGGTAAAAATGAACGTAACGAAATAAAGATAGACAAAATTTTAAAAACAAACTCTAAATTATAATGACATTAGTCTAAAGAAAGATATTATTTTAATATTAACTGCAACTTAGAATTATTATGAGTTAAATTTAATATGAATTTCCAAGTAGTTCCTATATTTTGTGACTAAAAACAGTAACATTTTTCCAGACAAACCAAAATTCGTATTTACCGATCTAACAAAAATCGAATAAGTTCGTCGAAACCTTTCCCTATTTGAAATTCAGGCTTCGTCTAGGTAAACAATTGTGAGTGACACTTATGGTAAGGCGGGTCAACTGCTGCTTTGATGAAGGCAAAATGTTGAGCTACCTTTCTCAGATTTCAATGGAATGGCAGAAACCTGTCAATGTGAAAGATGTACCCATAAACCGAGTATACCTACTATCGCATAGACGTCAGTACTAGGATCTTCTAAACGAAACCTAACCTAACCATTTTTTATCTGCCAAAGTGTGGTACAGTCAGCGTCAAATATACCAAAGCGGGCAAGGTGGTCAAAAATATCTGAACACGCCCGAGCGTATTTGACAATAGAGTCGAGTTCAGATATTTTTGACACCTTGCCCGCTCTGGTATATTTGACGCTGACTGTACAAGGTTCCAAGTGAAACGAAAATGCATACGAAAGCGGGTTTACTTGGGCTGTCCTATGATTCAAAACAAGTAGCGATATCATTGAGTTTGTTTTGTCCTTCTATAAAGTACAACTACCAAAACACATTACCTTTTCACAGTGGTAGGACGTCTAGTAGGATGTACCTACTCTCGCATACTTAGCATGAAAAGCAAAATGAATTAGGATGCTGAATTAAAACCATACACGTAGGCTCATACGCGTATTGCTGTGTATGTATACTTGCTCTAAGTATAATGTACATATGAATGAAGGAGAAGATTGCTGGCAAATGAGGTGTTGGTAGGAGGAAGCATTCGTGGCTGAAGAATCTGCGAGACTGGTTTGACTGCTGTAACACCTCTTTGTTCAGAGCAAAGGCACCCAAAATCAAAATAGCTATGATGATGTCCAGCCTCCGATAGGAGAGGTACGATAAGAAGAAGAAGTATGATGTATAAACTAAAACATGACCACGGGAAAAGCTGAGGTTGATGAAAATAGGTAAATATAAAGTGCTGTTATTGATATTCAAATATTGTGAATATTATGCAAGTTTGCTACAGTATCTAGATTAAAAGCATATTAATCTGTATTTGAACTTAAAACAGAATAGATAATTTAAATGTAGGCAGAAAATACTTCAGCATCTCATTATTAACATCGTATTTGAGAAAATGTTATATGTATTTTAATCAAGCGCCGCCTACATCGTCTTTCAATATTTTATGACTACTTAGAAATTGGGTCAATACCATTACTTATCTGCATGTCGTAGTAAGTATATCAGATTCAATTAAACATTACTAGTAGTATTGTCGTCTCCAGACGCCGTACTTATTGTTTACTAGCGGACGCGCGCGACTTCGTTCACGTAAAATAAGTAGCCTATGTCCGTCAGGAATAGTGTAGCTTTCTATCTGTGAAAGAATTTTTGAAATCGGTTCAGTAGTTCCAGAGATTACCCCCTACATACAAACAAACTAACAAAAAAACAAACAAAGTTTACCTCTTTATTATATTAGTGTAGATTGATACCGTTGGGCCTTCCAGCCTTTACTACTTTGACCATTGCTGATCTTTTATTTAGTGCATGGCTAGAGCATGTTTATCTTCTTACAGGTATCGAATTATCTACTTAAATAAACAATACTTACATTCCTCCGTGATCTGCAGCTCAATCTTATCCAGATCGTCTTCATCGTCGAAGTCGGTCTGCACGGTGACGTCACGCGTGTACTGTTGCAGCGTGATGACGTCGAACGGCGCGCGCTCGGGGCTTCGCGCGCGTTCGCTAGGCGGCGCGTCGCGCGCGCGCCTGCACGCCGCGCAGCCGCACAGCGAGCCGCGAACGCGCAACAGCCACACTAGCCCGAACAGCGCCATCCACGTTGTCATGCTGACTCTGGCACCATCACGCTAGGTTGCACTGTCACACGCCATTTTCAATTTTGTTTCACTTTAATTTGGCCATGTCACCTAAACTATGCGTTCGCTTTTATGTTTTGGTACAGGCATTTTAGTAGTTTTGAGTTTTACTTTTTTGTTCACTTTGATGGTTAAAAGCCATGCCCATGTGAGAATTGGTTATTCTAGAGCCAGAACAAAAAATCTGTCTAGCAAAATCTATCGACATTAAATAGCGTTATCATTTTTCTCTTCTGTGTATGTCACTTAACCTATAAACCGTATATTAAATTGAACAAAGGTACAAAAATATTCGAATATTGACTACGACCCAAATCGAGTTCAAGTTGCAATATGTTTATACAATATAACAAATTAAAACAGAATTTTGCATCTCTAGAGATAGCTAAAATTTCCGCAACGTGTTCACTTAGACAACTGCAAAAAGAATAAGTCAGAGTTTTACTAGGATAATAGTGAAAAATGAACATAAGTTGCGACCGTGGCGTACATTTAAATTTATTTCTCTGTCTGTGCATGGAGGCGTGTCGTGGTCCGCGTTGCACGACTGCAGGAAACGAGTGGGCGTGTAGGTTGACTGAGCTTAAACGCTGTTTAAGTATTTTAAGATTAAGTTTCTAGCAACAAGTGGACAAAAGACTACTTTATCTTACTTTAAATACTGTTTTGAATAGAATTAGTTCTTCAATCTAGGAAATCAATATAAACACCACTCATTAAACGAGGAAAGAGCTATTTACTTATTTAGAGTACCTGAATCTAAAACTCGATTTTGGAAATGTCTATTTAAACATTAGACACACACGTTAAAATTGCTGAAGAAATTTTAATGAATACTAAAAAACCAAGCAATCTTAATACGTGTTTCTATACTTCCGTATTTTTTAGAAACATTGCTAACAAGTTACAGTGGTACCAAAACAATTCTTAGCTGTAATTTTATATCCATAAACCCATCGATTTTACTAATATGTATAATGGCGTTTAATATGCAGACTTTAAGACATTGTCTGTTTTCGAAGCTGGATATCACTTAAAACATTGAAAGAATAATGATAAATAAACACGATTCTCAGACTTGATAACTCATTGCGAGTACTTTTATCTCTAATGTTGAAATAACAAACAGAAGACATCTTTAATGGGATAGGTTACTAAAACATTGCAGAGAAAATATGCTAGGATTGAGACCTGATGACAACCTAAATGGGTCCTAATTATTTCAAAACCGTTACTATGCATATTCAATGTAGCGGAAGGAATAAAAACCTATAAAATGATAAATGCTGAGAATAAATTGCCGCCTCTAGGTTATAAATGACAGCCCTTACGGTAAAAGACTATGAAAAATATCAATTCGTCACAAACGAGAAAAAAAATCTTCCCCGCGAGAATAAAATTAACGTAAGGAAGACCGGTAAAGTGTGAGATTACCGGTTCGTGAGGTTCTGTAGTTCTGTTCTATAGTAATTAACATACACTTAGAATCGGAAATGGAATCCATGAGGTATTCCATCTTAGCCCTCTGGGTTGGCAACCCATCTGCAATCTCCTTGGTGTTACAGGTGTCTATAGGCCATGATGATCACTTACTTACCATCAGGTGACCTACTTGCTTGTTTGTCTTCCTATTTTATAAAAAAAAAGATAAAGTAAGGGTCTAAAGATGACATTATCTGGTGAACGTTACGGTCAGATCAAGCGCAAAATATAAGTATGTAGACCTCAGATCATACAAATGTTCTGAGGTGTGGAGGCTGCGCTGGCCACCTAATCATAATACATCTCTAGGCCAAGACAGATCAAGGCCCGATAATATTAAGCGTCAGATAATACATTATCTTTCAACAAATTTTGATCTCAGATTTTATTTTTGAGTGTGAGTTTTAAAAATGAAGAGTTCTTATTAAAAAGTTCTTTGACTTCTACAATTTTACACTAAGCATTACTATATCTATCAATTTAACAAAAGTGTAATAAATATTTTAATTGGAGTTTAAGGTTTAAGTTGCGAAGAAGCACTTATATTTGAAACTTATAAAATCTTTTTCAAATTCTTAGTTGTTCTTTATTCATGTTTTAAAAAAACTTAAAAGCTTAAGATAAACCGTCGAAACCCTAAAAAGAGTGGAGGAAAAATCGCGATATTATCAATTTTTAAATTTGTAAGAGCTTCCCGATTCTTGTCTCGTATTATTCTAAATTGTAGAAGACAGCGGTTCTCTTTAATAGTCTGAGAAAACGAAACAAAATGAGGGAGAATTCTGAATTGCGTACTTAATAAGGGGGCGGGGAATTCTTTTTATGGTCTTAGCATTCCAAATTTATGACAAATCTAGCATTTTTAGATTTGAGACAAAGTAATGGTTCGTTACTTTGGTACATTTCGTTTGGCTTTAGCAAATTTAGGTTCACCAATTATTTTGTTGGTTCATTTAATAATTATTGAGTAAATTAAGGCTGCCGGGACCTTTTAAGAAGCTAAGTGTTAATACAATCGAGTTGTGTGGTGTATTAGGGAGCTAATTTTTAATTCCATTTTATAATTTACTTTTAGCTAAAAAGTTGGCTCCCAGTGAAGCGTATCGTCAATTGAACTAGTTGGACAAGTTTCAATAGGAAATATGTATTTTGTAAAGCTAACATTTGTTAGTTTATTAAAAAGAATATAACGGAAAATAAGACAGAAATTATTAAAAGCATTTATTTTCATGTAATAAAAATTCCATGCTTAGTGCTTAGATAAACGCAAGTGCTAAATATTCGGTTTTGAAATAACTAGTTCTGGTTAGCGACCCTGACTACGAGCTCGAGGTTGCGGATTTTAATCCCGGGAGGAGAAAATATGTACTCTGAATACAAATATTTGTACTGGACTTGTCGATGTTTTATATATTTAAGTATTTATATTTAGAAAATTACATGTATATCTGTTGTGTAGTACCTACTCATAGTTCAGGCTTTGCTTAGTTTGGGACTAAGTTAATGATAATAGGCAAATAGGGCCGATATTTTTAACATAAAACTACCGTGAGACTCGGACGTATTAATAAAACGGATCCCTCACGTATTTTTACGTCGAGAAATGCCCGACATGTTTCGGACTAGTCCGTGCTCCTTAATCATGAGCCCCCGCGGCGGTGGCGCGACGACGACGACGTAAAAATACGTGAGTGATCCGTTTTATTAATAGGGCCGATATGTTTATTTACTTATTATTAACATTCATAATGAGAATTATTTGTGATATCGGTTTTTTGACCATTTGTCAAAATTATTTTGATTGAACCCTATCCATATTATTCATAATTTTATTAAATATCCAAAAAAATAATGACTGCATTAATAACAATCGAGACTTATTTAACTACCAAATGTAAGAAATAGAAAAAAGAATAAATCTTAAACTTGGCCTTGGATACTTAAATTATATTAAAATCATCAATACTGTCCATATCCATACTTTTAGGTATACACATAGCTATATATACTTACGCATAAAAAGTATATACAATTTTAATGGAGCATTAAAATTTCGATTCCAATTTAAATTAAGCACATACACAAACAATGAATACCGTCGTGCTATAGAAATTCGCAATAAACGGCATCTTGAATTTAATATACGAGCTGTTTTATACGTCGTTCCTGGCTAAGCCTCAGTCATTATTGTTGACGTGAGTTGGTAATCTGTCGTTAAGTAACGCCACGTTACTGAGAATTAATTATATCATCTACTAAATTGTGTAACACCTGTTATATATTTTGGGATGAAAGGCAATGTAATTATTAACGAAGTACATATTTTAAGGCGCGTGCTTAAAGCCATATTCATACCCATACGATTACTAGTAACTAAATATGCTCGCATGAAACAGTGAAAAGTGAAGTTTTTGCGGATGGTAGGACCTTGTGTAAGGTCCGTCCGGATCGCTACCACCATCTTGCTCGCTAATCCTGCCGCTAAGCAGCAGTGCTTGCACTGTTGTATTCCGGCGTGGAGAGCAAGACAGCCGGTGTAATTACTGGCACAAGAGGTATTCCATCTTAGCCCTCTGGGTTGGCAACGTATCTGCAATCCCTTTGGTGTTGCGGGTGTCTATAGGCGATGATGATCACTTACCATCAAGTGACTCACTTGCTTGTTTGCCTTCCTATTTCATAAAATAAAATAAAATAACAGGCTGTGTAGAACGATTTTTATTTTGCACTTGTTTAGTTTTCGTTTTTTTTATCGACTTCGAATCATTGCTTTTATGTACAGTCAAGGAAATGCATCCACGTATTACCGTATCACTCTGTCACAAGACGGTTAAGTATTAAACGCCATATCAGTCGAGTTTAGAAATGTGGTCTGTCATTAAAGGTACTGCGTAGGTACGTACCAACTGACACTAAAAAGTCAGAAAAGTTACGTTTTTGATTAAGGAATTCCGTTGGTTTACCATAGATTCTATCATCAAATTTTAACAAAATTTACATTTAAGTACCTTTGGTTATAGCTTATTTAAAAAAAACTGTAATTAAAATCGGTACATAATAGGCGAAGATATTGTATAACACAACTTCACTTAACTTCAGTTGGTATCGACGCAGATGCTCTAAAGTCTCAAATAGATAAATATAAGTCAATTACACATGTTTAAAAAGTTAAAAGCGGTTTGCAGCTAAAACACACAACCTTCCTTTAGGGTAGGTCAGGAACACATCTCGGTACGTGCGGGGAAAAGAGAATAAATAAAAATGTAACGCTTTATTTGATTTCTGACAGGGAGTATCCCCAGGCGATTAGGCGGACTGTTAACTCGTTTCAAAAGCTTGCTACCGACGAATTTCATGAAATTGGATGTACGGATTTAATTACTTTTAAGAACAACAACGTATATGTATTTGCACTC
Organism: Ditula angustiorana; assembly: GCA_963691745.1. Classification (NCBI taxonomy): domain Eukaryota; kingdom Metazoa; phylum Arthropoda; class Insecta; order Lepidoptera; family Tortricidae; genus Ditula; species Ditula angustiorana. The sequence goes on from OY829479.1 coordinate 6,238,060, forward strand.
ATGGGATTAAGAGATGTAAATAATAAGGCACACAGTTTCGAGAGCTTTTAACAAACCCAATGGTATACCTATGTATTTACTTAAGAGGCCTGACAAATAAAACTGGTAAAGTTGCAATTAGCTGAAAAATGTAATGGTTTTTGATTTATGTTAAAATGATTCAATAAAAAAGGATGACGAACTTTTTCTTTCAAAACCTTAAGTTCAGAGGAATGCATAAAAATTTTGATAGGTGTACAATTTTTGAAATTGTTTTTTTAAGCAGAATATTAAACCATTAGTAATTCCTTAGAACGTTGAAACGTCAAAAATAAGATTAATATAGGGGATATAACTAATTTTAATTATTTAATTTCAAAATTATACCCTTGTATTTAAATTAGATACAGACAAAATAGCATTGCCAACAACAGTCAATAATGTATTTTACAAAAGTGGGCTGCTGCAGCTCGGCTATTATACTTTTTATTCAATTATATTTAAAATAAAATTATTTAAAATTCACACTACTTGCACCGTTTTATTATATTTGACAGGCTTCTTAACATAACTAAATGAAGCAAGTAAGACTAATAACTAGTTTAAACCGTAGCAGCCGTATTAGAACCGGATCACAAGTTCACAACAGCTTTTCTGTTGTTATATGTGTGTGGTATAAAAACTCAAAGATTTTTGGTGATTTGAAAACGTCCTGAGGAAAGTCACATTGCACAGACATTTACACTGAGCAGTTCCAGAGTACCTAATGTGGTGTTGCTCCAACAGTACAATATTTCAGACTAAATGTAAAATGGTCAGTAAAGTTATGTAAACTTGAATAATTTGTACGAATCTAAACCAAATGTCAGGCACAAGATAGTAAATTCCATGGTATTATATGACCACCTGCCAGTCCGGATATTTCCATAGACCTCCAGTATTGGCTTAACGGATTAGTGTACATTGACTTACAAATGGACCCCACCCCAGTAAAGTTATAAATTTATCGTTCTCTAAAGTTGTGGTTTTAATAGAAAATATTTAGTACGTACTACAAACGGCTATAAAGTGTGGGTGGTAGGACTTTGTGCAAGGTCTGTCTGGATCGCTACCACGATCTTGCTTGCGAATCCAGCCGCTAAGCAGTAGTGCTTGCAATGTGTGTGTCTTGCTAGTTGTGTGCCGACGTGGAGAGAAAGACAGTTGGAGAAATTAATGGCATAAGAGGTATTCCATCTAAGCCTTCTGGGTTAACAACGCATCTGCAATCTCCTTTCTACGTGTATTCATGGGTGATGGTGATGACTTACTATCAGTGATGTATTCGCTAGTTCAGTTAACTCTTAACAAATTTTTTTTCACCAATTAAAAAAAAAACAAAATTACGCTTTTAATTATGTGTGTGTCATAGTTACTAGTTCCTTTATCCACAGGTTTTTTTTGTTATACAAAATTGGAAAGCAAACCAGCAAGTGGATCATCTGATGGTAAGTGATCACCACCGCCTACAGACACCGGCAACACAAACGATATTGCAGATGTGTTGTTCCTCTTACCCTACTTAAACTTGAGTATCTTTATTGAAGATCACGAAGAAAACAATTTTCTTCACAACTACTTAGTCTGTATTTAGTTGTAGAGGTATCTAAACTACCTCACGTAACGTTTGCACAATGCCCATCGGATTCTGAGGAATTTCCCTTTAAAGAGATAAAAATGGATTCATTGCTAACTTTCTACTCCCTTGATGTCTATTGTAAATGTGAACAGGACGTTCTTGGTTATTATGTTAGGCATTAAAACGGTTTTGCGGGTGGTTGGACCTTGCGCGTGGTCCGTCCGCATCGCTAACACCATCTTGCTGGCTAATCCAGCCGCTAAGCAGCAGTGCTTGTCAGTACAACAGTTTATGATCCGGCATGGAGAACAAGACAGCCGGTGAGATTAGTGGCTCAAGAGGTATTCATCTAATACTCTGAGTTGGGCATCTAAAAATATCCTTGTATTGCGGATGTCGATAGGCGGTGATGATCACTTACCATTGGGTAACTGATTTACTCCTTTAGCCATATTTTTATTTTCATAACAAATTAGTGTGAACTTTATGTGGATTTTTCCATTAATAATTCTGAATTAAAAAAAAATAATTTTCATGCTGGTTAAGAATTAAAACTCATTAATTGAGAGAGCACAGAGCATTAAAATTTTATGCTAGAAATATAACAGCGGCCTTATTTCAAACGCGGCTTTAAAAATATTTTACACCAAACTGTGTGTTCTTCCAGTCTTTCAAATATAAGTTTCTTTTATTTTGGTAGTCCATTATTATATTTCCCAGATTTCAATCGCGATATTTAAAAAAACCTTGATACTCAGCGTAACCTTCGTAAAGTATCACATGATTTATTTATGAAAAAGGGAGGAAAACCAGCATGCTGTCACATGTGATTACCACATGGAAACCAGCTCAAGAAAATCACTGTTCCATTGCCTACCTATAGGCCACTACATCTCAATCACCGTACGAAAGGCAAGAGCAAACTACTACTTTTCGCCGGTATTCTGTGAAAGTGTGGCACTACCCCGGCCGAGCCAGCTCATTCATACTGCAACCAACAACTGGCTACAATGTGACTACCAATATGAAAAATTATCACAATACATCTAGTGATACTAAAATTTTCATGGAATTGTAGGTTAATAATATACTTAATTCCAAATTGAACAGAGGTAAACTTCGTCGCAGTGTCAGAGTTGCACAGAATAATTTGGTTCTTTCATTAAATGGGAACGTTTGTGCATATTCAATGGACACTGCGCGAGGCGAGCTAATTTAAAATTACGAGTGAAATATTAAATCCACGTGCCACGCCTTTTCTAGATACGATACACACGATCAGCTAGAACAGAAAACCGAATGACACAAAATGGGCAATCTGAACAAAGTCGTAGGTAGTTGTTATTTTCATCGATTATCGTTAAACAGCAATCAAAAGCAACAATAAATATTCTTAATTGTGCCGCCTAAAATACCACGGAAAAAGCTTTCAATCGATGATTAAAATCCAAATATGTTACCCTCAGCTAAACCTACAAAACTTATTCATAATTTGTTAACATCATAATTTTTCATTTATAATTCAAACGAATAATCATATTATCTACGTACGAATGGTACGGATGTCAAGTGAAAGGAATTAACAACACTAAATTATAAGTTTAACTTTGCAGCGCCTAGCATTTTTTAAACAAAGTATCACCACAGGAAGTCTTGATTAATTGCCGTCTAACGTTTTTAAGGCTCATCAAATTAATGCCGCCTTCTTGGCTAAGCCCTTAGTGGTATTTTGGGCACGAAACAATTATAGCCCAAGTTTGGCCCGTAATTAGTTTAGCAAGCAGCAATTAGGTGAACTAGGTTGATTGTTTAAAGTACCGCAAATGCGATTTTGTCGAAATTGTAAGCACGAGAATGCGAAACGTGTTTTTGATGTAAAGAATGAATACTGATAACGTACTTCACCGACAGCTGTTATCTGTGTTTTAAAATAAACCCCACAGAACCTAAGCAAGACCAGCAGAATAAGCCATAGTTAGGGCAAAATATCTCCCCTTAAAATTATGATTTACGTAATATATACCATTTTTAATAGCACTGCTTAATTTTGTTTATAGGTTTATAAACGGGAAAGTAAATACCTCTGGAAATTAGTTGCAGAGAGATCCATCAATGCTTGTTTTTGAGATGAACACACAAGACCGAATTTAAAAAAATTAGATGAAAATAAGTATATGCTTCCATTTACAAATTTATAAGTATTTACCGCAACTCTCTGTGACTTAATTAAATAAATAATAATAACAAATATTTTGGGACAATTAACACCAACAGGTCTAGTCCCAAAGTGATTGATAACCTTCTGAAAAATCTACCTTAAAGCATAAAAACATAAGTAAAAACGAATACTTATTTTATTCACTAATTTATTTATTTTGTTGGCAGACAAACGCTGCGGTATGTTCTGTACATGCAAACACTCAGTCACCCACAAACGGCAAATTGCGAACATTCGCCAAGTTAACTCAATTTGTCTGCGCCGCTTTAAACCACATTATGCACAATTGATTCTTCACACGACAAATTCACAAATTCAATTTGTTCCCTAAACACCCGTCAATACATTTTACCTCAGATGCCGTCCTCACCTATGATTTAATTCCAATCAGAGCACTCATAACGATCTCTGCCCTTATACTTTATCACTACCTACTTATTGTGACTTGTTAGCAATATTTCCATACAAAACCAATTGAGGCTAATCTTCCTCTCAAACCATCGTCTCATTTATTCATGGGCTGGCTGTTTATCTAAGACACTGACTTTTTATGGTTTACTTTACTTTCTTCATTTGAATACCGACGTACTGAATTCCATAAACACAAACCGAAACACGTCACTGCTGTCTAAGGAATGGGAGACACTATTTACAATAATCACTGAACTTGTCTTTGAAACTTATTTAACCATTTCGAGTTCGATGATCCGCGAACGTGGGGCTCAGTAGTCGACGGGACGTCTTCCCGCCCCGGCCTTTGGTTTGGCACTGAATGTTACTGATAGGGTAGGACGGTCTACGCATGCGAATGATGCTGTACTGGAACCTTTTACCCTGACGAGTGAGCTCTCTACGAGTGTTTGATAATGAAGCTCAGCCCTTAAACGGTTTAAAAATGCAATGAGTTATTTTCTGTAACCTACAATGATTTGCATTCAATTTGTGAGAAAAGCTTTTAAAATAATAAAGTTGCTTACATAATCCCTCGAGATGACAACTCTACTCTTGTCTGCTCTTGGCAGTCAGTATAATTTGTCTAGTTTGTCTTTGATCTTGAATAAATCTGATTCATGTGACATACATTTTTTATTCAAGAGTTAAGACTTAAAATGAAAAATTCACTAGCTTTACTAATTTAGTTGTAGGTACGCAACTATATTTTGAAACGTCGTATGGTTTTTAGAACGTGTGACACCCAAATCTTTCGATATTTTACAGTCCATATCATTTAGAGGGTGCTAGGACCTTGTGCACGGTCCGTCCGGATAGCTACCACCATCTTGCTCTTTAATTCTGCCGCTAAGCAGGAGTGCTTACACTGTTATGTTCCAACATTGAACAGAGGTCTGTTCAATTATGTGTTTGATAGGGTGGTTGTGTGGCGGAGGCGATAAATTAAACTTATTTGCGTGATTAAATTGCGTGTAATTCCGTAGAATAGAAAGCGTACAATCAGAGAGAAAGTAGTGGGGGCCGAGTTGCCATACCTTAAAACTATAATCTTCTATTTTTTGTGTTGCTATAAACAAAATACTCAACAACATGGAAAACAAGACAGCCGGTGCAATAACTGGCACAAGAGGTATTTTATCTTAGCCCTCTAGGTTGGCAACGCGCGACGCAACTGCAATCTCCTTGTTGTTGCAAGTGCCTATAGGCGGTAGTGATCTCTTACCATCAGCGGCCCTAACATGACAGCCCAGGTTTAGTTTAACCCCTCCCTGTGTCTCTGTCTGACTAGTGTCATAAGAAAGGGACTCAGATAGAGATAAACTAAACTTGGCCAGTCATGTTAAGGCCACAGGTGAGGCCTGCGTTTTAGGTCCCTTATTTATAAAAAATATATTATTTATCAACGTAAGCGTATTTTCCTAGCTAAAGTCCAGTTCAAGTTTATGTAAAGAAGAACGAAAGATGCAAACATTATATTTTTTTTAATGTTAAACGGAGTACTGAGAATTATGTTTGTTTACTGTTACCATCGTGCCTAGTGGTAGCAGAACACTCGGCTGGCCCGCATTCATCGGAGCGTTCTTGAACTCAACATGGCAGGTGACAAGATTACTGCCGGCTCAGAAAAGTTCGGTTTCTCAACAGCATTTCTCCTCCAAAGAACTTCATAGCAAATAGGGACCAATCCCTGATACATCGTAAGTATAATAATATGGTGATGTCATTAATAGAATATTTACTTTGAGACTAAATAAACTGGTATACATTATCTGAAGATAATTTAAATATTCAATTAAAAATGAATTACCTAAGGTTAATACAAAAAGAAAAAGGAGATTATTGTATTTTTTAGCTATCCCTAGTAAAAAATTCTGTTATATAATAGATAGTATATGTAATCTAGGGTTATGTAATGGAGCTAGTGGAGGATATGATAAAAATTTGAATAATTATAACCTCTCTTTTTAAAACGCATTTGATACAATGGTGATTTTGAGAACTTTTAAATGTAGAGGATTGTTATAAAAGACATCTATCCGAACCCAACTCAATCTACACGTTATATGTGTTAGGATTTTTGTATTCTTAATAAAATCTCAAATATTTGTATAATAAAGTACAACCAAATAAAGAATTATACCAAAAGGTAACAATAATGCCAAATGTTGTTATTTGGATTCAATCTCTTCCAAAGTTTGGAGCATAAGGCAGTAGGTAATAAACAATTGTAGTTGTACTAGGATGACTGCAACATTAAACATTCATTATTTGAATCTCAGGAGGTATTTTAAGTTAAACTAGATGAGGGTCACGTCTATTACAAATTTATGCATCGCTTCATTATCATTTTGATATTGAAATTAAAACAAACAAACAAACGTTTCGTAAGATGTATATATGTAGGACCTTGTGACGACATGTTTTTTTTTATTAATTAAAAGTATAGGCTGAGGCTTATATCATTTATCCTATTATAGACCTCAAAGACGACCGGATAGCCAAACCTTTTTTAGTGACCCTGACTACGAAGCTTGAAGTTCCAGGTTCGATTCCCGGGAGGGGCAAATGTTTGTTTGATGAATACCAATGTTTGTACCCGAGTCTTGGATGTCATATGTATTTAAGTATATATTTATCTATCCAACTATGAATATCCGTTGTTTAGTACCCATAATACAAGCAGCTTTAGTTGCTTACTTTGCGACTAGGTCAATTAGTGTTAATTGTCCCAAAATATTAATATTATATTATTATATTCTATTTTTGATGACTTTACATGTAAAGGCCTTAGTTATTTAGAAAGCGTCATCGAACGACACCTCACTTAAAGTTGTAGGTTACAAAATAATTTTCTCTTTTCTTTTTACGTGTATGAAGCCACCATAAAATATTTTTTTACCATTGTGACTCTTTGTCCTTGTACGAGGAACAGATATTATTTCCAATTACTATCAAAGGGTTTCACTTGGGCCAAACATTAATTAGACTCTGTAAACTATCAGCGCCTTTTGCTTGTGGCACCAAAAGTTCCATGTGATATACGTATATTTCATTAAAAAACTATTTTTTTTCTTAAGTGGGAAATAGTACATTTCGATACTAGTGCGGAAGGTATGTCATTACTTCACGAGTTCCGAGATATCTTGCCACGAGCCGCAGGCAAGTGGCAAGACTCGGGACGAGTGAAGAATGACATTTCCGCGCGTGCATCGAACGACGTTTTTCAATACAGTTGCGAAAAAAATACAATAGATTTGCGACTTTTACTGAAGCTCCTAATTAAAGTAAAGTAAGAACAAACTTTAGCAGTGAAAATTTTTCACAAATTAAACGCGTTTTTGTTAGCTGTCGTATCACATAAGGCAATGGCTTTTGCTATACAGCCAACTCAATGAAAGATTTTTTTTCAAATAGATATTAATATGAGCGTTAGGACAATTATTAAAAGATAATGAAATATTCCTACCGGGAACATATTTTCTCTCTCCCGCCTATTTTTACTTTTTTTTTAACGATTCCGTTCTTAGTGGCCAGTCATTCAAAGGCGTTTTATTTTTTAATTTAGCGAAGCGCTTCGAAGTGCTTAAAAACACCCAGAATCGCTTATTGTTTGAATATCTTTTTATTTCTGAAGAAGTGGAACTAAAAAAAACCTTATTTTTTTAATGTAAATAAATATGGGGTACCAGACAAGACCCAGTGTTCTGATTGGTCGATTTTATGTCGTATGCAGCACAAGTCGTGTTCTGATTGGTCGATATGCTCTTTAAACAGGCCAACAATGTTTTTGTCTCAGAGAATTCCGTTCCATTCAGCCACCTTAATAAGAACTGTTTTTAGGACTGTTATTATTTAAAAAATCATATTTTTTTGATGAACAGGCTAGTAATAAAACATAAAATCTTAATATTTTGATATTCTTACATTAATAATAGGTTTTTAGTTTTATTACGTCTTGGTACAAACTAAAACTATAAAAACTCTTTGGTAAGTAGTTGTGAATTGGAACAAGAACAAATTAAAAAAAAAACTTTTTTCAAAACAGTTGCTCAAAAAGTGCCCTTTTTTTGGCTGTTTTGCCTGCGCAAAGTTCGTTTTTGCGAACTAGTGCGATTTAAATTTCCAGTTTTTTTTTTAATTTGTTCTTGTTCAAACAATAAGCGATTCTGGGTGTTTTTAAGCACTTCGAAGCGCTTCGCTAAATTAAAAAATAAAACGCCTTTGGCCACTAAGAACGGAATCGTTAAAAAAAAAGTAAAAATAGGCGGGAGAGTGAAAATATGTTCCCGGCAAGAATATTTCATTATCTTTTAATAATTGTCCTAACGCTCATATCTATTTGAAAAAAAATCTTTCATTGAGTTGGCTGTATAGCAAAAGCCATTGCCTTATGAAATACGACAGCTAACAAAAACGCGTTTAATTTGTCAAAAAATTTCACTGCTAAAGTTTGTACTTACTTTACTTTAATTAGGAGCTTCAGTAAAAGTCGCAAATCTATTGTATTTTTTTCGCAACTGTATTGAAAAACGTCGTTCGATACACGCGCGGAAATGTCATTCTTCACTCGTCCCGAGTCTTGCCACTTGCCTGCGGCTCGTGGCAAGATATCTCGGAACTCGTGAAGTAATGACATACCTTCCGCACTAGTATCGAAATGTACTATATCTACACACATATCATAAGTGCTCAATAACGCGTTCAAAAACCATGGAAAATGACCAGCATTATTACAACCAATGTTATTATAAGAATTTTCTTGTCTGTGGTAGTAGGTAAATCTGTTCTTTATTGGGTAGTATCTCTTAGTAGTCTGTGTTTATTGGTGATCACATTACCGATATCTCGTGACGTTATGAATTTAAATTTGGAACAGCTGTCAAAATTCAAGTTGGCCTCTATTCTAGTATCCACAGATATTGAAACAGTTATCGATACGAAACGTCAACTCAGTATGTTTTTTTAATTTAAACGCACGACATTTGATCTCGAGTGACATGACAATAGGGACTTCATTCGTTCGTCTATGGTTTTTAAAAAAAAACGTTCGTCTTGACGGATAGATCGAATCACAGAGTACCTTTTTAACATACATGGCCGCCATTAGTTGTCATCGTTTTTGGTCTTTTGCTGTTACGGTTTTTTGCAGTTATGATATATGTGTAGATAAAGTAATGTATGCAACTGTATATAATTAGGCCTTAAAACACTCGTGTGATCCTATTATGAACCTCGCTGACGCTCGTTTCATAAAACCTAAAGATAAAATACTATTACATATTTTTCACTTAACAATATTCTCCAATATAGTAATCCCGGTATAAAGCTTTTAAATGAGAATACAAGTTTCACCTGCTGTCAAGACGCCTCACTACATAAAATATGGAGGGGTAATAAATTTCCCACCGTGCAAGCAACAAAATTTCAGAACTGAAGACACCAGACGTGTAATGACGTAAAACACAAGCGGTGGGAAAAAAACTCGTTAACTATAAGTAATCAGGTGTAAGGGTGACAAATTGGAGACGAAAATATTTAATATTTTTTTGACGTCGGTTACGATCTTTTATAAATGAGCCGGGACACTGGCGGCATCCGTCACCCTGGAAACTTTGAAGTGAACGCAATAAATCATAAAATGCTTCAAGAAACCGATGCCGCACAGTTTTATTGGAAAATTTCGTTCCAACATAAAATTCTGGAATGTTCCTCGTGTGTTTCTAATGGGGGCTTAAATTCTTTCGGCAAAGAGAGGAAATAGAACGTACAAAATTGCTTCTGTCTTGCAATAAGTTTCTTCGAGGAAATTGAATAATAATCCTAAGAAACTATCCTATATGTGTATTATTGAGTATATTCTAAGAGTCTCAAATACTATCGTTTTTATTGTGTATACGTTTAAAGTTGATCAAACCGGAATGCATGGAATCTGAACACGTTAATTTATTTATATTTTTATTCGACCACATAACTTCTGTTCATCTGGTCCTTGTTTACTAACAGTTACAGGTGTTACTGACATAACTGTAAAGTTTTTCGTATCGCCACCTAATGTGACAGTAAAGGTCACACAAATTACTTGTCACTTCCAAAGCAGAAAGTTACAATTATTATGCACCCAACCCAGCCCAATACCAAAATGAAATACACATTGATCAAATATGAAAGCAAACCTTTGATATTAAATCTGCTAACACAGAAACCCCCAGCAAGTTATATCCGGAATAAATGTACTGACATAGATATAGATCAACAAACAGAACGAATCTCCTTTCAATTTACACGAGCCGATACAGTAAAGCAAATACCAATGCCAACCGATATCTACCTGCTTTCCATAAAAAGAGGTCGAGGGTGTGTGGTGTCCCGCAGTCTCGTATATTGATATACAGATTTTAAATTAGTGGAACTACTGAGCGTATTGCTGTTTCTCTGTTTTTTCATGCTCACAAATAACACTTTCTAATAAAATACGCTACCAAAAGCTTGCCTACATTTCTTCAGATATAATGCCACATTACTTATGTAACTTGTAGGCTCGCCTAGTTGCTTGAAATCTAGTTCACAGTGTAAAATTCTCTTTGAGCACCTACTAAGTTGTTGTGTTGTGACTATACAAATATTTAAATGATAATGCCAAAGTACAAGTTATATGTAAGAGCCAATTAAAAAAAATAACAATGAGGTTTTACTGGTCTAATGCCAAACATGATTATCCGAAAAAACGCATCTACTTTACTTTCAAATGTACCCAGATCATAACTGTCCATAAATACTTCACCAGTGAATCGTTTCACTGGTCATGTGGTTAAAAGACAATTTAGAGGAATGGAATGACTCCGCGTGTCTGGTAGCCCGATGGTACAAGTAGGCTGCAACTCATACAGCTCTAAGGCTCACTTTCCAAAATATATTGTTTGGAAAAGCGATAGGCTAAGGCTATAGATTTTGCGCCGATCCCTCAGATTTTGGAGCTACGAATGAACCCTAAAGGTGAGCTACGGATCAATGATTCTCATGAGGTTGCTGGTGCCCATAGGCAACGCGCGGTGATCACTTCCATCTTCCAGCCACCCTATTCCATAAAAAACAGCGAGTCATCGCCTATCAATTTTCTATTCCGACAGTCAACCAAGTCCATTGCAGCCAGCTGATTACTTAACAAAGTCATCCCAAACTATCCAGCACTAAAATCCCGCCTGATCTCAAAAACTGATGTCAAAATTTTTCGCAGACGTATTTGAAACTTTTATATACTTTAAAAGTCCAGCATTTTCATCATCATCGTCATCGTTACGACCTTTGTGTCGTCAGCATTGAGACAAAAGCCCTTCATGAATATCTGTTCCATGCCACTGTGATCCAGTTGAGACCAGCAAGCTAATCCAGTGTTTTAGTTGTTTTAACCTTTTTTTACTGTAGGATGAAGCGAAATCAAAGCACAATCGTGCACCATCCAATGAAAAAATATTTGCTTTCTAGTAGCGGCTGCAATAAAAAATAACGGCTAGAGTTAAAATTGAACGAATATTTTAATGATTCCATAATCCCCAGAGAGCACCATTAGCGACACCTGAATTCAAATTAAATTGATTCAACGGCAAATTGTATTAAAAAGGCAAATTAATTCAATTTTCGCGGAGCGCGCAGGCTGAAAGTATCCTATCTTCCAATAAAATTGAAAGGCTTACCAGCTCAGGTCTGTAACTTATAGCCAGATTACCATAACTTAGTTTTGCAACTGATGCAAATCGGTGCAAAATGCCTGGCTTGTCTACTAGTTTACTGGGTAAGCGAAAATCGAAACGTTTAATCCTTAAAAGGTAATAAATTTCGAATTTAAGTACACGTTTATCTTATCATTCTGTGGTTTATCTTTTGATATGTATATGCGTTCAGGACTTAAACCATTTGAGCACACATCTGATTTAAAGTCATGTGCACTTGGTAATTTCCTATTATGATCTTTAAATTTTTTGTTAAGTACTTAAAATATAATATTGCCAAATAGATTAGAATTTTATGAACTGATCACGCTGTGGGCAAAAGAAAGAAATATTTAAGCGAAATGTAGAAACTCAAAAATAAAAATAAAACAAGCGGGAGATAATTGAAAGGGAGTGAGTTACATTTAAGTACTAATATTTTTTCTTGGTCAACGTAACAAATTAGAAAAGTAACGTGTTTGGAAGAACTAAATGCTGTGCAATGTAACACCTGAATCTATGAATTAACTAAATCGGTGTACGATATCCCATCCGTACTTTAAAACTAATTTCGATGCGAGTTGCGGTACGTAATGGTAATGATAACGGCACTTTTATGACGTTACCACTCTCGGTCTTATTTTTCACTTTGTACGAGAAAATTGAGTGCCATCATTCAAGTAAACCTCAGAATAATTACTCGTTCAACACTCGCCCCCTATACGTCACTCTAACACTCAATCACACAAATTCGCGCTGCCTACTTTGACGCTAGTCACGTCCAAGAGAAGACGCTTGATCAAAGGTTAATTCCATTTGCCACTGGATTTTGCGAAATATGTGACACGTATTTCAATCTCGTAGACAAGCCGGGTTTTAATAAAATGACAATCAAAAATATTCGAAACGAAAAATGGTTTTATTGACTTAGCTCGATTTGCGTGCAATTCTAAAGGCTTGCGGCTGCGAATAAAGCTATAACGATACGATTTACGTAGTTAAAAGGTTTTTAAATGATTGTGGTATTGTGGTGTGCTTAGGTGGACTTTTGTCGGACTTTGATTAGTAATTAATGAAATTATACAAACAAACTGAATAAGGACTTGAATTGCATTATTTCACGTATTTAACGGAAGGAAGCAAAAGGCGTAATATGTTTAATGAATTCTAAAACTAGTAGATAGATATTTATTCTATAAAACCGGCAAGTTTTTGTATGTTAAGTTAAATATTCTAGTGTATTTGTAAGTATATACATAGGTCCTTCATAGAAAAAAAAATCATCGTAATATGCAACTAATTGAACAAAGAAAGCCGAAGTTTTAGCGTCTTCATGACTTCCTTTTACTACCTATACGTACTCAAGTTTTCTAACCTTGACTGAGTAAATAAGTCAATGTCATCCCTTATAAATATGAAAAGGAAACTTCTAACTTTTCATACTATCTGAAGTTAAGTGATAGGTACACTCAAACCCCTCTACACTGAAGAGTTTCTTATTGTCACAGAGTTGGAAACTATTTGGAATGCCACAAGACTTCTGTTACCAAGTCACCGAAAAGTCCATAAATAGGTTTGGATGTCTTCCAAGTTGATCGCGGGTTACTGTATGAGAGTTTCCTGATCGAAAAAGGCTTTTAGGCGACTGTATATCTACTTTAATTGATAGTACCGCCTACGCTATGGATGCTAATGAAATTAACATTTACTTTTATCTGGTCATGTATTTTATTCATCAGAAGATCAAATTACTTTGAACTCGAACTAAGCATTAAAACATTTTGAAATTCTACGAAAAACAAATCAAGCGTTAGATATTTGAAAGTTCTATTTGCTTCGTTATACTAATAGCTGAGTCAACCGCCTTAGTAAGTTCTTTTGAATTGTAACTTGATAATACTTGAGCATGTAAAACCAAAAGCACTCAGCTAGGGCATCCTTTTCCAACAATCGTTAATCGTTTGCAAATTGTCCCTAGTCTCCTTGCACCAACAAACGCTAACGAACTAAAAGACTTAGTGCAATTAAGAAAAACCCTGTGTCTACAAGCGGCAACCCGAGGAAAAGCAAGACGGCACTTTTTTCTATCAGTCTCCTCGGAATTGGCTTTATCCTTTCTACCTAATATGCTAGGGAATAGCTCAGCTATTTTGATAACAAACTTATTTTCTGGATGATCAACTAAGTTAAGAAAATAGTTGGTGGTTTTAGTTTGAAAGCTAAATCATAATTTCTAGGAATACTTACCGTGAACGTTGAATATTGAGCTCGAAGTAATGTAATGGATACGAGCAATTTGTATGTGAATATAATGTGAAATAAATTTATTTGCTTTGAGTTACTTAGAATCTATATTAGTTACCTGTATAATATAGATTCCCTGTGTAATAGCAGCATTAAATTTACAGACAACAGGTACAGACCTAAGGCATTATAAATTTAATGCTACTAGATTATTCCACCAATCTATATTGAGTAATCAAAATTTTGTATTTGACTATTCCTTATAATTTTTTTTATCATTGTCAGTTTTTGTTATTTTGAGTTTTTGTTCTTGTAGATACAAGTATCTACAAGTACAAAAACTCAAAATATTTAGTAGTATAGTATTTAGTATATTCGTTCTGGCGATCTCAATTCCAACGCATGTATGTATCTCGATATGACTTGTAATTAACATTGTAATCTAAATTCAGAAATAAATCAAGTCAGATCGAATATAATCTCCAACACTCATCTCCATACTCTTTTCGTAAAAATATTTGCGACAGTTTATTTGATTTGTATGGATCTTCGCAAATTGCCAGACAACCTTGGTTGTTAGTCTTTGTTTTATTAATTTTCTTGCTATACACGTAGGTATATATGGAATAACGCAGCAACTTTTACGCATCAATGACCGTCCAAGTTTTATTTATCTCTATGTACGTCCTTTTTCTTATGACAGTAGTTCTGTTAGATATAAATGCAGAGGGGGATCAATTGAATTTGTGCAATCGGGGAGCTGTTACTGTATTATTTTACAAAATCATGCAATTTCAAATGTTTTCCTATAAGCTACAACTTTTACTATATCCGTACACTATGGAGCGCTACATTACCAAATGTTAACTGCCTACATAACCCTAAAACGTGCAGACAACATATTTTTCTAGAGGGTTTATTTCTATCCACAAACATATTAAAAATGGCCTCCACACAATCATTATTTACCCCCAGCAGTAAATCAAGGTGAGGGTAGGTAAGGATCGGACTCGATTTCCGTCGGGCAGAAAGAGTTGAATATAAATCATTACTTCAACGCCTTTCGCTGATTTATTCATATTCAGTGTGAGGGAGTGTCACACGCATCCGGCCGGGGTGTCGTACCGTTATTTACGATTTCTTTTTCCTTTGCGCGTATTTAGAACGGTGTTGCTGATTTGTGGAGGAATAAATTGAATTAGGGTGAGCCGAGATTAATATGTCAGGTAAATATCGTGCGGGTAATGTTGAATTTGGTTAATCGACGCTTAGGGCATTTTACCGATTCCGATCTAAAAAATAACTCTCAGGTATAGCCTAGCTTTTTTGTTCATATACTTAAGTTTACTAATCTCTTGTAACTAGAGTATGTAAAATAAAGTTAACTGACTGTTATTAACAATATTCGTTTTTTTTATGTTTTTCAATACCATCTTACATTCGTAACGCTGTTCGATGACAGACTTGTCTTTTCTTTCTTTCACTACTCATGAATAGAGGCCAGTAGCTCTTTCTTATAAAACCTCATTTCAACAGTATGTTTTGTTCTTTCTATAGTAAGGCTAATGTCACAATGACTGACATAGACGAAATGCGCGCTAGCTAAAGCAGGTTTATAGAGCGTTTAATAATAAAAGAGTTAATGTTTCGGTCTGAGTTAGTAATTATCATAAAATCTTGAATATTCTGCAAACTGCAGTTGATAAGACGTTCAATGCCCTTATCACATCTTGTACAGTCAAAGACACTGGTTGGAGCTGAGAGAAGGTGGCATTTTTCGAAACGAAGGCATATAATATATTATGTACTATGAAGTTGATATATCTGTCCTTTTCGAGCAAAGACAATTTCTCCCAGTTCCCTCTCTATTAGTCATTTCAGTTTGTTGCTGTTTGTACCATCAACAAAATGGAACCCAGACTCACTACGGAACTATTTCAAAGTGACGTCACAAACAAATCGTAAAAATTTGCTTACTATGGGAATTTAGACACGGCTCTAATCTATGATAGGTCAGAGTTCTATTTAGTTGTGCCCTAAGAGTTGATACTTTTCAAAAGAAGAGCGACACATGACAAAACTGTCTGTACTAGTGTTACTGCCACGTGCCTTTAGCCATTGATAAGACTTTACCTGCATAATAGTCATTTTATACCATACCATAGCGAAAACTTGACTTGGTCAAACAATGGCATCACAAATGATTTAATCACCATGTATTTACTCTTTACATGATAAGGATTACGTATAATGGAGAAAAACGTGTTCAACTAAATTAACATTATGACCCTCATCACTGGCCAAGTTTAATTTCTCCCTGTCCCTTTCTTGTAACACTAGTTAGACAGAGATGCAGGGAAGGGATAAATTTTACTTGTTAAATTATTGTAATCGAAATTGTTTATTTAAAAAAAAAATAGTTTTTTTTTTAATTTTACTTGGACAGTTCTTATGGCCACTTGGGTCCATCTAAAAAAAATGTAATGGTAAAGCCACGCTGTATGTATACCCACTTCCTTTTCTTCCTTTAGCGATCCGTACGGTGAGTAAAAGTTCAGAGGCCCACGAGATCGGAGGATCAGAGATTCTTGGGGTCACTGATTGCCATGAGCAACGGTGATCACTTTCCATCAGTTTCCGCATGCTCGTTTGCCTTCAGTTTACATTAAAAAAACGCAAGAACGCAGCAGTGATGTCGCGGATAAAGACGTTTGCATAATATTTGTATTCTCCTAGTTAATTTGAACAAAAACAAGCAGCGTTAAGTTCCATCGGTTTGTGGTAATAAAATATGAATATTTATCCACTATCTAAAACGCAGTAGTAGGCTATTAGTTAGATTTCACGTTCAATCAGTAAGCCTGTGGTACTATCAGGGTCGAGCCGTTCTATCCGTAATATAACCAGCCACTGGTTAATACAGTGTGACTCTACCACTACGTATTTATCTTATCTTTTATTTATTCTCCATTTTCTTTTATAATTTAAAGTATTTACATTACCTCCGCAACTAATCTCTCTCATTACGAGTAAGTTATAAAGATTAAGTTTTAGGTCATTTAACTAGTTTTTATCATTTTACAAATACATTTAACAAATATTTTTAATTTACGGCATTGTCAGAAAAAAATTTTTAAATTCGTTCCATATTTTTATAAGTCTAATTATCATCCTAACACTGGGTACTTGACAAATATAAACCTTTAATTTAATCCTGACGTAATCTTATGCTTTATTAGTCCTTATGCTAACTAGGTGAACGATATTTACATTATTTATCTTAAGTACATAAATATCTTCGTTATTAACATCAAAGCATTCGTTATCTTTATTGTTATGCATTAATCGTAATAATAAGTATAGGTAAATTACCTTATTAAAGTCACTTCAAATTTTTTTCATCACCATGACAACCCTACAATCAGTTACACAAGTTTGAACACTTGAATAAGTTAAGTAATTCTTCACTAGCTCTTACTCTCTTCACAATAGAGACGTGTTTAGATCTATCGACTTCTTCAACCGCGTAGAAATATCTACCGCTGACTGTACTTAATGTTACCAGTTGCTTATTTTCGGCGACAGCTGATAATAATGTGTAAATAAATATCTTGTTTTATCGTAACAACATAGCAAAGAGTAACGAAGCCATATGATTTAATTAGACTACTCGCTGCGCCCGCGACTTCATTCGCATGAATTCGAATGACAGAGTCTAGTCGATTTACTTAGTCATAAAAATAATTGAGAATTGTTAATATTGTTTTATGGGCATGTTTTATCAGGATTGTATTGTATGCTATTACTGGCAACCCGCACTAGTTTCGCTCGCGTACAATTAAGTTGCAGTTTATAAAAATCTTCCGTATTAAAACCTCTAAATGACAGTGGAAACCGTATCAAAATCCGTTGCGTGATTTAAAAGGAATAAGTCTAGAGGAGAAGTCTTTGCCCAGCAGTGGGACACTCAACAAGACTACAAAAAAAAAGCAGCCGAAGAAATGAGGATAGAGAGGAACGGACTTTATTTTTACTATGTGAAGATAAAGAAGCCTAGACAGGGTGTATATTTTGGCCACCAAATTTCGTTTAAATCCACAAAATGTAACGCGTTAATTTAAACCGTTTCTCTATTTGATATCATAACAGTCAAAATATATGTTTAGTAGTAGATTACTTACATTGAAACTCGCTACCTGTAACAGTAGAAACTTTAAGATAGTTTTTTTTTATGCTTTCCAAATACCCCTTGTCTTAGATTATCTATATTCGTTAATATTTACATCGTAAAGGTGTAAAAATACTGGAAGCGGAAAGCTATACAACTCTTAAGTTACAATGACGTCACTAAATCCTGCCCTTGGAAGGCCGTGAAGGCCAAACTACTATTTAACTTGTAGAATAAAATACATAATTATAGCTTTCTTTCAAAAACATACCTTGATTACACCAATTTTCGGTCGATTCGCAAGCCAACTATGTTTAACAACTTTATTTGCTAATAGGTTTTCTTTACCCAATACTTTTTTAGCCGTCAGTTTAACGAGTGTACTTAAATGTATGTAGGTATGGCTATTTCTTGGTATCGTTGTTGGATTCATCTGGATTGTGGAAGTGACATAGGCTATTATTAGGGCATCTGAGAATAAAATGAGAGAGGATTCGTTAAGTATGTCGAAAATATGGGTTTCAAATACCATTTTCGTACAAACTACGAAAAACTTGGTCCAACGCTGCAACGTTACCAAAACTAAAACATTTGGAAATAACTTAATTATCACACAAAGAACAAACCAATCAACCAATGTGTGCTTCGTGCTGGTCCAATATGTTTGGGATTTTTGTTTGTCCCCGCCTTAAGACACATGTAAGATTTATTTAAAAGGCATTAATTTTGTTACTTTCTACATTGTTCAGTCTTTTTTGGATTATAAGGCCCACTAATAATCTTGCTCGATAATCCTGCCACTAAGCAGCCGTGCTTGCACTGTTATGTTTCGGCGTGGAGAGTAAGACAGCTACAATAACAGGCACAAGACTCATTTCGCGTTTGCCTTCCTATGTTGTATAAAAAAAACAGTTTTATAAAACTACTAAACTTATAGTAATAAATTAATTCTACGTCTTCATTGTTTTATTAAATCTTAATATAATTTCTCAGTAATTTACGAAGTTTTTATGAGTAATTAGTGGTAAAACAATATTACAACTTTTTGGCCTCCTTTTTTCCAACCTACGTGTTCCGTAAAAGACTTTGATGTGTATTTAAACATGAGTGAGCGTGGAAATTTATAACAGCCCATTAATGAGACTATTAACTCCGGCATGTTTTTTCCCGCGTTAAATTTCGATAATTATATATCAATATCCATTACTTGCTTACATTGTAGGAAAATTAATTAAATCTCAATTAAGGTGAGTTTGTACTAACCCTCCTATTTATAGGCAGCGATTTAATTGTTGACACTCAGAATAGGCGATACATTTTAATGTTGCCTTAGTCCGTACAATGCAGAGCTCGAGTCAAGTCGCTCTAGTCAGGGCCGCTTTAACGGGTCTTAGGTGAGGTTATCAAACAATAGTAGCTAACCGACTTTACTAAGTACATTTAATTTCACGCGTTAATATTTTTATGTTTCATTCAAAGTGTCAATTTTGCCATTCGAGCTTCGAATATCATCAACATAAATGGGAGGCTCTACACACATCCCCTTAAAAGAAGTGGTTGGCTAATTAGAGAAATCTTCTAATTTTAATTTCACAACGTACTCACTGAAACAGTGCCTTATTCCGCAACGTAGCGTGTTGAAATTGAGGCCCTAATTATTAATTGCCAAAAACAATACAGTTTGTTTGTATAGCCTGCTGAATGCGGTCGGAGGGGCGGTTGGGAGAGTGAGCAATTATTCGTTCCCCGATGGATTCATGTTCGGTGTTGCCACTGCCGCGTACCAAATTGAGGGTGCGTGGAATGAAGATGGTAAGTGGAAAGAATACGGCCTGGCCCCTATTTCACAAAACTAACGTCAGGTGAGAGCGACAATTCAGAGTTCATTACGTATCTTCTACTTTAGCTATTGTATTGCCAACACAAAAACTCTTCGTGTTAGCCATGTATGACGAATTGTCATTGTAACATGTCACCAGTCAGTTTCGTGAAATAGCCGCCTAGAGTATTTACTACAACAGTTTCGTTGCGTAGTTATTCATAACACATCGGTGGTAAAATCTTATTTGTACCTAGTTTTGTTACCCAATAGAAAGAGCGATATTTGTTTTATATGAGTACGTAGTTGTATATTTTTAATAAAATTCTAACCTTTAACTAAAGTATGGGTTTTTTTACAATGGTTCATTCAATAATTAAGAGTTTTAGATAGAGAAGTCAATCTTTTCACCGCCACGTGAAAAACAAATGTCTTCATTCTAATCTTATGCCTATTTTTGTAAATAATGCAGTTGTGTGTTGAACCTTATCCGAATACACGTAGCTTGCTTTTATATTTTCACACGTTGATGAATATATTCATCATTGACGCTAAACTGAACCTATAGTGACGGATATATCCGTCTTTGGCGTTGTAAACTCTAAATAAATGATACTAAAACCACATCTCCCTATGCAACACTCGTTGCGGGACGTTGACTCAACTTATTAAAGGCTGGGCTTTTTCAGAACCATGTCACAATGAATCATCACTATGACAGTTTGGCATTTGTTGTAAAAAGTGACCTAGAAACAAATTGGTTGACTGTAATCTAACGCGTACGCGTATTTTCAAAAAAAAAACCATAATATTATCTAAAAGGATAAATAATAACACTTAAAAATATTGACTGCGCTAGAATTGATTTCACAACCCGAATGGTTTTCTATTTATAGATACATATGTAGTTAGGAGACATTCTACAGGTAGTTACTCAAAAATGACCACCAGTAAACTAAGTATTTATTTATTTATGACTTTTTATTCATGCCATAGAAAATAAACTGCACAATTATAACATATTTTTTATCGTCTATAATAAGGAAACATTTATGTTCTAATTACGGTTAACAGGTGTGTATTTAATTCCCTTATAAAAATGTATTTCTACACTAAAACGAACATTTCCGTATAGCGTAATACAACGATTTAAATACGGATAAAATAGTCTTGTAATGGTTAGTTAATGGCATAGTCGTCTTTTTATTATATAGTTATATTATATATATATAGTTTACTGGCACTGAAGGTAACTTGCAACATAAAAACATGGACCATTCACTATTACTGCTTTCCGAGACCAATTATCTAAGAATAAAACAAAACAAAATATTTTTCTACTGTACTGTAAAATGTAGTGTCAAATGAATCCTATGATATTTTTAACGTGTAAAATGTTACTTGTTATACGCGGCGTGACTCGCCGACTATAAAGGCGCAAAAAAATCTATCCATGGACTTCTGAAAGCCTTTATACCCCATAGAACATTTAAATGCAAAGCCAAAAATTTCCAACTTACTACCTGCCAATCTTCTTTTCCATCTAACTCATAAAGCTCCTACTTTATAAGTAACTTGGAAAAAACAGTTAATTTCATTTGCCCTGTCGGAAATACAATCAATCATTATCGTTAATTAAGTGTTCGCTTTAGATTTCCCTAATAAGAAAAGTTTAGAAATAATCCATTTCGTGGTTTATTTTATCCTTTCTTTGCCTTTGAATTATCTTACTAAAATTATACGTAAACATTCCAAACCACATTTTTTTAATCAAATAGGAAGGCAAACAACCAAGTGGGAAGATTATTCAAAAATTACACAAACCTATTTATTTTCATTTATTTATTTTATTTTATGAAATAGGAAGGCAAAAAAGCAAGTGGGTCATGGCCTTAACTATAAAAAAAACCACAAGCTGCATTATACGTCACTTTCTTTAGTAATCCTTCGCTAAAATCCGCTTTATCAAAATCTGTTTATTTTCTATACAACAATGTAACACCTTGTAAAACAGAAGAGTTAGCGAAAGATATATTTTGTTGTTATGTATGTATCGTTATGAAATGCCGACCGATCATCTGTCGACCTTCATGAAGCAGGAATTCTGGCCGAAGGGAGTCACTTTCCGTCGTTTTCGCGGACGGTAGCTGGACACCCCGAAACTAGGTCACACGTCGCCGAAGTAAGGTATTTGTTCTATGGGCCTACGTAGCCTGAAATAAATGGTTTTATTCTATTCTAATGCATAAATACAATATCCATAATTATACTAAATTAAATACATAATACTTACATAAAAATAAATAAACACTCAGAAGTCAAAGAAGTAGAAGGAAACGAACTTAAGGACACCAACTTAATGATTTGTAAGCTATGTAAAACTGTAAATTATATTTATATATTTAATATTCCTCTTTCATGGACGTGCCATGAATTCCTCAAGCTACGTAGTTATTATCTACCGCGTTAATTTATAATTCTCTATTTGACACTATCAACTGGCTTATTGAAATAATCAATATTTTCAATTCAATTAAATTCAATTTGTTTTTCATTACAAAAGTGCATTTAAGTATATTTTGTTAGATACTAGTTATATGTAGTTGTGATGGTACAAATTTTCAGACTAGATCTAAGAATACTTGAATCATTTTATACAAGCTTTTTTCTTGCTGGAACTTTTACATCGGAACTAAATACGACACATACCTACCAAAGCATTAATTAATGTAAGTACCTATGTTAAAGTTTACGATACACATATATTTATTCATGACCATCATTTAATTTAAGAGCTTAGCTCTTGTCAGTGCAGTAACTGCCATTTCTCTGTATCTCCTGCCAAAGACCTGACTTCGTGATACGACATGACATTAACTTTCTCCTTTACATGAGCAAAGTAGTTTCGTCTAGGTTTTCCTCTTTCTCTTTTTCCTTCCCCATATATTTATTACATATGTAAAATAACGATAGAACCATTTCGGCGACAAGACTGAGTAGCCTCATTACATTGTCATTTCCAATGTCACGACATCCTTCGGCCAGAAGGCTGCTGGTTTTAAAGGCTGTATCAAAAGTTAAAAACTGAGGCCATCTTGGACTTGATATTATTACGCGAACTAAAGCGACAAGGTTGTAACGGTATTAGTAACTAAGCAAAACTAATGGGAACTAACACGCCCATTAATAAACGAAACAGCAATTTTAGTATTGTGGAACATTAGGTCGTTTAGTGTTTGCGCAGCTTGATCATTTAATAGACTGATAATGTGAGAATAACCCAACGAATACAAAATGTGTGCTCATGTTATTGGGGGTATACCGCCGGGGCCTCATTTTTATAATTTTAAATAGTAGAAAGTTTATTTTAGGTCATAGATATTAACCTTGTTATTCATAAAAAAGTTAACAATCTTTTAAGGCTAAAAAATGTTTTGCCCTTTCATTTGAAGGCAAACATCACAATGACAGATAAAGACATAAAACATGTTAACTAACAAACTTTTATGCAGCGTTTATGAATAAGGGGGTAAGTGTTTGAATGGTTTATGTTCCTATTTACATTTTGTTAAATAAAAGAGTGTAGGTATTTAAAAAAATGTGCTTAGAATATTGCGTAAGTTGTTATCATAAAGTAGGTCAAAGGTAACGTGCAAAATTTTGCATATTGTGACTTTGTTATAAAAATTTCGTCATGTTTTTGTATTAAATTAGTAGCATTTGTGTTTGAATAAAATTACCTTAGATGATTGGTACTACTATCAGGGTTTTCTTGATTTGTTATTCATTAGGTCAGTAGGACATTCCAAACCTAGATAAAGTTATTCAAGTTAATTTATTCTTAAACCTGTTACACATTCTTATCGTTTTTCACGTCTCATGGTAACTTTTTGTTACGTGATATATTTTATTTGCTTACCTTTGCCTGTTTAGCGTGTATTTAAATTTCTGCACTGCATTCATTACATTGGCTGTTTTTTACTATTTCTTTCTCCGAAGGTTATCTGATAATTTGGCAAGGAGCAGCACAAATAAAAGAAGAAATACAAAAACCACACATTTGTAGTAACATCTTTAAAAACAAATTTAGTTTGTTGTATTGTAGCTACTCCTAGCGAAACCCTCGGTGCGCGACTCGCACTTGGCCGGTTTTTGTTAAACAGTGACGATGTATTTTAATCTTTAATGTAATTATAATGATTTGGTTGGTTAGAGCAAAGACTAAATGTGAACAACTGTACCTATGGACACTCTCTAAATCTTAAAGCTGTAATCTCGCAACGTCCGAGCAATCTTCATGTTTGTTTAGTCTCTGCCTTCAGAAAGTCAAAGAGAAGGCATGGAATAGAAGAAGTATATCGATTTCTCCAACGATGAGAGAGTATAAATAGATTTAGAAGGTGTACGTGTAAGTGGACTAGCACTGGTCTAATCCACCAATCAAAGCCACTGCTTGATTTATAAGCTTAGTTTAATATTTTTTAATAACGTAAAGATACGGCTACGGGTAGGCATCGCGAGAGGGGTAGACCATACTCTCCTTCACACTGTACCCTTACGTTGTTACTCCGTCAAGTGACCGAATTTGCATAGATGTGTGTTCTACTGTACATCCCCACAAAATCCACAAAAAAACCGATTAGGCTCCTAAAACCATTTTTTTGGTTGGTTCTTCCGCGATTTCCTTCCAGCGCGTGCGCACTGTTTTTATCTCTCTACGTTTCCCATTTGGTGACTCGCAAGCACAATTTCCTCGCTTTTTCTTTAAAAAAGAAATAAAGATATATTATATAATAACTTTACAGGTAAAGGAGAGAGTATGTGGGACACGTTTCTTCACAAGAATCCCGACTATACACCGGATCGGTCCAACGCGGATGTCGCGACGGACTCTTACCACAAGTATATGGACGACATCGCGATCGTTAAGGAGCTGGGAGTGGAGTACTATCGACTCTCGATATCATGGCCAAGGTAAACCTAGCTCTACCTCGTATACCGTAATGGGCGAAATGGGTTCTAACTACACTTATGATTATCCAGCTTAATGATGCCGGTAATTAGCTTATCATCATCATCTTGATTTTACAAAATTAAATGACCACATTTTAAAATTGATAATCGAATTGGAACTCACATTGGTCACCCGTCTCTTTCTCTCTCTCCCCTCTCCCCTCCCTCCCTCTCTCTCTTTCAAGTTTGTTTTTTATTCTGGGTACACTTATAATTACGCATTACATTGGTTATGGTCTAAACTGTACAAAGAAGTCATGCGTTAGTATTGATTACTTTTTTTAAATTGAGATTAAAATGGTCATTGTAGAGTTCATATGCGCACAGTGCGCTTTTCTATGAAAAAGTGCTAGTATAGTGTGTCGTTATTTTATTTCAATTTTTAACTTACAAGCTAACAAAACAAGTATAAATGAGTCTTTAAAAACAATCTACATTGTAGACAATATTTTGCATTCACTCTTAATTTTCAATTTAGCTCATCCCTTGTAAATAAAAAACTCATTTGTAAAGTTTCGCCTTAATTGACAAACACACAAACAAACTGCATATTAAATAAAAACTTGTAAAGAAATCAAATCTACTTAACGTTCCAAGCTTTCAACAATCCAGTTCCGCCGGACAACTGATTTTAACAATGACAAATTTATCTGTACAGGTTGCTACCAAACGGTACGGACAACAACATAAGCAAAGCTGGCGTAAGATACTATCGCAAAGTGATAAAGGCGCTCCAGAAAGCCAACGTAACACCCGTCGTAACTTTGTTCCATTGGGACCTGCCGACACCTCTCATGGATTTGGGCGGTTGGGCTAATCCCATCATGGTGAATTACTTTAGAGATTACGCGAGGGTTGTCTTCAACCTATTCGGCGACGTTGTTAAAATATGGACCACCATGAATGAGCCGCATCAACACTGTTATAACGTAAGTTTTCTTTAACCATAAGCTGGCGAATGTTTTATTCTCTTCTAGTTTTACAGTTTATAAATCTTCCAGTTGCCATCAGATACATCGAATGAGGCAATGCGCTCATAATATTTTAAATAGTTCGTATACAGTAGAGAACAGGGCTGTGTTAAGAGGAGTGTGAACCCAGCCCGAAAAAGCGCTCCCCATACAAACGGCGATAACGTTTTCCACCCTCTAAACCTTAACCAATGTCAATGATGTTTTGGTATGTTGTTATTATGCCTAGAAACTAGGTTTGTATGTTTTGATTTTTTTAATATTCTTCATAGATTTGACAGTATTTGCATTTTAGGATTTTCATACAAAACATATAATCGACAATATATTTGAAACTTTTAAGAATATTAAAAAAATCAAAACATACAAACCTAGTTCTAAGGCATAATGACAACATATCAAAAAATCATGGCTATGGTAGTAGGTTTAGAGGGTGGAAAACGTTATCGCCGTTTATATGGAGAGCGCTGGGTTCACACTTCTCTTAATGACTAACGCTGGAATCTATAAAATTACCCTCCGATGTATTTTTTGGTAATTTTATAGATTCCAGCGTTAGTTTACGGATTGTACGTCTTAACGAATTGGAGCAAATTACCTTTCTCGGAGTTGTTATTGGTTGGCTTGGCAACTAGACGTTATATTTCCAGATAAATTGAAGAGAAATTAAAGCCTGCTTAGTCTTCATTTTTCATTCCAACTTCAACCCCTCGCAGTTTTTTGTGTTGATTTTTTCTTAGTTAATTTAAAATCTAGACATTACATTGATACGTTGCATCTTATTATATTTGCAAAATGTTACTTAAATCAAACATGTTATCAAGACAAGACAAGACAAGACAAATACTCTTTTTTGAAAACCACACGGAATATAGATAACAAACATTAATTAAAAAAACAAATCATCATGATCATTTATCATTCGTAAATCATAAAGTGCGTTGCATGCTTGTATGAAAACTCGAGTTAAAGCGAGATTACAGAGAGTCCTAACCGACTTATACAGGTACGTAAGAAATATTTACGTTGCTAAATAGATGCTTTACCTATTTGTATAGCGTATTATACGTGGTATTGCATCAAGATCAGATCAATACCTTTCAAGGTGATCACGGCAATAAAACCTGCTAAAGATTATATGATTAGCCGATTAAAACGTAATTGCCCTTCTGAATATCATTATTAGAAGCGATCGAATCCAATCATAAATTACGTGGGTACGATCGTTTGTTCCAAATTAGGGCCTCTCGAATTAACGGCAGCGCGCGCTTTGTGCTTCCTAACTTACGAGCCCTTAACACAGCCGAAACGGCCGCATAGAAATTTATGCTTCAATGTTAAAAACGCCTACACAATTGCTGCGTGTAATGTCGTATTTTTAAATTTCACGTGTAAGAACTGAGAACCCTGGATCATATGGTCTGACAACCGGATAGCTTAGCTATTAGTGTCCCTGACAACGAAGCTGGAGATCTCGGATTTGAATCCCGATAGGATGATATGATGAATATGAATGTTTGTACTCGGGTCATGGATGTTAAATAAATATTTAAGTAAGCATGTGTTTATGTATTGAAGTACGCGTATATCCGTTGTCTAGTACTGATAGCACAAACAGCTTTAGTTGGTTAATTTGGGACTAGATCAATTGGTGTAAATTGTCCCAAAATATTTATATAATTGTGCTATCTTGTGTCCTTCTGCCTGTTAACGTAGCTTGGAACCAATACACAAGAGCAAAGGCTCTCTTTTCCGTTAATAAAAACTTTAAAATCGCCAATTCAAACTAAGTAGAAGTCAAAATTCCACAGTTTAGACTACGTCCAAAAAGTTTATGCTATTATATAATTCTGTAGCATAACTACCATCCACCATAACGAAATGATCACCAAAATATATCTTGAAAAAAGTGTTTGAGACAAATTAAAAGTGTACTAAATAATTATTTTATTGTTGTTTTAGGGTTATGGAAGTGACTATTTCGCACCAGCACTTAAATCTCATGGAGTGGGCGAATACCTATGCAACCATTACGTGTTACTAGCACACGCTGCGGCGTACCATCTCTATGACCAAGAATTTAGACCCCATCAAAAAGGTAAGTATACATAAGAAACTTAAGTAAAGCCCCTCTGGCATTTAGTACCTAGTGGACAAAACTGATATGGAGCTTATGCCATTTTTCGAACTTAGTCATTTTTTTTGTCTACACGGACACGTTACTTTTACTACTACATGCACTGGGTTATTTGAGTTTTTTATCTATTACTCATACTTTCTCAAACATCGTCGCAAATGTTCACCTTACTCAACAAAAAAGAGCATCAATAAAGTTTACATTTAAAAGAAACTGTAAATTACGAGTTGAAGTGAAGAAAATGCAAGGAGATTTGTAACTCTCGTCAGCGGTGCTTCCAAATAGTTTTGAAATCAGGCCTTTCAAAAAAGGGTTTACATTTCCTTTGAAAGCCGGCATCGGACTAGCGACTCTATGGGGTTGCTGGTGCTGTTGGGCGGTAATCACAACACATTAGGTGACCTGATTGTCCATTTCCTTCCCTCTTACTTTAAAAAAAATGTTTTCTACTATCTCGGAAAAAATATAATTACCGTTTACCTGATAAAATAAAATATAATTTTTAAAACAGTGGAATATTTTTTTGTTTTTGAGAAAAGTATTAAATATACTTCGGCAGAAATGGCAGTTACTTTGTCTGACTTAGACTATAGAAGGACTCGCTAATGGGTCGTTCCATACTCGTGTGGCGACAACTTTCTACCCAACCTCCGTTGTAAAGTGCTATTTAAAACCATTAACGAAAGGTTTCAAATCTATATGTTTAATGTGAAATTTGATTTTGCAGGTAAAATTGGTATTACGCTCGATGCGTTCTGGGCGGAACCGAAAAATAAAACGAAACCAGAAGATATAGAGGCAGCTGAACGATATCTTCAAATGCACGTCGGTACCAAGGAGTTTCCTAATGCAATATATTTTATAAACTCTAAGTAAATTTTTAATCTTTCTTATTTTTCTCCTTTACAATAGCTAGGACTTTTTGCGCATCCCATTTACTCCAAGGAAGGCGATTATCCTGACCTCATACGCGAAAGAGTTGATTCGATAAGTCTGCACCAAGGATACACCAGGTCACGACTGCCATCATTTACACCAGAAGAGGTTCTTAAAATATTTTTACTACTATTATATTAATAAAACGTTGCAAAATATGCGCCACTTACAGTATTACTTAGCAATGTTAAAGTTTAACGAACTTGCCCGTGTATTAAAAATCATTAAGTAGTTAGTTAAGAATGAAACATGTAAGTTTATACCTAAATATTATCGCTGAGATCTAACAAACGATATTTGGCACTTGTCTATTGACGTTTGTAGTGACGAGGCTAAGGCGTGTTGATTTACGTATCTACCGATTATCGACTAAGGGTGGCAGGTTAATGCAATCGATTATAGTGACGATTTTTAAAAATATTTTTATCTGAGTTACGACGATGAACCTCGTGCAGGTTCCGCCCGGATTGGTACCATAATCTGGTATTGCTTCGGTCAGAAATCTATGCTTTGAAAATTCAAAATTCGCTTTTTAGTGAGTCTGGTTGTTTATTTAAGTTACACGCCTATTGTCAATTGCTCACCACCCTTTACAAAATATTGGTTTTCCCAAGGGACGTTAATTCTTGAGGAGTTTTCCTGGAGTGCGATTTTTGAATCTCACCGGGTGACTAAAGCTCACCAAGCTGGCCGTTTTTCATATAGATTTGGTCATTTTTGTGAGCTTTAGTCACCTGGTAAGATTCAAAAATTGCACCTCTTCACCATCAGCCTCATTTAACCAAATGCATTGCAATGAGCATAATTGCCTTAGCAACTATTTTAAATTAACCGCGCGTATCGCCACCCGTAAAATACTTATTATTGAGTGGTTCCGGAGGCCGTCTGTATTCACCATCAGTTCCAGTTTTCCAATAGCAAAAGTACAAGTTACTATAAAAATATCCAAATCGCTACAGGTGTGCATATATCTTTTAAGATTTCCCTCGATTTCTCCAGGATCCCACCATCAGATGGTGACCTGATGACAATGGAACCAACTTGAAAGTATACCCTTTCAAACAAAACAAGAATTTTTCAAATCGGTCCAGGAATCGCGTAATCGCGGAACATACTCCTCCTTTTTTTGAAGTCGGTTAAAAAGGGCGCGTTCTTAGTCATGGGGATTTTTTTGGTCTATTTTAATGTTTGACTTAATGTTTTGATATCTTATTGATTTTGTAATAAATTAATCGATTTCATCAAATTTACGAAAATGTTATCTGAATCGAAACGAAGAAATTGGTCACTACACTAAGTTTAAGAAAAAAAAGACTTAATATGTAACTGTTTACGTGTTGAGTTGTTAGTATGAAATAGTTTGTTATTACGATAGAAATAAATGTAACAACCACTTAGTTGGACCTCAAAAGAGCATATACATAGCTTTTAGGTATCTGTGAAGCTCAAAAGCTGTTGAATATTTTATTTATAATTTCAATGGATAATGCACATTTACGTTATATGGGTGTTGTCATGTGTCAAATGATGGGTCTTACAAATATACTTCTATAGTAACGATATTAAAAACCCAACCAGGAATATATAAATCCTGTTTTAAGAGCACCACATATGTGGCGAGGGTTTTATATTCCTGTTCGGATTTTAAACGATAACGTAAATATAACTCAGTATTTTGAAGATGAGAAACAATCTTGATAAGTATTTTTGCAAAAAGTGTCATTTTCAAATATACAAAAGATGTGAAAATAAAGTTAACTCATGTCATTTTATTGTGATTTTATTGTAAAATCAAGATTGTTTACGTCATTACTCATTCTAAAAATACAGAAATAAGTACTGCATTATTGAATAATGTTCGCGAAAACTACCATTTTACGAGAATGTGCTGGACTAAGTCATTTTGCAAGAAGGGATCTGCGGAAGTTGCGCGTTTGGTCTTTCAATATTGTTTCGTTATTGTTTTTTTATATTGCCCTTCGTAAATAAATGAAAGCCTGTTCACTATTTAATGTTAAACTTTATTTTTAGGTGAACGCTTTAAGGGGCAGTTCTGATTTCTTTGGATTGAATCACTACACGACGTTTATAATGTCTCCGTCAACTTCAGAAAAGGAGTGGTTGGTACCTTCAATGGACTATGACACGGGCGTCAAGTTAGAGCAGGATCCAAAATGGCCGAAACCCGGTGCTGAATGGTTTTCGGTAAGTAATTCTTACCGTACATGTAACGCAGCGAAAATTGAGGTGAACGATTACACCCACGACTAAAAACGTAAAACAAAACAAAAATGCACACGATATGCAGCAGTGTGCATGACCTGAATGCGCGTTGCGTTACCGGTAACAGCAAAATTTCGCGCATAGGAGAGTGACATTAGCTTCTGTTTATACGTTATCAAATAATCGTCAATTGACTCATTACACTATTACAAGATTTTTTTAAAAGGAAGTATTTATTTCAATAGTCATTGTACTAAATGAAAAATAAAATTTAAAAAAGCGTACTTAGTTCCCTTAAGGCGGTATTCCCCAGAAGCACAGTGATCTGTTAATAGTCCAAATGATGGAATTTCCCTTTGAACATCAAAATTAGGCAAACTATTGCGTAGGAGCCAATGAACTCAGACTGTGCTATAATTATGATAAGACGAATAAACAGTAAACAGTTAACTTTCGTAGTTTGAACATTTTAATTTTTAACTAGGTATTTAAATAAAAAGGTAAATTTTATTTATTTATTTAAGCTTCTTTGCACAATTTACAAGAACAAACACAGTTGGCGGATTTAATGCCAGTAGGCATTCTCTACCAGTCAACCACACAACATTTCAAAAAAAATTACAAAATTTGTGATTGTTCAGTCCTATTTTTTGTAAATATTTAGATAAATTAATTGCATTGCTATCGGATGGACAAGCAGGCAAGTCAATGAGTAAAGTTACCAAAAAACAACCGCCCAATGTAATAAGGACGCAACGCTTTTATCGCGACTTTAAAAAAATGTGTCTATGTATTTCTGTGCAAGATAATTGTGGACGATCATTATAATAATACTATGCATTATCTACGTAAAATACAGACTACACAAGTATAGGTTGAACTAAGCACAATTTAGTGCCGATAAATCATTATACCACTGTAATAGATTGAGTTTTAAACCAAAACATACGTTTTTTGTTCACGCCATAGACTATCGTGTGGTATCAATATTTCTGAACCGGTAAACTAGAACGGATGAATGCAGTTTTTCGGTGTCCATTATTGTCCAGTATTTTAAAAATGTTGAGCTATTTTTACGAGATTGCTGCATGACTCTATGTATCGATACTAGTATCGAATTATTCTGAATATGGTTTCAATTTTAAAATGGTATGGCAATTATCGAAGCTAAAAATTTTATGTAGAAGTTATTTTTAAAAAAAATATATAAGTCAAGTTTGCTTGGCCATTGTACCCAAACCTTATCCAAATAGGTATTAAATAAACATTGAGAACAGTCATAGGAACAATTTAAGTTGCTTGTAAAAGTACTATACAGTACATAACTCCAAACACTAAGTCCAAATATTTGTCAATTACAAAGTCAAACTTTAGTTTAATCTTTGTGTTTACGATCGTTAAGTATGGAAATTTTGTTATTTATGTTAGCAAGTTTTGGCATTTTCCCGAAGACGGCAAACTTGTGCGGCAAATTAAATATGAAAAATATTTTCCACATCAAATAAACCTATTTTCTTTATAGATAAAAATAAGAGTATCTACGTGTACTTCAAAATTGGGATTAATTTCTTCCACATCACAAAGTAAATCATTTCTAAGAATAAAAACTACACTCTACATAGTTTAATTTAAAAAATAATCTAAACAAAGACTAGGTTCTGCTGAAAATACCATATATACATAAAAAACAAATTAAAGAATACGAGGAAACACACCAAAACAACAACCCAAAATAAAGTAAATAAACAAAATTCTGATGCAAATTGACGTTCCCAATAAAATGACAGATGGCGAAGACTTTTTTTGACAATAAATACAGTTTATAATGAAATTATTGGCTTAATTTCTTGGATTTAATACTCCTTTTCCTGCTTAGTTTTAACAAGATTTTTGTCGGTGAACAAAAGTAGGCACACCTTTATTACTAAGGATATAGGCGCGTCCATAAATCATTATGTGACACATAAACTGTTAAAAAATGAAATATTCCGCAGTTAAAATTTTAAAATAATATCTTAAATTGCTTTATTCTTCTTACAATAAAACACAATAAGAATGCAATAAAAACTAAGTAGCTCTGCTGCAGTAAACTTTATCTAGTCGATATGATTCTCAAATAGTTGCGTAGTCTCTACTATAAAAAAATCTCACTCAACCGCAATATTTGTACCAAAAATTAAATGATAACATTATGATCAAGGCCCAATTTTATAAAGGCAACAAGCGACAGGTGACAGTGACAATTCGGTATAAATTGGTTGCAAATATTATTTTGTGTTTTAATTCACGTTTTCACTTCTATTCTGTGGTCATAAGCACACACCCTTCCTTTTTGTCTGTTTTAATCTCAAGTTTATTCTTGTTCCTTATTTAATTCTACTTCCTTATTCCTTCTTGCTACTAAAACATCGTGATTGCAATTAACAATAACAGCGTAAATACCTACAAGATCAATTAAAATTGGTTAAGGTTTATGTATTATTTATGCGGCACGCTACGACAATAACGATTATTACACAATGTAACATTCAAATCATTCGTAGTAATTTACTAATAGCAAACATGCCATAGTCTTAGACTTCTATGGAGGTATACATAGTCTTTGGTCATAGTAATATTCTTCTCTTGTCACTATTAATAAATAATAATTCAGTTCTTGCTAGTTATCTGGTTAAAACTGCAACACATAATTAGTAGATTGAGTAATGTAGTAATATACGAAACGTCATGTCGAGATATTTATTGGAAACCAAAACAGAATACAAAAATTCGAGAGCACAATGCCGCAAGAACACGAAGGCACGTCAATGTTTTTTTACTCTAAAAATAAGTCATGAATGTCTCCGTTTTAAGGACGTCAATGTCAAACGTCATACGCAATAGGGATGACCCGTAAGTGCTCGGAAATTAGTTACGCCACCAATCGTTAAATTTCCGCCTAACGGTAGTAATATACTCATCAGGAAAACCGCTCAACCTGCTTCAATCATCTGCAATAGGTGGGTAAGAGAAATTGTAATTGGCAGATTAATACGGTTTAATTGCCAAGTACACTCATTTAAAAACAATTGCAAATTAACTGCTAATTAAACTTTTTGCGTGCACCCAAAAGTATTGTAGAGCTTGGATTGGTGTCATGTTTAAATACGTGTTTGTTATTTAAAAAAAAAACGTTATAATAATAATAATGATCGCCTACGATCCTGTTCCACTGTTGAGCAAAGGCCTTCGGATTTTCAGTTCCCTCTATCTTTAGTAACACGTTAATAGCAAAATTATTTGTTATCAGAGTACAATACCAAATTTTAAAAACAAAAACAGAACTTTTGCACTGAAATTTTTGGGATAAACCATGCTTTTATTTATATTCCAGGTATACCCGCCGGGTTTCCGGAACCTCATAAACTGGGTGACCAACCAATATGGAAAAGAAATCCCGATTATCATCACCGAGAACGGCCTCAGTGATTTGGGAGGAATCAACGATTACGACCGCGTTTCATATTACAACGAGTACATGAACCAGATGCTGATGGCCATTCACGACGACGGTTGTAACGTTCAAGGTTATTTTGCATGGACCTTGATGGATGACTTTGAATGGAAGGACGGCTATGTGTAAGTTTTTTCTTAAATCTATAGTATTCCAAAGATAGACAAAGTCATGGTATAACAATGCCAGCTAATCGTTGGACCTACCAGCTGCAGAGAGTGAAGAAACCTGCTCATATCCAAAATGATTTAATGGTGTGTGTTATTCCCAATCCACACTATGCTTGCATGGAAACTGACGACCAAACACTCCTTGTGAGAAAAGCCCAGCAGTGTGACGTATTTAAACTCGGAAAAGGAGTCTTCGAGCAAAGACTTCTTCTATTCTTTATATTTTTCCCTGTACTATGAGCTCTTTAGTACTAGCCAAGTCCAGGGACCGGTCTAAGTATAGCTTTGCGCCAATGATTCGCTGATAGCATTTGTTAAGTAAACAAATAACATCGCGACACTTTGGTCTAGTTTTAGGAACTTATTGCAATAGAGAACTTAAGACACAAGGAGTTTGGTCCGTTTCTCAGTTGTGTTAGCTCCAATAAAAGAAGCTGGCGGTTAACCTTCAGGATTGAAGAGGCACCAGAAGAAGAAGAGATCAGTTATGAAGAAATAATCTTACAACTAAGCCAAACTAATGTTAACGGGTTGATTGGTCGGGTCTATTACGAACTTATTCTAAAAACAAATACGATAGCCAGAGTAGTGGAAGATAGCACTACTGGCCTGGTAAACAATTCTGGCCGCTGAATGCAAATGAATTGATATGAGTGCAGGATACGAATGCATGAATTTTTAAATACTTGACACCAAAAAAGGGTCGCAGTTTTATTTTGAAAACATTAAAACAGTTGAGCAATGAAATGGTCTTCGTGAAACTTTTTTGATTTGCATTTTTTTGTAGATATTTGGGTTTTAGATGGTCAAACTCACTTCTATTAAATACCTTATTGGGCGAAATTATCCCTCTTAGGAATCGCTTCCATCAAACCCATAAAATAAAAATGATCAATTAAGTAGGTAATAATGAGTAACTGTTTGTGTTAAAACGCTACTCATAAATTTATAACAACAATTATGTTTGTAATTACAAAGTAATTAGGTTTATCCAGTTGTAATTGAAACTGACGTGTTTCACGACTTTGTATCATTCATTAATGAATGAACAAAACTGCTATAGGTTTGTTTGCATTTTGGATGGGAATTGATAGCAAACGATGGATGGAAGGATAGGGATTGAAGACAAAGGTTTTATTGAATGCAAAATAATGAAAACCGGATCATATTGACAACCTGATACCTGTGTACTTGTATAGTGGTTAAAGACCCTGATTATTGACTAGGTACTGATGATAATTACGTTTGATTTACTTTTTTGTTTCAGGTCTAAGTTTGGTTTATACCACGTGGATTTTGATAGTCCAGAAAAGACTCGCACTCCAAAGTTGTCAGCGATCAACTATCGCGAGATAGTGCGCACGCGACGCATTAACTTCGATTTCATTGTAAATCCATCATGGCCGACACAGATTAATCAATTATAAAATTAAAATCAAAATATTGTACATAATTATTTCATAAAATTAATGTTATAATTTATAATGTATTTTTATTTAGCTTTGGCCAATACGATCTCGACGTTACCGCATTTTTTAAAGATCATTTTGTATTTACGAGGACCTATATGGCACAGTGGCACATGTGTCTGCTTACTGTGCAAGAGGTCCCGGGTTCAAATCCTGGTATGGGCAAATATTTGTGTGACGAATACGAATGTTTGTACCTGAGTCATGGATGTTATTTGTATTTAAGTATGTATTTATCTATATATATGTATGTTTATCCGTTGTCTAGTACCCATAACACAATGTTTGCTTAGTTTGGGACTAGGGCAATTGGTGTAAGTTGTCCCAAGACATTTATTTATTTATTTATTTCCGTCTTCGAATAGACGCTAACATTTATCTCAGGTTTTATACATATAGTGTTTAACCTGCATCTCTTTCGCACAATGGCATATACGAGAAAAGACTTATATGTTTGTCCCTTGTTTTGTTTATTTGTTAATACGTGGGGTGTGTTTCTTTTTGTTTCAGCATTAATTTAGACTGAAATGAACTCCCACGTGTACGTAGTTAAGTAGCAAATTTGGCCTATTTACGAGGGTCTCGGTTTAGGGTCGGACAACTAAAATAAAAAACTTTTATTATATTCATTAATTTTCCTTAAGACTGTCTCGCAGTAAGGAAACAATTTGTGTATTTCCGTAACTATACATACCTATATTTACAATGCATGTAAATAAACAGTAGAATTAAACGTGTTAATTATAACTATAAATACTTACTTAGGTAAGTACAAACAAAGAAAAAAAATTGGTGAAATCAATAATTTTATTAAATAAAGACAGATATGCGTGCAAATAAAATCTAAATTGACCAAGTTCTAAAACTCATTTGCAGGCTTCGTCTACAGATTTTCAAATACACAAATTCGAATCTACTAAATTATCACAATTATTTGAACTATATTACATGTGGAACCATAATTACTATATCGGAATGGAAGGTATTAAAAAAAACAATAACTTATTTACGAAATTTTAATAATAAGGAATAAACATAACCAAAACACAAAGTATGAACCAGAATGCATGTCTCAGACTCAATCTGATACTGCATACAATTTGTTTCTCGTGACCGGTCGACCTCAAATGGACCAGGAACTGGGTTTGCACAATATTGACATAGCAATAACAAACCTGCTTTGCAAAGAACGGTAAACAATAATAAAATAAAAATGCGCTTACTGGTTGATGATCTTTTATTATTGATAAAAAAAATGTAGTCTGAATCGATGCCAATGAATAAAGACTTTGACTAAGAGTTGATGTAGTTTATATACAGGGTGGAAACGATAAGTGATCTCACTCAATTATTACTAAACTATACATGATATCCAAAACTGGTTACTGATCTTGAAAGTGCTTCACGAGCTCTCAGATTACAGAATAAGCTGGATCTATCTGAAAATTCAAAGTTGCCAGCTTCCATCCATACATTTAGTACAGCCACAAAGATACTATTTTATTATTAAAGCACTTGAAAAGATATTATGCACTTATTAATAACTAGATTTGTATTGTGTCTGTATTCATAATTGCGATAGATAGTAGATACATACACTGGTTTCCACTTCACACCATATCTTCCCTCTCTACTATAAAGATTATTTAATTATAAATTAAAATGTATGTATGGATTTATGGCATGCTGTAATCGCAGTAGAACATGTTGTTGCTATATCTCACACCTGAATACCACATTATAATTTATGTTTACACATGTTCGGCACTTTAATAAATACCCATTCACTTCATTTCATTTAGATACACTTATAAATATTGGCACATTATCAAAACTGTAATAAATACGAACAAATAGATCTTTTGAGTTAATTTTTCATGTACTATTTAAGAGAATAATCATGTTTGTAAAAACAATAAAATAATGTAAGTTTTGATCCAAAAATGACAATTGAAATAAGTAAAAAAAAATTTTTTTTGGATTCATGATTTTATGTGAACTTTTATATAATTAAATTGCTTTTAGATCTCCATACACATGCAATATTTCAAGTCAACCTGGAAGTGGATCAAAAGCCACCTGCAAGATTTCACCCAAACACACAAACAAATAACTAAAGGTTTTTACAAAACAGCTGTACGTTTCAATTTGTCGGACGCGGTTGTTGCAGTCGTCCAACCGCCGACAATTAGTAACACGTGCTGATCGTAAATTCTCATTAAGTAGGTACCACAATAATAATTAATTATCCGTGTCACTGGTTTTATTCATTTAAGTTTACCATTTAAAAGTAAGTGGTAACTGTCGCTGAGTAATATTCAAAGTTACAGAACAAAGTAGGGAGAAAGGATATTTAGTTTGGTGACACGTGGATTTGCTAAGGTTGTGTGTTTTTTTAATTTGGTCATAGAATAAATAATAGTACTAACGTACAGAAACTTCTCTTTTTCGACCACCATTAAACGAATTCCAACTTTATGCTCAGGCACAAAAAGTTCGTATTACTTCATAAACATTCGCCAGGCGGCATGCGTCAAAAGGAATGCGCCGCCCGCGCCCGCCTTCCACCCGCAATGCCCTACCCAGTATTATAGTAAGCAGCCCAACCCTAGCGGTGCGCCAGGGCATTGCCTGCTTACTATAATACGGCGGTAACATTTTACACCCTCTAAACCTTAACCTATGACAATGATTTTTTGGTATGTGGTCATTATGCCCTAGAACTAGGTTTCTATGTTTTGATTTTTTTAATTTTCTTCATAGATTTGACAATCTTTGCATTTTACGAATTTCATACAAAACAATAAACCGTCGAATATTTAAAAAATCAAAACATACAAACCTAGTTCTAGAGCATAATGACAACATACAAAAAAATCATGGCTATAGGTTAAGGTTAAGAGGGTGGAAAACGTTATCGCCGTTTGTATGGAGAGCGCTGGGTTCACACTCCCCTTAACGCCAATATATTTTTGTGAGGTTGACTGTATGGATGTTGGCGCTTGAGACTGTACCTTCTGTCCTGTTCCCGTAATTAAACGGCGTGGGTGTTAAGAATTCCTTTCTAACCCTCAACTGACGCAACCCACAGAGTATTACATATTCGAAGCTTCTGTCTGTATATCTAAGATCTTTTAGCTCCTTTGTAGATCCGGTTTCAACGCAGTTTTTTGTTTGCTAGCTGAATTAAGCGAGATAGTTCTTAGCCTGGTTTGGAAGCAAAATTTTCAACGGTTTTCGAGATGTTTACGTTTTCAAATATAATATGTATTGAAGTTGGATACACTTTCTTTTTACTATTCATATTATGGGTAGAAATTGTCTGAGATACCCGCATGAGAACTGCGATGTACTGGCAGCTGAGAAACTTCAAAGTGACGTCAAATGTACAGTAGGGGAAACATATTCACGTACCACCTTAGAACCCTATCGCAATGACGCGACGCTTTAAACGCCAGGTTATGTCATACAAATGTCATGCGTACGTCTCTTCGACTAGGTTCTGCTGTGGCACGTGTTTCAATTTCCTTGGCTCTATGTGTGTATCTTGGATGACGGACTAAAGCATGGATATAGCCTCAGTACTTGTCAAGTGTACATTAGCAAAAGCTGTCAAAATGATTACCTTTGGGTGCGTCAAAGTAGTAAAACCTGCAAATTAATAAGAAAAACGTAGATTATACTACCTTAATGTAAACATTACCATAACCAAAGGTGACCATTTTGTCTATTGATTGTGTACAAGGTGTCAATTGAAGAGGAGTTTATAGTATGTAGTCATCTTTTTTTGACACATTGTATTGCCATTTAAAGTAAAAAAATCAGCTATTAAAATTTCGCTTTCAATTTTAATACTCTTTCTATGCTATACTATTTCTATGGTGTGTATAGTGGTAGAGCTGCACTGTAGTTGGTTGCAGTACAAACGGGGAAGTACCATCCTCTCACTTTCATCCTCTCTCTCTTTATTTATTATCTTTTTTTTTTTTCTCACACTTTATGTGAACTATTGTTATGATTGTGTATATTGCTCTGTAATCTTGTTTTGAAAAGAGAAGAAAAAAAAAGATAAATTGCTGAGTTTCTTGCGGCGTTTCTTCTCAGCAGATTCTTCCATTTTCCGAAGCGCTAGTAGATTCAGACATGTAAAAGAGCCTAAATGGCCTACTTGCAAAATAAATTTTTCATTTTCATTTTCATTTTCACGGAATACCAGTGTGAAGTAAGAGTTTACTACTACGTTTCGTACTATGAGTGAGGGTTCCAGAGGCCTAGAAGGACACCTAAACTCAGCGAGTCAGCAACGCATTAGCAATTCTTGGAGTCGTTGGTTTACATGAGAACTGGTGTTTACTTCCCGTCAGGTGACCTAAAAGCTCGTTGGCTCTCTTTTTCATAGAGTAAATAAATATCTGGGATATATCTTTTGTTCCGACATGTGAACTGAAAACGACAGACGTGTTTTTTGCTCTTTGTTCTTGGACCCTAGCTGCTGCAGAAATTCTTTATTTATTAGGTTTAGGTTTATAACTCAAAAAAGATGGATGTGTTATTAAAAACAAAGTGTTTGAATCTTTGTATTATGACACGCTCTGCATGAATTTTAAATATGTATACCTAGTCAAAACAAAATAAATTAAATAGCAAGAGACAAACATGCTAAAAAAAGGACTAGTTATTGGCGTTAATAATAGAGTGGACTAAAGAAAAAATCCAGATCGAGACAAACGAAATGATTGTACCTGCATAAAGTCAATGGATAAAAAATCTTAATTGATTTGTATTTTTTTTATTCTTTTTATTACAACATAAAAACTTCCGTGTGGTTCAATTAGCATTATACACGTATAAGTACCTACATAATGAGTAACTTATTTTAATAGGTCACCTTTATTCATTACAAAATACGTTTCATTCGGATTTGTCCGTATTTTAACCTAAATAAAATGTTTAAAATGAATATTAAAACTAATTATTATCAGAGGACTGTTTTAAAAGTCACTGGAGTTTTATAGTACCTAAGAGTTTTGTTTTGGATGTTATATTATAACGTATGATATAAAAATGTGGTATTCGTTTCAGAGTTAATAAATATTATATAGAAAAAAATGTGCAGTAATATTTCACAGGGTAAGGTAATTATTGCAACAAAATCTCACATGAGCTTTTCTAGATTTTTTTAAAAGAGGAAGGCAAATAAGTAACTGGGTCACCTGATGGTAATCTTCAACACTTCTTCTTGAGATGGAATACCAAAAAAATGGGATAATGTCGATGGATTGGACTGGACACATTCAGCGGCCCTAACAGGACAGCCCCGGTTCAGTTTAACCCCTCCCTGTGTCTCTATCTAACTAGTGTCATAAGAAAGGGACGCAGATAGAAAAAAAACTAAACTTGGCAAGTCATATTAGTGCCACTGACAAGGTTGAATTTTACTCAGTGTATAACTCCTTGATAAAATGTGTTCGTCTGCAGAGAAAGCTAACGTCAGTCCTATTTTAGACTTAACCATTCTACTTGCCCGCCTGTCCGAGAATAGAAAGTTCAGAATAACCTGCACATGTTAACTTTGTGCTTATTTTGTGAAT
Organism: Ditula angustiorana; assembly: GCA_963691745.1. NCBI lineage: Eukaryota > Metazoa > Arthropoda > Insecta > Lepidoptera > Tortricidae > Ditula > Ditula angustiorana. The sequence continues at coordinate 6,280,268 of OY829479.1, forward strand.
ATTAAACGGAATTGCGAACGGTCGTCAACTAATTTCTGGAATCCTATCGGTCACAACTTGTGTTGTGATAAAGGAAGTTTGTACAGGGTGTTTGGTAAACAATGGATAACCCCGGAAATGCTGATAAGGGGCACTTAGCTTTTCTAGAAATAACCTTCCTTATTGGCTTTACTCGTACTTTAGTAGGGCAAAAATAAGGATTTACCATAAACTTGTACACTAGACCTCCCGCTTGTGCCAGTGATAACGTTGCACAGAAGAAAGAGAAAGCAAATACAATGACTATCGTGTTGAATGACAGTTAAATTCGTAAGCCCGTTATAGTATCAACCTTACACTTTGATAGATCAAGAATAGTTTCGTATAAATGAGCTTTTCGTTTGTCTGTGCGCTGGTACAGTCCTCTTCAAAATTAATATATCGGAGCGGCAGGGTGTTTTTCTTTCGATTATTTATTTTTTAATGTTAAACATTCAAATTATTAAAATTAAATGCTATCCAATGACAACACAAAGAAAAATTACGGTATTGGCAGGACTCGAACTTGCAACCTCAGCATTCCGTGCCTTGCGTTTTCCAGTTTCGCCACATTACCACTACCATACCCTGCGAATTTTTCAGTGTGCTTCGTCTGTACGGTCATTACATTATTGATTTTAAGGATATAACTACCCTCGTGGTCATCTATGAGCAACTATTTACAAGTTATCGACCGCTAGCTGATGAGAGAACAAGCAAGCAGCAAAAGAAATTTCGGCTAAAAAAATTAATAACAAATGGCGTGGCGCCATTTGTTATTAATTTTTTTAGCCGAAATTTCTTTCATTTTTTGAGAGTTCCGTACCTCAAAAGGAAAAACGGAACCCTTATTATACTTCGTTGTCCGTCCGTCTGTAAGACCCATTAAAAAATTAGTAGAATTTAGAACCTACTACTTTTTGTGAAGTCGGTTGAAATAATTTAACTGAATTTCATGCAATGTTGTTCATTACCAACACTTACGGTAAAGCAGTTCATTGTCTGATGTTAACGCAGTTCATTTAAAGGCGATAATTAGCTAACAATAGCCATGAGTAAGAACTCAGACCGTTTTCCGTCTAACTAGTAAAGTAATTACCATTTAGACCCCGAAGGTAGCCGCAGTCAAATGTGGACCCTAAGCTAACGAGATGAATGTTAAAATACGAGGCCAGTTTTGTGTGGAAATGTAACGTTTTTGCTGAAGAAATGACGCAGTGCGGTTAGAAAATGGACGGATTAGAAACCACGCAATGGTGTGACGATTTTAAATCCGTTTTTATTACGGCTCTGAAAATTGGGTTGGATTCGGGTTGTAATGAAGTCATTATCTGCCTGCAACTTTATTACTGAATGCTGATTCATTTCAGAATATTCTCATTATTTCCTTGTGAATTATTATACCTTTTGTGAAGCTGTCTTTGTCTTTTTCAACGTCTCTTCAGAAAAAGAGTATTTTTTAATGATAAATTTCCAGATTTTTACTTTTAGAACAATATTCTCATCAAAAAGTCTTCCTGATTTCAAATAAGATGATAATAAGATAAGATAAGATAAGATAATTTATTCATAAAAACTTTAAATTACATGAAAACATAATAAATAAAGAAACTTACTTACAATCTATGTAACATGTTTGCCTGAACTAGGAGATCCTGTGTTTCAGGCTAGAAGAGCAAACAAAAAACATTCAAAATCATATAAATACACATTCCATCCTGGTGGCGCATCAGTAAAAATTTGTTTTTTTTAAATTAAATAACTAAAATTAACAATGTATATAAACTTATAATAAAATACAACTATTAATTACTTTAACACAACAAACAAATTTTCTGTATCTTCATAGGACATAGTTTGGAGAGCTTGAAAATGCAATTATTTTGGTAATAACAAAATAATTGCATTTTCATTAATGTTATACAAAAATAATGTTATTCATAGATAGTGTGAAATGAACTGCGCCAACTTTAACCGAAGCAAAGTGATAAAATAAGTTACAGACACCGCAGAAAATTTATCTATCTGTATTACCATGTAAAACGGTTTACTCAACCTTCCACAACATTACCAAATACCCACTTGGCTGAAACGTTAGACGAAATTAGTTTTGCGACTGAAATTTGTACGTTCCAATGCACATCCCGACTCCCTGAAGATGGCGTCTAAGGGCGGTTGCACACGGCGCAATTCTAGTTACAAGATAGCAAAATAAAGCCTGAAACGGGCCATAACGCATTTAATTTATTAAAATGTGAAACTTAATTTATGCAAACGCTCAAAAACTAAAGTTTCTCAATGATCCACAGTTGTTTTCTTTTAAGTTTGTGTTCTTAATACACACAATAACGCTGCTTGCTACACATTAAGTTGTATTTTAATTTGTTGCAGAAAATATCCTTGAGTGTAACACAACCTACCCTAAGCTTCAAGGCAATTTGCGGCGACGAGACGGTATTATCAAAACCTGATTATGAAGTAACATTACATTAGGCTTGAAGCTGTATGAAAATAATATCTATATTGTAGTACTGTGAGTCTTTTGTTGCGAGTCACACATAACTGTCAATATAACTTTTTGTTAAATAATGACTCCTTTGATTAAAAAAAAATCAAGTTGCTTTATTGAGATGCTAAATTAATGCACTTTTTCCCTATTTTGGGCAATTTATATGGTTTGTGCTTATCACCAAAATACCAAGTAACTTTTTTCAACAAAAGAGCAATCAAGTAACGGTTCAATTAAATGTGCGTGCATTATATCAATGTATGTATGTATATATGTTAATTGATTGTACAAAAAAACATAATAACAATAAATATAGCGAAATGTAAAGGCAAAATTTATTTTGAGGGTTTTTGTATTTAAGTTTTGGGGTCGTAGTTTCAAACCGAAATCAAGTTTGAGCTTCATATAGCATAGTATGGAACTGGAACTTCGGTTTGAAACTACGACCCTAAAATTTGCGGGTGGTAGGACCTTGTGCATGGTCCGTCCGGATCGCTACCACCAGCTTGCTCGCTAATCCTGCCGCTAAGCAGCTGTGCTTGCACTGTTGTGTTCCGGCGTGGAGAGCAAGACAGCCGGTATAATTACTGGCACAAGAGGTATTCCATCTTAGCCCTCTGGGTTGGCAACGTATCTGCAATCTTGGTGTTGCGGGTGTCTATAGGCGGTGGTTATCACTTACCATCAGGTGACCAACTTGCTTGTTTGCCTTCCTATTTCATAAAAAAAAAATGCCAGGTTTTTTTTATGAAATAGGACTGCAAACGAGCAAGTGGATCATCTGATGTAAGTGATCACCACCGCCTATAGACGATTGTCTACAACACCAACGAAAATGCAGATGCGTTGTCAACCCAATGGGCTAAGATTCAATACCTCTTGTGCCAGTAATTTCCGCGACTGTCTTGCTCTCCACGCCTGAAAACAACAGCGCAAGTACTGCGTAGTGGATAAGCATGCGAAATGATGGTATCGATCCGGACGGACGTAAAACGGATTATGAAATTAAAGTGTCTAATTTTTCTGTTCGTGTTTAAACAACAAACGTTTACGTCATAAATGTTTTCGTCATCATTAGGAAAAGCTCATGAAACTTTGTACGTATTCAGACGATCTGCATTCCGACTGCTAAATTACAGTTTCAACGGAGTTTGAACTCAGTCAGAATTCATCCTTAACGACGCGTGAACTAGTCATAATATCTTTGCTTTATGACATCTAACATTGTGTACTTCTAAGAAAGTATAACTTTATGAATACACAGTGAAATTTAATTGGTATCCAGGACCTAGTTTTTCTCACTCAATGTTCGATGGCAATTATATTTAACTTGGAGTTACGTGAAACAAGTTTTTAAATTCAGTTTCAATCAAAATTATTGTCACCCAAACAAGTATACTACACTCGCCTTACTAATTCCGTGGAATTCTGAGACCTGTCAATTTTAGACGTTTCAGGGATGATAAACATTTTTTTTTACTGTACCAATTATTGGCAGAAAACAGAAACGTAACAAAAACCAAACTAGCAGCAATAAAATCAACGAAAACTGCAAAAATATCACGGACAAAGAAGTGCAAGCTTATTCTAAAATTAAAATAAGAAGCCGAATGACATAGCATACAATAATTTTGTATAGTTTAATGGGAAAATGACGGTTGGTAGCTGACGTTTCGCGGTCTATTTTTGTAAGATTTTAAATAATGGAATAACAATTACGAAATAAATTGTGTGTTGATAAAATATTTACATATAATCTTAAACCAAAGGTTTGTAATATGTGATAATATCAGAATTATACCCCACAGCAATTTATTTTTTCCACAGAATATAATTAAATATTTTATTATGTCTCAGTCGTGTGATTTAAAATTAAATCAAGTATGTTTTAATTAATAATACGTTGAAGTGATTGTAAATTTAAATATTTGAATTACAACATTTATGTTGTGCATTTATTTTTCTTTGCGTTTCTCACCCAAGTTTCAAAAAATATTTTTTTGCCTGGTAATACCAAGAAACTTCAGAATTCCACGGAATTATAAATTTGACCTTATTTTGACTTAGCTGACGTATGCACCTTTAGAAATGTAGGGTGACCATACCCAGGTTGCTTAGTATTATTTTTTATTATTAAAATAATTTAGGAAAAAAGTAATTACTGCAACGCACACAGTTAATTTTTATTTTATCTGTTTAAAAAAATGTAACAAATTTAACTCTGAACTCAAATCGTTAACAATCTTAGATTTCGGAAAATAATTATTCCCTCAAGCGACGGGAAACATAATACTTACTTATCTCCAGGAAATGGAGCTCTGTAATCCATCTAAGCTATTTAGGTAACGAGTCAGATACGTCCTTCATTACATGAAGCCAAACATTAATCTGATATATCAGCAGCTATCCATTACCCGAATGTAGAACTAAAATGACGCATTGTCACTGTAACTGAAATACATTTTAAGAGATGCTGTTCAATTCATTTAATAAATCTTAATCTTTATAGATACGTCTATAATCTACATCACACTAATATAATAAAAAGGTAAACTTTGTTTGTTTGCTTGTATCTAGGGGTAATCTCTGTAAGTACTGAACCGATTCCAAAAATATTTTCACTGATAGAAAGCTACGCTATCCCTGACGGACATGTGTTACCAATTTTACGCGAACGTAGTCGCTCGCGTCCGCTAGTATAAAATAAAGTCGCTACTCGTTCCTGTCTGTCTTTATATCTTCGGCCGCTTACTTCTTCTCAACTACGCAACAGATTTTGATACGGTTTTCAGTGTCATTTAGATTTTTCTTTTTATAAAGGGTTTACATGCATTTAAACTCTTACAAATTAGGAACGGACTCCGTACATGAAACTTCTAATAAGCCTCGTAAATAGATAAATACATGGATGTATATCGGTTAAAATAGTATTCACATTCTACATAAAATGTTTCTCAATTAATAACAAAAAATTAGAAAAATCAATTCCTTGTATATGACACACTCACTTGGCTTTTGTAATGTCGATCAATGAAGCTACAAATTTATAAGATGTTGATGACGCTCCAAAGGGACTCTATGTGTTTTCCAGCATACTTATTACATTTACCGGGACTTTAACGCTACAATATACTGTTTATTTATTTATCTCGACGTTTCGATCGTATTGCAATGGCCGTGGTCAAGACCAGGCTGAAGTGGAGGTTGTGACTGCTGTTTAGCCAATTGCTATTTATGCTGCTCTTCAGCATATCAGCATTTTGGTAGCACGCAGCATTTATCACTTTCGCACACTTCTACTGGTTAGAAACAGAGATATCCTTTGTGTTCGCAACAAAAGCTCTCTGGTGCCCAAAACGGTGGCCGCTACTTAGGCAAAGGATAAGCCTAGGGACTCAGAGCGAAAACGGAGGTCTTCTGGGAAATCTGGGCACCCTAGCTTGTAACTCAGATTTTATACATAACTATAGATCACAGATTACCTCTACCTACATAATACTATACATATAGAAGTACAGATACCATGATCTCATACAAAAGAAAGCCATTACAGCATTTGCTCTCGTGAAAAGTAAATTTAATGCATTTTCAATTTGGTTACGTGAGAGTACGGATTGATAAGCGTGACTGGAATGTCCCCTATAAAATATTTTATACGGAACCGTATGATTGTGAATGCCGCCAGTTCATAATTTATCTAGCGAGATTGTAAACTTTCGATGAACTTTGAACTGTAGCATATACCTACTGCTTACAACATAACGCACTATTTTCGATAGCTTGAACGTGGGACATTAGGGAAGTTTGTTAGTCGTCTTATCTTCCGAAGAGCAATAAATAATAGCCCCCGAAGCGGAGGTCCGTCAACTTTCTTTAAAATTAATTGGTTGCATTGTGAGCAGTATGGTACAATTCACAATTTATCTACAATTTACAATTTCGCGGGATAGATTATAAACTAACAATGAGACGGAGTTTGTTATTTTTTTACCTATACTGTTTTCTCGGAGCAGGAGAATTCCTCCCAATTTGTTAATACACACGTCTTATAGCAATCAAAAACTGCTGTTTATGTTACTATGAGATAAATAGACTGAGCAAAATTGATCGCCACACAACACACCATGTATAAGTTATATTAATCTGCAGTGAGGGAAGTAATGTGGCACTCACTGTATAGAGTGATATATCAACTCCAAGCTTTAGTGAATTCATTTAGCTTTGGCTTAATTAATCTCTGTTTGCTAATAATGATCGATGAGTTGTTATCCGTGTTCTTGCCAGACCCATCTGTTATTATTTTAACTTTTACACGCAAAGTTGTGTTCAGTTAATTGTGCATCGTGTACAAAATATTCTTGTCTTGCCTTCTAATTAATTGGTTTTTGACCAATTTTAAAAATAAGGAAAATATAGGTGGAAGCTGTAAGAGACAGAATTTTAAATGAATGGTAAGGAGCAAAATTATTTAAAGTTCAAATTTAATTAATTATTATTTCACTCATTTATTTTGTACTACCTAACTTACTTTTTAAGCCTATGTTAGTTACTATGAGTACGGATTCTGATGGCCGAAATAAATATCTTCATTTCATTTCATTGAATCTTGAGGTAATTACAATACAATGACACTTTGTCAGTCATCAGTGATGATGGCTCATCACAAAACAACATGAAAATGTGTGAATTTAGAATGATATCCTTACTCTGGCGATAACATCACACACACACATCTATTGCACTGACTTATTCACTGAACATTCTACTATCTTCCTTGTTCTATTCTAATACCATCTTTAGGAAATAAATATTTAGTTTCGAAGTGTGCTGTAACACTGTGTGTGCCCCTACTTACAACATATCGGAGTTGCCTTCTGCTGAGTTTCACAAGTTTCTTGGTCCACCCACCTTAAAAAAAAAACATTGTTATGCATTGGCCGTCGAATCGATATAATCCCGCCGCCTATGCTGAAAGGGATGTATCAACAAAAAAACCTTAGTGATTTATAGCCCGGAAAAAATACTCCTGATTCATGGCAAGCATTTTTCCTCTCCAAAAATATTCATAGAAAATGTTTGTTATTTTGCACTTCATCCTAACACATTTTATTTGTCTGATCCAGGTAAGGTAACTAGCTATAAAAGTTTCAATTGATTAAACCCTGTCTGGTTTTTGCACTGCGATTTAAGTATATTGCATTCTTTATGAGATAAAATGGAGAAAAAGCTACTTTTTATGAATTCTTCATTAGTTCGAAGATGAAATTTATTGAATTATTCAAACACTTGATTATATCCGTTCATCGCCCGTAAAATGTTTTATGTTTTAATTATATCTTGATTTACATAAATGGTGGAAGGTACGCCGTTACAGCTTCAAGATTATTTTCCCGTACTTTGATTGCCGTACATATATATAATCAAATGTTATAGATAGATAGAATATAACCGGAATCACTATAAGTAACTCGGAAAGATTTCTATAAAAACTCCTTCTGTTTAAACAACTTTGAGCTCCTCAACAGAATTATTATATGGTCCGAACTCGAAATAACATCTGCTAATAGCAAAAAAGAACCCAGACACTAACAAAGTATCTTGCAGCACAATGTACTAAAGACAGATATGGATTCAGGTCTCCTAATCATCATTTTGTAAGGGCATACTTTTATCAAAACATTAAAGGAGAATGGGCAAATTGTCCCAAGTGCTGTATACAGTTGTGCTATATCTTATTTGAAAGCTCTCAATAAGAGCTTAATTTTTTTATATGACAGCAAAACCGAGATGTTTGCAGGGAAAAAGCTACAGCCCATTTTATACCTCACTTTGTACTAGCAGTTGTATGAAAAGTATCTGTAAAATCATGTTCGAGATATAGCCGAAAGATTTTAACCACGCATTACTGAGGCCACTAGAAGTAAAAAACGTAATGGGAGCATAGGTCTAATTAGCTGTTTTTTTTTCTTTTTCCATACAAAAAAATTATTAATGCTGCAGACACCTGGTCTTCGAAACATAGCCTATGATGATCCTTACACCGAGTACTACACGTCCGTACTACTCACTATTGTATACAAGGGTTGGGACAGCGCCCATACAAAAATGCCCATTCACCTTTAACTCTCTTGTATTCCCTTTAATTGCAAGTACGTAGCATTCCAATTTAAAATAACGAAGTAAAAAAAATCTACTCTCTGATGACATATGAAAACGAAAAGCGCCCGTCGAAGGCACTTCAGCGTCATTCCGTACGGGTAAATTGCCATCGAAATGTGTTACACATTGGAAATGGCCGCAATTTGTTAACGTTATGCGTCCCTTAGCGCTCTTCATTCACTTCAATGTTTAAAAATATCTATGTAACGATATTTTATTACTTCACACTATCGATATGGAGTCTTAAATCATGGGGAAATGATTGGATATACAGCCAAAAGTGATATCGAGCTCCGCTTTCTCACGAGCCTACTTTTTTTCGGAATTCTAACTTGGATGTGGTAAAAAGTATTTATATAAACGCGGCATTGAGTCTACTTTTTGCCGTAACAAACGCATATCGCTGGCTTAGAATGTAAACGTATTAAATCCCATTTTTAACTACTATGAAAGCTCTAAGTGTCTTTCTAATGGTAGTAAAATTTCCTAGGAGTTAAAAGTAGCATTTAGCAGCTTTGGACTCTAAGCCAGTAATATTATATCCTAACATGTACGACAACTATCTTTAATAACCCTCTCTTCTGCGACTATGGTGTAAAACATCACAAAAATGAAGCGATCTGACGTCGCAGTTAAAAAATGTTGTATCATTTAAAAGTGAGTACAACCAGATTTATACCTAACATTCCCGTGAAAGTTAGATGAACTTGTAAAAATATATATCTGAATTAATCGCAGAATAGTTCCCGCTCTAAGAAGCTTGGGCAGATTATAGAGTGCAGGGAAGCATGCCCAGAGGAATTGTGGTACACATCCTTAGCCGGCTTTATTTCTCTCCAGGATACCAATTTATTTCTTAGGATTCCTTGAAGTTTGCAGTGGCAATAAGAATATTATAGCTATTCCTTTTAAACATGCGAAATACGAAACAACTTAAAAGAGATGTGCGTAAAAAGGAGTGTTTAAAGAATATAATTTCCGAAGTTTTAAGCCCTTTTTACCCGACTGCCGCCAGAAGGGGGGTTATTAGGTCTCATATATTCACGAGCAGACGCGGGAATGGGTCTGTAGATGAGACCTGAAAAGTGCTCGAAACGTTGGGAATTATATTCGTTACAATATACGCGATATAAACCATTTAATTCGTTTTATTTCAATGTCTACAAGTAGCGAAAACATGAGAAATTATATATCAAACGGTTATTTTTGTATTATAATATATTAATATTAAAAAAGACGCCCATGCAGGTCATCTGATAGGAAGTCATTACCGCTGCCCATACAACCCATTAATTCCAAAAAAGAATTACTGATTCGTTGTCGATCTTAAGGTCCCTCCCGCGGGCCCCCGGATCTCGTACTCACCGTACGAGACGTAATAGCAAGCTACTGGTTTACACCGGAATAATGTGAGAATACACTGGTGGAGCCGACTCATTCGTACTACAACGAACAACTGGCTACATTGCGACTCTACCACTATCAAAATAGAGCTCAGCAAACCCGGCGACGAATATTGGATTATTTGCAAGGTATGAAAGCTTTTGATGGAATCGGTTACGAAAACGAGAGGTCAATCTACCCGCTTTGATCCTCACAGTTCTATTTCTACTGACGAATGAAGTGTCATTCGTCAGCAAAGAATTTTGCACATTTCTCAGTGTACAGTGGTACACTGAGAAATGTACAAAATTCTTGCTCGTCATTTGTTTCTGGCATATTTTTGTTCTTAATGTGCATCTTTAACTTGGATGAAGAATTAAAGTATGGATAATAGCCTCAGTACTTATACATGTCAAGTGGACACATCCAAAACTGTCAAAATGGTTACTTTTGCTATGCTTCAAGGGAGTAAAACCTGCAAATTACATCTTACCTTAATATACACCAAAGGTAACCATTTGGTTTATTCTTCTGTGTACAGGGTATCAATGAAGAGGAGATTTAGAGATTGTTGTCGTCTGTTTTTGGCACATTGCATTGCCATTCGATTTTGAAAGGAAAGTTTAAAAATTGAAAGTAAAGAGATCAGCTAATAAAATATCGCTTTCAATTTTATTACTTTTTCTATGCAATACTGCTTCTATGATCTTTAACTATCGAAGCAGTCTTCGATAATTAAAATGCACATTGAGAACAAAACTAACAGTGCAGTCAGCCCACAGACTCCACTGCTGCATATTTAACTCTCGTTAGCCGAAAAAGTTGCATAGTACTTCAGTACTTCAACCAAGTCCAGTTTAAGCGGCAAACATACCTCTTGCCTGCAACTAAATTCCACGCGGAACCTTAACTCATAAACTTTTCAAACTTGGAACTCCAATATTCCCGTTGGTAAGCGTTTTAATATTACATGCGTTGTACGTTATAAAGAAAGTACGAATGTTTGTTTGTCGCCTGAATGGAGCAGGAAATAAAAACTGTATGTTGAACGGTGCACCGCGCCCTGGTTACGTGTCACGCATTCAAATGGCACTACTCGTGTATTTCAGCTTTATTATTCAGGAACACAATATGCAAGGGTTAGAATTATTTTTGCTCTTATTGGATACATGGTGTGTTGTATTTTATATGAAATATGTGTCGGTCAACGAGATGGTGTATGCAAAGCTAAGCTAGAGGTTGTGGATTCGATTCCCACAAGAGGCAAATGTTTGTATGATTTTATGCCCGAGTCGTGAATGAAATATAATATATTTTAAGTGTGTATTTATCTTTTTATGCATGTTGATCTGTTGCCTAGTGCCCATATACAAGCTTTGCTTAGTTTGGGACTAGGTCATTTGGTGTGAATTGTCCCAAAGATATGAATTTATTCCCATCTTGTTCGAGACAATATAGTACATTATTATACTCAAAATAAACTACAGCTAAAATATACATAAATCAAGTTGTTTTTAATTAGGGCAAGCAGAAACATTCCGGCATTTTTAGGGTACCGTACCCAGGTGAAAAAAAAAATTTCGTCCTGTCTATCCGTATGTCACAGGTATTGAACTTGGAGTCTATTGAGACTATGCACGAATGAAAACTGGAAGGTAGTTCATTGTCGTTTTTAATATTTATTGGTGACGCTCTCATACACATACATACTTGAGGATGAAAAAAAATCAGTATACAAAGGAGTAAGAGATATTATTCGTCAAAAATAATAACACAGATGTTTTTAAATTACTTTTATTTTGTTTTAGTCAAAATTTGGTAAGAGTAAAGTTGTTAAAATTTAGCTCCATCCCTTAAAATTTTTAGCTTTGAGGTGGAAAATTTTTAAAACTTCTCAGTCAACGCAATCAAAAGATACGGCCGTTTATGCCGCGCCCCATACTTCATATACTAGCAGGGAATCAAAAACCTATAGGGTACTTTCCATTGACCCATAAACATGAAATTTGGCAAGAAGCATCCAAATGAAGCAAATGAAGAATCCGAAAACCGTAAAATTTTACATCAGAATATTTTTCTTGCGATTACAAACTTATATTGGCATTTGTTAAGCCGTCCGGAACCTATGTCGATGTATGATGGGACAACAGTTTTCTAGGGGCAAAGTTAAGTTTGTCCCTTAATTCGGGTTATCTTTTCGTTCGAGCAATAATATGTATAATCGGTGCTTATTAATTGTGTACGGAGCCCTCGCCCTCGGTGAGTGAGTTCGACTCACAATTGGCAGGTTTTTTTAAATAAGCGGTGTAAAAACACTCAAATTTTAATTGATGCTGCATAAGAAAGCACAATTACACTGACGCCCCGAAGAATCCGCTCGTTACTCACCGCCACTGCATTTATAAGCATTTGGCGACGTTCCAGTGTTGTATGCACATTTTGTAGTGTCTCCGGAGTGGATGCTGACGAAGTAAAAACGTGACCGAGAGACTCGCGTTTCGGGGCAAGGACGTAATTGGTCGTTTGGTTAGCTGTTCATGTTTAAACATGGCCCATTTAGAGATGGTAATTTTAATGTGCTCTGGTTATCATCCTTTTCCAGACGTCAAGATATAACGCAGCGGGTAGGTATGCCTGGAACGACTGGTTGATCGTAGCTTAAATATTTGACTGCACAGCTGCTATTGACCGTAGGCACAGACGTTTCTTTCTGGAAAAACGCCTTTTAGGTATCAGAATAGCATAGAATAGCATCAATTTATTTCGGGCTGCTTAGACCCAGAGATGAATATGTTAAAGATAACATAAATATTTATCACACTTAAATTAGCACGTGAAATCTGTAACGTGACCACTTTCGCGGTGTCAGTTTAACACCTACAAAACCGCCGGAATGCGAAACCTTTGGGCCAAAACTCTTCTCTTCTATTCTGGTCAATCTTCAATTTCAATTCACGTCACGGCGGGACTCCAGCGGCCGACCTTTAGGGTAAGCTTGGTCTTCACTCGCACATATTCCACGATGTCCGCAACCTTCGTGGTGTGATGCAGGCGGGACACGTACAACTGCATCATTTGTGTTGCAGGACGCAGATGGTGCGGTACGGTCAGGGTATTGCCGCACTGATTGCGACATGCGAACTTTTTCTTCCTCAGACTCGTTATCATTCGCATGTGCGAACTTAAGTGCGACAGCCTCGTAACAGGGGCGCGGCGATGTAAAGCTTTGCGCAGTGCGCTGGGACAGTCGTAGGTTTTATTTCTGTCTAAAATAAATAGCTGCACGTAAGTGCACCTTTCTTGTCATAATCCTCTTAGTAAAAGTAATGCCCCTTAATGTGTAACTTGTAAACTAACAAATTTAATACAGATGCCAGTCGAGGTTGAAAATCGAGAAATAAAATATGTGTGAACTGTAAAAAAATAACTTTAAAAGTTAGCTAAATGAAAGAAAACATTTGGATTCCAGGCTAAGTAAAAATAAGTATGGAAATGGTTTTGAACTTCATGGTTTTTATTTAGCATTTATTATAGCTTTCTCTACAGTAATGACATATTTTGCGCCGTTCATTGCGGGGAAGTAAAGTGGTGCATGGCGAGAATAACAGTTTTCAAGCGCCGCCTGCCGGAACCGGATGGAACGTGACGAGTGCCCGAGTGACGGGACAACCGCCATTGAAACTGCCTACAATGGAATGTATCTTTAGAGGTATAGTCGACCAACTAATTTCTGAGCCACTTTTGAACTTTATCCCCTTGTAATAAGATCAAAAAGTGCTTCATATAATGCTTCATATAAATTTAAAGAGGGCGTATAACGATGATGGAACTTTAACGCGATAAAATCATTGTTCATTTACCTCGACGTTTTAGCCATGTTTCAACGGTCGTGGTCACGAGACGAGGTGGACGTGGTTTTCTCATGACCGAGGCCATTGAAACATGGCGAGGTAAATAAACAATGTTTTTATCGCGTTAAATTCCGAATGTTTTTATTTTTTAGAAACTATTTTTTAACGGTCATCCCTGCATTTCAAAGCCACCCCATTTGACGGTTTTATAAAATTCATCACACGACGACAGTTCCATTTCGAATGTTCCAGACGTGCACGTGTTATATTGTTAAAGTATTCGCACGAAAGCGATGTACACGGATACACGAATGACTACAATCAAAGCCAAACAGACGCAATGAGATGGAATATCAGTGCTAAGTTCGACCCGATCGCTGCCTCCATCTTGCTCGCTAATCTCGCCGCTAAGCAGCAGTGCTTACACTATTGTGTTCCGGTGTGGAGAGCAAGACAGCCGGTGAAATTACTGACACAAGAGGTGTTCCATCTTAGCCCTCTAGGTTGGCAACGCATCCAGTGTCCTTGTCATTGTAGGTCTGTGGGCGGTGATGATGACTTCATTAAGTAGTTGACCATTTGTTTGTTTGCCTTCTTATTTTATAAAAAAAAACTGTTAACTTTTTTCTCTTTATTATAAAGGGTATCACATTTACAATCTAGAATCAAGATATCAAATTAGATTTAAATGAGCGCATTTTTTATACAACATCGGAAGGAAAACAAGCAAGTGCGTCACTGATGGTAAGTGATCACCACCGCCCATGGATACCCTCAACACCAAAGGGATTGCAGATGCGTTGCCAACCCAGAGGGATAAGATGGAATACCTCTTGTGCTAGTAATTGTACCGGCTGTCTTGCTCATCGGATCGGAACGCATCGGACGGATCTTCCACATAGTCCTAGCACCCGCAAAATACCATATAGTAAAACATATAGTATAGTTTCAGAGCATGAAAGAAAACTTTTTCATGCTCTGATAAAACAGCGACGATGCCACAGCGGGTTCATTTCCATCGTATATCAATTAAAATTCGAATGGGATATTTCATTGCGCTGTATCTGTCCCTCAGCGTTTACATAAATAAAATTCAAACCACTCGTTTTTTATGAAAAAACCAGTGTACGTAAAAAATACACGGAAATGGTCGAATAAAATACTTGACAATGAGCATGATAAATAATATTTGTCTGTTACCAAAATTGAAAAAACTTAAGAAAAAAAACAGTTATTTTCTTCGATCACTATTTGTTAAAATATGACAAATAGAAAACGATGCAATGCAAGCCCCGTGATAACGCTCCATATAAATTGGCTACAAAGGCGTGACGTCACACTTTGGTCACGTATATAATTGACGGCCGGATAGCCTAGTGGTTAGTGACCCTGACTATGAAGCTTGAGGTACCGGGTTCGATTCCCGGGAGGGGCAAATGTTTGTATGATGAATACGAATGTTTGTGCCCGAGTCGTGGATGTTCTACGTATTTATGTATATATTTATCTATATAAGTATGTATATCCGTTGTCTAGTACCCATAACACAAGCAGCTTCAGTTGCTTACTTTGGGACTAGGTCAATTGGTGTTAATTGTCCCAAGATATATTTATTTATTCATAATGCTATATACCTAGTAGATGAATGGAGTGAGCATCTAAATCACGTTTATAAGAATAATATGAGCGTTTATATGGTAACCCCCAAAGTAAAAGTTGTTGTATTAATAAAACGGATCACTCACGTATTTTTGCGTCGGGAAATGCCCGACATGTTTCGGACCAGTCCGTGGTCCTTAATCATGAGCTCCCGCGGCGGTGGCGCGACGACGACTGCGTGCCGAAACCCTGACAGCTCGGCTACTCGGCACAGGCGGCTCGGGCGGCGGCGAACAACTACCCTCGTTTGCTTCATTATTTCCGATTTTTTTGTGATCCGTTTTATTAATATGTCTGAGTCTCACGGTAGTTTCATGTTAAAAAGTTGTTGTGTTTTTTTTATCAGGGTTCTAGTAAGTATACTCTGAAACGTAAAAGGTAAAGTGTTTTTAACATACCTACACCAATCAGGCATATCCTAAATTTATAACCACCTAGATCACAATTATTGAGACTGGTTCATTGTGACCGCTATAATTACTTTTACGTTTTAAAAGTTCACTGGAAAACAAATTGGAACAAATTACCTTGTCACTCCGCGAAACCAATGCCGTGAACTCACGTGCAAACAGCTGCGTCCGTGCGACATGATATTTATTGTGCAAACCCCCCCTCCCCCCTATTTTTATGCTTCCACATAATAAATAATAATAATAATAAATATCTTGGGACAATTGACACCAATTGACCTAGTCCCAAAGTAAGCAACTAAAGCTGCTTGTGTTATGGGTACTAGACAACGGATATACATACTTATATATAGATATATATACTTAAATACATATAACATCCACGACTCGGGCACAAACATTCGTATTCATCATACAAACATTTGCCCCTCCCGGGAATCGAACCCGGTACCTCAAGCTTCATGGTCAGGGTCACTAACCACTAGGCTATCTGGTCGTCAAAACACCACATGAAACAACATACATCACAAAGACAATTTACCACTAAACACACTACACGATCTACGCGCGTTTCGCCTTTACACGAGGCATCATCGGCATTTCAAAGGCGACCGCTCGCTGTACTTAAACGAATAAAAAGCGAACGTAGTAACAAGGTACTACTTCACGCCAATAGAACCCGCCCCTTCATACAGCATCTGCCTACAGTGTGACTCTACCACAATGACTTCTGTAGTAGCTAATACCTACGCCTTCGCACCGGGTGGATATGTGCCTTTATTTTACGGGTGGTAGGACCTTGTGCAACGTCCGTCCGGATCACTACCACCATCTTGCTCGCTAATCCTGCCGCTAAGCAGCAGTGCTTGCTCTGTTGTGTTCCAGCGTGGAGAGCAAGACAGCCGGTGTAATTACTGGCACAAGAGGTATTTCATCTTAGCCCTCTGGGTTGGCAACGCATTTGCAATCTCTTTGGTGTAGCGGGTGTCTATAAACGGTGGTGATCACTTACCATCAGCTGACCCACTTGCTTGTTTGCCTTCCTATTTACATTAAAAAAAATACCCGGCTCTATTTGGTCCCTGTAACCTCGAAACGCCTCATACATCACTTTCAAGATAACCTTTTTAGCAAGCTATTATCGCCATAACTCTGTGTATGAAATAAACCGACAAAGGGCGAGTTAGCCTAAGAGGGTAGTTTCGGCCTATACATCGTCATCGACTGCTATTTATCAGGTACAGTTCCCGGCAAACAACTTGAGCATTGACCTTGACTGCAACCTAAGCCTAAATCGAATGGAGGCGGTAAGTTTGCGCAAACACATTTGTACTAGTAACGGCTACTGTACAGTCAAAGTCAATGCTCAAGTTGTTTGCCGGGAACTTTACTCCTCATGGAACTGGTTCATTTAACGGCAAAAATTGTGGATTCCATTTTGATATAAATCAATTTGATATTATTATTTTGTTATCATCTTCTCTTTGTGTGTTTATTCTTGACTTTAATGCTCTGTTAATCACCCAAATGTTAACTGGAAGAGGTCATTTAAAGGTTTGAGTTCACCTTTGTACGTGTTATTTAATTTGAAAATTGGCATTTTAATTCGTTTGTTCATTATAGAGTTTCACATACATATTTTCTTACTTTATTATACCAGCATACATTCTCATGATAGGTATGAACAATACAATGATTTCAAATTCCCTTATATGCCGATTTCTTCCTACAGATTGATCATTTAAGAGCTAAAAGTTTTTCTCCCTTGGCAATACCTTCTTTTAGGCTAATCCATCTATAGCAGACTTCCAAATTGTAGTTATTAATACACCAACGAGTTCCATGATTTAACGTTGTTTTGTTCTTGTGCAGGATTGCTTTGGATTGATGATTTATGAGATAAGTTGTAGCCGGCTGCGTTGTTACTTATTACTCGTTCAAGAGCTTTAACGTCTTACTAATAAGCGGGCATGAGTTACAGAGAGCTGTTAAAGATAAGGTATTTACTTTACATAACAATAACCAACCCAACAATAATGCCTTGAAGGCATGTGTTGGATTGGTTAAGATTTCTGTGAAGGCCAATTTATGTACTTAGCACGACATTGACTTGCCATTCTTTACTTTTTAAGAGTCCATTATTTAAAACGAAAAAAGTAACCCCTATAGGATCACTTCGTTGTCTGACTGTCTGTATAATAAGTCGCAAAGTAATCGAAACCTATGAGACACTCCCCGTTGACCTAGAATCATGAAATTTGGTAAGAAGCAGTATCATACCACAAGTGCGTAAACCGTAGTATTTTACAATTCGTAAACTGACCGAGGCCTATAACGATGTATGGTTATAACAGGTTTCCGATGGCAAAGTTAAGTTTGTTCCTCCATTAATATATTAACGTATACACTTTTATGCAAGTAGCTGGCATGTGTATGGTATATTTCATACAGGTCTGGCTTACGGGTTTCTCTTACTTAGGTCGCAAGGTACAGGATATTAAAATTTCGAGGTTTCAATAACTTGATGAGGTGGAAAATAGTACGATTTAAAAGTGACACCTAAATGTTAAGTCACAAAAGTAGCAACAACTTGAAATACCTAGTCGCTTGTTAAAAAAAAACCAAACTTTTTTAAACTATATATAATGCAAGTTGTCTTTCTTTTTTGGTAACAAAGATTACGACGGTAAACAAAAACAGAACATATTTTAAGTAGAATAGGTTAAGAGGGCATTTATGAAGACGGCAGGACTCCAAAACGTGTTTACATTATTTCCTTTGATGTCACAGGATGGTTAATTTTACTATTTCAAACCATTATTTGCTTTACTATACATCAGACAGTGTAGTAAAATTGGCAAATATTCATTATTTGACTTTCATCGAATAAAAGGAATTTAATTGTTTTAGAAACATTTTCAATATCAGACATGGTTCAATGGAATCTCAAAGATAACTATTAAAATTCGCGAAAGGTTTAAAATAGTCACTGGACGTTAAAAACAAAAGTAGCAGTTAATTAAAGTGGTTTAAATGATTTTAACATAAAACTACCGTGAGACTCCGACAATTAATAATAACGGATCGCTAACGTATTTTTAAGTCGAGAATTGCAGACATGTTCTTATTAATATGGCATAAATATTTTTTTAAATAGTTCTATATTATTATAAATATATTTTTTTGCAAATTCGAGAAATATTATGGACTTTTCAAAGAATCTTTTTAATATAGCTTTAAATCTTATTTTTAATGATAAAAAAGTTATTTTTTTACCTGAAAAGGGATGCTGAACTTATCTTTCTAATCTTTACTTACATAATCCTTCTAGAATATTCAATCGCGTGACGTTGTAAGTAAAGATGGTATTGTAAGAAATGAGGTTTCAATATAGTATCATCGCAATATGCTCTTACCAAGACAAAATAAGATTTGCGAATTGATGCAAACACAATTCAATCTACTTTCCCATTTCAAACAAAAGGGGTTTCGTTAGGGATTCCGAGAGAAAAGAATAGTTAAGTATGAATATTATTCATAACCTCAAAGCCGAGAGATGTTCGAGAGAATATGAAGGACTCTGCGCTTTGAACTAGTGGGTAATTCATATGGTTTTTTTTTTCGTTTAGAAAATTAGACAAAGGTATATTGCTCGGTTTGCACGACAAAGAATCGTGTTACGCTGTTATAAACTTTCTTGAAGTTTCAAGTTTCTGTACTATGGGATCTAAAGTATGGCATGATATCTGATGACATCCAAACTGGAGGCTTATCCGTTCCCTATTTTTTTGGTTCATGTGGAACCACTAGAATATTTATTTTTAAAGAATATTCCAGAAGTTCTTTATAGAACAACAGTGACTCTAACATGGCCGGCCCAGGTTTTATTTATCCTTCCTTCGTCTCTGTCTGACTAGTGCGATAAAAAAGGGACGCACATGGATATCAACTCAATTAAACTAAACTTGGCCGGTCATGTTAGGGCAACTGATGCATATTCATATCTAACTACTTACTACCTCTTCACCCAAGTACGTAAATTTGTGCAAGGTTCATCCGGATCACTACCACCATCTTGCTCGCTAATCCTGCCGCTGAGCAGCAGTGCTTGCGCTGTTGTATTCCAGCGTGAAGAGCAAGACAGCCGGTGCAATTACTGGCACAAGAGGTATTCCATCTTAGCCCTCTGGGTTGGCAACACCTCTGCAACTCCTTAGTATTGGGGGTGTTTATGTGCGTAGGTGATCATTTTCCATCAGGTGAGCCACTTGCTCGATTGCCTTCCTCAGTTGTTTAAAAAAAATTGTATTTAACTTTAACACTGTGCATCACTCACGAATTATCTCGATACGCGTTAACTCGCCACCTAACTCAGTGTGGCTCTTTCCTATTAGGCTAGTTAGAAAGAAATGCAATGAGTTACGTATCTAGTTAACGCGTATTGAGAAGATATTGTGCTGGAAGCACACTGTTAAAGTTCTAGACTAACCCCCTTATTCATAAACGCTTCGTAAACATTCGTTAGTTAACATCAGTCATTGTGACGTTTGCCCTTAAATGAAAGGGACAAAATATTTGTTAGCTTAAAATTGTTAACTTTTTATGAATAACGGGGTAAATTTATCCACTTGCACTGGTAACATAACGGGCTCTTAAAAATAGCTTTTGTAAAATGCTTAACCAATATTTGTAATATTTGCTTTAGTAAGTTCGTTAGCCTTATCCCCCTTGAGTCTTTTCGTCAAATTCAAGTACCATCCTAATGTTTTAAATTAGTTTTGGCCATTTATTGTTACTCAGAATAACTGTATTAACCAGGGGCGCCAGTACCACAAAACTTAAAATGGCTATAATTTACCATTTTTATCACTTTTTTGTATGAAAACTCTACAACACTCCATACTGATTGATGTCGTCTCCATACTGATTGTTCAATATGGAACTAGACTTGTGTAAATCCTTGGATATACCCCAAACTGGATGGTAGGTACCCTCAGGTAGGTAGCCTCAGAAGTAACTACACACTTAAGAACCTTGTCGTAGTAGCGTATGAAATGAGAGTTGCTCGAATTTGTCACATTACTGACAGCGACAAGGTACTGAAACGTTCAGCTACTTCTGTGGATGATCTTACCATAGAATTAGAATGTAAAGTTAAGAAGGAGTTAATAACAAAGTAACTTAGGTATTTTATATAGTATGCCACAATAACAGCTATCTTGGTGAAGTATGTTGGCATACGTTAATCAAGGTATCATTGTTCTATAGTCAAAATTTTTTATTACACAATACTGGCGGTAAGTGGTAGCTTACTCTTGCGTTTTGTACGGTGCTGAAAGATTTTAAGACCTACGGAGAGACAAAAAAGACCCGCAATTTTCTTGGGGTGACTGGTGTTCACTTCACATCTCGTCTTCCCCATGATCGTTTGCCTCCCTTCATCATAACAAAAATGTTGACCTCTCAGCTAACTTTATTATAATTTACATTTAATAAAAACACTTTTTGAAGGCGTTTAACGTTCACCGACTCCATGATTAAGTAATTCAGAGTAGGCGACGTTATTATTAGGTGCCCAAATCTGTTGTGTAAATAAGGGACGGAGGTAAATTTATTTTCATAATGAGACTCGGGCTGAATACTTAATTAAAATGATGGGTAATATGGAAATTATTAAAATCTAATGTTTCTCCACTTTTGATGTCTTAATTTCTCTTAGTTGGCGTTAAAGTGAAAATATTTTTTAAACTTGTAAGAAAATTGTGAATAGTATTTTCTTATGTTTTCGCGACTTGTAGACATTGAAATAAAACAATTTATACGGTTTATATCGCGTGTATTGTAACGAAACTAATTCCCGACGTTTCGAGCCCTTTACAGGTCCCATGTTCACGGGCAGACTGACAAAAATTTTTAGAATAGAAACTACCCAATTTTGAAAAAATAATGGAAAAAATTTAAAAATTAAATATGAAATACCTACTTACAAAAGAGAAAAAGAAGATAAAAAGAAGAAATTTCCCTTAAAGGGATAAGTTCGCCTTTGTACATCTATTTTGTTCTGTAATTTGTTATTTAATGTGTTATGTACAATAAAGAGTCATACATACATACATACAGTGCACTAAACACGAACCTTCTCGACACGCGTTAACTCGCTACGTAGCTCAGTGCGTCTCTCTCCTACAAGGATAGTTAGAACGAGACGCATATATTTTTTATGAATATCTCCTATGAAAAGACATTAGGCAATTACGATTTTATTATAATAGATTACGGATAGACGGTTTTGTGTGATGAATGTGTATTGATCCAAGTTGAGAAGTTTACATGATCTTATATTTAGAAGAATATACTTACTATGATATGTAAGTATTTCCATTTAAAGTTGTCTAGAACCACCAACAAATTATACTATACCGCTTATTTCAGGACTAGGCCAATAATTAGCATAAAATTGTTTCAAGATATATAATAACTGTTTCACTTGGCTAGTTTGTTTTGTTGACGCCAAAAATTTTATTTCATACAATGCCTCATGAAATAATCGAAAACATTTAACGAACATGCTACTCATAATTTTCATAAAGCTTGGTTCTATTTTGCTTCGTCAAACATCATCGCGTAACAAAACGCAAAAAACATTCGGCTCCGCTGGGCTTGCAATTTCCATGTGTCGGGCGTACGGAAATGAAGGCCGAGTATCGATAAACGATCCCATAGCACCGTAAACCGTGAACTGTGATGAATGACCGATGTTTTAAGAACTAATCACATTAGAATCTCATAAAACACATGAAAATCACATAAGACATATATTATTAATCCTGACTTCGTCCCTTGAGCATCAAGAATCTAAGGCAAGTCCTTAGAGTACTTCTCTTCAAAGATGTCTCGAAAAGGCTACTCTATGCCACAGAGAACAAAAACCTGATAAAATCCTTGAAAAGAATTACTATAGCTAGAAAGAGTAAAATGCAGTTAGTATTTCTAAAACTTATTTTTACGTAGTAAGGCGAGAACAATGGCGAATGACCAACGTTTCAAGAATAAATCGAACTGTATTAATTTATTTATTTAATCTTACTTGCATAAAATCAACTACAAAACCTATAAAAGACGGAGTAAATGTCTTAAGGTATCTTCTTCTAGTCAACTTTTAGGCAAAGCAGAAAAAGTTCATATAAACGATCAACAAATGTAATTAACCAATGAAATTAGAAACCTATGACATTTACAGCATACGCGCGCTTAAGGCACTTTTACTTCTACCTTTTGATATTTGCAGAATACATACACAAATACCAAATGCAATCGAAACTTGGCCCCAGCCACTGAGGGAACAGTTATTAGTTGTTATAACAATATCACATTCAAATGCCAAAAAGGTGATCTGCGCTAATTCAAGCTCATAAGAACTTCCACGGCTGTGTGCGACATGCCGAATTGGGTACCACCACGTCGTATGGTAAACAAACAAAGTATCTGGAGCTTTTACAGGGACTAGCCCTTCATGTAAATTACAAATTTTAATAAAGAAGGATGCCTTTCTGAGTAAAAGCGCGAATGTGTGGCCGTGATGTCCCTAATGTGCGCCTAATGTGTCAGAGCTCTCACGCCGAATTCACGCTTCAAATTAAGGACATTACCGCGCCCTTGTATGCGAGTGTTGCTGTATGTACATGTTCATTTGTGGTTGTGTTAACGGGTGAAGTTTGCACGATGTAGGCTCGTGGGAATTCGGCAATGTGCTGCAATTGCAAATCGTTAGAAAACAGTTGCTCGTCGACTCGGATGAAATGTTTTGGAATGATGGCCAGATTGGACGCTTGACTTTAGCAGCAAGGTCTTATATGCAATAGATAAATATGAGTGACTATAAGAGATCCCTTAGAGGTATAAGTTCACCTTTGTATGTCTAATGTCTTAACATTTCTTTTAATGTGTAGTTAACGGTAAATATTACTTACGTAAGTAAATACATTTGGAGAACGAAAGGCAAGATCCTGTCTTAATCGCTATTAATTAGACAATACGTTAAATTTTGCTTTGGTCTAGGGGCATTCCGCTCATTCCCAACTACCTATCGCGTCAGTAGCCCTAACATGATCAATCAACTTTAATGCCATCAAAAACAAAACTTGTAAAAAAAAACAAGTCTCGCAACTCAGTTCTTCTACCGTAAAAAGTTGTGAGATCCATGTAATACCAAGTCGGTTGGTTCATTCAGTCCATACTTAAGGGACCTTCTGTCTTAAGTTATTACGAAATTAGCTAATCTAACAACATCTTATAGTGACCACAATAATATTAAAAATCTTTTATGTTTAAATAAAATAGATTGACTTGGCCATCGCATGAAGACACAATGTAACTCACAAGCAGTACATATTATAGTAAACAAGATTGTTTAGATTGTTTTTTTACATTTTTTTACATTTACGGAGTTATAGGGGGTCGAAAATGGCCTGAACTGCTTCGAGAAAGGGATGTTACGGCCGTGCCGCTTTTTTTTTGCTCGACTTGGCGGGGGCACTGCCGTGCCCCTAGATTTATCCCTCCATCTGATTAATTAGTGTCATGAAAAAGGAAAGCAAAGAGAAAAAATCTAAACTTGGTCATGTTAGGGCCCGCTTACAGTGCCAGTTGTCAGTAGTAATTCGTTTTTTTGGAGTTAACTTTTATTTTGTAATCCAATGTAGTATGAGCCGCTTTTTTTGGAAATAAGGCTATTTAGATTATTAATTTCGTATAACTCACAACCTTCACCTGCGAGCCATGGGCCATGGATACACACAAGTTCGTAATATTTTGCATTTCTTCTCACGATGCTTAATGTACCAAGTGCTTTCTAACATCAATGCCCTACTTACTTAATGTTTAACATCCAGTGGCTCTTTCAGATCCATCTTATTTGAATATGGATTTCAGATCATATTAATGACAAAATGCAAGTGAAGCGCGGGATTTCCATTCCACGATCGGAGTGAATTTTCCACAATGTCTGCACTCTGGCAGATATTCAGCGTTTAATATTCATGTCTAGCACCACGGCAGATTTGCTTCCTTAGCCAGAAATTAGATATTCGTTTCTCAGCAGGAACTCTGGCATTAGCTGGTGAATACTCAAGTTTAGCCCAACGTGAACCTTCAGGATTTTATGGCCTATAATAATTCTCTCTTAGACCCATTGACTTTAGCAATTTGGATCAAGTGCAGATTCGTAATTAATTAACCGATTCCCATTCAGCGTGAGATGTATTTTATTTTAATAAGAGTTTGTTGAATTTGGTCTCAAAACATCAAATATAATTGACGACCTTTATGGCACAGTGGCACATGTGTCTGCTTACTGTGCAAGAGGTCCCGGGTTCAAATCCTGGTATGGGCAAATATTTGTGTGACGAATACGAGTGTTTGTACCTGAGTCATGGATGTTATTTGTATTTAAGTATTGTAGGAAGACTAGTCGCCTTCGTTTATTTCCGCGCGCGGGCTTCTCTCTCGCTCTCTCAGGCGAAAAGCCTAATCGGACGCTCTCGCTCGCGTTCGTGCGCCGGTGCGTCGTAACGGCTTTTTCACAGCGCGCGCGCCACGCCAGCCAGTCTGCTTGCCGCCCGTCACCGCGCGAGGACGTAATTTTAACAGTTATAACTTCTATACAACTACAGTATGTATTTATCTACTCGTATATATAAGTATGTTTATCCGTTGCTTAGTCTCCATAACACAAGATTTGCTTAGTTTGGGACTAGGTCAATTGGTGTAAATTGTCCCAAGATATCTATTTATTGAATAGAACATTAAAACATGGTGAAATAATTGCCATTTGTTTGTGAAAAGGTGAAGACCTCAGCGATGCTGCTCAATTTCCGCCTCAACTTTAAAATTAGGAAGTGGTAGTGTGGCTGATAATTGAAAAACACTATTTACTTCTAACGTTTTTTTTTCAGTAAACATATTTTTTCAAGAGAATCAACATGTGGTTCAAATCAATTTATTTGTTGAGCAAGATTGATCACCAGAACGATAGGTACCTAATATCATCGAATAATTCGTCATTTTCGCATCGTCACCGACCGATCATCAATTATAAAGATGCATTTGCTATTATTCCGATCATAACATGACTAAGGACGAACTGGATAAACGTCGGTCTGAATCTCAGTATGCTAAGTAATCTGGCAAAGTATGTAGACCTGTCAAAAACAATACGGCTTCATGAGGTGTTTAACTTGTGTAGCATGTCATTTTTTAATGTCTCAGGTCATTCCAGTAATCGTAAAATGATCCCCAAAAGTTGTCTTTACTAATGAAACTACTTAAACAGATATAAAATAAATTTGGGCTGCCATGTTAAAAACTGAAGTTGTGTACCACTTAAATATTACATATATCATCATCGATCGACGAAAAATTTAACATTTGAGTAAGTCTTAGAATTTCGATTAAAAATCCGCTTGCTGCCGGTCTCACATCACAAACAATTTACTAAAATTCCTCACAAATCATTTTATTTTTTCGTCATTCACTAACCAGTAATGGTAATACTTTTTCAAGCGGTTCAAACATTCTAAGGCTAACCCATATCTTGGTTCGAATAAACCTCGTGTTTGTACAACAATTTAAATTTTAACCATTTTGACATATACCCTATTTGTATCTAATGAACTTTTGGGAAGAGACTTTTCATAAATAATAACTTTGAAACCCGTTTATCCTGAAGTTAGAAACGAAATGACATTCAGTTTTTTATGAATTTCATAACAAGAAAAACCTAAAAGAGAGTCAGAGTTCCGTAAATTAAAACTTCGACAATTTAACTTTTCACGCCCCACGATTACTTTTAAAGTTCAGTTCGGAGGTAACTTTTAAGTTTAGAAGATTTAGAGCCATACAAACGCATAGTATTTTGAAAAGTCATGGTTATAAAAACTCATTAACACAAAATATATTTTTTTTTCGTTTTTGGGATACTGCTCAAATATTATGAAAGACTGAACTGAGTCTCTCAAATTTTGAAAGGATCCCGCCTGCTTTCAATACCAAGAAATGATAATTTATCAAAAAAATGCATTATACCAAACTTACGAAACTAAGTTTTATATTCAATATATTAAAAACGTATTTTTTTAACAACTTCAGCTGGTCAATTCACTTCGGCAAAATAAAAACCGTACCGCAATAAATGGGCTATTTCAATCCCGGTACTCCGCGCCGCATTAAACATGCCCAGTTTCCCAGCCTTCTAAATCCTTGTTAACGATTTGCATACCTCTGAGCAGGCACACCGGTGGAAAAGCTAACTGTACCTGATACAGGGTGAATATGCACGCGTTCTAGTGCACCTCAGAGGCTCATTCCATTATTTAGTAGGTGCTTTACCTCGGCTTGGCTGCTTGCGGGTAGGTTAACCGCAAAAGTGCAGATGGCTGTCGCTCTAATTTATATATGGAACTGGTTTGAGAGTCGTTGATTTTAAGTTAGTTTTCAATGACGTTTTTGCATTTGTTGTTCATGAGTCTTTGAAAAGAAATTTGAAAAGATGAAAAGCTTTAAAAAAACGAATTAGGTATCTATTGCCGCCATTTGATTTCCGCTTTCCTATGTGGCTTCCTTTTACTCTTTTTCCCAACGCCGACAGAAATGAGGGTTACCTTTTCCAGTGTACTTAATTATGTATGATTTAATATTGCTTTTGTTTGATGGTCAATAGAGAACTTGTTGTATTATACCAAAAAAAAACAAGTGGTTCATGTAGTGGGATAAAATTGTTTCTGCGCCAAAATATAAACCGCTACAGATATACTCTTAAATATTGTTACCTCAATAAAATATACAAGTAGGTTTATCCCTTTTACGATATTAACACTATTACCATATTCGCAAAAAACGTTCTCCGTTATTGAAATGCCTGCGCAATTGTGTCAAAACTTAGAATTGCAATCATTGGCAAACCTTCTTTAAGTCTCCACCGCAGCTGCGTGAAAAAACCGACTCCCTAATTGTTACTAGCTATGATATAACACAAACATCATTCAAAATAACTCTTTATAAAAGCCGAGAAAGCGTAAAACTTCGATGAAAGTACCTTCCCGACCCAATTGGACCGCGTCTTAATATCCACCACTCAAATTCCAGCGGTCTTTTTAAGCCCCCAAATAAAAGTGTTTTAACTTAATGTTATTTATCATTATGAGGCTGACAAATCTGTTTTAAGCCTGTAAATGGGCGAGCGTATTTTCCGAAGGGTACTGTAGGGTACCGAAATAGCGTTCGCTTAAGTTTACCCTTCTTTGTCGGTTGCCGGTAAAATGTTACCCACATTACCGTCGGTTGAGTATCCTCATTTATAAATTGAACTTTCTGACCGCCTTAAAAAGGATGTAATTTAAAAGCTTCTGCGCGAGTTCAAATTAAAATAAAGCGTTTCTAATATATTACTTTTACAATTGTAGGTACGACGCGAAATCTAAATTAAACAGTTGTAACTGCCTCACTATTTTGGGGATAGTGGAAGCATTTACAATCAAACATGAGTTACAGAAATGTGTAAATCACAGGCAAGTAATGTACAAATTACACCCGAAGAACCCAAATGGAACTCTGTCCTTAACTTTTCCCCTTTTGCTACATATTTAACATAATCCCTAAAAACAATCATGTACATCAAACTTATTAAACCGCTCTACTTCTGTTGAGCTTCAGAAAGAATACTCTAAAACTAAATATTTAATAATAGTAGGTATGTGATTGAATAATTTAAGTGGGCGGGTTAAAATAAGACTCAAAAAAACTGATTATACTTATTGCCACCCAGGAATGTGATTTTTGAATCTCACCGGGCGACTAAAGCTCGCCAAAATGGCCGTGTTTCATAGAAATGCGGCCATTTTGGTGAGCTTTAGTCACCTGGTGAGATTCAAAAATTGCATTTGAATCTCACCGGGTAACTAAAGCTAACCAAAATAGCCGTTTTTCATAGAGACTAGGCTATTTTGGTGAGCTCTAGTCACCTGGTGAGATTCAAAAATTGCACGCCTGGTATGTAGGATAACATTGTATAGAGCTCATTTAGTAGAGTACAAATAAGGAAACGGTCCTGCGCATTTATAGTGACCCAGTAATTGACGAAAAGATACGGAAACCTTTTTGGCGGCTGTCGGGTAAAAACGAGAAATAATGATGTCAAACACTGGCTAAAATAATGACCAGCGCGTCCAAGTACAATCTGCCTCAGAAGTAGCTAAGTATGTAATAAGAGTTGCTCGAATTTGTCACATTACTGACAGCGACAAGGTGCTAAAATGTTCAGCTACATCTGAGGTTGACCGTACTACCCTATATTAATTGAACTAACTCGTACACTTAAAGCAGGGGGGTTCCACTCCGTACTGTAGGTGCGCTTGCCGCATTACCTATGGCATAGGTTAATCGCAGCAGGTTGCCGGCTTGCCGCGAGCGCGCCCGCTCACTCTGTGTCGCGCGTTGTGATAGTATTATAGTAAACAGCCCAACCCTAGCTGTGCGCCAGAGCATTACGGGTGGAAAGCGGGCGCGGGCGGCGCCTTCCTTTTGACGCATGCCGCCTGGCGAATGTTTATGAAGTAATACGAACTTTTTGTGCTTGATCATAAAGTTGGAATTCGTTTAATGGTGGTCAACAAAGAGAAGTTTCTGTACGATAGTACTATTATTTATTCTGTGCTTAAAGTAAGAATTTAAATTTAAATTGACATCATATCTTTTTTCAATTAATGTAAATTAAACCGACTAAAAATATAATAATAATATGTTAAAATGCTATGTAATGACAACACAAAGAAAAAATAAATAATATGATAAATAATATAAATAAATAATATGATATAATATGTTTTATCCTTTTTTGTCTTTCTAAACAAAGAATATCGTAGGCTATTAAAGTGATGCTATGTGCGTGGTTAAAAAAGGTACGTTTTAAATCGCTTCTCCAGCATGTAACACATAAAATATATCGCTGACATCAAAGTTCACCGCAGGACGGTTTTATGTCGCCTCCTAAAAACTTGACTGTTTCGGAACTCATACGCATGCGGCATTAATCTCATTTATGAAGTTCGTGTAATTTTATCCCCGCTTGTATGACGGTAATAAACGTTCGTATGGAGTAAAAATATATTCCAATACGCGGACCGTACATCCAAGGAGATATTTACCTGTAATAACTGAGACGTGTGAATAAATCGGATTGAATATTGCGATTTGCAGAACTCACCGCACTTACAATATATGTATAGTGGCTATACTAAAGCGTCATAAAAGTGGCGCATGCACAGCTCTGAGTGATAAAGTGGAACACGTAAAATATTTTATCAGCAAGGCACAAGAATAGCGTGAAATGAAAACTACGAAGTGTGATATGAGCCTCTGTAGTACGTTGTAACTCTTTACGACCAACTTGCCCTTAAATATTTTTAGTTACTAAGTGTTAGTAATAGGACTATGAAGAAGTTAATATAAATTATAAAAAGGATCCACAAACTCGACTGAATAAAAAATACGTAACTGAAAAAAGATAATCCAACATTTGGGCAATGTAGATAGAAATATTTTCATAGTCTTAAATGTTTTAAATTATTGCCGAAAGGGACAAATACAATTTTCAATACATATAATATTTATTTGACTATCACCAAGCCTATTTCAACTAATGGTTTGGCCCCGTCTGCAATACCTTATGATATTTAAAAATATCTAAAAGGCTTTAGAGGTGACACTGTGGCATTGACCAAGCTTCTTTTAGATTTATTGTAGGGTTTTTTTTTCTCTTTTCAGTTATTTATTTTCTACGCAAGCAGGTTTATCGTTTTTAATAATAACAAATTTATTTCATGGTTTTTAGTTTTAGTCATAAACAAGCCGCATGGCTTGTTACGTTAAACGATTTTTTGTAGTTAGAGCGCTTGGCTATTCGCTTCAGCTACCCATATTGTTGGAATAACGAAAAAAACTGTCTTTGCCTTCCACTTAATTTTATATGCAGATGCTGTATGAAATTTGACATAGTCTAATCCAACGACATCTCATATTTTAGAATCCATCACGCTGTTTAGGCCGGAGCGTGCCAAAGAAGTCGACATAGATACAAAATTCTATGAGGAAAGTTATAACTATTGTGTTTTTATCCGACACGTCCATTAATTTGCAGTTTCTTCGTCTACCTTTAGATTAAACGAACGAATAATGATTACAAAAAAAACACTTCATCAGAATTTGTCATCTTGCATTATACGGCCCCTTTTACCATTTGTCGTCTTTACATCTAATTTTGGCTTAAAATAACAAACCCGTAAAAATCTTTATTAAGTCCGGACACCGCCCTTTCACAAACGTAATTCCTAATTTACTTATTCTCTTCCGACTGTTTTTATAAAATTGAATAATCTTAAAAAAGTCACGGAAAAAAATCTTGCCCGAAAAGGGTTTTATCAATCTAAGAATAATCAGTGAAAGTAAGCGAATCATACCAAATAATACTCCGCAGAGGACCTTTGGACAATGTAATGTAAATAGGTAGATAGTAGCGATTCAATTTCACGCATCCTTTGAACTAAATAATGATATGTCCAGGGAGTCTCGGGTGTAGGAACAACCTGCCATCAGTGTCTGTCAAAAGGTCTTGCTTAAATCGAATTACGATTGATCCTGTATTGGGACTGCGAGCCACTGGACCGTGTCACATTGAAATTGTTTCTTGTTAAAGTAAATTCAGATACCTTACGTCCTATACTATGGAGAAATCCGTACTGAAAAAACGCATCAATTTCAATTAATCTAAAGTAATAAATAAATAAATAAATAAATAAATATCTTGGGACAATTTACACCAATTGACCTAGTCCCAAACTAAGCAAAGCTTGTACTATGGATACTAGACAACGGATATACATATTTATATAGATAAATACATACTTAAATACAAATAACATCCATGACTCAGGTACAAACATTCGTGTTCATCACACAAATATTTGCCCATACCAGGATTTGAACCCGGGACCTCTTGCACAGTAAGCAGACACATGTGCCACTGTGCCATACGGGTCGTTAATATTCCACTGAATGGTCGGCATGGATCATGGTCAAAAACGTACCTCGCACTAAGAAACGGGAGAAAGAACTAGGAGAATGATGATTATTTACTTGCTGCTACAAATATTCATGACCACTTCTCATTTTATTAAGTAGGTATGTAAAAAGAGACTTCCAAACTAATATCATAAATGCGAAAGTTTGTCTGTCACACCTAAACGGCTGAAGCGATTGTGATGAAATTGACTTTCGAGATATTGTTATTATTGGACACACCCACATAGGCCACCTTTTCTCTAAACCCTTACCCTAGGGGGGTGAATCGGGGAATTAAATTTTACATGAGATATGCTAAACTGATGAACTTTTGGAACTAATGAAGTAGCGGGCAGCAAGGAATCTTGATGAGGCGTTGAATATCTAAAATACCAATGGATTTCTTTTTAACCCGAAATTAGTAATAATTCCGTTTGGCCGTAGTCGCAGTCAATAAATGATAAAACGTCATTATTAAAATAATAAAGCATGCGGGTTACGCGATCAGTCCCGTTTGTTATCGGATTATCATGTTACCATTTTAAATGAACTTGAACTGGATCGATTGCCATGAAATATGTGTGCAGATGAAATCATTGTTAACGCTGTAACTGAAGCATTTTTGGTTTTTATCTAATCTTAATCGAATATTGAGTGTTAACCGACCACGGTCCTCCATTTACGTTAAATCCAGGAAATTGTATGACTACTGTGAGTAGCATACAATTTCTTTCAATACAATGAGACGCGATACATTACAATAACATGAAAGTGTATTTAAGTAGATAGTCTAAGCCCTAAGCCAAGGATGGCATATATCCTTATATGCGTCACTTTTCAACAATAGCAAATTTTGCTATTTTCACATTTTTCAACAACTCATGTCAAAGGAAAGTAGCAACGCATATGCCAACCAACTGCGGTACCACAAAATTTACTTAGTGCTATAATTTGACATAATTGTAAACTTTTTCATACAATTATGTTACAAATATGTTAAATTGTATCACCTGCAAGTTTTGTGATACAGACCGCTGGTTTAAGCTAACAGTACCCATATTTACCAAACTCCTTGACTAATTTACTCTTGCTTTTCTGTTTTTTTTCCAATTTATAGTCAACTTCCAAAAGCAAGGCAAAGCAAACACCCCAAAAAGCAAAAGAGCCGGCACAATCAATTTGCCAGATTTCACAGCGAGTGTTTGTACGCTCATTGTATGGTTGGTTTATCTCGAGTGTGTATTCAAGCTTAATGAAGAGGATTATTTGCAAAATAACGCTGTAAATTTCGTAGAAGCGCACACGTGGGAGACATCGCTCTTCCACGACAGAGGACGTTTTGATTGCGTCTGCAGTAGATTTATTTCGCTCCTTCTTTTCTTCTTTGAGCGAGTTACTTTTTCAAGACCCACCACTGTGCTGAGACATAATTTGTCAGCAGAATTTAGTAAAAATTCAATTGAATGAATCTTATGTCTGTAGTTACAGATCGTTCTCAAGTACAGCAGCATTCAAGATCACATTTCACGTTTCGTCTCTATGGGAATGAATAACGTCAAATTCTATGGCTATAACTACAGACCCGAAAATTACAAAAAAAAAAAACTATTATAGTGGCTGACTAGACTTTGTAAAAATAACTTTAGGAAATACATAGGGGTTGTAAATGATACCTAGTTATTTCAAAGGTTGTAAAAGTACTCTGTCTTATTTTCTTTGCATTATTTGTTTTCACGTGTATTACTTTCGTGAACTTTTATGATTACATTATCCAAACCGGCAGTATGCTTTGAATTAAATGCATTTTTTAGACTCCGCAAACGTAAAAACGTGCTTTACTAGTATTTTGTTTGCATTTTTATGAGCGAAATCTTTCCCAGAATTTAACTTTGAATCTTTCTGTGCATATTATTATCGTACCGTATTTTAAACCGACTAGGGTATTAAAATGTGTTTCTCAAGAAACCCTGGTGCAATAAATGTAAATACTGCTTAGGTATGTAAAATTATACTACTACGTGGAATGTACCTATTTTCTATATAAGAATCCAATGCAATACAAATTTACATGATGTAGTCTCATCAAGTCTCATGTATTCTTATTGCGAGTATAATTTAAGAATTTGAGTTTCATCAAGTAGTCCTGAAAAAACATGCACACCTGTCATCGTTTTGCTAGTCATTTTTTTCACTGAGCTACATGAAAAGGGACGGGCATACCGACAAAGCCAGTCGCGAAAATTTTGGTTTTAGACCTCCTAGCGTGAATTCACCCAGAATTAATACACCTGGATCTTTCAAATTATAATTACATACAACAATTCGACTACCTCGAGCAAATTGCCTTTTTAGGTAAAAAACAACTAAACGAACCTTACCTGCCTTAAACCAAAGTTAATTCGACTGCTGCTGGTGGATGAAAATCGACTTGCAGGACTGGACACCGACCGACAAGGCGAAATTTAAAAAGCCTGCAATGGAAACTTTTGTTATAGATTTGTTTTTAAGAAGCCAGTTACAGGAGCAGTGTTAGCAATACATTTTCTCATTGGTCAATTATTAAGCTTAAATTTCAAGTAATATTTCTCAAATGTAGTCCACAAAAATGAATATTGGGCAGTTATGTTTTTGTTTCACTTTCATTAAAACTGAGCTTTATGAGCTTCGTGTGTGCAATGGAAACTCATACCAACTGACACTGCGTTATCTGCAGTAGGAAATTGTCTTCATTTCCCGGCATGCTTGTCGGCTAGCTTCCTTTGCGGCAAAAACCCTTTGAAGAAAATTCTTTATGCAACGAGATCAAAGCACTTCCTACAAAATGAGAGCTACTCACACCTCGTAAAATGCAAAAACCTGCATTTCAGCCTATTTTTACGTTCAATTTGTATCTTTTTGGTTCAGTTCAGTATAATCTATTACTATGAGACACTAAAAACAAACTTTTATTTAAAATGTTCCTTTGCGGTTGTTTTTAAATGTGAACAGTTATAAAACAAGTTAACCAGTTCTATTGCATGTATCATAACGAATCTATTTCCAGTTAAATGGCTTTATTTCAGTGTCCAAGATTATGCTAAAACATAAAATAAAATACCCTAAATGAATAAAGTTTAATAAGCACAAACAGTTACACATAGCTTCTTCAAGAAATTCAATTAAATTTAGCAGGTCTATAATAAAATAAAATCATGTAAATAAAACACTTCGGCTAAGAACATACTGAAGGCATATTTAAGAGTTTATTCACATCCAAAGACTGTGTAAAAAAGGGCGAGCATTTCGTAAGCGCCTGAGCTGCGAGCATTCTGAATCGCGACACAAACATTATTTGAATATGTTGGCGTACAAATAAATATTTGAATACGCTGTACGGCCGATGTGTTAAGCATTCATCGCGAAGTGTCATTTCAATGTGAATCATGAAAATGTACTTAGCAGTCGAGTAAGAGTCTTTCAACACGCGGCCTCTGCTTTGATGTACGTTATAACCGGAATAAATTGCTTCACAAAATAAATTAGATGTCAAACGTAAGTTGGTTAAGCGCCACGGTATTTACTAGTAAGAATGTCTAATAATTTCGTCAGGAAATTTGACGTTGTTTTTGTGTTCCTTTCTTGTCGTGTTTCTTACTCTTGTTTAGTGTAAGACTGTACAGCACACGTACAGGTTGTATTGTAAATATTCGTCGCATTTCTCTAAAAGCTTTTGTCCTACACGGTTATTTTCTTGAAATTGTCTCGTTTACTCTGAATGCACACTACGGCACTTTCGTATTGTACTTAAAATGGAAGTGCATCTGCTTGAAATTCATTTGAGTTAAGTATGATTATTTATTTGTTGTTGTTTACACATAAAAAACTTGAAATATCATTCGAAAGTTTAAAGTATGTTGCAAATAACTATAGTAGCTTTCTATTAAATCATCATTATCATCATCTCAGCTACAAGAAGTCCACTGTTGAACATAGGCCTCCTCCATGGATTTCCAAAGTGCCCGGTTGAAAGCAGCATGCAACCAGCGCCTTCCTGCCACCTGTATGAGGTCATCGGACCATCTTGTGGGTGGTCGTCCTATGCTACGCTTGCCAATACGCGGCCGCCATTCGAGAACTTAAATCATTCTTCTATTAAATATAGTGTATAAAATCGTATGAATGTATAAACCACCTTCTCATATAGTTTGCATGGACTTGGACTGTTATATCCCAAATATCTATAGTATCCTAACTATCTATACAGTATTACGATTAGGATTCATTATGAATTACTGATATTCAGTGTACCAACCCATCGATAACAATAATTTGCGGAAATCAACAACAACAACAAATACTCTTTATTGATTCACACAAGTAAACAAAATAAAAGAACACACACAGGGAAATTTTACATGGGATTCAACAGGCGGTCTTATCGCTAAGCTGCGATCTCTTCCAGACAACCTTCAACTTATAAATGTAAACAAATATGTCATTTTTTTCACTTAACACTCCAACGGACTCAGTTGGAATAAGTACGCGAAAAGACTCCTGTGGCTCAGTGTAAGTATTTCGCCAAACCTTTTAGAAGAATTCCATTTAAACGCCAATAAGTCGAGCGGAACGTTTGCCTATATTCTCACAAATTGCTCTTGTTCAACATTGAAGAGGGTCTGTGATAAATCAGGACTTCATTCATATCGAGGTGCAAAAGTGTTTCAGAGTGAGACGGTGGAGAACCATTTCATTTGAAATCAATCAAAGCGTATTACTTTCGTATTTTCTTGAGTAGAGATTGAAATGTCAACCGTCTGACTTCAAAGTAGCGCGCTACGTTGCGTAAGATGTAAATTATCTTTAATACTTTTCCTCACAAACGTGCGTGCCTATTTAAAACGCCCTGTTTTTAAATTAAATTACGAATTTAATTAAGTAGACATTTGTTTCAGTTTACTCTAATTTGAATTATTAGTATATTATTATGTAATAATGTTAGAACTGTCTTAATAAAGTACTGTATATCATCTTATTCATTACATATTTAGTTAGTATAAAACTAAGCCGCTATTTATCTATTCCTGTCTGTCTTGTCTGATTCGTAATCACACATTGGATTTACAGTTTTCACTGTATTTTAAAGATTTCTTTGCGAAAGGTTTTGTGTAACTACATATATCCTAATTGTACATGCATAAAGCATATAATTTAACAAACTACACAGACTTATTAAAATAAATTAAATCAGGCTATTAAATGGTTAATTATTTCCGTTATTTTATTGCGCAAAACTACCACATTAAATTATAAAAATAAATCATCAAGTTATGTCACTTTTTTTATACAGCACCTCTTACTCACAAAATAGAGCTTAGAGTTTTGCATACAAACGTCTCTATTTTACATAGAATACGGTCGGTGTCGCTCCTGTCTCGGGATTTTTAATTGCTCGCGTAGATGCTGCCACTCATCCTTTCCGTTAGTTACACTTAATTATTTGTATTTAGTTCATTGCTATCTTATAACCTCAATAAAGCAGTGGAATCTTGGTAGATACTATTTTTTAAAAGAAGTTGGCAAGGTTTAATTTTTTGCATACACTATGTCACGAGGCGGGAAAAAATCTCATTTTTCAGCTCTTCTTCCGCCCACAAAAAGTGTTTCAACACCTACCAAAAGCTACAGCAAAAGGAGAAAAAAAAACTTTTTCGATTAATCAACTTAAGGCGATTTAACTTTTTAGCGCGCCCATAATAAAAAGCAATTACGGGCCATAGATCTAATTTGGTATTCACAAACGACATCCATTTAAACGTAGTCTGTATAATTAAGCCCGTTAATGGAATAGTTAAAGAGTAAATGTTCGGACAGAGTACACTGTGGAAAATTTAAAATTCATCAAGTTTTCGTGCAGTCAAATCTGCAACCACTGTCGTTTAATTGAAATTGATTAATGGAAATTCCTTTTCCGGTTTTCAATATTCTCACAAGTATAGTCGACCACGAAATTGGTTTACTACTATTCAGTACATTTTATAATGGTAAAGCCAGGCTGTAGCTTGTTGCTGGTTGCAGTACACTGGCGACTGGCGTACCACATCCTCACAGAATACAGGTGTGACCATAAAATAAACAACCGCAATATTATACACGAAGATACAGTTCAAATGTTTTAAGACAATTGCTTGATCGATTTGACCTAATAGTAAGTAATGTTTCCTGACCTGATAAATAAAAAAAATGCCACAGAATACAAACTGGTTCCCCTCTATTTTTCTGTCAATTTTATTTACTTTAGAATTAAAGTTATTTGCCAAATCCATTCAGTTCATAAATTTTCATTTTATCCATTTCTATTATAAAGTTAAATAATGAAAAATTACACTCGTTCATTTACATGTAAGCCCGACGATTCGTGTCCTTTTCCAGTTTTATAGGTATTTGAGGAGACGAAACAATCACGGATTATCCTCTCAAGATCATAATAAGTAGTAAAACAAACGTCATCTTAGGTCCAGGCTATCATCAAGTTTAAATTTAATTTCAAATATAAAAAGAGACATCGCTGGATAAAATGTGCCATGGCTCGGGCCGGCTTGCCTTCATGCACAAAAGAAGTCATCTGACATCTCCATATAACTTCTAACTAAGTAGCCCAGTTGCCTTAACATAATTGGCCAAGTTTGGTTTATCACTATGTGCTTCCCTTTCTTATGACACTAGTTAGACAGAGACACAGGGAGGGGTTAAATTAAACCTGGACCCTCATCTTAGGGCTGAAGTAAGAGAGAAACGCACTACGAGTATGTTTCGTAGTGGGTTAACGCGTATCGAGAAGGTTCGTTCTAAAAAACTGTTACGTTGTATGCGTAAACGACTGTATTTTGATAAATTAATTATTTAGATTGGAAATAATACGTAATTTTCGTCTGGTTTAGCCATTAGTTCGTGTTTTAAAAGTATTTTTTGCAGATTTTTTGCGTGCGTAGGTGAATAGGTAGAAGATGGAATTATCAGCCGCGTTCCTAATTTTAGCGCAGGATTACTGGGAGTGTCGGTGCATCGAAGTGCTGGATTATTGAGATCGTACTTCGTACTCTAAAAACTTTATAATGAAACACTGGGTGTACGTCAACCACATTGATATCTAGGCTGATATAGCAGCTTACATAACAAAGGCCATAATGACATAGCCATAAAATTCTACAGTATCCTAATTAGTTGTTTAGTTTCAAGGTATTATTAATTATTGTGTTTAGTTTTGACGCATGATTGTAAGCATGCTCGAAGCTCAATGAAAGAGTAGTTTTGGATTGTTGTGGACACCTATTATTGAGTGTGAATTACACTTAAAATATCTTTTGTTTTAAATATGTTAAATTGTGAGTATGTAATGTAATATTCGTTGGTTACCCTTATAAATAAAATAATATTAACATCGCTAACAATTTATAAAATGGATTATCTGGCTTCCCCTTTTAAGGGGTTTTCACTGTGCTTAGAAATTCGTTAAATACAAAACAGGATTCCCATCACGTAATAATTACGCGGCCTGCCGTGAATGAATTTCTGGCATTAAAGTCGTAAGTTATTCTTATGCGGGAGAGGAATCTCCCGACTCAACTTCACGTGTCTAAAATTTCAGTAAAGTTTAGAGTAAAATGTTAATGGCGTACTTTTCTTTCTTATATTTTAATCACGGAGAACACTGAACCCGGCGAATTACTTCGTTGGAAATTGGAGTCTGGCAGTATATTTAATACACTGTCTTTGAAGTGCACACTTTTCTTCTTAAGTATGCTACGTTTCAATGTCAGGTGTACATTGAAAATCAGTCTGAACTTTGGGTCACTGCACAGAACCTTGTTAAACTATAATGAAAATTTGCTGTAATATTTCTTTTTTTTTTTTTTACTTATTCATTCTTCTAGCGCTTTTTTAGTCAGCTGGCAAACGTAGAGCATCTTGGCTGAAGACCCGTCGTCAGTGGTTCAGCATGAGGACAAAATCTCTCTTCCGCGCAGCAGTTGACAAAGTGAAGATTGCCCTAATGACTGCCGACCTCCGATAGGAGATGGTACTACAAAAAGAAGAAGGTTCGTTCTTCTTTTCTCTTTTCTTAGTTCGGGGTACCGTACGCTTTGACCATGATCCCAGATTTGGCTGGTCAGGTTATTACATTAAAGCGACTGTCATCTAACCTCTGTAACCCCGTAAGAACTTTGGTTACTAAAGTGATTATGTAATTTATGTAAATTTAAAAAGTCACCCCTTAGCCACTAGGCCACCGACGCTCTTTATTAAATAAAAATAAAAATATAATAAATCATTAATTATCAGGCTACAAAAGGCCCATACATAAATACCTTACAGACTAACATACATAATGATATAAAACACAAAAAAAAGGTTATTGTGATATAAATTTAATTTATAAGAGTTCTACAGCGGCCCAGAAATCAGGTTGGTTAATTGTAGCAGACTTTAAACACAGTTTTACGTAGTTTTGTATGCTACTATTATTACTAACGCTTCATAGGACCAGATCCAGGAACAAAATGATTTAATTTAAATTAAAACAATGAAACTATTGTATACTCGAATTATTACGTTTTATTAGACTACCAGTTGACTAAATAGCTTTGAAAATTTTGCAGTTCTGTTTTATATTTTCTGCAGATAAATGATAAAGCATTGACAATGCAGAGCAGTAGAAAACGTGCTCATTTGGTTCGCAATTAAACACATATGAAAAAGTGCAAAACAAATTATAGAGATAAAGTTGTATATCGAGTTATTCAACAATTATCGCCACTACTAAGACGAATAATTAAATAATTAATACATTCAGGCGTTACTTTGCGGAGGTCTATAAATAAACAAATTGGAACAAATTGCCTTGCTATTCCACAAAACCTGTGTCACTGATTTCACGGAGTAGCAAGTTAATTAATTAAAAGTATTTGTAGTGTCAGGTGTAATAATATGCATTGATTAAAACGAGTCTAATATAAGTTGCGGCTGATTTATAACATATAGCGCCTGTATTAGGACGTTTGATACATATTTTAGACGTTAAATGTACCCATATTATTTTTACACTTGACTGTACCAACGATAAAGTAATTTCATAAACTCCGTAAACCATATTCATCCTTACTTGTCTTAAACTAACTGACTGACTGATGTGGAGGCTCAGTCAGAGAATTAAATCTGCGCTTATAATTAATTAGGTACTAACATAGGAATAAGATTTACTAATAATGTGGACCACTTTGTTGTCTGAATAAAGATATTTATTATTATTTATGTATATTTATTTAAAATCTTAGGTTAGGTTTTTACAATATTTCTATAAAAAGTAATAAAACAATATCAATACAAAATATACAAATTATTATTATTATTATTATGTATGTCTTTCCCATTCACGGGACAATAGTGCCCCGGACCTTTGGGAGGCGTGCGCGGAGCCGAAGCCAACACGTAGAGGCCCTTTAGACAATTTAATGAAATGTGATGGGTACACCGGGCGGATGCTGTCCCTGCCCGCATCATAGGGACACGAGCAGAGGCAGCCCCCGCCAGGCGTAAAAACTATTATGGAAAGATGGGACCTAAGCCGTACAAGACTACAGGGGGAAAACGATGGACTAATGACTGGGCTATTGCGTGAGACATCCGGACGTCTGCCAAATAAAAATGTCTCAAATAAAAGTGATCTTGGCAGACGGTGACTCGCCCTCCGCTAGATGGGCCCCCTTTAAAAGCGACATATAGAATGGCTCAGAGGCAACACCGGTGCGGAAGGCTAAGGGTAGAGAGGTGTCACTGGACTTTAAACTTATCGCCAACTCGCCACTTATGTTTCCACATCTACCCTCGAGCATACAGCTCTCGCGAGTCCACTATTATTATTATTATTATTATTATATTTATTTAAAATCTTAGGTTATGTTTTTACAATATTTCAATAAAAAGTAATAAAACAATATCAATACAAAATATACAAACATTCTAAAAACCTAACCTAGAGTGCCGCCGGCAGCGGGGCAGGGCTCAAGCTACCGGTGGTTAGGGCTGCAGAGTGAGGAATCTCCTGACTTATTATTATTATTATTAAACAGTAAACAATATTCTAACCTCAAGTGTCAGTTTTTGCCATCAAAACATTGTTTAAATGTATAAAACATTCTAAAGCAACAAAGTACAAATTACCTCTTCTATTGATGGCCTGGATTTGATTTATTTAGGCGATCAAGGGTGTTCAGGTGACAAAAAGTGACATTTTAAGTAAGAATATGGTTTACATGATAAGACAAGTATGGATACACTTTACGTCCGTAGACACTCTCTGACCAACAACAGTTTTAATATGTATCACCTTTCTAACACGGACAGGGAATACCGTGAAGGTATGTACGCACTCTATATTTATTGTTATTGACACAGACGCCAGTCCTCCCCCCATATCGCCAGGGGTTTCAATTTTTCGCTCCACCGGTTCGCAACCCTGAAACATCGTTAAATAAACTATGTTTGCATTTGGGAATCGATCATAAAGTCATTAAGTAACATGAGATTTGCACCTCGCGGCGGTTAGCCAGATTGAAACTCGACGTAAAAAATAAGATTGATCCGCAAACTGATTTTATTTGCTCGACTTTGGTAATTTTGTTACTTTGGCATTGATGTGAAAAATATTATACACAGCATCCGTGATCTTCTTTACCATATTCTACTTTTCAAAGTAAATCAAAGACGCTCTCCTTATGTCGTCTGTCCTTATATCTTCGGCTGCTAAATTGTTCTTAACCACGTACGGGATTTTGATACAGTTATCACTGTTATTTTAAGATTTTTTTTTACGGACAGCTTTTAATGAACAATAACTGTTTTGCATTTATTTGTACATATTCATACATCGTTACTTATATTTAATTAACAAATATCGAAACCCCGCATTTCCCCGGCCCGAGGCAGCGTGCCCAAAATGCTTGCAGCAAGATTGCACATCGGTCTTTGGAAAGAGACATTTGGCTGTTTACGAAAATGTCCGAACACTGGCGACCGTCCATCAGTCATCGTATTAATTAAGTGTCGTTTCATACCAAATAAATACTGCACTTTATGGACTTAATTAGTTTACGTCAAATCGATGACATGTAAACTTTGAATATCTATAGAGAGTTATTGCAACTACTAGAAAAAGGATAGTAAACCAATTCTGTATTATTTTGTAATTGAATAAAATAGACCATTTCTTTAAATAAGTAAGTATTGTAAATATATATTTTTATTTAAAAAAAAACACATCAAATTAAATTACAAAATTTTTAAGTTTGATTGTTTGTAATTTAATTTGATGAGTATTGTAAATTAAAAATTTCAAAAATTTTCAGTTCCTTCCATTTCATTATTTGTGCTCTCAATGAGGTCAATATCATTTTCACTATTAACCGTATTTATTACTGGTCTATCAGTGTACAAACATCATAATCAAAATCGTTCATACCTAAATTGCTTTTTTCGGAGTGGTGAACTTAACTGAAGTGGAAGATGTCTCAGTACTGACTTCGTTTAATATTTTGTTTAAAGTTATTCTGAAAATTACAGTGGCATTTGCAACTCGCCCTTGAAACTTGTTGCATAATAATTATAAACTTTGTAAATAATTCCGCGTTCTTAAAGGTTTTCCTCTTTTTTTTAATGATGCCATCGCACGATTTAAAGTTGAGAGGTTTCAACAACTCTATATTATATATTTTCAACTAAATGCATTCGTACCCTACTGGATCTGTACAACGACTGACGAACGTCACATAGGTAGTATGAGACAACGCTCTATGAAGCCGAAATTAGCCGAGTTTCTTTCCAAAGACCGATGTGCAATCTTTTTGGCCGGGTACTGTACCTCGCTGCACGGCCAGGCTCAGTATTATTCACTATTATTTTATCAAGTCGTCAAAACTCGATTTTCCACATAAGTAAACTGCCGCGCGAACTCGGGGCGAGTCGCTAGTAATAGATAAAGTGAAATCTACAGAATATTTAACAAAATTACATCTTTCACAATTTGGACCTTAATTTCACAAAGTCTAATGAATCTCAAGAGTCTATGACAAGACATCAATTATTTTTAAGAATGTCCAAAAAGATCGTCGTAATTTTAGTGGGAGCTATTAAGTCGTCAGTCATCAAGCAGCTGAAGATGTAATTATCATCAGTGAACCCGTTGTTTCGCGCTTAAATACTCGTTAGTGGAGCCAAGTCGTTAGGTTAGACTTTTTGCTAAGCGTACAACGTCAAAAGTTGACCACGAAGTTTGCAACGAAAGTTTTTAGCACGACCTACACAGAAATGCCGCGAATATTACAAAAGCCGATCAAGTTCGAGTCGGACTCGCGTTTTTTTTATGAAATAAGAAGGCAAACAACCAAGTGGGTCACTTGATGGTAAATGATCACCACCGCCTATAGTCACCCGCAACACCAAGAAGATTGCAGATGCGTTGCCAACCCAGAAGGCTAAAATGGAATAACTCTTGTGCTAGTAATTACACCGGCTGTCTTGCTCTCCACGCTGGAACACAACAGTGCAAGCACTGCTGCTTAGCGGCGGGATTAGCGACCATAATGGTGGTAGTGATCCGGACGGACCTTGCACAAAACCCTACCACCCGCAAAATCGCGTGTCATGGGTTCCGAATCACCTCACGCATATATATCTGTATTTTCTATTTGCCAGGAAATAATACCTTACAAGCAAATTTATTCCCACTGAAAAATAATACAAGCTTATTCTTCAAAGGTTTTTTTTTTGTCTAGAACTGTTAAAGCTCAAG
This sequence comes from Ditula angustiorana, assembly GCA_963691745.1. NCBI lineage: Eukaryota > Metazoa > Arthropoda > Insecta > Lepidoptera > Tortricidae > Ditula > Ditula angustiorana. The sequence goes on from OY829479.1 coordinate 6,325,190, forward strand.
AGTCCGTGGTATTTTCCCGATAGTCTATAAATTATATCTCTAGTACCAATTTTTTTTTATTGGGATCTTTATCACTCATAGTTTCTGAGACAAAAAGGGAGGGGCAGGGTTGGCGCTACACAAACTTTAAGCTTTCGAATGTCATACCGCGCGTTAGTCAAAGAAGATTTTTTTCAGAATTTCATGATTATTTTAGTGTGAGACAATTATTTTTTATTCTTTTTAGTTATGGTTTATGCACATGATGCAAACTTCGAATTACTAAATACAACGTTACCAAATTTTAACTAGATGCTGAGGAAAATACGTTTAAACGACAAACGGACGAGCGTAGCATTGTGAATTAGCAAAATGATAGTATTAAATACAATTATCGTGATGTTGCGGAGTTCAATTACGTCTGCATTGGTTATCACCTAATTATTTGTTAATGATTCAGCTTTGTAGTTCAATGCTCCGGTATAATTGTCTAATGGAGCAATTTCTATTAACTTTGACCGATTCATGTCAGTTATCATACTAACGAAAATCACTTATTTTACCAAAACAATTTGGGACAGTTTGGGACTAGGTCAATTGTTTGAAATTGGCCTATGATATTTCTTTAATCAATTAATTTAAAAAGTAAAATATAAAATGTATATTTACCGACAGTCTGTCACAGTAGCATATTTCAGCATTTGACTTGAATTTTTATTTTCAACCTTAATTGGATAACAAAAACGATTGAAAAAAAAACGTTCCTTTTAACAAGCGTGTTCGAGAGTCGGGTCCATCAAATGTAATAATGCTCTTTATTATATGCAGTATAATTCTTATTCCTCAACTACAGAAAAAATAGAGACAAAATTAACAAACTAATTGGCAAAATAAATACATTGTTAATTCAATACTTGCAACTTGTTTAGCAATGATACAATTTAGTTATCTTTAGTAAAAGATATTACCGTAACCTTGTGTTGACTGGTCGTTAACACATTGCTGTGTTTTGACTGAATGCTGATTTTGATTGTTTTGTATTTTAACAATCATTAAGAAAAAGTATCCCATAAACACTGGAAAATTTTAAATTTGAAGCAGTTTCTCATAAAGAATATGTCTTACAATCATTTAGTTCTTGGCATTACTGATATTTACTGACAGATTTTCTTAGGGCCTATTGTGATTGCTTTTTCCAACATTTAAACAACAAATATGTAGTTTATACGTTGGTATGTTTTGGCTGATTCGTCATTAGTTGGGACTCGACATAAGTTGACTTATTGAAATAAGTCTCAAGAACGAGTAAGTCTTTGAGCTTCACCATATAAACACCAACCTTTAAAGGGTCGGTAGTCTTATTACTGATAACCCTCCCTTCTGACGGCAGTCGGGTAAAAATTATTCTACCGATAAATGAAAGGTTTCACACGCAATCAAATCGATGAGTAGTACTAATCAGTGTAGTCGCCACGTGCATCAATCGATATATCAGCAAGGAAATAAAAATATGCATTGTATTTGTCACATTCTTTAGATTGTTATTTAGCTATAGTTAGCAGAAATATGCTTATACGCAGTTTTTACGATGAGTATTTATTACGTACACGTATTCTACTAAAACTGCATGTTCTTAAGTCTAGACTTTCTCGGGTTAAAGATCCAACATCTATAGGTATAACTATAGAGTCTTAAGCTTCTCTAAAATCCACAGCCCCTCAAAAATCTACCACACTGTTTACTTCACAAGTTAGCAGCAGCGATTTTTCCCGATACACAGCGCCTCGTGATCGTCATAAGGGTCCCATCGGGGTTCTCAGCGAGAAATATAGCCCCATAAATTACTGTATTATCGGACAGTCGATTCTGTTGGCCGACTACTTCATTACGACGGCAAGGCGCCACAATAGACCATGTAATTGGAACTTGGAGTATACGTGGTGACGGGTTTATACGCTGGCCACAGCGGGGTATTGGCTTAAACTTAGTTTAACGATGCTTAGAAATAATATATAGCTTGACTTGTAACTTTGAAAGTTGCGGTCATATACGCAGCTTTTAAAAGCTTCGTGTTTAGTCACGGTTAGACATGAGACCACGTACCAAAAGACGATGTATTGATAGGTGTCCCTTAAGATTAACCGATGATCTGCGATTAGATTGCTGGAAATCGTGGATGCGAGTGGCAGAAGACCGACCGTCGTGCAGATAATTGAGTATTAAGGTCTATGCCCACCATTTGCCTGATATGAAGAAAACGAGGTAAGAGCATATCAAACCATGCTCATGCAGGGCTTGGTAGCCAATACTACAATGGATAAAAACTATTTCATTGGGCTTATTTAAGATCTTGCTAGATTTTCGGTTGCATGTTCTTACAACATGGATAATCATTTTAAAAGCGCTGTCCAACAATACCTCATTCACAAATGTAGGCTTAAAAACACATTGTCCCTGCACAGAAGGCACCCTAAAAAAAATTTTTTTTAAACATTATTGTTGAAAGTTGTGCGTTTTGCGCATTGAAAAATTTTTACTTAAATACTTTTATAGTTTGAAAACAAGTGTTGCAACATGCAGAGAGACAGACGGATATAGCGAAACTATGGGTTCATAGTTTGCCTACTAAAGCCTTATAATGGTTTGTTCGGTAAAAACAAGGACTAGCCTCCTGGGTCCTGGAGGTAAGAATTTTGTCGAAACTGATATTTTTTTCAAAAAATCAATTTAATTGGTGTCCCTTAATGTCGGAAAATTATTTAAAAAAATCATGGGGTTTTCCCCTCGAATTTTCTTTATGGCCTCAGGCGAGTACAGAGGGACTTTGTCCTCACTCGAGAACAGTACAAATAAACCAAAATACTATAATGAATCAACTTTATTTGCATATTATATTTACAAAATTACTTATCTGTACTTATAATAGCACAGGCTTATAAATTAGTATCATAATAAACAATTTTTAAAGTCAGTAACAAAAAGAAACTCTTTTAAAATATACTACGTACGAGTAAAAATGTAACAATGGTACGAATTGTTATATTCTAGAGATCACAGTTACAATTTTTTTACTAAGTAGATTCAATCTTCAGTCTTAAGGCTGGACTAGGAACCGCCGAAGTTATATGTTCTGATATCCTTTGAATATTTTCAAAAATATTGCTATCTTCGTCGTCGCTTTTTGATTTAGATATAGCGGAACCATTACATTCAAGATAATTTGTGACATAAACGTCTTGGCCCTCGAAATGACCGTCGGATTCGTCAAAGTTAAGGTACTTCTCTATTTCACAGTCCTGTAAGGCTGAAAATCATAAATAAAACATAGTTAACTTTCATGTAACAATAAAAAATCTTACATTTTTGAGACCGTAAGTACTCGTACGAGAACATTAAACTACATGTAAAGACCGTTTGTACTCGTACGAGAACATAAACTTCAGAGCTATTTATGGCTAAAGTTTTTTAATTTATTGGAGGAAATTAACTTACTGACATATGAAATACACCAAAAATTTACTAATGAAAATCAAACAAAAATATATAATTAGACTTTCACTGAGATAAATCTGGATTACTTACCCCGGGGCATGGTGCGGCCGGTGGAGTCAGATGTCAAAGCCGCACTGATCGCTGATTGGCCATCTACGGCTTGGTGTTAATTTTTCTAGGTTGACAGTTTCGTTCGGAAACGTTCTATGCGTGTTAACTTGTTAAGCCGGTATGACATGCGGCTATAGATTTTTGCAAATGTTATGTCCTCAAGTGAGGACCGGGGGCTCCAGGAGGCTAGGTACTTGAAACATTGTTTATGCTTATTACGAATAAGAGATTAATGGATCACTTTCTGGAGGTCCATATTTAAATTAGAACAAATATAGAAACACAATGATGAATGTGGTGGTAGTTAATTGTTGCAGTATGTGTTATGTATGACGACCGTTGTTTAGGATGTGTGTATTATTGTGTGTTTATCTAAGTACATATTATTATATCCCACAGATGCAGTTGTTTTGCACAAGACCGTTATATAACTTATAATACAGTACTGTCATCGCGGATCAAGGTAATTTGTTGCAATTAATCGCATGATCTTAGGTACCAAAATATGGCGTTACGATTATAACAATACGTAAGAACCCACCGTATTCATTTTATAAGTTTAATTAATAAAAAATCGTTTTCTTTGTTTCCAATAATATTACTCGATAGAGTGCATCAATTAAAATTTGATTGAGTATCTGAAACGAAACATTTTAGATGCTTAACGTAGCCCTTTATTTAACATTTCTTTGAGAGTTGTTGCTTTTACTTCGCTTAGTTAAGCAATATCGTTTGTTGGTATTAAATTAATCAAAAACGAAGAGATTCTGTGCCGCAATCTCCGCCAGTAAAATAACAAAAAGAGGCGCATCAGAAAAATATTCTAGGATTTTTTTGCTTGTGTATTAATTTTTCAAATGAAAGACTTGAATTTAATTTAAAAAACGGCGTATTAACTTGCGTTTTTAAGCCCTTTTACAAATATTTTCGTCAAGTAACAATTATTGGACCAAGAAATTATTTAATTATCAATTCCAGACATTTTCACATTGTAACTCGCTCATTGTAAGTCTCTCTTAGGATCGGTAGTTCCTATAGACGGAGGTAATCACTTACCATCAGGTGCCCCTCATGCTCGTTTCTTTGTTATTCCATAAAAATGAATTAGTATTAGATCGATAAATTTTATCTTTTCAGTAAATATGACAAAAATAATGTTAAACCAATATTCACCAAACAGGATAATTGTGTTTGATTCTTTTTGTTGCAAAAAAGATTATTCTGGACTAATATTATCGGGACGACCATTTAGTCACCAGAAAACTATAATATTCTTCCTTGTACCGCGTAGATTAAGTTGGTATATGATAAATGATAAATACAAACACCAATATAGACACAGTTTAATTACTATCGCTGCTATATGCTATTTACTCTACGCCAATATGGACATTCTAAAATAAAATTTTTTGGTTCATTCGATATCTCATTTTTCAAAGTTTGAGATGATTATATTTTGGAGTAATATTTTATTATTAATTACAAGAATTTTACTAAATGTAAAACAGGTACTATAGACAAAAAATTACAAGAAAAGTCTGTTTATCTTATTTTTCTTTACTTATTTATCAATTTTTCAAATAACAGTGTCAAAACTTAAGCTTCAGATGATAAATATTTTGCATTTTAGAGTAATAATTTATGGCTAATTACAAGAAACTTACTAAATGTAAACAAGTGCTATAGGGAAAAAACATAACAAAAGCGATAACTGTTGACCTTAATAAAAAGAGATAAACAAAGTCGCACACTGTTATTCACTTCAACTTCACACTGCTTGCTACTCGGCTCGGACACGTAAAAAGTAAGTTGAAAAACCATATTAAAATTAATGTTTATTTTGTTATTTTATTAAACATCGCGTTCAGTGGTTGCTTTTTTTGGAATGAAGCTAGCGATTCTATGTTGAATTTACACTACGATAGTTTTGGAGTATACGCGTTGAAATCTGGTTGTTTTTGGTAGTATTAATATCAAATAAGTATAATATCTTTTGAGTGTTGTTAACAATCCGACGATTGAAGTTATTCAATTAATTCTATTCACTTAAAAATGTTTAAAATAGGTTTAATAAATTATTTATCACACCAATAAATAAAACCACAAGATTTAAATAGGAACACAGCTTGTTAAAGCATGAGAAAATGTTGCCCTTGACTACACAAAGTGACAAGACTTTACCCATGATTAAATGTCATTTATAGATGAAAAAATAGTTTTAGGTTTATTTATTTTACAATAATTGTTACGTGAGGTGCATGTCAAAATGATATAAATGTATATTGAGATCTTCAAAAGCTTAGTTAAAAAATAAAAATAACCCTAGAAAATGTCTAACAATATCTCAAATTGATTTGTGATCATCTTATTTTTTTTAACATGAACACGACTTAATTGAACCACAGTATGTGATTGAACTTTTTTTTTTTCAGATGAAACTCATATTTGGTTTGATGGTGCTGGCATTAAGTCAAGCCAGATCCGTTGAGCCAGAATGCGACGTAGTATCTATCCACAACATCAACCATGAAAAACAGGTCCTCAAAGAAAACATAAACAGCCCGTATCAATTGGCCATCGACTACGACAGCAATATACTATTTTTCAGTTATACATCTGACGAATCGGACGATATATTCAAATCAGCATATTTAAACCTAAAGACTAACGAATACAGTACGATATCTGGAATTGCTGGAGGATTTGCCGCTGCGGTTGATAGACGCAATCAGAAAGTTTATCTAGGTGGAAGAGATGGTGTTTACGAATTTGATCCTACTACGCATAAAGCAAAACATGTTGAAAACGACGGACACAACATCTGGCAAATGTTCTTTAGTGACAAACTGTACTACACAGATTATCCAGGTGAAAAGGTTTATACGTATAAAGACGGCGTATCAACGTTGCTTCCCGAGTTAAAAGACACTGAAGCACTGCTAGTCGCTGTGGACAATAAGGACAATATGTATTTCAAAAATTCTTCTGGTTTGTTTTATTACAAAAAAGCTAAAAGTGAAACCGTGTCCTTGGGAGATTACAATCTTAACAGTTTCACGGCCGATATTAACAACAATTTATATTTCTCTACACCCAATGGCTTTTACAACATTGATGAAAACCAAAAAGTTAACAAGCTGGCCGATGTCGATGAAGTTTACGGATTAGTTATTGAAGGAGATAATAATTTAATTTATGCAAATTCTAATAGCATTATAAGATTGATACCAACTAAGAAAATTTGTCCATCGACTGAAAAGGTGTAGTTTTAAGAAGAAAATATTTATTCAGATTTTTTTTTTGGAACAAAATAAAATAAATAAACGCTGATTTGTTTTATTCATTTAGAAAAATCACGAGCACCATCAAACCTAATACGAATCTGACACGCACGCCGAGGGTTTCGCACCTTCGGTGAATTCAATGTACCTACCATTAAGTATAATTACTATCCTTAAGACCTTTCAACCTACGGCTTGATGGCAATTTTTTTTTTGTGACTTTCCCTACACGTAAAGTTGGGACCATTTTTCTTCTACCCCATGGGGTATGGGGTGCCGTTGGATAGGTTTTTCAAAAACACTGTAAGTTTGCAAAAACAATTTTCCGATTAAGAGACCCGTTTGTGAAATTATTAATTAGCTATTTTTTGTTCGAGTCTAGTGCCCCCCCCCCCCTCACTGCCAGCTAAATGGTCGTTTTTGGACATGTTAAAAATTCACGATACATATATAATATAACGAAATTAAAAGGAAAACTATCACAGTTAAATACGCTTCACAAGTTTACGAGCAATCAGGCTACTACGGAACCCTACTCTGCGCCAGCCCAACTCCCACTTGGCCGTTTTTAAATAAATGTTATATTTATACTGCCTACAGGTTACAACCTTATTTAGTAACGTTAGAATCTAAAACCATCTGATAGACGAAGAGACAGATATCGTTGCCGTTTATACCATTTGTTTGCGGAACCCTAAAAAAGAAAGGAGTATTTTTTCATATCCAACATGAGATAACGAGTGTATTATCGCCAATATTTCGCGAATAGAATTTAGTCGCGGGAATAAGTTTTGGCGATAACTGTGTTATTTCAGCCATTGAGGGGCTGAACGTGACTTCCCCTAGAAAGAGCCTTTTCAAAGTAACGTATTATTTGTGACCTATTCGGTAAATAGCCGGAAACAAGATAGTAACATATTTTTTTCTAGTCATTAACGACACTTGCCCGTGAATAGTGCGTTATCACATCCTAGATATTTATACCCTTCTAAAGCTAAAGGAGAATTATAAATTCATTAACATTCTTTTCTGCGGTCTGTTTATTTACAATAGGTTTAATTTTTTAGACAAGAGAGTATTTTAAATATATGGACCCAAAGAGAACAAAATCAAAAGGTTCATGACATGACGTCACAAATAATTTAAAATAGCTAGAAAAATGAATTCCGGTAACCATTGTAACCGATGGTTTTTCATAAAATATAGCAATCATTTTATATTGATTATTTTTGCTATAACAGAACTTCCAGGATGCAATTCAAATTGGACAACCAAATAAAATATTTTTATCTACACACATATCATAATTGTTATATAACGCGTTCAAAAACCATAGAAAATGACCAGCATTATTACAACCAATGTTATTATAAGAATTTTCTTGTCTGTGGTAGTAGGTAAATCTGTTCTTTATTGGGTAGTATCTCTTAGTAGTCTGTGTTTATTGGTGATCACATTACCGATATCTCGTGACGTTATGAATTTAAATTTGGAACAGCTGTCAAAATTCAAGTTGGTCTCTATTCTAGTATCCACAGATATTAAAACAGTTATCGATACGAAACGTCAACTCAGTATGATTTTTTAATTTAAACGCACGACATTTGATCTCGAGTGACATGACAATAAGGAATTCATTCTTTTGTCTATGATTTAAAAAAACGTTCGTCTTGACGGATAGATCGAATTGCCGCCATACTTGTTTGTTGGTTTTTTGCTGTTACGGTTTTTTGCAGTTATGATATGTGTGTAGATAAAGTAATGTATGCAACTGTATATAATTAGGCCTTAAAACACTCGTGTGATACTATTATGAAACTCGCTGACGCTCGTTTCATAAAACCACACTCGTGTTTTAAGGCCTCTCATTATATAGCAGTTGCATAAAATACTATTTTGATCTACAAATACACATGATGGCAAATCAAACTCACTATTATACAAAGTGTATAATAGTGAGTATATATTATGTTTTCTACAGAAACTACGAGTTACATCGACGAGACGAGGTACGTATGAAAATATACACTCTCCAATTCTTCCTTAAAGACAGTGAGAAGAAATCATAATTAATTTTAATAAGCCAGATTTAGCTGATAATCTGCTTCAAATGGCGGAAACGAGGCCGTTGTCAGCTATAATGGATAGACTTCTGTAAGTCGCACATTCTTGTGTCTGGCAAAACACTTTGGCATTGGCATGACACTATGGCATTTCTGATATTTATTTAGCCAAATTCAAAACCTCTAAAACGCTTCGCTATGTAATGAACTCAGTATTAACCCTCCAGATACGCGGCGGCCATTGTAGCGAGGCGTGAGATATTGCCTCGTATATTATACCTCTCGTCACATGCAGTACATGCAGCCAGCTATATTACAAAATTTCGCTTTATAAAGACTTTCTGCACTGTTTTATGTGAAAAGGATTTTAAGTTTATAGTGGCTTTCGCCTTTAACTCTTCAATAGAATCTTTTATGCGAAAGTGCCGAGCCTTTTCATATCCTGATAGCAATGTTTATAGGTAAATGTTATGTGTTTGGGAATATTTTAAAGTCGTGAGGCAATAAGTACAATTTGATTTTAGTTTATTTAGTTTTAAAAGTATAAAAAGCATCCTACTAATATCATAAATGTGAAAGTTTGTATGTTTGGATATTTGGATGTTCGTTACTCAATCACGCAAAAACAATTGATTAAATTTGGATGAAATTTGGCGCACATATAGTTTATAACCTGGATTAACACATAGGATACTTTTATCCCGTAAAAATGCATAGTTCCCACGAGGTAGCGATAAGTGAGTTATGCGTCGCTGTGACGTCATGAGCAGCAAAGCAACTAATCCTCATTAATTTGTCCAGGAAATATTGCAGATTGCAAGTCTACGCGGACGAAGTCGCTGGCAAAAGCTAGTATTTTTATATAATAAATATTATTAGTTCACGCCTGTTTCCCTTTGATGCAAACAGAGACCACAAATCGCCATTTCTTCACATATAACTAACATTAAATAATTATATTAAATGTCACAAAAAAAGATCTGAGTATTCTGAATCGGCAAATAAGTAAGTAAATTAAGACAAAAATAAAGGTATTTGAATTAAGGTTTAAATAATAACGCTGGTTTTTTTGTCATACCCCATACCACCAACCAAAGATTTCATCTCGATTATTCGGTACATTTTTCATTTTCAATATATCAACGCCTTCCAAAATGCCCTCCAACGTCTCTTAGGTATAAACCACATAAAGATGTATTGTCGAAAATTTCCCACCGAGAAATTTTCACGTTCCAATTTTATAATGCGGTACATTGAAACTCCTACGGTCGGGGCTCAGTGCAGTAAGCGGGCTCGGCGTTGACTAAGATATATGACTTGTATTGACCTCAATCGGTTCCACTGAGCATCGATACATGTAGAGATTGATGTTTCATATTTCCCTTTAGTTGGTAACGTTACGGATTTTCGAAACAAAATAGAGTTTCAAAATGTTTGTGTTAAGGCGGGACTTAATTGTGTTAAACCAATAAAACGCAGATTCCCATGTAATGCATCACTTTTAAAGAAGTACTATAATCAGAAAAATACCAAATTATTGTTCCACTTTCATGACAGAATTGTTTTGCAATATCAGCCGCAAATAGATGGATACCGACTAACATAGTTTCGTATTTCGTAACTAACAGATTATGGGACCAGATCCTGAAATAAATGATTTTAATTAGAATTCTAATTAGAAAATTATAAGGACTGGTGCATTTCTTGGTCAACGGATTAGCATTGCAATCCAACGTGGAAATACAGCCAGCCTTATGGGTACTTTACCGCTGGGGACAGATTTGGGAGATATTTGTAAGTACATATAGTTAAGTCTTGTATTAGGTTAAGTTCAATACAAGTATTTTACTTTTAATCATATTGTTACATAGCTTACTTAACAGAAAAGTACAATTAAAAATATATGTAAGTTAGTAAAAGCGTATTCTGCTTAGGAACTAGTAAATTTACCTAGTAGATGCTCGGTGTTTGACGAAGAGCAAAACCTAGACTTGTTTGTAGGCTACCTACGAGGAATGTCTGAAAAGTTCAAAGCCCGAGGTATTTTAGGAACCCTTTTGATCCCGTGTTACTCTCCACATTTAACTGCTATTGTTTGATATTTAACAGAAAATATTCAGCCTACCTCACCGCTGTCTTATTATAAACTAAATTTAAAAAACACATTTTACAAAAAGTAATAATAATATGTAAATTTGACCATATACCCCTTTGCGGTAACTTAATGCGAGATAGTTAACGACGTTTTCGTGACATGTAGATCGAAATAAAACAATTAAAAAGCAAAAGATAGAGGGCTACCGCTAATTAAAATAACTAAAGGGCTAAACAAAAAAAAACCTTTTTAAAAAAATTTAATTGTGTCGTATAGTATGTAGTATTAATGTGTGTATGTAAATTCTTTATTGTAAAAAAGAACATAAATGACAAGATATAGTTTTTGTAGTGGTGGCGATGGAGGATTTTTCAACCGTCCTCTGGTCATAGGGTTAAAATAATATTTTCCCTTTAAAGCTGCGACGGTATTTAACACAAACATTACCATCAATTCAACTCATTAATATTTGAATCTTAATCTGCAACACAATCTTAACCCAATGTATATGTAAGTACGTTCACACATGCTTTCAATAAGGAATGAGTTTTTTACAAACGCCTACACTACACAGGTTCTCATTGACTTACAAAACAAATGCTGAGTAGGTGCGATCCTGTTTTCGTCTCACGTACCGAGTTTATTTTTTTCTATCTTCTTCGTAGGATTCGATTACGGTTTAACGTTTGTGTCACGACAGATGACCAACTTTAGTACCTACGGCAGTTCCTGGCTCGAGCTAAAATGTTTACAATACAAGAACTTTTGTATGCTGATAGTTACATACTCACTTTTCACCTAAAAATGACTGCAATATGAATACCGCCCATTCACAAGTCTTATTTTTACAATCCGTTAAACATGTCTAACCCATAAGACATATAATGCTAAGATTATAACAAGATGAGACGAAGACGAGTTTCCAGGAGCACTATTTACTAAATTTTATCAGTAATGTACTGACAGTCTCCGAGAAAAAAACCTGACGAACAGGACAAAATTCTAAGGATTCCGTTGTTCTTATTTGGCTCTAATAAAGAATAAATACACAAGGATGTATGCTAAGAAAAACTTAAGTTAAAATTCAGCAACTGAAAGTGTATAAACATAATTACATTTAATATTTAAAAATGCCTTCACAGAAATAAAGTGAAAATGTTGTATTCCGGAGATTACAAATGCCACTCGTAAAGGTACGTATATTTAAAACTTTTTGGCTCGGACTTGCAACTCATACTCGTCCATGATGACTTACAATTTGTCACTTTCCACGCTAATACTCGCGATGGATACCCTAATGGTGGTAAGTGCCACCAATACGGAGCTAGGCGGAGTGGAAAGGAGCTGACCCTAAATTGCCAATGACAGTGCTCGAAATCTGGATCAGTGGAGATTTCGAGCAATGTGATTGGTCAATTTAGGGTCTTCTTCTCTCTATTCCGCCTCAGAGGAAACGCACCCTTAGAACAAGACGAAGAGTGTGTCATCAGTTACAAACTACGAACTAAGGACTACAAAATTTGAGTTTCTGTTACTTCCAGATGTTTATTGGTGACTAAAACCCTATACCCCGATTGAAACCTCCATCGCAATTCACATAGGAACAAATAAATGATAAATCAATGAACCACCCAATTCAACATTCGAAAATCTTTCACCGTGAAAAGGTGAAACGAGAATTCTGAATCAAGAATCATGATCAGCGGCGAGTCGAGGTATCCACATTCAGAAAAAGGTTAACGAACCGTGAAATGAATTACACAGCAAACGCCGGTGTGCCCTGTAATTTATGCCACGTACAAATGCGCCAGCCTGTTAAAATCACACACGTTCAGATAAATAAAACGTTTTTACAAGTCCCGGCCCGTGATTTCGTGTATTTGCTGAATTAGGATGTTCTTTTTCGGGTCGCGTGGACAGCGCCCGTATAATTAGGGTTCCGTACGAAAAAGGCAAAAACAGAAATCTTGTGGTGCGACTCCGTCTGTCTGTCTGTTTGCCACAGCGCCATATTTCAGCAACTAATGCTATCGATTTCATGTGATAGTAACGACAAAACTATTTATTTAAATTCTTTCGAAAAGTCGAGGTAACTGAATTTTCCATGGGAGCTATATATGAAAGGATTCATTTTACAGACAAATGGACACTATTTTTTAATGTACATAGTTTTTGAATACTTTAATACTTGAAAATATAAAAATATTCCCCCCAACCACTTATTTTGAAGTTCACAAAGAGAAAACTTTGAAATTATTACATTTAATAAAAGTTAATGTTACATTTTACAGGAAAAGCAGATAAAAAACGTTAGAACGATCTAACTAGCACAGTTTTTTAGAAATTATCAAAAATTCATTCCAAATTAAATTTTGCAGTTTTTTTAAAGCGTTCTTTTTACTTACGGAACACAAATATACATATTTCGGGTGGAGGTACGGAACACTTGGTGCGCAACACCAACTCGTACTTAGCCTGTTTTTTTTTTAATTAATGGTTCCCAATTTCCCGGTGCCTCTGTGTCACGAATTTTAACTCATTGATCAATAAAGGTATATGTATTTATTTCCAACTCACTTATTTTAACAGCGAGTTCAAATGCTACTGCGACAATAGAATTACTATCTTTTTAACATAGTATAAAGTAAAGTCGCTATCCGTTGCTGCCTGTCCTAAATCCTTAAAGCGTATGTGTAGCCGCCTTCTCCTTCTAAACCATGCAACGGATTCTGATACGATAACATATAAAGATTTTTATGCGAAAAGTTGTTATGCGCATTACATCCATACTGTTAGACGGAAAACTACCGATTGAGGACATCACTAATGTTGGGACGTTTTGGTTACATCCCTGTTGTGTTTTGACGTTTGTCTTTTGCCAGCAATCGTTTGTGATTATTGTGCTCGCGATGTTATTTGTTTAAAATTGTAATAAATACTTTTAAAAGGCGTTTGGTGTTTATTAGTACCTACCCGTGTGAAGACGTGGGGGGTCGCTAGTTTAAAATCAAAATAATGCAGATACTTAAATAGTTCATAGGAATAAAAGCGTAAAACTGTTTTAGATGATTTCACTGTTTTCACGACTTGTAGACATTGAAATAAAACAATTAAAACGGTTTATAGTTATCGTGTGTATTGTAACGAATTGAATTCCCGACGATTGTGGATATATATCCAAAGAATATATAAAGAATATATAATTCTTAATATATATAAAGAATTTTGGCCCAAATATTTGGGCCAAAATTCTTTTTAGTGCCTAAAATAATGACGAAAATGTATAAACACTTTTACAAAATTGTAGATGTCTCGAAATATTTTCCCAGTAATATTACGTTAGTTCTCAACCGGGCCCCAACTTTTATTATAAATTTTTCCACCATCCTAGGTTTTTTATAACAGAAAATTCTCATTTGGTACCCAACTTACCACTGCGTTAAGAGTCCCCATGACTCCTCAGAAATAGTGTCCACTGCGTTACCAAACAATAGTTTTTTTCTTATTTTGACCCCAAATATTTCTATAACAGTCATCATTCCGGCATGCGTATGTCATTCTGAATTTAAAAATAAAATTTTCTCTTAAGAATATCAGAATAAGTAAAAAATATGCGTTAAAATGTACAAGGGACGTTTTTATAGGCATCAAAAAGAATTTTGGCCCATTTACTAGTTCTTGCCTTTTTCGGCGAACAATCATTGAAAAGAACTTAGCCAAGAAACATAATTATTAAAACATTTATTTCTTTTCTAGCCTTCGCAATGTATCCTGTATTATTTTTCTGCCTTGTTATAAAACAGTATTGTTTTTGATTTCAGAAAACATCAGCCAAAAAATCTAGTAATATGCTTTAGGGCAGATCCTGAACTTTGTTGTTTCGTCAGTTCCTTAATAAGATTAAGTAATTGGATATTATTAAACAATGTATTGTCTCAAGATTTCGAGATTTTCTTTATATTGTTTTTCGGTATTCGGAGATATCATTTATGTTTGCAATTTACTTTGATATTTCTGTGGTACCTGTTGCCATGGACGCGAAAATACTAAAATGGTAAATTTCGAACGACCTGTAAATATTTCTGTATTTTACACTCCGCTTACTCGTACCAATATGTTAAAAATATCTTAGTATAATTATTATTATGTTTTATATAAACCAACACTGGTCGGATATGTCTAACTCTACAGTCACATTATTAAATTTACACTTACGTTGAACAAAAGAAATGCACTATAATTCTTGATCACGTCAACGACCAATATGCAAAGCTCCAACCGTCGGTGAATCTCAATGAAAGTTATGCCAACAAAGTGGATGCGCTTGAAAAATACATTCATATCCTTAGGGACATTTCGTGATTTTGATTTATTACTTACGTGAGCTTCAGTAAAACCACGAAGCTATATTGCATTTTTCCATTACATAGACTTCGAGTGTTAGTTTATAAAACAACTATCTCGGGTCATAGATGCCTAATCCAGTGAAATAATTTTGGCGATTGAATTACTTGTTTATTTTTAAGTTAAAAAGTGTAAAAAATTTGCAAGGCTGTTCTTCAACTTGAAGATAACGGAAATGATCAATAAAATAATGTTTAAGAATTTAACAATTGGAATTAACAAAAACGTTATGTAAACAAGCGCTCCTAATCACAATGCAAAAGTATGCATACTAACAAAGGGTTAATTTACACTAAGACAGTTCTGTATGAAACCAAAATCAAGAACGCGGACGATGCAAAAATAGGCAACAAGGTAAGTCTCGCATCGCAGACCTGCTTAGACTAGATGTTGAAGTTATTTTGGGAAACGTCAAGCTATCAAAGTGCAATATTAGAACCGAAGAGAGTTAAACCCTAAATAACATGGGATCAAACGAAAAAGTACAAGTCAAGTGTATTTAAGCCCGCTTATATCATGTAAAGTAAGTTTTGGTGAAGCAACGTGTTTACGAACTGTTACCAAGATCAGCTAAGAATTCTCTGATCGTGATCTGCTCGAACTAATTATAGTAGATGAAACAAAAGAAACATTTATCTGCACCCCCTAATCACACTATCATCATATTTTATCTTCACAAGAAGAAGGTTGGATACTTTATATTTCTGTACTTGTACATCTGGGACCTGGGTAGATATTTGAAGTATTCAAAATTCAATATTTATTTTCTGTCTGTAATTTTTAACCGATTTAAAAAAAGGAGGAGGTTCTGAATTTGACTTTTTTTGTAATGAACAAGTAGTTACCAAGTGGATTTGGGATGTTAGCTGTCAAATTACCAAAGCCAACAATCACTCCAGAACACCATTCTAATCTATCTTCTTAGAATGTATTTTAGATTAACTCCGACACTGACAAAATTATCCCATGATAAACGCCAAAGGAGAATGGGCAAATTGTCCCAAGTGCTGTATACAGTTGTGCTATATCTTATTAGAAAGCTCTCAATAAGAGCTTAATTTTTTTATATGACAGCAAAACCGAGATGTTTGCAGGGAAAAAGCTACAGCCCATTTTATACCTCACTTTGTACTAGCAGTTGTATGAAAAGTATCTGTAAAATCATTTTCGAGATATAGCCGAAAGATTTTAACCACGCATTACTGAGGCCACTAGAAGTAAAAAACGTAATGGGAGCATAGGTCTAATTTGGTGTTTTTTTTTTTTCATAAAAAACAATGATTAATGCTGCAGACACCTGGTCTTCGAAACATAGCCTATGATGATCCTTACACCGAGTACTACACGTCCATACTACTCACTATTGTATACAAGGGTTGGGACAGCGCCCTTACAAAAATGCCCATTCACCTTTCAAAATAATAATACTTAATAACAATAGTGTTTTGACCTATTTTAGCTAAACTTGGTTTCTGTGTACTTTAAAGAAGGAGGTAATTGTCAATGCGAAACCCGTAAACTCAAGATGCCACGATGAATCTAGTCGATTCCACAAGCAAGTTCAGTAAATTGAGGCATCGCAGACTTCGCAGTAAATAACCAAGTAGTTTGCTGTATTCCCAGCGGCGGCGTGGTGCTATCTCCTACGCCTATTTCACGAATCCTTATGAATAATTCTTTTATATTTTCACCTCCGTCAATCTACTTCGTTGAAAATTACATTCACGTGTATTAGTTTTATAAGAAGTGTATGATGTAGGATGTGAGTAAAGTTCCAAACTGGGACTAAAATTAAATTGTAACCGGCAACGGTAAATATTTATATTTCTCCTTGACAACAATGATGTCTACAGAAACAATTGAAATATTATACACGTATTTTGTATAGTGTAACGGTCCTGTGGCTTAGTGGTTATGCCTGGCTCGGTCTTCTATCAGAAATGAACGTGGAGCGTAGGGCAACATCTAATGGTCACAAGAGTAAAGTGCATTTGACATCAATCCTCAAGTTAATACCGCTGACATTTGTATCAAAGAAAATCACACGCAGCCGGGTCCGCACTTTTAGTCACCACGCCGTATCGTACCCCCGACGCGACCAATGATTTGTATCGTGATCGTTTGTGTGGACACTAAAGGATAACGGCAAATGTCCATACGCACGGACTAAGCGTTACACGTATGATTTTTGGGTGGTTTTGTAGATATTTCCAGTAAGAAAAATAGTAGATTGCAGAATCAGATATATGAATGGTTTTCAATGTCAAGTAAAGCAAGGATCAAGAACAACTGAATACCTGCAACTACAGCTCATACAAGATGGTAACAATCTTCAAAAATAGTTCATAGAGCACAATAATCACGACAGTCGAGATAAACAATCGGAAATCATAATACCACACCACTTTGCAACATTACATGATGTAAGTAGTGTAGCAAGTAGCAATTTCGACATGCTATTTCTATTATTGACTTAACTCTTTATTTATGTGATAGCTATCAGCTACTTCCAGCACAGCTGCCTAAATGAAGTGAAGAGTTTTGTTGCAAGGCCATAAGAAGAATATTTTTTATATTGCTGTAAATGATTTTACGGTAAACTGATGGAACAAGATATGAGATATCACCAATGCGAATCATAATTGCTACATTTCGCATCTCATTAAAAATGATCATATTTTGCGACAGGTTACAAAGTACATCATTATTTTTCGTTATAATTTGATTTCTGTAAAGACCAGAGCTACTTTCGCTGATTTCTTTTGTCCAATCAATGGTGTCAGTAGTACTATAGCGATCATGATAAGCGATTATCGCTATGAGGGTACATTACAGCATAATGGTACAGGTGTGAACGCGATTTATTATCATTAAATCCAAAATGTATTTGAAGTTAAGATAATTGGACTGGTGGCTCATATAACGGCGCTATGCTCGATACCACTATGGCGTACTTACCTGCAACATTTATGGCTCGAATCATAAATCCATACATCAAATTTTCAC
Organism: Ditula angustiorana; assembly: GCA_963691745.1. NCBI lineage: Eukaryota > Metazoa > Arthropoda > Insecta > Lepidoptera > Tortricidae > Ditula > Ditula angustiorana. Next base: position 6,343,621 of record OY829479.1, read on the forward strand.
GTTTAAGCAGAGTTCATATTACCAGTTCATATTTTATTTCATTTGCTAACGAATGACGTTTTACGGCACATAAAGTCAGGGCAATGAAGGCCGTAATATCGTCTAGTGATAACAAGCCTTGTCGTTTTATAGTACAGAAACCAATATGCGGGGACTTCTTCCCTCCTGCATCAGTATCATAACTGGGTGACAAAAGAGTAACATTTAGAGAAATGAGGGCTCATCCTTTGCTGGTCATGTTACAAAGAACATCGAAACGCTCCATGTAAAAGGATCTTTGTCTTGGAAACTTGAACAGTAACAAATCTTTTATTTTCTTTTCTGGTTTAATGATGTGTACGACAATCTCTCATCTACTGTTTCTGTAATGAAAAGGATAATTTAATGTTTGCTTTGATTATTTAAATGTTATTTTGAACGAAGGGTTCTCGGTTAGCATTTTATTGTGAGGCAAAATGGGTGAGTATGTCATTTAAACAATAGAAGTCGTTCGCATTCATTATTAGTGTTGGCAAACCGCTGGGTGCACTCCGCCTATGTTTGCGGGCGCTGCCTCCGCTTCGATCTAAATACACTTGATGCCAAGGACCGAATGCAACACAAATAAATGAAGTATAGCCTTGTTCATTTGTTTTATTTTCCACGCCATGTTTAGCCTAACAGTTGGTTTGATAGGTAAAAAGAGTTGCTTTAATTAGATAACTAAAAGTAAACATTTCGAGTAACCAAAAATTTGTTTACAGTAGAAGTTTGTATTTCGATGTATTTTCTTTGTTTCTGAACCTTTAGTGGAAGGGCGTTTGCAAAGGATTCCGAGAACAAGTCTAGCCAGCCCAGTATACCTACTCGTCAAAATAATTAAATGAAGTGGAATATATTAAATTTCTAGGTTGATTAATTTCTCAGAATCTCCTTTTCTTTGACAACCCTGCTCCTCCATTATTATTTTTTGGCAATTCCTTCACCGTCCGAACAACTATTTTTCTGTAAATCTAAAACAGTCTAAGTCAGTCAAAATTATAGTAGCATATAATCTCAATTTAAAATTATCAAAACAATTGTAAAATAATAAATCAAAAATATTAACTATATTATGTATTTTTGTACTGCATATAATATTGTAAATTTGTATTGAACCTTTCCATTGTTTTAGTCAAGGTCTCCAGTTTGGACTTTTCATAGGACTACGTAAACCATGCACTGTCTCAACTGAAAACCAATATTCTAAGCAATACCATGATGTTGCTAACTTTAGACCATTCCGACTACATTTAGCATTTTCAAAATTAATGTTCTTGTACATACAGCAACAAACATATCTGGCCTCTTTAAAAAGGGACCTGACAGCAATTTTCTATGCTCGAAAGATATAGATATATCAATCTCATAGTGCATATTATATGCCTCCATTTCGAAAAATGACTTCTGAATTCCGACTTAAATGGTCACTTATTGTCCTTATTGTATTGTTGTAATGGCTACTTTGTGCCTTTGACTGTAGATCTGTTTTTTTCTAGTAATATAAATAAGTCGAACAAAGGACTTCTCTGTCTTTCTTTTTCATTGTCCTACAGTGCACAACATTGGGCAGTCGCACACAATGGACAGGGCAGCGCACATGTCGCAGTTCCGCCCCACAAAACCTATGCTAAAGGCAAAACCAGCTCACGATTAGCGTCTTCCACTCGTAAATCTCTGTACTTATACAAAATGTAAAGTGCCTGTTTGCTGCTACGGCAAGCGGAACTAAGGGGTGGTTTTCCGATACTACTTTAGCACTTAGAAGATTAGTGTGCAAAATGTGGTTCAATGAAGGTTTTGGGAACTATTTCATTGTTTTACTTAAGTATTTAATTTGTTAATAAAATCCTCCGCAAAGTAACGCCCGAATAATTAACCTTTTTATTATTTTACGGTAAAGTTTTCAATTCAAAAGTACCTAACTATACTTATACATAAAGGCAAGAAGATGCCTGTTATTATAGTTATTTTGATGATTAAGATTTCCTCTTAATTATTTACAAAGCTCTTTTCACTAAAATATGTTTTGGTTTGTACTTTCGAAGTCAAACGTCACAATGTCAGATATATTTCAACTGAATTAGGTTTAGTGGGCGTTTATAAAGAGTGGCTAAAACTTTATAAATTTAAACACAACAACCCTAAACCTACACAATCCTCTCCTCTTGATCAAAATCACTAAGGTTTTGAACCAAGAACTTACGGGTTGGAATCAAACATTCACCAGACTGAGCTGTTCACCATACGACGTAAGTAGCTACAATTATTAACCTTTTGCATACCAATGCCATCCGTCGTGAGTAATACCTAAAACGCCAGCATCCTATATGAAACAATTTTAACTAAGTTTTCTGAACTACACGGTACAATAACTACGCTCATGTATGTTTAAATTTCATACAAGCTTATAACAATGACGCTGTGGCATGTGAATGATTATAACTATATTTACAGGGCGGGAAGCTGCGGTAAGGGTCAGTAAGCAAGCAGCTACTGTAGTCCTTGCCATGCGAAATGTGATCGTCGACATTTTTAATGCTCGTCGTATAGTATTTGACTAACAAGTGTAAAGAATAGGATTGATTTGTGGAAAATACGAGTATATGATTTTTCTTTTTATTACTTCACTACTATATGTTTAGAAAAGTTTTGAATTTGTGGCTTATCTTATACTTTTATACCATATTGTCTCAATGTGTTTTTTGTTGCTTCATAGAAAGGATCTTTTGCCGGTAAAAAAACACCTATCACTAAAATTCATATCTATCTCGTCCCATAACCATTGCAACGCAGCAGAAACGTCTGGCCTTGTAAAGGATAAAGTTATTGTAAAGTCTTATTTATAACAATCATCAGCGCTCTATTTCTAATGCGTCTTTAATAAATCTTCCAGAACTATATTTAGTTTAAATTATTCTTACAACAACCAGAGTGTCTTTAAACAAACCCTTTGTTCAATATGAAAACTATACTTTAAACAATTTCTAAGCTTGCTGTTAGCTTAAGCAAGCGCGAATTTTCACACAAATTAAAGACAGAAAGCTTGGAGAAGAAATCAATGTCTACTCAATTATAAAACACCGGTCTTTAAAACCTAATTCTGTAATAGGGCGAGCTACACCTTGTAATTAGGCAAGGGACAAAAGCTAGTTAGTCTCGCAAAATTAAAAAAATACAAAGATGCGGTGGTATAAAAGCTTTATACAAATATTTAAAATAAAAATAAAAATGTAGGTACAAACGTAATTTTAAAATATGAGCATCTTGGTTTACGATTTCTTGGCACCGTAGCCGTGAAACGAAAAGGTTTAAACTCAATTTTTGCCTACAAGAAATTATAATATTTAATCGTTTCTCTTCTCTACGATGTGGCGCTTGAAATTACAAGTTTTTTTTTCTTTATCTTTGAAAGGAAAGTAGACAATGCACAGAAATTGATGTGTTTTATGATATGTCTACACTTTACATGCATTCAGCATCCCTTTAGTATTAATTTAAAGTTCGATTCATAAGAGCTGGCACAGAAAATGTATGAAGCTGTCATTAATTTTATAAACATTCGGTGTCAGCTCTTATGAATCGACCTATACCTTCCTATAGAATGTCATAAACAAAACATTAAAAATATTCCCCACTGTCACAATCCTTAAGTGCTGGATAAAAGGTAGGTAACGCAAATTGCTTTACAAGACAGTGTCGTCGTGCGATCCCCGCAAAAGCCTGCAAATCGCATTACGGCCAGCTTACTACGGAACCTAATGGAAATACCCATTTGTTCCGTTGTCCTATCTTAATGAAAAGGATATCGGTCAATTCTATTGAAGTTTAAACCTCCCTTTAAAATCGGATTAAAGTGAAGCGAAGCGCTGTTTGCTTTAGACGCCGAGTCGCTCCTCGTAAGTGCAAGTCTCCTGTAAAACTATTTGTCTTTTGAGTTTAGTGTAGAAACAATGACATAAGACGCCTTGTACTGCAGTCGCAGTTAGCAATAACTTTGGCTTGGTGAAAATAGGAAAAGTTGAGGACAAAGAACCTATTGTGTTGAGTTACCGATGTTAAATTTTAGCAGTCAAGAGATATTAAGATATTCAAAGTGCAGTATTAGCAAGCAAAATTCCTAGGTAAACAAATTAACAAAACACCATTTTAAAAAAATTCTCACGGCATTTAAAATGATTCTGGTGACAGTGTTGCCAACGATTATTTATTAGTTTATTCGAATTAATAGGTTTGCCATAAAATGGCCCTATTCTAAAACCATGTGCCAGGTTAGATCTTCAGATTTAGCTTGGCTAATCCACTAGATACTTATAAGCTAAGCTCCTAGGTGTTTACCCAATAAGTTTGAAACACACCTTTTAGTGCTTCCACCGTTTCGGGCGATTTCGAAAATAGCTAAAAACACTGAAGTTAAATCCAAAATTGAAGATCATAATAATAAACCAACCAGTAATATTCATGCTTAATGCATAATTTTAAGCGAAGTAGTATACATGATTTAAAACTAAAAGTGTTTGAATAATTGTAGGGTATTGTTCAAAAACGCTTACTAATCCTACTATAGTAAAAATAGTAGTAAAAAAAGTACCTATTTAATTAAAACATTTTAGGTAAAACTAGTTTATAAACTTCTATAAATAATAGAGTATGTCTTAAATTTTGGAACTCATTTTATTTACTTAATGCTTTCGATAATATTATATTTGGCGCACTACCAAAACGGTTCAGAACGTGAGTGTTGTACCTATGAAGAGAATGTTTCTCCTTGCGTGAGGACTTCAAGTAGGTACCCTGTTTACCTTTATACCTATTATATACATATTTAATACCATTTTCACCAAAAATTACTTAACAGAATATAATATATTTATTTTTTAATTCTGACCCTTTTACCTTTTTATTAATAAATCATCACTAAATTTTAATTTTAATTAGATTTTTAACTTTTCTATTTTCTTTTTTGTGATAACTTTGTTTCTTTTTCTAAATAAAAATATTTTCACTAAACTCACCTCCGTTAACATTATGTTTCGTCTTTTTTTGTCATGATTACGTTTGGTAATTTGTGGTTTTGTCTGGACATATTTGTTGGTTGCAATTTTTATTATTAATAATTATTGATTAGAACATGATTAGGTACAGGTAATGATTGACATGTTTTTGACATATAGTATTGTTTTAATTATTAAAATAGGTACCTATTGTGATAATTTATTCATTTCGGGATTTACGACGTGTGCTTTTATGTAATAAACTATTTTGACTTTGACTTGACTTTGCTCTCGCAAACAGTTACTATACAGATGATTGTTACAAGAGGTTTATTATATTGTTAAGGAGATTAGTTAGTCTTTATACAGGGCCATGTACATTTTTTTTATTTTCTTTAAAGAAAATATATTGTCTATGTTTATGACCCAGACGTGAAAATTTAGCAAAACGGATTATAACGTTAAACCTAATGCCATGATTAAAGTGACGACGAGGGATGAATATAAACTTGGCTGAATTACAGTAGCTGTCTACCGGGTTGTAGCTACGGGTCATTAAGTAGCCGGATGGTTATTACATAATAGGGGCAACGGGAGAAAACGCAGCTAACTATGCCATTGTCAAATCATCAGTCTACGTAGAAATGTCATAAACGAGTTTGGAGCAGTAAAGTGTGGGTTGTCTTTGTAATCATTACATTTTTCGTTTGTAAAACAGATAAATCTTGATATTAGTTTTTGTTGTTTTTTTGGACTTTTAACCGTAGCATAGCACTTTCTTACCCATTAGATGAAAGTCTTTAAATTAGGTAACAAAAATATTTATTCGGAATATAAACTAAAAAAAAAAATCTAGAAATTAAAGTAATTATAACGTAGTTTGTTTAGGGTTATAGGGATATAAACCAAGGTTTAAATTTAAGATTGCTCACTTTCCCGTGTAGTTTTTTTTATTGCTTTTATCGGAAAAAAGCAAAAAGAGGTTTGCGAGGCACCTGATGAGAGGTCATGACCACAGCTCATGGAATTCAACAATTAGTCTAAAACCGCTTAACACCCCCCCCCCCCCCCTTCAAATATTATACCGCAACCAGCAACTCACTATAGAGACCATTGTAGTGGTGTAGTTGGTGGTGATTGAGCCATCAACCACTATGGATAAATAGGGGTTTTCCTTCCCTAAAATCATAAACGAAGTGTTGTAAGTATTGCGTAATAAGAAGCCAGAGGTTTAGTCAGTCGTTGATCTTTTCATACGAACCTATTATTAAGTATCTGTACAAAATACTCGTTTCCATACATTATGAAGGTTTGATCAGTTTGAGATACGTTTTAGGTTTTAGGTACGTCAAAATTCAATCATGATTTCCAGTTTTCTATCTTAAAATTTTATAGAATGAAGCCTACTGGATCCTTTCAGTTGTGAGTAGTAACAGAGTTGAGAAATCACCGCTTCGAAATGAAATAAGCCATAGCTCTCGCTAGTTAAACGTCTGAGTGAAATTTTAAGTCCAGCAGGGCTTCACTGATATTACACTGATTTAAATATGGAATTGCTTGTTATTCCGACGTCAAAAATTATTAAATCCGGTGGAATATTTATCTGTTAAATTAGGAGTTAGGATTCGCGAGATTCAGTGATTTACTTGATCGTAGCCACTTATTTCTTATTCACAAAAGTTTACTAGCCTCTTTTATCTAACAACTGTTTTGTTCGTTTATCTCATGGGTAAACGTCACATCGACCAATAAAGTCGTAACAGATTTAACTAATAAAGGTTTAGTGAGCGTTTATTAATGAGGGGGTAAACTTGCCTAGACTGCGCTCTCAGTAGCTACGAAGCTCTTTTTATTAGTGAGATCATAGCATAGATTTACGCTTATCGGAAAGCATCTTCTTGCTATAAACCAACGAGGAATAAGAACTAAAAGTTTTTGTTTATACGAGAAGTTCGTCTATCGCATGAGCAGGGAATCAAACCTGCATCTCATTGCTTGCGGGACAGGAGTTGCGATCCATGAGATGCTGCTACGACTCTCTGCTTGCTCTACCGGAAAATATTTCACTTTAAAAAACTTACAATTTGTTGACCGAATGTTTCTGAAACCGAAAACAGAAAAATGTACTTAAATGTTTTTAATTCGCAATGAAAACCAAAAATACCACTTACCTTGATTAAAATTAGGTGCTTAGTTTTACGTTAGTTATTTAATAAGCTTTTGCCTGTGACTTCGTCCACATAGACTTTGGATTACATAGTAACATAACCCCACCTACATACACATATAAATGTTCAAAATTTCATATTTCTATGTTAATCCTAAAACTGTGAGTTGCCTTTCAGTCAACCAGTAACGGAACTCTTTTATATTGTCTTCATCTTCTTCTTTATCTTTCTTTACATAGCATGAAACATAGTCGCAATCCGTTTCTGTCTGTCTTTATTGTATCTTCGGTCGCTTACTCATTCTAAGCGTAATGAAATGAAATGAAATGAAATGAATATTTATTTGCAAAAAATGTAGTAAGTGTATCACGTGTTTGATATATAAAAAAGTTTCATACATTTAGACTTCAATAAGTCATGCAAAATGTTTAGTACATGCATACAAAATAGGCAATTCAACTCTTTTTATTAATCATTTATCACTAATGTGTATTTTCAATATTTCAATCAAATAATGTCATATCAAATAAAATAGCTAAACTAATAATTATCATGAAAATAATGTACAGCAATTTAAAAAGTCAACAATTCAGCATAAAATTATGTCATTCGCTTATCATGTCAACCAAACAGAGACAAAAAAAAAATATTACTACCCTTACAATCTAGAACAATAATGTCACTCATATCAAAGAGCTAAAATAAATTCAATTAAACATGGCCTATTGGATTGGCCGTATTGGATTTTGATACGGTTTTCATTGTAATGTAGAAAAAGTAATACAGAAAGATTTTATTAAATTGCATCGTAGCCGGGGAGGGTCACTAATCCTACTAATATTATAAATGTGAAAGAAATAATGATATTTAGATGTTTGTTCCTTAATCACGTATAACGGCTGGACGGATTTGAATGAAATTTGGTAAACAGATAGATCATATCCTAGAGTACAACATACAATACTTTTTATCCCGTAAAATCCCGTTTTAATGCATAACTAATCCCGCACAGGCGGAACCGCAGGTAAAACCTCGTAGATGATAAATGAAAACATTGACGGTGGGTTGTTGGGCGTTTCGGCAGGTCCGATTAGAATTCGGGGACTTTAGCAAATAGCTTCGGCTGCGAAACAAAGTGTTGTTGTCTGTCGGGACGAGACCGCCTTTGAATCAGTAGCGTGGTTCCGTAATTAAGTGAACTGTTATTATTTAACCTACTGGTACAAAGTAGACGTACATTTTCAGCCAACTAACGGATGACCGACTAATTCTTTAGTAAGGAGTTGTAATAAAAAATATTTAAAGACTAGCCCTCTTATTCATAAACGCTACGTAAGCCTATGTTAGTTAAAATAAAAAAGGAACGAAACATTTGTTAATTAAAAGAGATTGGTAAACTTTTATGAATACCTAAGGTCATACGGTGCTGAAGCATTTGTTAATTTATGTGGGGTAAACGTAAAAAATAGATAAAAATAGAGCGGGTGGAGCCGCGGGTAAAGCCTCGTTATTAATAAATACATTTATTAGTACAAGAAACTGGAGAAGAGTGATAATCTGGGATCGCGTCGTAACATTTATGACTGGCAGGAAGTCGCTAGTCCGCATCGGAAAAGATTGTCGGAAATTGTCTCGGCTCCCTACTGCCATTTCCCGTGCAGAACCACGGATTCTAAATACACCGGATTTAATATATCTGTCGTTCACGTATTGCCGCCGGATTGCCTCGCGAAGCATCGCTTTGATTAAAACAATACAAAGGAAGTGAATTTATCTTTGATCGGATAAAATTGCTTAAACTAAACAGTATTTACAACAATGTAATCAAAATGTTTAATTGTTACAGTTGTTTGTCTGTGTCTTTTTTTTAATAGTTTGAAATCAATCTGATGTTCCTTTTACTCAAAGAATTTTAAACAAAAATAAGGAGAAAACTAAAATATGTGATCCTAGAATTTGAAGTAAATAAATTACATTGCTTATAAGCGTACTTGCACAACATATTGTCAATCTTTTGTAATTCTTAACCTTCTCGTGTGTTATCGATGCTTGCTCCACGTGACTAAAATTTTCTTATTACACACACAAGAGAGTTCATAGTTTATCTGTTCATAAATTATATAATGATATCAATATTTCCACTACCACTATCTTGGTATCTCGTCGATACAACAACAACATTTTGATTTAGGTATCTTTCAACTCTGTGCGAGTCTTAGTTCAAAACAAATACTTCTCAGACCGTGCATATAAAGCTAGTAACTTTGTCACCGTATAGTATTAAATTGCGACAGACTCCAAAAGCGACAAATCTTTACATTTTTCGACTAAATCTACGATGAACGCGAACGAAAAACACATGCAAAACACATATGACATTTAAAAATGTTGATATTAATTAATCAATAATAACAAAATAGGAGAATTAGAGTAAAGTTATAATTATAATGAGATAAAAATAACAAACATCACTTATGAGACATACAATACACAACTATAATAATCATTATAATTAATATTGATATAAATAAACAACTCAATTTTTACCTAGTAAAAATTAAATTTAAATGATATGTGTATAATGAATGACAACACAAAGAAAAATCTAGGGTAATGGCAAGACTCGAACCTGCAACCTCAGCATTCCGTGCCGTGCGTTTTGCCAGTTTCATAGCATTAAAATTTAATTTGAATGATTAAAAAAATCTAAAGAAATTACGGTTGTAAAAATTTATTTATGTAAATTCTTTATTGTTCAAAAACATAAACGACAAAAAGAAATACGATGTACAAAGGCGAACTTATCCCTAGTCCCTTTTCCTTATTTTTATTTTACACAACATAGGAAGGCAAACAAGCAAGTGGGTCACCTGATGGTAAGTGATCACCACCGCCTATAGACACCTGCAACAACAAAGAGAGTGCAGATGCGTTGCCAACCCAGAGGGCTAAGATGGAATACCTCTTGTGCCAGTAATTGCACCGGCTGTCTTGCTCTCCACGCCGGAACACAACAGTGCAAGCACCGTTGCTTAGCGGCAGGATTAGCAAGCAAGGTGGTGGTAGCGATCCGGACGGACCTTCCACAAGGTCCTACCACCCGCCAAATTATTTATTACTTCGTAATTTCGCTGAAACGTGTGGTCGACCACGATTCAGGTCCGTTTTATAAGCAATTGTTTTCTACAGATTCATATCAATTATTAAGGAACAAAGCGCCAGACAACATAAAATCGAACTTTTTCTTAACGCGCCTGTTATCTGAAACTAAAAACCATTAAGATTTTTTTTTCCGAGTGCAAGGCGACATACATACATGGTTATGGCGTATGTTAACAAAAACTGGATGGAAATTATCTTCATCTTTAACATTATGAACAGAAAAATCACAATTAAGAAAAGTTTAAGCTTGCGCTTAATCCATTGTTTAGATTCTTTCTAGTCCAAATAAATAAAGGTTTATCTTTAATTACTATTTCACTTATTATTAAAGTACTCATCTAATAAGGTTTATACTTTTTATCACTATCATCGTCCTCATTGTACTCTTTAAAATCAGTTTTAATTGTACTCTTATACTGCCCTATAAATAGATCGAATTGGCTGGTCAACCTAAAGTTGGCTCTGTATTTCTTGACATGCTCAAGAAACACGGGATACAAATAAGTTAGAACTGCGTGGTCCAAAGTGGGGAAGAGATGGTGAAGCGAGTGGTTTCCGAAGAACGTCATTATCCTGAAGTGGCTGCCATTGATGTCTTTGCGGTCCATGACTGCTTCAAGCTCGTGCATACCCCAGTCAGGGGTTTCCGTTTTGTAACTAAAGAAATGGAGAAAAATGTTGATTACAAGTTTATTCGTTTGTACGAGTAGACCGAATTTAGTTTTACTTTAATTTCTTTATTTTAACAGAAAAGAAGATTAATGCAGAATATTAACAAAGCTACTGCCTGAAATGAAATTCATTTGTAGCATGCGTGTAGTTTTCTTTGAAAATTTGCAGCTCAAAATCAATGTATCATTCGGACATGCAAATAAAACTTCTCTAAGTTCTTCAAAATTGGTATAACAATTTGAAGTTCATTCCATCATCAAAAATTAAATATTCCGTAAAGCATTGTATAAGATGCAAAATATTTCCCTAAATTTGGAAATCATCTCAAAAAAATACCGAATAAATACAATCTCGCGAATATTTTAGAGCATTGAGAATATTCCGTTTCCATACAAAAACTAGGAATATTCTTAAACGAAACCAAGAACTTTTCACATGAATATTAAACAGTTTAAGAAGCTTCCTTTAGTACAATGCTAGTTCTGTAAGCATTTTGCATGGATTTGGCTAAGTTTAAAATATTTTGACACTTATTCGTACGAAATTTATTGTATTACATCTGTTTCACAAATTTAAAGTTTAATAAAAATTAAAACGAAAACTAGTTTCACGACTCTATTAATAATCTATTCATGATAACTGCGATCGAGTAAAACGTGGAGTACCTTGGCTGATCGCCGTCTTTCCAGATATCTGGATGGTGGTGAGCAGCATTGGAGCCGGTGGTATAGAATACAAGGCTTCCTGTGCAAATAATCCACAACCACATACTGAATGCTTCATAGAATGTGCACCCGCTCGCCAACCACATCCAAACTGGTACCACGAATCCGATCAAGTCCGTGAAATGGAAATGATTGGTGTAATATCCTTTACGGACAAAGGCAGAAATAAACCTGAAAACACATTAAGTTTCAAATAAGAAATTGGAAATGCAACATTATAGACTCGCTATAGCTAATACTACAGATAATAACAGATAAGCGGTTAATCAAGAAGAAATGCTATCCCGATAATGTAGACGAGCCCCTAACAAACCCTCTTTTAAAGAAGTTAGTTCGTAACCATCTTTCTTAGCAGAATCTTCTAGCTTTCTTTTGTACAGTTTGTATTGTGTTTCTTTTTTGACCAAAAATTTACTAAGTATGCGTCATTAAGGCTGCTCTTTATTGTTTTATATTTAAAAATAGTTTAAGAATACTTTATATAATATTTTTTATGGGGCAATGTCTTAATTTAAATAAATAATAAAAAGTATGTATCTTGTTTTGATCCCTGTGAAATAAAGTGAAATAAAAATGGACATAAAGTGATGTATAGCCAATTATCTGGGAATATAATAGATGTAACAACAAAAGTTATTGTAAGTTAAGGTAAATAAATGTAACACTACAAGTAACAACAAAAGTACAAGTGAACTGAACTTACCGAGTCAGAAACAAGACGAGAAATGCAAATGGAAAATAAGCAAATTCTATCAGTAGTGCAAAGTGTTTCGATAAGAATGGCTTGTCTTTTCTAGGATTCCAGAAGACCAAAGGTTCGAAGGCACTAATCTCCAAATCCATTAGGGTATTGGGATAAAGATGATGAGACAGCGCGTGAGACACCCTGAAATCCCTGTAAAAACAAAATAATTTGGTAGTTATTAAAACTTTATATTATGAATAGTAAGAAAGTCAAGCGCATGGTGGACTTGATAGACTTTTGCCCTGTCATGACAACAATTTACTATATCTAAGTACTGACTTAGGGCATGTCTTGATTAGAATTTACAAAATTAGGACACTCTTTGCCTATTTTACAAATATTCGTTCAACTTTCCTAAATAACACAGTTACAAATACCAGGTCTTCATTAAATTAGGTTAAAATAACAGTCCAAAAGTTACCGCTCAAGCTCATTTTATGCCTTTCTGCAGCTCTTTATTTCTAGTGTCATAAGAAAAGAACCTGCAGAGAGACAAATTAAACTTGGCGGGTCATGTTATATCCACAATGCCAGGTCCAAACGAGCAAAGCAAACGCTTCTCCTAAAATCTTTGTGTTATTATGAGAACATAAGTTCCGAAGATGATTGTATAAGTTATTACTTATAAATTATGACAACTTTAATACATAAAGGATTATAATTCTGCATACGCATACATATATTTCATTTTACTAACCTGTATGACCAAAGCCCCATGCTGAAAAGGTGCATTCTCCAATTAGTTCTTCTGTGAATATAATTGTGAGACGCAATAATTGTCCAGGCCAATGTGAAGGAAGCAATAATGTACGACAAGTATACAAGTATAGGCACTTTCGTGTAACAGGAAAACGCAGCTGACAGTAAATATGTTGCAAATAATCCATCAATTATCCTGTCAGATTTCTTATGAGTGTCCTTAGGAACCTTCTTTAACTCCTCAAAGGTGACCCTCTTTAGTGCACGGTAAAATCCATCGTCTTCAAAAGTGAAAGGTGAGTTTCTAGGTGTTTTAGCTTCCCTCAAATAATACTTTTCAAGCACTTTATTAACAGATGGATTGAGATGGTGACATTCAAACGCTTCTGTTATGTCAGTTCCCTGGAAAGTAATAAACAGTTTTGATCAAATTTTTATTTACACTTAAACCCATTAAAATGAAGGCTGCAAGTGCTACAACAGTATTCCTATAACATTAATATCCATAATAATAAACAAAACACTTTTACGATATCAACGACTAGCAGCTAACATAATTGACTCAAGAATAACTACTTCTTTAATGAATTTCTATCGACTAGTGTTATTGAAAAAGGATGCACTAACTTTCAACTTGTGTCATTCATGTTATTTTATAAAAGAAATATCCCTTGGGCGCATATGCTTTTAATCAGTCGTTAGAACTGTGTAAATTGCGTATTATCATTTAAGCCCGTAATCGCCTATATCTCTCGAAAGACGGTCTGCATAAGTCTCAAATAATCGGCAAATAATAGACTGCATCATTTTTTATTCTTTAAAGTATAAAAGTTAATGCAGATTTTAGTCTCTGGCTGTATATAGCGGTTAATAATGTAGTTGACCTTAGTATGGTTCAACAACTCAGCTGTATCCTTTCCTATACTATACTTTAATGTTTAGAAGTTAGTGCAGTTTAGTTTCTAACGGTATTTATCTTTAAATAATGTACTTACCTTAGTAAGGTCCAACCATTCGGCTCCACCAGGATGCTTGTTAATGAATTCGCCCAAATCGTAGATTCCGTTATGCACCCTCCACAAGCCTTCTGCTCCATCATCCATGGCCTTTCCCGTCAACCATTGCACCGGGTCTTTCAAAGAACTGTCTCTTAATGAAGGGTATTTCAATTGTGGAAAAGTAACATGCGTCTTCTTTTCAATTGCCCGTTGATGGGCAATCTCCTGATAATCAGCGTCTTTAGGTGCCATATTGACGTCTTTACGCCAAATACTCCAGCTCTCAACTCAACGGCTGCCTGTGACAACCCCATATTTATTACATATTATGCCTATTACGTTTGTCACTATCATTTAAACCTTCACCTTTCATATCTCCAAAAGCTATAGCAAAATAAATCATAACAGTGGCTAGTTATTAATAAGCATTTTATTTTGTTTACAATAATTATCATAATGTGTGAGTTATGCAATTTTTTCAGCGTTGTATTTAATACAAAAAAAATATTAAAAGCAGGATTTGTTGCCTTAATATCTGCGTTTGGCGATGATCCTCAATTCTCGTGTTATCTAGGATCGATACTTATCGCCCATTAGAGATTATGTCAAAAAATTACCGAATTCAAGGGAATTTGAAACCTTACCCCAACTAGATATGAGCGCCGATGGCTAATTCCACGGCGGCGGCGTAGTCCCAAAATTCTTTCGGCGGCGGCGGCGCGCCGCGGCGCGGCCTTTTGCCTTAGATTTTTTATCAGGGGTCGATTTTAGGATATGTGAAAAAATTCATAGTAGGTAATAAATAATTAACTTGAAATTTTTATCAGACATTTTACGTTATTACTTTCTTTTGAGATACTATTTTACTTAAGAGGAATCTGGGGGCACAGCAGTGCCCCAAGTCGAGCAAAAAAAAGCGGCACGACCGTACCATCCTTTTCTCGAAGCAGTTCAGGCCATTTTCGACCCCTATTATAACGTCAAAGTTTTTTAATTTGTCACTCACTGACTGACTGACTGACTGACTGACTGACTGACTGACCGATCATCAAAACTTTCAGGCACTTCTACTAGACATAGAAGTTTTATATTTAGAATACAATTAGTGTTAAGTATATAAATCAAAGAAAAACCTAAATATTTTGCAATTTCTGTCCAGTTTTCAAAATATACCAACTGCATAAATAACTTTGTAATCCCATTTGTAACAAAGTTAACATTTGCAGTGAATGAATCAGTGTACCTGTGTATGTATGAATATAAAATGGCGGCGGGTGGTAGGACCTTGTGCAAGGTCCGTCCGGATCGCTACCACCATCTTGCTCGCTAATCTCGCCGCTAAGCAGCAGTGCTTGCACTGTTGTGTTCCGGCGTGGAGAGCAAGACAGCCGGTGTAATTACTGGCACAAGAGGTATTCCATCTTAGCCCTTTGGGTTGGCAACGCATCTGCAATCTTCTTGGTGTTGCGGGTGTCTATAGGCGGTGGTGATCACTTACCATCAGGTGACCCACTTGCTTGTTTGCCTTCCTATTGCATAAAATACATATGTATAGATGTAGCTCGCAGGTAGATCACGTACGTAGCTCGCATGGCAACGTGTGTAAGTAAGGTTGCGCGCTTGCACATTTGAATGCGATATGCGCAATAAGAAAAGCTCAATAAGACAGAGAGTGGGTTTTGAGAAAATCCGTTGTTGGTCTTTAAGAAGTAGAAGGTACCGGAAAGGAAAAGAAGAAGGATTATCTACAAAAAGAAATGAGATGCCACCAAAAACAAAACTTGTAAAAAAAAACAAGTCTCGCAACTCAGTTCTCTACCGTAAAAAGTTGTGAGATCCATGTTATACCAAGTCGGTTGGATTATTCAGTCCCTAATTAAGGGACCTTCTGTCTTAAGTTATTACGTAATTAGCTAATCTAACAACATCTTGTAGTGACCACATTAATATAAAAAATCTTTTATGTTTCAATAAAATAGATTGACTTGGCCATCGCATGAAAACACAATGTAACTCAAAAGCAATACATATTGTGGTTAATGTAACAAAAACAATCTAAACAATCTTATTTACTATAATTTCGATTACAATTCCTTATTGTAAGTCTAATCTGAATATTTTTTTATCATTTTACTTTTACTGAAATAAATTTAATTTTATGACAATGTTTGCTTACTTTCTTATTTTTATCAGAATATTTTTCAGAAATCTATAACTGGGCTGAGTGGCGCGGTTAACTCAGTAGGATGCTGTTTAGTGTTCAGTAGACATTTGTAATTTTAGAAATGCACTACTATTATGCATCCAGATTAAAATCAAACTTTGATCTTCATAGCTGCATCACAAGCCGCATGCATGATAGATAAGATGTTCATTACTTTATCAACAAACCCAAGTTTATATTCATACAATCAAGCATAAATGATCATTTAAAGTAAAGCATTAGACAACTAACCTCTATCCGTCGTAAACGCAGTTAGATTCGAACAAAGTTGATTAAAAATGCCTCCTAAAGAGACGGATTGGAATGTACACGCGCATCAAAGAGCTATAGAAAAGAAGACACACGTCAGTTTTCCAAAGTTGAAGTATCCTTCTTTGAGGGATAATGGTCTGAGAGATCCGATTCAATGGCTGGCTGGGAAAGCTTTGGACGATGGCGCTGAGGGCATCTGGAGAGTGCACGACAAACTATATGACTTTACCAGATTTATGAAAAATCATCCCGGCGGTGAAGAGTGGTTGGAACTAACGAAGGTAAAGTTTCAATACTTACTAGATGTTTTTATTTGTGGCATTAATAATAAGTTTATCTCTGATCTTTTGAGAACTCTACATCTTTTTTTAAGAAATAAGAAGGCAAACAAGCAAGTGGGTCACCTAATGGTAAGTGATCACCACCGCCTATACACACCCGCAACACCAAAGAGATTGCAGGTGCCAACCCAGAGGGCTAAGATGGAATACCTCTAGTGCTAGTAATTACACCGGCTGTCTTGCTCTCTACGCCGGAACACAACAGTGCAAGCACTGCTGCTTAGCGGCAGGATTAGCGAGCAAGACGGTGGTTTTGGAATACTGTTGCTTATTATTTTTTATTATTACTATTAAAACAGTTTTATAGTTTATTTCATATACTATGATAGTTTTTTGGGCCTATTTATTGAAATAAATTAAGGTGTTTTTCAGGGCACCGACATAACAGAAGCATTTGAATCACATCATTTGAAACCTTCTACTGCAAAACTTCTAGACAAATATTACATAAGAGATGCAAATACTCCTCGAAACTCGCCGTTTACTTTTAAGGACGAAGGCTTTTATAGAACTCTCAAAAGAGCAGCATACGAAGAGTTGAAGAAAATACCCAAGAATGTGTCGAAAACTGCGGATCAAATAACTAATGGATTATTCGTGTCACTGCTATGCAGTTCTGTTTTAGCGAGTTGGGTGACTCAACGTTATGCCGCTATGTTTTGGTACATCTATGCTTCAATTAATCTTGCCCTTTTGACGGTCGCATGCCACAACTACATACATAGAAGAACAAACTGGAGAATGTATCTCTTTAATATGAGTATGTGGTCGTACAGGTAGATAAAATTGTTTATTTAAACTAAAAAATGTACGCGTATGGCTTATAATTTTCGAGCAACTTTTAAGACATCTGCTCTCATTTGCCCTGAAGCTTGAATATACCTTTTACTCTTTAGTTCTATGATAAGATAGAAATAACCATGCATACCAACTAATGTACAGTCAAGGAATACAAAAGTATGTCACTTTGAATCCTTTTGAAATGTGATAACGTGCAAAAGCGATAAATCTTTACATTTCTTATTGGTACAGTAGATAGCTTTTATGTGAGGAAATTTAATGGAGTGGCTGTAATTTTATCTTATTTGATATTACAAGGTGAAAGCAATATTAACACGACTCTAATTTCAGAGATTTCCGAGTGTCACACGTAATATCACATCATCTTTACACAAACACTCTCATGGATCTCGAGATCAGCTCTCTCGAACCAATTTTATTCTACAATCCAAGGAAGGATAAGCCTTTACACGCGAGAATCGGATTTCTTACAGAATTGGCCTTTTTCCCCCTTGTGTTTCTGCTCAGTTTCACCAAAAGGTGAGTAATCTCAAATATTAATAATTTTCCTAGAGCGCATTTCCGGGTTCTTCGTATTATCGGTTATCAAATAATGTTAGTTCAAACTTATTAAGTACATCTAAAACGTTTTAATGTTTATTTGAAACAAATACGGTTGCAAATTGATTTAACATTTATTTCAGAGTTCTCAATATTTATGTGAGTTATATGTTCGTAACAATCTTAAGCTTTAATCTTAAATGATAAGCAAAGCATATATGAATTCGTTTGTTTGTAAACAAATGTTGATTTTGTTCACACTAATAGATCTACCAAACGTACCAGTAAAAAAAAGTCACAATAGCAAGACGGGATCACCGTTATAATTTGAAATTCGCAAGTTTTGCAATATGTAGAACAAAAACACAAAACCATATTTTTATTCATATTCATTTATTCTTACTGATAATATAATTAGAAAGAAAGAAACGAAGAAAAATATCAAACCCAAAATTGGCTATTTAAAGAAATTAATTTAATATTTTTTTATTTCAGATTTTTGTCAGTCTTCGTTCGTCAAGGCTTCTTTAGGAGGCATTACCGTTGGCATGATGGTATTGGGCTGCTTCTGCCCTTGTTGATGTGGGTAACGAGCGGCGCCTCGGCCACGCACGCGCTAGTTACGTGGTTATGGATCAACTGCACGGGCAGCCTGATTTTTTACAGCATCGGAGTAAACGCTGCGCACCATCACCCAGATGCCATCAAAGACGGTGATGAACCTAGGTATAAATCATTACAATAATTCAATGCAATAAACTCGTACGTTCCATTGCGGCTAAATTAACACGCGCCATCTCCATTCCTTAGCGGTAAAAATTAAAAGTTGATTCCACATTTACTTCCTTTCTACGTGAACAAAACACTTCAATTCGGCGTTGTTACGAAAGGACGTTTAAGATTTGAAGTCACAACGTCACATTTTCCACGCCTCAGCGGACCTTACTTAAAAGGACTCTCGATTTAATAATAACATGAGTTTGAAACAAGTCGCTCGGAAAATGGAGATTTTTTCCTTAAATCGCTTAATAAAAGTAAATCATTATTATAAATTGCTTACAAGAAAAATTTAGCAACTTGGTAAATCGTAAACAAGTTTCCGGGTTGAGACAAGAGCTATTTATTTGAATGTTAGGGTTGTCTGGCTGAATAATTTAGTGATCCGTTGCGCCATCAATTTTAGGAGCGAGAATCCTGACTGGGGTATACATCAAGTGGAGGCTCTGCTGGATCGCAGCGATGTAAACAGCAATGTCTTCGCTGTGGTGACACTCTTCGGCGACCACGCTCTGCACCACATGTTCCCGACCCTCGACCACGCCTTACTCAAGTACTTACACCCGCTCTTCTTAGAACTCTGCGAGAAGTACCAAGCCAACTACAAGGTGTCCACGCAATTCCGAATGGTAATAGGACAAATTAAGGAGACCATGCGGACGGAGTTCAAAACCGTAAAAAGTCGAATTGCAAATTGAGCTCGAACAGGAAAAAGACGATTGTAATTAAAAAATTATGAAACAAGTCCATGGAAACGTTCTCGGTTAATGAAGCGTCTGAGTGCTGGGTTTTATCTCTAAATTACCCGGTTGTATATTTAAGAAAAATCTTCAGGTATAATTAAAGTTTGTTAAATTTATGTTAAGGTAGATAATTATCATTCTATTTTATATATTATACAATCCCAATGTGATAATGCTTTAAATCAAAGGTACCTAAATAAATAAATTTCTTGGTTTTTACTCGATTATTTAATACGCGATTTATTAACAAAAAAATTTTATGGTAGAATTTAGTGTAATTGTGTATAATAATGACCAATAATATCTTTAGATATATAACAACTATTCTTTCTTTTTTAATTGAAATTAATGTCCAAGTATTGTCAAAGTTAAGAATTCAGAGCTTCACAATATGCCCCGATCTTTATTACTCGTGAAATAATACAGGTGAGTTGTAACCCACTAAGCGGCAAGATTAACTTTAATGTGTTTGTATATACAAAGATCTGATAACAATAAAATTTAATAACAAAGGACCATCAGCAAAACCCATAGTGTTACATTCGATATTTGAGGCTGACATACTTACCTACACCGCAAAAAAGGTTTAGACTGGATTTACCAGATTCCACGTAAATTGTATCAAAGTCGACATTTGATTTCAGTCCTGTCACGCATTTCGGTTGAGGTTAATTTAATCAAACGAAAATGATTGGTTTTGTACCAAATTAAAATTGCAGATTAAAAAAAAGAAGTGAAATTTTCAATATTCCAGAACTGTTCATTTTAACCATAACTCTAGTTACAAATACGTATTTCGAATAAAATTTTTCACTTTTGTAAGTCCCACAGCGATGTCTTGTTGCCTTTAAATCAACAAATCTTCATTGGTTTGAAAACGACAACAATACATTATTATTTATATATATTAAACTAAATCCGATAAGACTTTTCTAAACCGGTGATAGTCTGTCTGTCATTAAGTACTTCTTATGTCCCTGGTCCGAATTAAGATATTTTGACGTTTTAACATCGATTTTACGATAGAAATTGTATAACAATGGATATAAGTAACCTAATTCTTATTTTTGGAGCTATTATTTGTATATATGTTGGTTTTAAATAGAATCGCTGTCGGTAGTATCTCAATTACAAACGCAATAAATATGCAAGCGAAAGATAAAGCCACGTGTGTTGACAGATTAAAATATATACGTTGCAATATACAGACAAACTGTTAAACAAATCCATTTTATACTAAGATTTAAATATCCGAAAATGAGATGTAGGTACTAGGTAGTAAATAAGTATTTCTTTTTAATAACTTTTCGCTTAGTAGGTTAGTAGGTTTTGTTCTCGTGGTTAACCACTGGAGAACAAAACGTACCAGTCAATATTACTTTTAAACTACGTCTAGTTTTTGTTTAGTAAATGTTAGTTGGGTAAACGAAAGGTAAGTAATACTTATTAAATACTAGCTTTTGCCCGCGACTTCGTCCGCATAGACTTGTTTAATTGAAACATGCAATCTGCAATATTTCTTGGACAAATTAATGAGAATTAATTGCTTTGCTGCTCATGACGTCACGGCGGCGTATAACTCACTTATCGCTATCCCGTGGGAACTATGCATTTTTACGGGATAAAAAGTATCATATGTGTTAATCCAGGTTATAAACTATATGTGTGCCAAATTTCATCCAAATCCAGTCAGTTGTTTTAGCGTGATTGAGTAACAAACATCCAAACATCCAAACATACAAACTTTCACATTTATAATATTATATTATTATTATTATTTAGTAGGATCGGTACCTTTCATTATAGCATATTGTATTATCAAAAATAGGTATATCACCAATGTTTTTAAAGTAGCTTTTATTTCAATTTTAGTTTTGTTAAAATCTTTTAAGTCAATTTTGACATACATTCCAGTGGTCAAATTGTTTCCAAATAATTTGGTATTTGTATGTATTTCTGATGGCAATCCAAAAATGAAATACCGTCAGCAAAAAACTTGTTACAATAAGAATTAAGTTGTAATTATTCTGCGTACGAACGTGCGATAATGACGACATTCGATTTTTTACCGTAAATTCTGGGTACTCGCGAATGTATCACGCGTATTGTCCTTAATAAATAAAAGCCTGTACATTTTAGTATCCCATTACCTACAGCGGTAACCTAGATCCTTTATTTTGAACGGTTGCAGAGTGAAGTTATCTTCAGATCGCGGCAATTCATTCTCCACAAATTGGCCATTCATCCTCACATAAGCGAGAGTTATTGAGGTGCTGCGGCTTTCTAGATAAACATCTTAGCCGTAACGCGGTATTAAACCCATAACAAAAATTTAATTTTCTTCCCCTCCACCATTATGTTAATAGTGGCGTTTACATATTAAAATTAACTTTGTGATTTACTGCTGCTTATTCAACAGTAAACTTATGTGAGATTTATAACGATTTTAGTAGATGTGAAGTGAAAGATTTTTAATTTAATACTTTGTACCGTGCAAAAAAACAGTGTATTTTTTTTCTATTGGCTAAATAAAAAATTTCTTTCTTTTTTTCTTTCAAAAGTTTATATATTAACGTTATTTCTCTGAAAATTATCTGTCCATAATATAAATTCATAATTAATAATCCACTACAACTTGGATGCTAGTACATCTGCTAATTATAATTATACAGAGTTATGGTAGTTGTAGTGGTCTTTACATGTTTAATTAATCTCTGTGTACGTCCCTTTATTCTTATTATTATTTTTAAACCTATACTTCAGGCAACAAGGCCCATTCAACAAATACCTTATAGACTAACATACATACAATATAAATAATACTACCTTAGTGAGAAATAAATTAAACTTAGATGTTAAGTTAAGGACCGCTTGCAGTATTTCTTTTTTCCAGAAGGGAGGGTTATTAACTAATTCGACATACTTAAAATAAAGCCAATAAAAAACCTTGAGACAATTTTTAGGCGTCAATTAACAAAGCAGTCAAAGAATGACCAGTCTTTTTATTTTTGTACATGCTCTAATAAAAATAGGATTTTAAGGGTACGCACCCTGTTAATAAAAATAAGGGTTTAAAAAATGAGATGTCGTGAATTCAAACCGCTGTCGATAGCATGCCAATTACGGACGCAATGAATTTTCAAGGGGGATAAGCCCACATGTGTTGGCAGACTAAATTGCCTCTTCGCAAATAACAAGGAAGCATCACATAATTTTAAATAAAATGTTCGTTTAAAATTCAATTTATCTTCTTTTTTGCTAACGGTACTTTATTGTTGCAAGCCACAAGATGAACCAGGAATTTTAAAGCCGATGGTTGAACGAATCACTTTGGATACCCTTGTTAAATGTATTAAGTATTTTATTCTCAATTATTGACCTTTTCATTGACAAAATTAAATGTTTATATGGAAAAGTTCGGGTTCATTTTGTGTTAATCCGGGGTGTAAGTCTTTTCCAAATTTTATCTAAATCCGTTGAGCCGTTTCGGCGTGATGAAATAACAAAAATCTATGTCACACAAACTTTCAGCTTTTTAAATATTAGTAGGATATAAATAGGTCTGCTTTTTGACGCTAGATGGCGTAAGGAGTACCAAAATTTTTATACTACTATTTGTTTGTCGTATTATTAATAAAAAACTATCAACCTGCTTGCGTAAAAAATAAATAACTGAAAAAAAAACAAGCCCTATGACCCAAAAAAAGATTGGTCAATGTAGATAGAAACACCTTTAAAGCCTTAAAAATACATCGCTAGATGACGGTCCCAGTCTTTGACAGTGACCCAATAGCTGAAGAGAAGATACAGAAACATAGGAGTAAAAACGAGAGACGATTATATCAACTACTGGTAAAAGTAATGTCGTACGCATGTCAAGCCAGTGCTTGCTGTACCAGTGCAGTTTCCTTAAATGTTATAAGGACACATAAGAGTTGTAAAAGTCGTATAGTCTCTGTATAAAGACTATCGCCTTTATACAACCAGAACACAGCTTAGTGTGTTTTTCCGGTACCTATTTACATATATCACCCAGGACTTAGGCGCACACATTCATATTCATCATAAAAACATGGTTTAATAATATCCCATTTTTAAACACAGCAAATAAATTAGAAAAAAATAATTGCATTCTGTGTGACCCACATAACAGCTAGTATTCTGCCGTTTATAACTAAAGCATTCTGCAATATCATGTTGGTCTATAAACGTCGTCGCACCTACGTAAGCTTTTTTCCCTGCGAACGGTTTGACGTCAATAGAGTATTGTATTGCCAACAATAAACCCCTGCGAGCGCCACCCTTTGTTCTGGCTACGAGCTTCACTTGCACTCATTGTTTTTTGTAGTCATGAATACCAGTTCAGTAGGTACGTACATTATGTTATGATATGATGGACGTCGTTTACTATTAGATGCATTCAAACGAAGGCACTTAATGTGGTCACGAATTGGGTCGATGACAATTTAAACCAAATGGCGTGAAAGTGTAAAATTGATGTTAAATACTATGCACAAAAAGAAATTTTAAAAATACATGTTTGTATTATGGGGGCCATAGCGATTCAAAGGTACGAAACTTATGAAAAAAAATACTTTTATTTTTCAACATACTTAATTATGAGAAATCAAAAAAATTACATAGGTGTGTCATACCTATGTTTGACGTTTTGTACTGAGCGATTTGGCGAGTTTTGCTTTACCCCCGCGGGGTTTGCTTTTCTATTCGAGATATTTCAACCCATAGTTTTTCTTCTTTTGACAAGTTCTGTAAATTTTGAGAATCGAAAAATTTTAGTCATCACGTACTGTTTCGTTTCGTTTTGTTCTTGAAAAATTCTGATATTTCCAACCAGGTTACTAAGAAAAAAATTATATAACAATTTTCGTTATAATTTTCATTCTGTAACGAGCAAGCCCATTTTCACCGAACTGCTTTTTCGCAAGATAAATGCGACTCAATATTAATCCAATCCCTGACAAAAAAAGTTGCAGATCTTTTGATTTTAAGGAAAAAATAGACAGAAATAATCCTAAGATACCAATTAAATATTAGAAGCTACAAGGCAAACGCGTAAAATGTAATTAACGTTATCCTGCTCTTGTTTCTAATTTATGTCCAACATATTTTCCGACACCAAGAAAACCCTCTTTTGGGTTTAATTTAAATGACATAATATTGCAACGATGATTACGAATTATTAAATAATTTTATTTCCTTTTAAAGGTAAGTATTAGAAAAACTTATCCCGCTTCACCTATCTGCCGCAGCTTTTTTGATTTCTTTCACTTTGGGAGTACTAAAAGTTTCAAAGAATTACAATAGAAATATTTTAAAAAATTACTTCAACGTAAATAAAAATACGTTTGCGAAAAGAAAACTATTTAATTATTTTCGACAAAAAATAAATTTAAGTGTACAAAAAGCGAATGACAATGGAAACAACTTTACATTTACACACAAATTATTTTCACCCAAACTTGAATGGATCTACCCAAAAGTTGATGAAAGTTTGTCCCTATTTATCGAATAAAACTTTACTTGTATCTACAAAACAGTTTCGATTACATGTTACAAAGTTTGAATGTTGGACCTACGTCATGTATTTGACATGTTTTAGAAATCTGAATCCGATATCGTACGGAGAACTCAGAGTGGACATGACAACGTCTTCACCTTGACTCAAACCTACCATCCAGGCCCCTGTACCACAAAAGTTACCGGTTCTACAATTTGACATAATTTCAAACATTTTTTCATATAATAACAATTAATTACCTCCTTTGCCACTTATGCAAAATAGCAGCGCTTGTGTTAACTACTTTTAATCATGCAATGTTAATTTTCTAACCCTTCCTCCCCTTAAAACAAAACAACACAAACGCTAAACTATCACCACAACCACCAAAAATACCACTCGACAAGTGGTTCGCCTCTCTACAAGGCATCATCAGGAGCTGGTGACTTCTCGACGCTCAGTAGACAAATGAGGTCGTTCAGAACGGTCGGTTCTACTTATACCCATACTACTCCAATTATTGTTGGTATTTAGACAAATACGAAAATAACCGCCAACAATAATGGCTAGTTCAAACTCGAAACGCAACCGTTCGAAATTGATATGAGTTCATCTTAAATTGATTCTTCTGGATAATTGTATTATTATCAAGACAAAGATACTAATGTGACTTATTTTACGGCTATCATACATTAGAATAAGACTCACATATTCCGTATTATTCTTCCTTCATAATAAAATAACATAGAGATACTCTAGCTATAGCTACCCTATCTTATTTTCAAGTCATAATAACACGACATGTTGTGGTTAACACAGTGTAATGCCGACTCTCTCCCATATTAATTAAAGGTAAATAAGTTCTATTGAAAATTCATTTTTTAATACAAAGTTTATTGCTGACGTCATCTATCGGATCTACGTCATTATTTCTGAACAATAGAGCCAAAAGGTCGAATGTCCATTTTTACTAAAATCACTTTGTTTTAAACATGTTCAATTTGTTGTCCCCTTCACATCATTCTGATGATTAACTCTTTTTAACTCACTTAATTTAACTCTTTTATTTAACAAGTTAGATTAACTAAAAAGATTTAAGATTACCAAAAAAACGTATGTAAGTTTTGAAAAAAGATAGTTTGGTAGAAATTTGTCAGATTTATTGTCTGAGCCCATAATATCCTACTACTGGGCAAAAACCTCCCCTTAATTTTCCGATTGTTTACAAATGAGAGTCTTCTCTGGACAATCCTCTTAAAAGGAGAAGAGGAGGAGAAACTACATACAAATAATAAATTTAAACTACTATTACTTTAATCTGTTATTGTTTATTGTTAATCCGGTTGTCTGGAGGAGATCGGTCTTAAGAGATAAGACCGCCTATTGTCTACCTTTCTAATTCGTTAATTTATTTGCTTTGTATATTTATGTGGTGTACAATAAAGAATATTTGTTGTTGATGTTGTTTAAATGGAATCGACCAATGGAAGTAGGTGAACAATAACTCACATGATTTTAACTGAAAAAGATTTTAAACGTACGGAAACAAAAATAGGTACAATAGACCTCAAACATATCGTCACTTGGATGGCAAAACTTCTGAAGCGACACTTTGGGCCAAATTGAGTTATATATATTATCGGAATCAGCGGATTTTTCTGCGTCGATCTGTCCAGGTTTCAAGATGATCTGAGCACTTTTTGTCGCTTTAGCCCACGAAAAAAAGCTCGAAATTTGGGAGACCCATTACTAATCCGACGCTTAAATTAAATGTTTACTGTTTAGTAATTTTACCTTTTTATACTTTTGTCATAAGAACGTTGTCAGTCATTCGTGCTTTTGCGAATTGAAATAAGATTGGCGCTTTAGTACTTTGTGCATACCAAGAATTGTAATGCTATGTCGCTTAAGTAAATTGATCCACTTCATATTAAAAGGTTGGGTACACTTAGTCTTTTTCCTTTACTGATAAGAATATGTTAAAGTCGTTTCAGTATTTTTTACAAATACATTTAATATAATGTGTAGTGCAATTAGCTTTATGAAAACAAGATAAAATGGAAAAAAAACGATACGGATAGTATATAAAACGTGGCATTTGCTTTACAGCTTCTTAAAGAAAAGCTCTTATACATATAATAGCGGTCATGTCTTACTACGACGGACTTAATGATGCGTAAGCACGTCTATACAGTCATATCGTAAGTCATAAGATGATTTCAGATGACATCCGTGTACCCTTAAAACTGGCCCCCAGATGTACTGGTCTTCTGAAGTCTGAAGTAAATAAATAAATTGTGTACTATACGAGCAATGTTTATATTATTTGTATGTAATCGCGCTTTGGAGGTCTAACGATTTCGATTAAGGGTTTCGCCGATGATGACCCAAATACAAAAGGTTATAGTGGCTATAGTCGTTTACCATTGGCAAACGTGTTAAATTTACAATGTATACAATATTACTGAGTAAAAAGTCGATCTAGTCAGGTCTCATTTCTGGAATATTGTTTCCTGCGCATTTTTAGTAACATCTGGTCTGAGCCGAACTAGGTCGTTCGGGACTAATAATATGATTAGTCGCACAACATGTCAGCACCGCTTGAGTTAATATTTCATGAGCATTTATTCTAAAACGCTCAGCCCCATTTGCTGAAGTATATCAGTGCTAGGGGCACGACTGACAGACCTAAAATCCTTCATAAAAGGTGTCGAGGTGTTTTATATCAACCTAAAGGCACAGGTTTTTCGAACCATATAAACCCAAATGGCCATAATACTTATAATTGTAATTACTGTTTACACAGAGATCTTTCTGTTGTTTTTGTGTGTTTTGTGTTTTGTTGAATGGTGTCTGTCTGTGAACTGTCATTAGGATGGTTTTAGGGCTGCTGAATGCTCCAGACGGTGATGCACAGGCGCATTGTATTCAGTTTTTAAACAGTTTAAGTTTTGCAAACCATATAAAAGTTGTGGTGTAGAAGCAATCTTGTCTAACGAACTGCATTAGGGCGACTGCTCCTTTGGCACCTGATTTAGACTCCATTGGTGGATTTTACAAAGCGCACAATCTGTTCCAATCTGCTCACTCCAGTTATATTAAAAATATTCCATCACAGCAGCAAATAAGGTAGATGCTATAACACTTTCCTGTTGCGAGCGAGTTGGCGTATGCGAGTTGCATTAAAACAAGGCCTTACTTCTCGCGCATAACACTGTCGGTTTTCGAGGAGGTTTCAGTGCGCCATCAAAAGTTTGGAACGACCTCCCACCACCATTACGAAATAATATCATCCCGTAGTGGAAATCTCGTATGAGTTCTCATGTGAACTTCATAGAACAACCCATGCTTCTTAGGACAATTTAGAGTGTAGTGCCAGTGCAAGAGCCGCAACAATATCTGTTCCTCGTAGGTACAGCTTGAATTTAAAGCCTGGAATAGGTACACATGCTTGTAACTTGCACACTTTTCTGCGTGCATGTCATATTTCACACAAATGTGGCTCAAAAATGCAAGTACTTGCATGAAAGTGCAGAAGCTGTAGTCACGTGTATTCCAAGCTTGATAGTTACAATTTTAGTTGTTTGAATGCATAATAATTGTGACTAGCCTTACCCGCAGCGTTACACATGCAAAAAAGTATATATCCTAGGTTTTTATTTAGGACATGATGTATCTGTTTGTCAAAAATTTTTTGAATCTGTCTAGCCGTTAATGCGTGATTGAAGACCTAAGACCCAAAGGGTCAAATACCCAAACATTTATTATGTTATTAAGTAGAATAACAGCAGAGAACAACAAGAAAGCTAGATAGAAACTGCCGTGTACATAGAAAACAGAGTAATCGATAAATCATTACGTCGGCTTATGTTCTTGGGTCATGTTTTGAAAATAATGTGAGAATAGTTTAGTAGTTATGGGAGCTAACTTCAATGAGACCTACACTTTCTGTTTTCGGTATACGGTCTCCACCAGCGAACCTTTCCACCCCAATGGCTATCAGTTCTATAAGCAATGTGTCTGCCTACTACCACTTAATTTGTAAGACGGAAAGGTTCGCAATTCGTAGAGCAATGTTGGTAACTTTGGTTCTTCTGCGGACCTCCACATTTCTATCATGATGTCGCATAGAAATTCCGAGCATAACCTGTTGGGTGAATCTCATACGGCTTACTGTAAGAGACAGGGATATTATATTTGGTAACACACAATGGTTGAAGACTTATGGCTTCGCGCACCGCGGTATTTGAGATGAAAAGAAGTTTCGTATCTTATCAAACGCTACCAAATCATTAATCATCAACAACTGCGAGATTGCGAATATGTAAATAAGATTGGTATATCATGCTTTGTCAATTCGTTCTGTACCAAACTTAGCATAAAGAGGAAACTGCAGTTCATGCGTTAGTGTTGCAAATACCAGCCTATCCACCTTGTGATTAGCTCTACACGAAGCTTAAAGTGAAAGCTGGCGTTTCGAGCTCGTGAAACGATTGTCTGTCCAGCCCCGTGCGCCTTACGAGGGCTTACGAAGGCTATACGTGGGGTTTTATGTTTATCTGGAATCCCGATGAAGATTCTTCCATTTGAGTTGTTTCTGCCAATTCCATGACAGCCAAGTACGTCTTCCCAGATGCTAGATTCTGATATAAGTAGTAGATACTGATCTGATTGAGTATTACTTACATACTTTATCAGAGCTTTGTAATATGGCTCACAGGACAGTTCAAAAATCGTCATAGAATTGAAACTTACTTACTATTTTTTGGATGTAATGTTGCTAAGATTGTTCAAAAGGTTTTTATATTCCATGTCAGCTATGTTTTGTTCTTGTTATGTTATTTTGATCGTGATTAAATCAGTGATAATAGCAATTTTTTGTCACGATTAATGCAGGGAAAGCAGAGCGATCCTGAATAGGGCAGCTTTGTCGTCAAATATGTTGCCTAGTCCATCATCTTGTCCAAGTCGGTTTCAAGAGCGCCTGCCGTCAAACGGCCACAGTGAAAACTAAGAATCGGATATCCTGTAATTTGCATTACCACCAACATTTCGCTACCGATTGCCACAGGTCATAAAGCTTGGAATTCCTATTTATAGCAGAGATCATCTATTTGGGTGTTGATCTCAGAAGATTAACAGTATTTTATTATAAAACAGTAAAGAAAACGAGTACGCGGGTCACCTGACGGGAAATGAACGCCGCCGCTTAGCGATGCTAAGAGAATCGATGATCCGTTACCCACCTTACGTTGCGTTGAGTTGTGCGGGTGCAAAGCCACTCCTATTAGCATCTATTGGGCTGGTATTCCACTACGACCGGCGATGGTGGGAATGCAGTAACTAGGGGCAAGCTATTAGATCTTAGGCAACCTGCAAGCGGTAAGAGGTGGTAGTTCCAGTTACTGTCTCGGCCAAATCCTGTCTATGGCCTCTGACTCTTGCTAAGCCAACAAGTCTCAGTACCGCAGCGCCGCCTAGATTATGGACAGAGTCATCGCATGCGTAAATTTGGTGAAAGTCTTACCCATAGTAGATACTTTCGATAAAAGGGTGAATAGTGAAGTGTATCTATACTTTCTAAGTAAAAACTTGTCAATATCAAATGCTATACATAAACTTCAAGCATTTTTACTATTGACTAACTTTTCTTTTGAGTAAAAATTATAAAAAGTAGTCTGCCAACTTCTTATCTTTTAATTTTGATTAAGTTACATGAATCAGTGTGTACAATAGCATATTTAATGTCCGAAACGTATTACTTGTAAGTCTATTCAACAGATAACAGTCAATAATGCATAAGTTATTCCTCGGATAAATCTTTTCCCATTACTGAAAAATCAGCCTTTAGTATTTTGTTACGTTTATGATTACCATTTAATAAATGATAAGCCTTATGCCCTTATAAAATCGTTTGACATTTGGTAATTAAGTATTAAACTCAGATTGATAACAAGTGACTTAAGGTCGTTAAGTAAAAATCAATATAAAATGCCAGAATTAAAGTCGCGTTAGTCTTCTGAAAATATGATATCAAACACAAAACTGTCTGTTTAGTCTTTTTACCTGACTGCATTTTCTCAAAAAGTTGAAGA
Organism: Ditula angustiorana; assembly: GCA_963691745.1. Lineage (NCBI taxonomy): Eukaryota > Metazoa > Arthropoda > Insecta > Lepidoptera > Tortricidae > Ditula > Ditula angustiorana. Next base: position 6,375,093 of record OY829479.1, read on the forward strand.
CAAATGACTAAAGCGACACTTATCTTCTAAACCAGTAGTCTCAGCTTGATGGGATTAATTCCAGTCTATAGTATGCAGAATTAGCTTTAATTCCTTTCTAGAAATTCTAAAATGCGTTCAGTAGGAGACGAGTTATGAATTTTTTTCGTAAAAAAAAAACTTTAAATCGCTCTCCTGTAAAGTTGACGAAGTGTCGCTTCAGAAGTTTTGCCATCCAAGTGACGATATCATATCGGTTAATGCATGAAATTGTTAATTTTACTTAATTGCCATCGAAGTGTACGGTGCTTTTGCAAATGACATATCGAATACAGTTAGGTAATTTCCACAAATTGTTATATTTTACAAGAACACTGATAACCTATTACATCTGCCACCCATAAGCTATGTTATCCAAATGGCGACGAATGAACTTCATAATGTTTAATTGGTGATAATAGTGTTTATTTTGCCTTATTGTGCAATAGTACTTTAATTACCTACTAAATACGGACTTATTATGTAATACCATTATGTCATAACAATGTGTGTTGTTGGATCATGAGTGTAATAAAAGGTGAATCTTTTGTTATCTTTACTACAATAATAAATAGTAGTTTTCTTTTAGGCTTCCCCGCTCTAAGGCTTGTAGTTATAGATCGTTCTCAAGTACAGCGACGTCTGAATATCTCATTTGACCTTTTACTCTTATTTCTATAGAAACGAAGTGTCAAAAGCGATCAGCGACGCTGCTTATAGGTCGATTCAAAAGAGCTGGCACCAAAAATATATGAAATTGTCATACACTTTATAGACATTCGGTGCCAGCCCTTATAAATCGACCTATACTTGAGAACGGTCTGTATAATTACCAGCCTAACATGCTATTAAACTGGGTCACTTCGTAACCATTTCTTAAAGTAATCATAACACTTTTTTGTTATAAAATTATGTTACAATTTATAAGACAATATTCAAATTCACCCCTTATTGTTAAGTTGTAATCCAATTACTGCTGCCATATTTATCGGAATATCATGAAAATTTTTAATCTTGTTTACAATGTAACATAAAATCATCTGGTTTTCTTATATTTTGGATATTCATGAAAAATTCATCTAATTTCTTCACAAACCTGGCAAAATACAGGAGCAACGGTTGTTGCGGGGCAGGGATTCCCTATCCCTGAGGTCGTTGGCCGTATGAGATACATTAAGACTGAATGTGTTGATAGACTTATTATGAGCAGTCTAAAATATGTTACAAAACTCACCAAATAAGTAGGAAAATAATAGCGTGCAGCGTGCAGGCTTTCATAAACGACGAATGCTCGATGTGATGTTGCAAGTGAAGGCTCAAGTTTATCAGCACTCGGCCTCCGCTTTCCTACGTCGCTTATGTGTTAAGATCAGGCTTTGGGATCGTTTGAACTATGACTTAATGGAATGACTTTTGTCAAGGGCCTTAATAGGCTGAAAAAAGCCAAAACGCCATCTCCGTCGGTTTGCACAGACGTAAAAGAGAACCAACGACATAGCAACGAGGCGCGGTTTTAAGTAAAAAGCCGTATTTTTATGAAAACTTGAAAATCAATTAAGAATAAGAAACAACAAAGCTCTTTAATCTATTATGACACTTAAGTCTTGTTAAAATAATTAACCTAGTTTGTTTATTAATAAAGATTTAAGACAATAATTAAGAGGTTGTTTTCATTTAACAGTCTTTTCTGTCGAGGATACTTTTCTTATTCTTATTTCGTAAACAATATCATCAAGTTACTAATAGGTGCTATTTAAATTTCATATTCCAATAGAATTCCGTTACGGAATTAAGTTACGTTTCTAAAGTCCAGTTTTAAGCTCATTGTCTTTTGTCATTATCATCAGATGGCCAGCATACATCCTAAAAAAGAAACAATTTCTTCACGACAGTTATAGATAATGCAAAGAGACTTCAGATGAACTATCGTTTACGACTACACACACAACTACACAGTCCATACAAACCAAACAATAATTTGAAAATTGGAACGAAACTCTCCTGTACACGTGACATGTTACAGAGTGCGTCGCCTGAACTCTGATGTCCATACATGTACTGCCAACATAGTAACAAATATAGATTAAAGCTAAAGAGATATAATAACCCTGTCCCACCGCCCACTTCTGGTATCATTTCCTCTTATTAACCTTTTCTGTAACTGTTGTCATTGGAGTGCCTTTGACGTCCCTTTTATAATACATCTGGTCACGTTGTAACATTTCCTTTCTAATGATATTAAACGAATTTGCTTCGAAATTCACTCAAGTGTGGCTCGATTGTATTGAAATAGTCACGTTCGCAGCTCCCCTTTTAGTTTATCTGTAGGATGTTATTATAAGATTTATCCTTATATCGCTTTTTCCCGTTGGTTCATTCGGGTTACGCTTTGTACATGATCCCAGGTTTGACAGGTCAGGATATTACATTGGTGAGGCTGTTACCTGACTTTTTAAACCGCCCTGCTATTGTGACAGCAAATCCGGTCCATAAGAAAATGGTTACACATTCATTTTCATCGTCCAATGACAGCTTTACAAAGGTTTTTTTTTAAGACTTTTTTTTACATTGATGAGAAAAAGTTACTACTTCTAATGGGGCCGTATAAAAAAAACCAATTTAAAGTATTAAGTTTTTTAATATTTAGAACAGTGTTTTTAAAGTCAAGTAAATTCATCGTCACTTATCTTAAGTAGAAAACAACATTCTTACCTAAAATTTCAGTTTTTGCTATAAAACTATGGTCAAGTTAATTTATGTACAAACAATAACTTAAGAAAATATTTACATTGAGAAAATAATATACATACATATACACATTTATTTAAACAGAAACTTATGTATAAAAATATTGTTACTGATTGAATAAAACATAACAAAGCAACAAACTATTATTAACTTCTGCTTAAAGCTTGTATTTTCTTTATTTAGACGATAAACGATGTTTTGGTGACAAAAAGTGAAATTTTAGGTTCTAATTTTATTTTGCTTACATGATTGATACCAATTGGGTAAATACCTCAATTTATTGACCTTGGAAAAAACAATAAAAAAACTTCATTTTGTGAGGAACTCATTTAATTATTAATGTAATGCCATAAATGCTATATATTGACTCACGGAGTAAGTAAGATCCTTTCACATTTATCTCACAACCCACGCTTACATTAAACAAGTCAATAACATATCTTTACTTAATGAATGAATATAATTAGATTCTCTGAACACTATATTCTATTTTATTTCACAGCTTACGATATTTACCCAATTGAACCGAAGTTACGATACGAAAAATAAGCATTAAATTGACGACGCTGACAACCTCAGAAGCCGAACTCTTGGTGAGTATTTCTGGAAGGATTGCCACCGGCCTAAATTTGCATCTGAAAATATACAGATCAAGATTAATAAATGAAAGCAGTAAGGAACCAAGAAATACCCGAAATGACTACCTAACCTGCAAAGCCGACAGAGTTTAACATTACGAAATCTGTTCAAAACAAAATGAGGTTCCTTGTGTACCTTTAATGAGGTTTCACAGATCAAAGGAATCGACATGAAAGCTTAGATGTTTATTTGTCAAAAAATATTTCTGTATGTTCAGACACTTTAACTAGTATCGGCTAGCTGATTTTACATACATATTTATGTAGCTGCAAAGGACGAACATACCATATGGGTCAGTATGAGAAATTCCGAAACTTTAAGAGACAGGGAAATTTGTTCTATTAGAACATGGCGTCGATTTTAAAGTCACTAGAGTAAAACTGAATAAATACTAGTTAAACAATTACCTGCATATGCGTCAGAAGAATAGAAATTGGTGGAATTTGGCAATAGTAAGAGACAAAACTTCCAAGGTCCAATAAACCGTTGAATAACTCAGTTACGGGCAGACAGCGTCGTTTGAAAGCGAATCGGATTGATTTAGGCTCCTGTCCTCCACTAATGGATACGTAACATAGTTCTAACCTCTACTCTGAGTGAACCCTTTCATTCGGAGATGGTGTTTAGGTCTCTTCTGTGTAATTTGAGTCAGCTATTCCTTAAAAATATAAATGAAGGGCCAATTTATCCACTCCTTCAAAAACACAACCAAGGAAAGTTTTCTAAAAATTAAACGTAATGTGTTACATATTCATTAAGGTAGGAATAATGGTTTTTGAAATTAACAAATGCAAGAATTTATTGTATTTGTTTGACAATACGATTGATTGTTATGTTAAGTATTGCAATGTTTTTCAACCTTTACCATGGCGCGCCCCCTTAGTATATAAAAATATTTCGCGATTACGATTTTCCTTGTGGCTCTCAGTAACGCGTATTTGTCATGTCCGGTGTTTCCAGCTTAACGATTTTTGTTATATTTTATATGATGTACCTGGCTGACTCTAGAAAAATCGAAAAAAAAAAACATTCCTCTCTTTATCTCTCTGTTCTCACCAACAATCGGAATTGGATCTTATTTTCTAGAGATGAAAATGTTTAGTGTGGAGGACTGTCTTCTATCTTTGTACCTAAAAGAAACAAAAAGATTTATTGCTTGTCTTTCTAACTCTAGAAGAAGTATCAGCATCCTCGACTGCATCTTTATTCGTTTACATTTACAGCTTGAGTTGCAACAGAACCGTCCTTTTTGTGCTAAGCTGATAGTTTCACCAACGAGATGTCATTTTAAATCGAAAAATGCGATTTCTTGTCAGCTATTTTACACTATTAACAGTCGCAATGAGAAGCGTAATCCGCGTACCTTCTCCGATGCCACCGTAGCCAGTTCAGCAAACCAAAATTACTATTAAACTACAAAGCAAATAGAATTTCACCGTGGGCGGTTGAAGTTTCGGCCCAATAAACGTTTACATTGTACGAGGAACGCACGAAAACGTGAATTTATCGCCTGCTTATCATTGCATGCAATAATCCTCGGAGCATAAATTATTTGCGGATGGCAACACATGTGTCGTCCGCAGTGGCTCGTGTTGCTAGCTACAAAATTTCCTGTAGCGACCAAATGACCTAACATTTTTTTGGTAATACAAAGAAGTCTAGAAATATGCTGTACCAAAACAAAATGCTCACGATACTACCGAGTAACGGTATAAATTAATGCTCCATCCATATACAATAAAATTAATTAGCAATTCTTCATTCATAGGAATTCTTTCTACTCTAGACGCAGGTATGAACTGTGTTCAAGTCACTTTGATAGTAATGAACTGAATAACGCAGTAAATAATAAGAAAATCGGACTTAGGTACAGTCAGCAACGAAAGCGCATGATCACTATTATCTAAACTACTCAAAACAAAATAGGGCTCACTTGACCTTTTTCGGTAAAATTCAGACATAAAAATAAATATGAAGTTTTACTAATACGCGTTTTGAAAGTAGGGTTTTATTTTGCTAATTTTATGTATAAACAATTAATAAAACCCTAGTCCAAAAATTTGTTTTGGAACATACATATATTTATGCTCAAACTGGAACAAATTACCTTGCTACTCCGCGAAACACGCGCGCTTGCTACTCGCTCGCTTGTTTCGCGGAGTAGCAAGGTAATTTGTTCCAGTTTGTTGATATGGACCTCCGCAAAGTAACGCCTGAATCTATTAATTATATTTATGTTTTTGTTACTATTCATATTTTTAAGTTATATAACGTTTACAGACATAAATCCCAATTTTTCATATAAAAAAGTTTTAACGCGTGTACTTTATAAATTCCACCCTGCTTGTCCGCTCCAGTATTGTTCCCCTGAACTCAACAAAAAGCGTAAATAACACCAACGCCTATAACAACAGCAGCCGACGTGGGCCGAATATTTATTCTGCGGAGGCCTAATTAGAGGTTATCTGCGTAAAATGCCCCCGAATTTTCATCGTTTTCCACGCGAAACTCTCGAGGCGTTATAATTCTAAACAATTTGCCTTCGCACGAGCTTCGGAATTGCTTTCATTCAGAATAAGTGCCCGCCTCAACTTATCTCGGCATCACAGCGATTTACCCTCTCACGGAAATTGACTATTTTCATTCACATAAGGTGGGAGTTGCTTAATAATGTTGGTAGGTAACGGGGTCCAATTTGAGTCTTCGTTCTAAAAAATATTGGTTCTGTGGAAATCGACCTGAATTTTGATTTTAATATAATGCACGCACTGGCAATTACAATGAGCAAAACAAATAGAGCACCGTATACAACGCAAATATGCTCATCACTACTGCAAACATCAACCATGTATATACTATTCATATTTACAGTTTTAATACAATCAGGCGTTACTTTGCAGAGGTTCATATTAAAATGGTTACAAATTACTTGCTCCACGCTTGCTTGCTGACTTTTTTTTGCGGAGTGACAGGATAATCTGTTCCAATGTTCCAATTCATTTATACATTTTTACAAGCTGACCTGACAGACTTTTTTTCGGTCCAAATTTCAGATACTAAACAAAATCGACAACGAAGAATAGTACATGGGAAAAAGAAAAAACTTTTTTACATATTGGGGCCATTTATTCCTAAAAAATTGTTTTCCATGAAAGCCTCAAACAGACTATTGCAAACATTTTAAAACAAGTACCTAATAGCTAAATTGGTGCAGCCGCTCATAAGTGATTCGTTTACCAACGAACAACATTTCATTTTTATTTATAGCTATAAAACTTTTCACTCGACTTCACTTGGAACATCCAGTTGGGCTAATGGGAGTGTTAAGCATGCTCGGGATCTATCATCGTAAATATATATTTACGAATCAGACTGATAGATATATCGGACACTCTTTACTCATCGACGTTAACAATGGCTTGGTCCTAACTATACTTCGCATTTTCATGAACACTAACATTAATCACTCTATCCCATATTTATTGTATTAAAGATGTTTATTCAATCGGAGCCAGGCAGAGGTGTGGTCGCGCTCAAATCTCTGAGTACGTGTACAGATACGGTCTTCATCGCCGGCATATCATTGAATGCAAGGATTTAACATTAGAGATCACTACTAGTAAAAGTCGATTTCGATCTAAAGTGCGTCAAGTCGTTTCCACCTGATCTTTAAGTATTAAAGAAGCCTTTCATCGCTGGGTCTATAGAGTTACTGAAAATAGTATTGGATTTTTTAAAAGAAAAATAGGTGTTTAAATGTGCCGCTTTTTGAAAAGTATTGTGATTTTTTCATTCTTCTTGTATGATCTTCTTTTGGAGTAAATAGGACGGCTGCTAAAGGCTGTTTTTATATAAAACATCGGATTGTTAAAATCCAGTAACAAAACATACTCATATATTAAAATTACTGTACTCGTTGCTCTAGTCACTAGAGTCTAGTGGCTCCTAGGGGTAAATTGTAATCAAGGCCGTAATATGATTAAATTATGGCCGTACTCTGCCAGTCATAAAATACTATTTCGCTTGCATGCATCCATTACTAACTTTCAATATCCACAATTGAAAGTGGTTTCTTCAGAGACTGTCTGTAATGCATTTGCAAGTCGCACTCACGCTCGATGAAAGGTTCATTGAACACTTCCAATCCTGTTAGTGTGTATATATTTATAGAATACCAATACGAAAGAGAATATTACTTTCCATTAAAGACGTTGAAATGTCTTTACCGACTTATAAAATAAACTTAGAGAGCGTGGTACTACCCTGGTCGTCCCGGCCCATTCGTAATGCAATAGTACAGTAAGGCTCTACCACTCTATCACATACATTGCGTGGGTTTTAAGAACAGTTCGAAGAATGATGAGATAAATGAAGTTTTTCCAAACCAATGGTACTAGCTCTTTGAAAAGTAAAACAGAGCTGGAATGACTTTTATAATATCTACTTCGGTTGCCCGAAAAGTAACCTTAGGTCTAGCGTTGGCGCTAATTCTACCTCTAGGCTCCTTCCCTTAGACCAACTATAGACGCGTAGGCACCCTTCTAATGATAGGCACGTTAACTCTTATTTCAAGGTAAGCGTTGACAATCCTACAAAAACTAAGTACCAATGACTGGTACTTAGGGTGCCAATCGAAGGGGTGTTTACCCTACAATGACATGACATTTCTGATAACTTACTTATGAACGCAGCGCATGTCATGCAATCAATGAAGAAGACAAAGAAATAAAACGCCCAGTGTGTCAGTCCCAATACTGCAAGGAACTTTTCTACTACCTCAACACAATTGATTACCATCAGAGTCAAAATCAGAACAGAATATAATGGATTTAGTAAAATGAAATAGGCACTTCAATAACTGAAAATTATAATTTAGACTGCCAAACTCGAAGCTTTCACCAATTTTCATTCTGCATAGCTCTCCATAAAATGTGTCCAACATAAATCACATCAACGAGGTGTGAACATTTTGACACATGAAAATTGAAACTAAATTATATGCGACATTTGAGCGATCAAAGGCAGATTGTGCTATTTTTTCGTGAAAATTTATGAATAATGTTTTTTAGCCGACTACCGTTAGAAGGAACGGGTAACGTTTTTCGAGTATATTATGTATATCAAAACTAAAGTCAAAACATCTCTGTTCAGATTCGGCTTACAGTCAGCACTTATGAATGTCACAAAATTTACCACCAGTTCGGAAAAAACCTCTGATGAAAAGATACTGGCAAGAAACCCAAGGTACGTATAAAAAGAGGTTGTGGAATGAATCTTCCCACAGCGGTATTTTCGTTACGTTATAATATAACATAGGATTTTTAAGCGAGAGCTCTTCGAGACTGGCAACGCATTTGCTAGCCGTCTGGTGTTGCAAATGTCCGTGGCATCTTCCATCAAGTGGACAAGTGGTTCGATGGGTATATGTATATAAACATCGACATCATACTTATCGATATCAAAGCAAATCAAATCAAATCAAATCAAAATATTTTATTGTATAACTGTAGGTAGAAATCACTAGAATGTGCCCGAGATATCCGTTTATCCGTTAAGCACGTGTAATCAACTCGAGTCGTATCGTACTTGTGACAATCATTTGACCCTTTGCTTTTGTCACCCTGGGAACGATAAATTATCACGCATCACAATAAATATTCACTGAAATCTACACTAATTTAATAAAGAGGTAAACTTTGTTTGTTAGTTTCTTTGTATGTAGGGGATAATCTTTGAAACTACTGAACCGATTTCAAAATTTCTTTTACAGATAGAAAGCTACACTATCTCTGACGGACATAGGCTGTTAATTCCACGCGAACAGAGTCGCGGGCGCCCGCTAATAAATTATGTTTAAACTAGTCATGTTGTACTAACCGTCGTCATACGACTCAGTTACGTTTAGCATAAATTATAATGTACTTTAGTAAATATTATTTGTCATGTGTATAATATGAATTCTGTATAAATATGCTTGTTTAGCTATGAGATTAATTAATGCGGGTCAAAATGGGAGATCATGTTTTGAATCGATAATGTTTCCAATTGGCTAATATTTTAAACATTCTTATCGTAAATATTGTGAAATATTAACTTGTATGACTACGAGTAGATTTGACTACAAAAAGTTGTATTCATTTTTGTATCTTATTTCAAAGCAATAAAGGTGCAAAAGTATCCACATATTTGTTGTAGTCAACTGTGCAACCCGCCCACGCCTTATAAATGCTAATCATACTTTTTTTTACAAATTAGGAATGGAAGCGAGTATGTGATGATAAGTGATCACCATCGCCCGACACTCGCAGCCCCAAGGAAATTGCAGATTAGTTTCTAACCCAGAGGGCTAAGATCGAATGTCCCTTGTGCCAGTTATTTCACCGGCTGTCTTGCTATATACGCCGGAACACAACAGTGCAAGCACTGCTGCTTAGCGGTTGGACTAGCAAGCGAGATGGTGGTAGCGATCTGGGTGGACATTTTAGCCAAGGTCCTATCACCCACAAAAAGACCAACAAGAGAGGTGAACACATGAGAAAGGTGACTTTTGCACACGGGCCTAAGTGCGTGCGCACTAAAGGCCGAAATCTTTTCGTCAATCTAGGGGGCGGAACCTTGTGGGTTGTGGTAGCTGAATACAGTGCGGGGCGGTGCATGGCACTAGCCATACATTGTGTATTCTAATACAGACTACAGTATCAGAATACTATTTTAAAACTCTGTGCTTCCGCGTTTTTTGCGGCATCGAATAAAAATGGCGCTTTGGTACACTTATTATACAACCATTCGAGTGTGTATTTTTATAAGTATAATTAATAAATTTTTGTATGCATACAGAATGTTACAAATTGCCATGCCAAATCGCGAAGTAACAAGGTAAGATCAGTAAGCTTACGATTTTTTTTAATGGACCTACGCTTCGTAAAGTAACACCTTAAAATATAGTTAGGACATCTTCACAACTAAACTAATACTGTCTAAGTACGGAAGTCAAACATTACTAAAAATGTTATACAGCTATCGTTACCATCAGTTTGATACCTGACATAAAACCAGATACCTATCATTCCAGATAAATTACTAGGATCGTGTGAAAAAGAAAAAAAAACTGAGGGCATAAACTCGTTTCGTTATTCAACGCATTTTCTCTTGTCACAAAACCGTGACGTGCTACATTTCGTGACTCATTTCTTTATCAAAATATATATTCGCACTCCCTCACCCAGCAAAAACTTTGTCAGTCACTTAACGGTAAGTTACTTCACAAAAGACAATAAAACTTTGCCAATTTAAATTCTGATTTTGGTAGATTAAGACACGGGCACGTTTACAAAAAAATGTAAGGTTTCACAGGAATTGTCATAAACGGTAGATTTTTTGGCGTGGTCAACCGGCACCACTGGTCATTGTCAACTTGTCAACTATAGTGTTTGAAAAACATAAGTGTGTTCAATCCACAAACAATGCTCACTCCCCTTTTCTCGCTTAGACTGTGACTTGGGGTCGTGGTTTACTGAGCTCAAATTTAAGTTTCAAACTAACATAGTTAGTATAGATTTGGAACTTGAGTTCGGTTGAAAACTACGACCCTTAAAGAATTGGGGCCTGTCTTAGTGGACTGAATAATTGACAAGTTTAGAGTCTAAACGTAGCTTAGTCTAAACTTTCACAGAGTGACCTAACACAGACTAGTTCAATGCAATTAATACTTCCCATTCGTAATTAGATCAACCATGTTCTTTACCCAACTATTGTGAATCAAAGTTAAGTAGGGTATAAGCTAGTTTTATTTATTTTTTAAATGTATAAATGGAGGGGCGAATATTTGTATGATGTAAATGAATATTTGTAAATGTATTTAAGTATGTATTTACCTATACAGTATATCCGTTGCTAGTACCCATAGTAAGCTTTGCTTAGTTTAGGACTTGGTCAATTGATGTGAATTATCCTGAAATATTTATTTGTTTATTAAAATCCAATATGGCTTATTGTGATAGGTATTCCATAAAGTAACCAAATTTGTTTTAGAATTCGTGTCAATATAGATAGACAATCGATCAACGTTGATCGTGAAATACAAAATTTAAAATTAGTATCCCGTTTCCTACAAAGCAAAATGTACTATAAACTAAATTGAATTCTGGGCCTTTGTAGAACCTTGTTGCATTAAGTAATTGTGTGAATTTAAGACATTTACGTGAAAAGCCGTTATGGCGCTCATTGTGAAAACATTTTACAGTGGCCAAGAACTCAGTTTGGTTGACTACCCAACTCGTCGCTCTAGGTGTCCCGTAGGTATATTGCTCCATCCGTTCATTGCCCTCAACTTTACTTTGTTCTTTTTATTGTACAGAAACCGAGGAATAATGAAGACTAAATACTATGTTAAAGTTTTTTAGGGAAGCCGTATAGCCTTCTAATGCATTTCATTTGTCTTTACCCTGGACATACTTGAATGGTCATACTTTCGTAGTAAATGTAGTATATTATTATTAATTTTTATTAACAAATTAAAGGTACAATATTTTCGACTAAAATCAACAGGCGAAAACTTACACAGAGTTTATTTGTCAGTCTATCGATCGGTTAACAAATCTTAAAAACTATAAATTGGTCTTAAATCTAAAAACTGTATAGTCCGGGTCCTATTGGGAAAAGTGTATCAATTTTGAGTACAGTAATGCCACTTAGTACTTTTGATATACCTATACGTCCACTTGAGCCCAAAAAGCCACGGAGGCAGAATGAACTCCGCGACAGGTGGGAGGAGGGAGGTCAAAATACGGAACTCCCAGCGCTGAGGAAAAAAAACTAGCGAATGTATCTAGATTTTTGAGTCAAGTTTGGTGTCGTTATCAGATAAATCTATGATGCCCAGTTACGTTTTCTTTACGTTGTATAAAGAAATGTCGCTATTTATTCCTGTCTGTCCGAAACTTTTATAGTGTATCTTCGCCTAAACCACGCAACGGATTTTGATGCGGTTTTCACTGTCATTTAGAGACTTTTATAGGGAAGGTTTTTATGTGCATTACATCTCGATTGTACCCGTGCAAAGCCGGGGTGGGTCACTAGTAATGTATATTTTCTGTAGACTTATACCTGTACATATATATACCTATACGTCATACATGTAGCGTACCTCCAACGACAGCAATTGTTTGTTACTAGTTTGGTTCTAGTTATGCACTGTATAGACTGTGGCTTCTATAACCTCAATGAGTAAAATCATATCACAAACTGCCTTTGGATTAAAATAAAATCACAGTTTAACTCCGCAAAAGCGGCTCGTCAACGTCCGACAACTAATCCATTTATCTCGGAACCTAGCAGTTTGGCCAACGACAGCCAAAATTTAGTCACTAACAGTTGACATAGCCCATAAATTTTACTCACGTACGTGCAGCAACTTTGGAGAATAATTGCTTGTTAAATAACTTATGTTGGGGCAACAAAGTTTTCAACTGAACATTCCATAGTTTTTGACAAGTATGACCCCATTGACGGACACTAATTTTGAGTAACATTTATAAATGACTTATCTACGGTACCAGTAACATAATATCTAAATGGTCTACTTGTTATGATATTTTTAGTTGTAATCAAAGATGTGTGTCTTTTATTTTACTTATGCTCCGTACAAAACGGCCCGACGTTATGACATCACACTTTACTATTTTTGCTACACTAAACTAACTAAAACTTGTAAGTATGGAGCGTCAAACTAAAATCGTGTTAATTATAACTATTATAAAAAGGGTTTATGCCTATACCTACTCCCATATCAAACCTTGATTATTTTTTAATAGGGTTCTAATAAGCTTAATTTGAAACCATAAAATTAAACGTTTTTTTTAATCGCTGTTACTCTCATAATGCTAGTATATGGATGTATTTTTTCTGTCCGTGTTATTTTATAATAACAGTCTACAATACTATGTTAACACTTTCACGCCATTTGGTTTAAGGCGTACCCAATGGCGTGTCTCCTTGCTAAGACGTGATTCTCTCTATCTACATAGAGCAGTATGGGTGTCAGAGGCGATTGGCGGATTTATCAACAGTTCCACGACGGCAACACCGGCAGGCTTTTATCATCGCCTTCCACTCTATGGCCAATTATGACGTCACTCATAAAACACGGTGAATCTACGGTTTAGGGGCCCGCGGGATGTTTGGTTGATCGTAAAATTTGTCATCTTGTTTTAAGGTTCCGTCTCGGTGTACGAATGAATCTTATGGCATGAGAATAAATGTGATGGTCCAAATATTAATTATAAGATTCTAGCGGCCCGCCCCGGCTTCGCACAGTTAAATTGGGATGTAATGTACAGTCAGCGTCAAATATACCAGAGCGGGCAAGGTGTCAAAATATCTGAACTCGACTCTATTGTCAAATACGCTCGGGCGTGTTCAGATATTTTTGACCACCTTGCCCGCTCTGGTATATTTGACGCTGACTGTACATAAGAACCTTCTGTAAAATATCTCTAAATGACAGTGAAAACCGTATCAAAATACAATGCGTGGTTTAAAAGGACAAGGCGACCGAAAATGCACTGTAAAAATTAAGGACAGACTGGTACAGAGAGCGACTTTATTTTTACTATGTAAATATTTAGATAATTTTTCTTTGTGTTGTCATTACAATTTTAATTTAAATATAAAGAGTTTTGCATGTAACTGCAGCAATACGTAAAATAAAAAAGAAGATTTCATAAGGCATACGTAGTTATTACTAAGCTATAAAAATAGGTAGGTTCTAATCATAAATGAAATAAAGTATTTCAAAGTTTTAATTTTGAAGAAATTATCATTTAAAACTACAATCGATTCGATCTATGGCATTCTTTTTTATACTTTTCAATTGTATTTTATGATTGATAAACATTGTTTAAATGTAGGTTGCAGGTATATTTATTTATTTTCTGTTTATGCCCAAAGGTTGACTGGCAGAGAATGCCTTAAGGCATTAAGTCCGCCTTTTGTACATTCTGTATTTTTTGTGCAATAAAGTTTAAATAAATAAATATATCTCATTTCTGAATTATATAAGCAAATACACAAGTGAATGCTTCAAAACGTGAAGATTAAAATACAATATTTTCTGTACTTGCAAGTGTTATCCCCAGAAAATTCAATGAGTCGCTTTTTATACAACGGAACCAATACTGTCGATAACGTTGACATAAAATACTTGACACTTAATTAATCTCATAGAATTCCTCGTAAATATCTCCAAAATATCGTGGCAGATATTAGATTGTGTAAAATTCAATGGGTCATCGCACTGAACTTCATGAACTGCGTTCAAAGGGGTGAAGTGGAGTGCACTAATTATTTTACGAACAGCTGGCGGACAGAATAACCGACTTCGTTATGTTCGCATTCGCATCAACATAGGTACAGGTACAAAGCGTCAGCAATATGTGTATATCCGATCCGTAACCAGGATTGCTGAACGAAGATTTGAGATATGACGTTCTAGGCCTTACCGAGACAAGGGCAAATGAATACGATGGCTAGCACGACACACTGCGACTCTTTTTGTCGCTCAGTGCGTCTCTCTTTAACTATACCCGTAGGATGGAAACCGTTTTGCAAGTTAATGCGTTGCAATTCAGAACTTTTTGCTGGCAGTATTCACTAACAAGCTGTATCTATGTTTGTGTCCTTCGATAAACATGAGAATGTTAAAAAAAATACCTTTGAATTAATTCTAATTGTACAAAGCAACTACACTATTACATCGCATCGCAGCTTTTGATATAAGGGTGGTAGCTATAGACCGAACAAAAGTGCCAGTTTGATGCTAATCCAGTATAAAACCGGAACATAAGCTCAGTCTACTATAGTATCTATACTATGGTTTAAGATATTTATTTCTCAAAAGATTTACAATCACTTACTGAGAAACATGTTTTCTTAATAACTAAATGATAAGCGCAAACGACCATGTTAACAAACTGAGAAATCATTTAAAGTGGGTAGAATAAAAATTCGAGCGCGTAGAAACAGTGGTTGGCGCAGTAAGTCTGACCGCATCATACGGCACGTTACACACTATACAGAAAGTATAACTACTATTATTTATTCTGTGGTACTCGTAGTGTCTGTGAAATACCAAACACGAATTTCGCAGACCTAAAATCCACACGTTCCAAACTAAAAGTTTTAATGGCTCAAATTAACTTCATTCCGGAGACTTCTTGGCTTTATGCATATCTTTCACATTAGTTTCAAAAGTTTCTTAACTAATTTGCGAAATCACTGAGGCGTAGTTTGTATACTAATGAATAGGTACTATGAATTTAAAAATAAAGTTTTTTTATACTAAAATAGCAGGATACCAGTTATATTTACGTTCAGGTGGAATTAAAAATTATCATAAATATCTTTTGTGGCTTTTCAATAGGACGAATTATAATTTATAAATATCATTGTTAATTTTGTCTTCTTTCTATTCTTCTGTAATTCTTATGTGTGTGTCTTTCTTTATACAACAAAGAGTATTTAGTACTCTATTGTAGGTATTCTGGGCATTCTGGCAGGTCAAAATATAGATATTTTATAATGCATTATATTTTAACATATTGTTTAAAAACAACCCAATTGTTAGAACGCCTTGCCACGTTGACCTTTTTCACTAAACCATACCTATTTATTGCATTTATTGTACTGTTGTCTTCAAAAACATAAAATTTACAAAAAAACCTTGCCATGCATGTAATTGAACTGAGCATGATTTTACTAAATAAGGCCCTTTTTCTTTTGTCTACATTAAATATTTCTTTTTTATTACTTTCTTAAACAGTTATTAACTTTCTTTTCCTTGACGACAAACGTTTACAGGTTAATTAAGTGAACCTAATAACATGTGGAGTGTAAAAGAGAGCATTGAACTATAATAAGATTTCTAGTAAGTGTTCAAATCAATTAAATTTTTTAGTACCAGACAATTGCCTCGTAATGAGTAGCATTTTATTAATAAGTACTTAGTAAATTAGAAACACCAATAAACTCCCAGCCGTGGCGTAAAAGCCCTGAACTGACCAGCATAGCTGCATTGTTAGCACAGTAGTATTTGTCACGGAAAAAAGCATCCATCCTTTTCAGACGCACTCACTGGTTAGAAAGCGATATATGGTATTATGTTTTATGTATGCGACAAAAGCTAGAGTGCTAGGTCCTCTGGTACCCATTTTCCAGACTCCTAAGGGGCAATTAATACAGTTAATGCCCACTTTACCGTGGTGTCGTGGGACGTGTTTTATGTATGTATAATGGAAGTGCTGCACACGCCTTTTCTGTTAAACCTTTTACAAGCGTTTATTTAAATGGCTTCAGTCGTGTGTCTGTCTGATTTCTAGTATGATTTAAGAATGGGCGTTGAATCAACGAACTAGTCAATTCAACCGTTTTTCAACCGTCAACGAGTCAACAGTTTTTCGATAACCGATAAAGTAGTTAAACGTCAACTACATTTTTTCATACGTACAAATGAAATGTCAAACGGATGCCATCTACGTTTAATTCAACGAAACTTATAAGTCGCGACTTGTAAGTTTTTTGTCTGGTTGCCCGTGAGCATGACACCTGAAAAGGGCTCGAAACGTAGGGAATTAGATTCGCGACAATACACGCGAAATAAACCGTTTAAAGTGTTATAATTCAATGTCAAATTTAACCTACTTACAGTGGTCGGATGGTCTCAAAATTTTATACGCGTATGTAAAGAGAGCTATGGTTGTAATAAAGTACCGTCTTCAAAAAATAATTCCTACTACAAAAATACAAACAAATAATTACTAACTTTTATTACTATTTTGAAAACGGCTCTATGATAATTCCAATCTCCAACATGGCTAAAATCCATCCCTGAATTAACATCTTTTATTTATTTATTTATTTTGGAGAGAAAACTAAAACGACGTTTATTGTAAAAGATTCTGCAGTAAATCAATTCCGTTGACTAAATAATTGTGTGTAAATCTTATCGGGTTTTCTCATCTGTTGCACTTTAAAATAAGACCATTTGTTTTGTTCTTATGATGCCATAAATATTTAAATTTATCTAGACAGTCAGGCAGACATTCACAGGTCATTTTTGTCGAGGATAAATAAAAAACTGAACATTGCAGGCCTCAGCAGTTTCTTGCTCGTCGCTTAATATCTCTTAACACAATGTGCAATGTGCTAAGAGCACATAACATTGTCAATGGGCTCTCAAGCTCGCCCAAGGTTATTGATCCCTGCCAATCATGCGGCCTGGGTCCTCTCAAGAGATTAGTTTCCAATTAATGTTAAGACGAGATGTTTACTGTGACACACAGGGTGCTATCGTATCAGCTTCAGCGAAACAGTAGGAGACGGTACAGTTAGCAGATATAACTACACGCTATATGCGGGTGGCAGGACCTTGTGCAAGGTCCGTCCGGATCGCTACTACGAGTATCATGTTGCTCGCTAATCCAGCCGCTAAGCAGCAGTGCTTGCATTGTTATGTTCCGATGTGGACAGCAAGACAGCCGGTGCAATTACTGGCACTAGAAGTATTCCATCTTAGCCCTCAGGGTTGGTAACGCATCTGCAATATCCTTGGTGTTGCGGGTGTCTATGGGCGGTGGAGATCACTTGCGACCCACTTGCTAGTTTGTTTTCCGATGTTGTATTAAAAAAACAGCGATTCTCAAAATATTCTATATCCTGAACCTATTCATTATTTATCGCTCTTTCAAACCATGTATCTACTTCCGAATTTGTATATTTTCTTAAGCAGTTAAAAATACAATTTACTAAATAGGTAAACGTTTACAAAAGAAACAAACAAATAGTTGTTTGTTTCTTCTCAGTACATAGGTACTGATTTACCAAGCATTATAAAGCTTAAAATTTCAGTTTACATGTGTACAACTGCTAATATTATTAAGACGTTTCTTTTCATACGTATTACTTACATTATTATTAAAAACATAACCCTTCCTTTTGGCTTTGCCGTAGTCAGGTAAAAATAAAACTATTTGATGCAATGCTATGTAAGAATCATGAACTTATAATGGTATTTTGAGGGTAAATATAGTTGAAAGCGCCTTTACCACACTCAGTGCACAAAAACTTGTCGAGTAAGGTTTTGCGTTAAACGTAAAATATGCAGCCGTGGTACCTGGCTTTATGCCACGCGATACAGAATATTTTAATGGCTTCTCACTTTGCTTGAAAGTTATATTAGAAGAATTTCTTGGAAGTAACTGATCTCAGTTTTTGCAGCCACTCAAACTTGACGGACTTTGCGCGCAAGTTTGTTCTAGTTACAGTGTTACCATGTTTTGGAAATTCCTCATTTCAATTTCAAATTTAGTATAAAATTCACAAATTACTGGAATAATATTTAAATTCGTGTAACTGTTTCTTTCGATTTTTATGTTTCTGCCAGAGCTGCATAGCATTTAAATGGAATAATGTTTATGAAACTAGCAAATCTTAGACTTAACATGCATAAAAATCAATATGAACTGTTTAGATCGCGTATATTGCAACGAATCGAATTCTCGACGTTTCGAGAACTTTCCAGGTTTCATTTTAACAGGAAAACTAAAAAAAATGTTAAATACAAACTACCCACATTTTAAAAGGTAATTTAGACGTTACAAATGTAAATAAACAATAAACGTCGGAAAATAAATTCCTAGCAATGTATCCGATATGGATTTAATGGATATAGGTAAATCCCGTAAACATAAGAAATTATTAAACACGCTTACTTAATGATTTATTATTTGTTATCTAGTAGACTGACTATTGCTGTGCGTCTAGCACGAATCTTTTCGAAATGCATTAATTTGCTACGTAACTCAGTGCATCTCTTTCGTACTGGGCTAGTTAGAACGAAGCGCACTGACTTACGTAGCGAGTTAACCCGTATCGGGAATATTCGCGCTAGGCGCACAGAGATAAGTTCTATCGGCTAGCTGTTTGGCTGAAGTAATACGACGCCCGCCGAGAAATTGTTGCATCTGCCAATCTATTGCGGCTTGCTGTGGCTGGCCGTACCAGCAATCAAACTTGGTTTAGCTTTACAAAGGCTGAAGCTATACATTGAAACAAGGCATAAGTAGCGCTTTTTCGCTTAACGCTTAACGAAAGACTACGACATGCTTTGGATCGCCTGATACCTCTATAAGTATTGAGTAGGTACTCGTATAGTCGACCAAGAAATTGCTTGACCACTTTTCGACCGTATTACAAAAGAATAGGGTTGAAAAGTGGGCAAGCAATTACTTGGTCGACTATACGTATGCCCGCGTGATTTTAGACTCATCTTTATTTACTACATGTCTTGAGCACTGAAAGTCAATAATGGTCCCATTTCTTGGACCGTTAAAAGTTCAATTAACGCGCCTTATAGAGCGTGGAATGAAATATAAAAACGGAGCCATCGGTGGTAGCCGTAAAATCTCCGACAATAAGGTATTTTATGATTTAGCCTCCATACGCGGCATATGAGGTGTTGAGTAATATTAATTCCATTCGATTTCGAGCTTAATGCGATACATAAAATGCAAAGATAGCTCATAAAATTTGTCAAAAATGACATCACAAACAGCAACGTACCTACTCACTACATCTACTCGTATACTCAAAGCTATAGTATTTGGTTGAAAAGCTTTACAAACGCAGATGGTCAATTACCCTTTTTTATTTACCACTAGAGGACGCGCGCCAAATCATTCACGTAAAATTAGTAGCCTATGTCCGTCAGAAATAGTGTAGCTTTATATATGTGAAAGAATTTTTGAAATCGGTTTACAGTAGTTCCAGATATTACCCCCTACATACAAACAAACTAACAAACAAAGTTTACCTCTTTATTATATTAAGTGTAGATAAGTGTAGATTAGTGTAGATTAGTTTTCATACTTTTAGCGCACCATGGGATGTCTTCGCCTCAATCGGGCATCCATAGCTGATCCAACTCTATTACTCGACTCCAGCGAAAGGAAGGTTACTGACTAACCTGGTTAGATGTGATACAGCAACAAGTGAAATATGGTAAGTTATGCTAGAATGATGATATAGTGGTACAAACGGATTTTCTATGGTGTTCTCGAGATTTTTGGTCCACTACACTTTCTCAGGACCTCAGGCTATGTTTTATGTAGCGTGCTGATAGCGTCGACCTTCAGAAGAACGGGTGGCATCAATAACAGCTTTTTTGCACACCGTATCAAAGAGTGTAGTGTATTCGATAATTACGGCAGGCATTTGACCAAAGTTCATGTTACCAAAAAGTGATGCAGTGAACCTACTCTTCTAATGCAGGGGTGGTGAATTTTGCCATGAAGCGACGTGCTATTATCACCGTTTTTAGACAACTCGTCTAATAGGTAAGAAGTTGGCATCGCAATTTTTTGTCCAGTGCCACCTTCACGCCGGCCAAAAGTTTGCAATCCCTGTACTAGGAGTCACGTTTTTCACTGTCATTAAATCATGTGTTGTATGTAACTATTTGAGTATCATAGTCCTAAATTATTTACAGTCACCGGTCAAAATAAATAAACATTTATTATTATTACGATAATTCCGACACGCAGTTACCACTCGAGACATGAACTGCTTCACTAGCAGCGGTCAGGGCCTCGATTCTCGGGTCATGCGAGATTCATCTGACAATCGAGATACGGCTAAAACGACAGATTCCAAAGGGGTTTGACAGTTATTTTTGTGCGAGATAGATCTCACGTGAACCGAGAATCGCCCCGAGGGAGTTCTAAAAGCAATCGTCATTATCAAACTCACAGTTATACTTGTATGTTCAACCAATCAATTCAAAATAATATGGACTGTATATTTACCATCTATGAGTATGAGTATATGTATTAAAATTACGTCTGGTCGATATCTGTTTATAGGAGATGTTTATAAAAGATATGAGGGGGTCTTTATGAGAGCAATAGAAGTCAAAAGAATTGTCTTTAGAATTTTCGTCTGTCCGTTTGAATGTTTGTAAGCACATCACGCAAAAACTTCTGCACGTAATTGGATGCGGTTTTCACTGCTGTACCACTAGATGTCTAACTTAAAATCTGATATGTTTCACTTTGATACCCCGCCGAGCCAAACTGAACTAACATACCTAACTTCCAAATTCCACGTGAGCAGTCACGGGCAATAGCTAGTGCAAACTTTAAATGAACTCGAGGTTTGCAATAAATTTACTTATTTCACCCCTTCCGTCGTCGTAAAATTTTTCGGTAATATTTCTCAAGGAAACCTCAAGCAATAATGCAAATGTGCCCACAATGTTTCAGCAAAAAGTTTTCTTAAAATTTGAATTGTAGATTATTACAAATAAGTTTATAAAACCAGGTAGCCACCTTAACGAATTCGAGTTTGATGGACTCCAAATAATAATGGGGCAAATATTATACTTCTCTTTCTTTTAGCTAATTTCGTAATTGTTTTTGTTTTAACAAGAACAATCAATTTAAAAGTCACTTATTTTTGCGTTTGAAAACAACAACCAAGTTAAGTGAGGGTCACAGAACTCAAAGGCCATGTGTCAATCAAAATATACTGTATTATTTTATGCATTAACATAATTGTATGTATAGCTAGAGAAATAGTAGAAGACCCCTGGGTCAGTACAAAATAAAACGTGTTTTCTAAAAAAATACGTAGGTTTAAAGTTCAAAAATATTAACTACACACAATAATATACTATATGGCATCCACCTAGAAGACAATTATATTATGATGTTTCACTGGTAAGTTCATTGACCCGTTAATCCGTAAAATCTAAGCCTGTAAATGTTAAACCGTTACTTTTTGGATTAAATTGCGGTTACAAATATTAAGGTAGTTTTTAACATAAAACTACCGTGAGACTCAGACATATTAATAAAACGGATCACTCACGACGCAAAAATACGTGAGTGATCCGTTTTATTAATATTAAGGTAGTTTCTTTGGAGAAAATAAAATAATAGTTCCACTATAGGAGTAGATAACTATAGGTAAGGTAACTGTACCAGTGCTTAACACGCGTAGGCCATTTTTTTACCAGTAGTTGACATCATTGTCTCTCGGTGACACTCGTAACGTATATTTCCGTATCATCTCGTTATTTATTGGGTCACTGTCAAAGAATGGGACCTTGCTATTATTTAAGCAGGTTAGTAGCAATGTCAGTGACTTTTCTTCATTATTAGAGTACCTTCTATCAAGTAATGTTTCGAAGCATACGATAAATACTTAATGAACTAAAAACATCTAACTGTAAACTTTTAAGCAAAAACGTGTAATTAAATTTTTACGCTGTTCTTTTTCTCTCAACTTCAAGGCAGAAAAGTTTGGAACAAGGAAGCTAGCACCAACTTTTATTCCTAATTTTTGTCGCCTCACGCTCTTTAAAGAAAAAACGAATATCACGCCTCAATTTACTTCTCAAGAATAGTTTGGATTTCTTAAAAAAGTAGGGAATACTTTGGGGAATAAAATTAGAAAGTTATAGCATAGTTTTAATACAGAATTGTAGAATAGAAGAATTCTGCGTATGTGACCATGACCTTTCATAGTTTATACGAGCAAACAAGAAATATCGACTTTAAATATATAAAATTTTACATCACTAAGCTTTTTAAAGAAGCAACATCAAAGTGAAATAAGACATTTTAAAAATTCAACTTAGAAAAAAATTCATAAATAAACCCATCTAAGATTTCTTCCCAAAATAGTAGTTTCATATCAAAAATCATATGTATCGTAAGAACTACTTGAATGGTTTTTTAACTCAATCATTTACTTTACATCTAAGTCTCGGCTGGTTCTTTGCATTCTAACACAAGTTGTGTTAAAGGAAAAAAAAACATGGAAAGATACTTGATCATAATAAATTAGAATGGAAGCCGCATTCCATTGAAATGCGAACCATCGTAACAACATTGTGGCAAGCGCTGTCGTCTGTCATGGCTCGCAACAAAGACAATTTATCGAATAGACTAAACCCAAAAACGTACTAATTCCGCAATAGGGCAATGTACCCCTTAATATTTTTCCTTTATTGCTACCATAATTCCTTTAGGTAAACTAGTTTAGCTGATACTTACAGTAGTAACGTTGAAAGATCAACGTATAAATTGTACTGATCTCTTTTAACCGATTTCATTTGTCAAAAAATACCCCGCTGTGGCCTTAAGATGGCCGGCCCGGGTTTAATTTATTCCTCTCTGCGTTTCAGTCAAACTAGTGTCTTATGAAAGGGACGCAGATAGAGATAAACGCTGATAAACTAAATTTGGCTGAACATGCTAGGACCACTGGGCTCGCTAGCACGATTTCCTTAAGGTGGTTGTCAGTCTATTCCGTACATTGTCTTTGTTCGTAGATAATTTATGACTCCTGATTATGAGTTTTCAAACGTAATTGATACTCAACGTTGCTATTAAATGAGCGTAGGAGTGTGCGCTATCGTTTGACATGAAATGGGTTTCTGAATTAATTATAAACGAGCTATTGCCCACGGCTGCATTCGAGTGATGAGGTTTTGTTATTATTTTCAGGGAAATTAGTGGCCTATTTACCATTTCGTCAAAATTTAGCCATAAATAATTACAGGGGTCCGAACCTCAAAAGGAAAAACGGAACCCTCACAGGATCACTTTGTTGTCTAACTGTCTGTCTTTCAAGACCATTTTTCTCAAGAACGCGTGGAGATATTGAATTGAAATTGATACCAAATACTTGGGTCTTGTAGGTAGTCGTAAGTATTTATACATACAAATAGGTGAGGGTATAAAGAAATAAATAAACAGTCGATATCTAAGCATCGTGTTTCATTAACGTGTCCAACATGGCGCAGCCGAATTAACAGAACCTATTTCGGGTACAGTGGATAATTTACAGTTGACGTAGTTTAAAAGTTAAAAGTGAGAGTACGGACTGTAGAATTGGAACTTTGAAACTTATTAGAAATACGAAGTAACGAAATAATTATAGATCATGGAAAGTATTTTACCGCCACCGCCACCATTTGCATTTATTAACAATTTAGAAAACGTTACTTCGGGAAATTTATCAAAAGAATGGGAAAGATGGAAGAACTCGTTCATTATTTACTTTGAAGCATGTGAGTTCGCCAAGAAAGACAAAAAAGTACAGAAGAGTATCCTGTTGCATGTTATTGGAGAACAATGCCGTGAGGTTTATGAACAATTCGACAAAAAACAAACAGAGGCGGCCGCACTGTCTGAGGTACTGGAGAAGTTCGACTCCTTTTTCCTACCTAAAAAGAATCTAACTATTGAGAGGCACAAATTTTTTACACGTGATCAGCAAGAGGACGAATCAGTCGAACAGTATTCCTTCGAGTTAAAGAAACGAGCAAGCAGCTGTGAATTCGGTACTTTATTGGAAGATTTAATAAGAGATAGATTAATTTGTGGCCTAAGAGATCAAGCACTTCGGGAAAGATTGCTCCGTGAACCTGATTTAACATTAAAAAAATCCTTAGAAATATGTAATCTTGCTCAAATATCAAGGCTACAGGCAGTAAAAATTAAGACAGAATCCGCTGATCATCACGCATATATGGTTGAGAGAGGTAGTTTAAAAAATCAGAAGATGGAGCAGGAAATGGTTTATGACGGTAGTGACCGAAATCAAGTGATGTGGGTAGCGAGGAGGGGATCGCCTGCGCATCGAGGCGCCGCGCGAGGCTGGGGCCGTGGCCGCCGTGCCCCGCCGGCGCCCCCGCGCCCTCGCCCGCCTTTTGTGCATAATAATACGCCAGCTTCGATGACACGCAGAGTTCCGTCGGTACCACAACAAAATCGACAAACATATGGATTTCAAAACAGTGGACCTAGTGTGTGTTGTGTTATGTGCGGTTTTGTTCATGGAAATTCTCGGTGCCCGGCCACGGGAAAGAGGTGTTTGAAGTGCAATCAATATGATCACTTCTCACGGATGTGCAATGTATACGAGGTTCAAGCAGATGAGTCAGACGACCAGGTAATTTATTATTTTTCTAACTCTCATACTGATTGGTCAGTCGATGTAAAGATAAACAATTGTATGATTAAATTAAAATTGGATACTGGGGCCGATGTTAATGTTTTGCCCCTCACTTATTTACGCAAAATAGGTATACAAGAAGATCAGCTAGGGTTGTCAACGATTCGATTGCGAGGTTATTCGGGAAATGATATTAAAGTAATAGGCCATTGCAATTTAAAAGTTGAATATAAACAACGTGAATATATTTTATATTTTCTGGTCGCGGACACATTATCACCACCTATATTGGGCCGAGACTCGTGTACCGAGTTGAACGTTGTTCAGTTGGTGCTTGCTGTAAATATTGATAAGGAACAAGAGTGTCGAGGAAAGGACTGGGTGTTTAGAGAGTATCACGATATTTTTGAAGGAGTTGGATGCATGCCGGGAGAATATAAAATTGAAATAAATAAAAATAACAGACCAGTGATACACGCTCCAAGAAAACTACCGATTGCCCTTAAAGATTGTATAAAAAATAAATTGGACGAAATGGTCCGAGATGGCATCATTCAAAAGGTTGAAGGTCCGACAGACTGGGTCAACAGCATGACTGTTGCCAGAAAAGCTAATGGAGATATTCGCATCTGTCTGGACCCACGTGATCTAAATCAGGCAATAAAACGAGAGCATTTTCATTTGCCGACTTTAGACGAAATCACATCAAATCTAGGTGGATCCAAGTATTTTAGCACTTTGGACGCAAAACAGGGTTTTTGGCAATTAAAATTGCATGCTGATAGTACGGATCTTTGTACTTTTAACACAAGCTTTGGCCGGTATAAATTCTTACGGCTCCCATTTGGTATCACATCTGCATCAGAAGTGTTTCACAAAAAACTATATGAGCAATTTGACGACCTGGCGGGTGTGTGTTTATTTATTGATGATCTGCTCATATATGGCCGTACTCAAGAAGAACACGATCGCAGACTTAGGATGGTTCTAGATAGATGCCGAGAGATAAATTTAAAATTAAATAAAAATAAATGTAAGATTGGGCTTACCGAAATTAAGTACTTAGGTCATAAAATCACACAAAAAGGCATCTATCCTGATGATTCGCATACATCAGCGATAAGAAATATGCCGCGTCCGTTGAATATAAAGGATTTGGAAAGGTTTCTCGGCATGATTAACTATGTTGGTAACTTTATACCAAACCTGTCAGATAAAAATCATGTACTAAGGGAACTTCTTAAGAAAGACATCGAATGGCACTGGAATAACGAGCATGAAAGGGCATTCAATGATCTAAAAAAATGTCTGACGAGTGTGCCGATCTTGCAATATTACAGTGTAAATAAGCCTGTAGTGATTTCTGTTGATGCATGCAAAAATGGTCTTGGAGCGTGTCTCATGCAAAGCAATTTACCTGTGTGTTATGCATCGCGATCTTTAACGAAGGCTGAGCAAGCTTATGCTCAGATAGAAAAAGAGCTTCTGGCTTGCGTGTACGCGTGTGAAAAGTTCTATACATACATATACGGGCGATGTGACGTCACAATAGAAACGGACCACAAACCGCTTGTCAGTATTATCTGCAAGCCAATAGCGTCCGCCCCGGCACGGCTTCAAAGAATGTTGTTGCGTTTGCAACCCTATTGTTTTAAATTAATTTATAAGCCCGGTAAGTATTTATTTATTGCCGATACATTATCGCGCGCCGTCGAACCAGTCAGCGGTCCCATAACAGAGCCACGTGATCACTTGGATGCGCGTGCACAAGTGTGCGCGGTCGCCGTCAGCAATCCTCTTGTAGACACACATTTCATGCAAATTCAAAAGCTAACACAAGAGGATCCAGAATTGCAGTTGTTGACAAAATACATAAAAGACGGCTGGCCGACTCATAAACAAGATGTAAGTAATGAGGTCAGGCCATACTGGGGTTACCGAGACGAATTGTCGGTAGCTTACGGCATGTTATGGAAAGGAAACAAAATTGTTATTCCGTCAACGATGCGCAAAGAAATGTTAAGGCGGGTGCACATAGGTCATTTGGGTCTCGAGAAGTGTAAAATGAGGATTCGTGAAATTATGTTTTGGCCCAACATACATACACAATTAGAAGACTTAATCAAGCATTGTCAGGCTTGTCTCACGTTCAAAAATGAAAATAGAAAAGAACCACTGATTCCGCATGAAGTACCAGATAGAGCATGGTCCAAAGTAGGCATTGATATTTTTCATTTTAATGGTAACAAATATTTAATTATAGTAGACTACTACAGTAAGTTCATAGAGGTTGCACATTTAAATTCTTTAACATCGGATCACGTGATACAGCATCTGAAAGTTAGTTTTAGCCGCCAAGGTATACCAGATGTCGTTATGTCAGACAATGGTCCAGAATTTAGTTCTCAAAACTTTCATACATTTTCTCGTCAGTGGAATTTTCAGCATGTCACTTCTTCGCCTTATCATGCCCAATCGAATGGCCAGGTGGAACGGGTCATCCAAACAGTCAAAAACATATTAAAGAAGACACAGATTGAAGGAGCGGAGTTCAGATTGGCTTTGTTAGAGTATTTGAATACTCCTATTAGTGATAGGCTGGCATCTCCGTCTGAGATACTATATAATCGTAAATTGCGGAGCATTGTACCATGTCCACCGAATCTTCTGAAGCCAAAAATTCAAAAGCATGTCAAACATGAGCTGCAATCACGTCAAGCAAAACAAAAAGAATACTATGATAAAAACGCTCGTGACTTGACTGCTTTAGTGCCAGGTCAAAAGGTAAA
Organism: Ditula angustiorana; assembly: GCA_963691745.1. Taxonomy (NCBI): domain Eukaryota; kingdom Metazoa; phylum Arthropoda; class Insecta; order Lepidoptera; family Tortricidae; genus Ditula; species Ditula angustiorana. Next base: position 6,403,301 of record OY829479.1, read on the forward strand.
AGTAAGGATTGATAAGAATTGGGTAAATGGTACTGTGACATCACCACGTGGAATTCGTTCGTATGCCATACAAATTGATGGTGGGGGCGTCTTAATAAGAAACAGACGACATTTGTTGTGCGATTCTGAGCGTCGTCCCGATTTCGCGTCTAACAGAGGCTCGGTGTATTCCCGTCCTTATGCGTATGACGACATATCAACCTCCGGTGATAACGATATGACGTCACTCTCGAGCGCGCCGCCGGCGCAGCAACCTTGCGCGGAGACCGTTGTTGATTCTCGCGCGGCCCCAGTGTCCAATGCCAATTGCACGAATACTGATCTTTACATTACACGTTTCGGCAGGACGGTCAAACCACCTGATCGATGGGGCTACTAAGCACACCGAGTCACCAAATTTGTTCAGCATGAAATAAATATACACAAATATTGTTAAATAACATTCTAAGATCAACAATAATTTATTACAGCAGGTCGATTGATTCTGTTTGTGTCTATACATTGCAAAATAGCTAAAATTAATTGTTTAGTTAGGTAATTAAAATTGTATGATTTTGAATGAATACAGAACTATCAATAAATAATGCATACATGCATGTATATTTGCTTTGTTTATAACATATAGGAATCAACATGCAATGTATTATTAAATAATTATTATATAGTAAGTTAATTTTAATTATTATTATATACATACACGATAATAATAATTGTATTGATATTGTTTTATTACTTTTTATAGAAATATTGTAAAAACCCAACCTAAGATTATAAATAAATATACATAAATAATAATAAAAAAAAAAAAAAACTTTACTACATATGTATAAATGAAATGTTTTTTTTTCTGTTTTTTTTTTAAGGAAAGATGTTGTAGGTAGTCGTAAGTATTTATACATACAAATAGGTGAGGGTATAAAGAAATAAATAAACAGTCGATATCTAAGCATCGTGTTTCATTAACGTGTCCAACAGGTCTGAAGTCCTTTAAAGCTGTGAAAAAATCAACCTACTAAGTCAACGCTATCAAAAGATACGGATTCTTTCGCTTGTTAACACATCTCAGAATCGCCCATCGCTGATAATAATGAACATTCACTGGTAATTAAAACCGTGTCAGTTCTGATTTATGTACAGTTATATTTTTTTTAGAAAAGTTGCTCGTCGTCATCCCCTTGATGATTAATCGGGGAATGGTTACGACAGGGGGCGGAAAAACCTTAAACCATCATTTGCAAAGGTACAAAATACTGACATACAAGTACAATATATTACTTGTGAGGCTGATCATGATTTTAAATCGAACTTATGTGTTAATAAGACTTTAACGCGATAAAACTCATTGTTAATTTACCTCAACGTTTCGTCGATCGTATTGCAACGGCCGTGGTCGAAGACTAGGTGAATTATCAATGATTTTATCCCGATAACCACTGACGTATAAGTAATGGACTTCTAGTCAGCGTTTAAAATATGGCCGCATTAAAAGTCGAACAAAAGTACAACAAATCGACAATCGCTCGCGCTGTCAGTCTGTCGGACCGACGGCGCTGCTGTCAATACTATTATTTTGTAAAAAACCTATTTGCAACGAAACCTAATAATTTATATTTTATGCTGTTAGACGTAAACTTGTAAATCCAATGACTATAAATGGTAAACTAATAATTTGCATTTGTAACATTGGCGTCAACCTGTACTCTCTTATGTCGGTCCGTTTTTCTGCTGTCATTTAGTATAACACTGTACATCCATGTATTATAATATCATTGGCGATAACTCAATTGCGCCGGCCCCAGTCCAGCAATGCAGCTATATTCTTATGGTTACGCGAAGTAAGACGCGTCTGCCTTTTCTTCCTAAACATGATCATGTCTTGCAAATTGGTGGGTCTGTAGGCAGGCGCCGGATCCGCTGTTGACCTTTAAAGTATGGAATATTCCAGCGTAAACACTTTATCTTGTCATGCAAAAAATAATACCTCGCTGGATTTGTTGCTGCCGTAGCCACGTTTATTTAAACAATCAACGGTTGTAGTTGTAACAACTGATCAATTTTAATTATCCTATAGTAGGAAGGCAAACAAGCAAGTGGGTCACCTGATGGTAAGTGATCACCACCGCCTATAGACACCCGCAAAACCAAAGAGTTTGCAGATGCGTTGCCAATCCAGAGGGCTAAGATGGAATACCTCTTGTGCCAGTAATTGCACCGGCTGTCTTGCTCTCCACGCCGGAACACAACAGTGGAAGCACTGCTGTTTTGCGGCAGAATTAGAGAACAAGATAGTGGTAGCAATCCGGATGGATCTTACACAAGGTCCTACCACCCGCAGGTCTACTCAACTAGTGTAGAAATAATTTTGAGATATAACTAACCGCTATGCTACCCAATCAGTATCCGTATGATAGTACATACATAATTATTTATTACAAGCAATGCAAAAGTTACTAACGACTTATCATTATGATTAAAACATCTTATACATATAACTTAAATAAGGATATCGCATGTTACCCGCAAAACCATTTCTGTCCTGACCGTTTTGCTAAAGCTTTTTAGTATATATTTGAAAAGTAACTTAATTTTTCAAACTAATTTTAGACTCGATAACATAGATTACGTTAAATAAATATATTTTGACCTATTAATAACGCTCTGAACTTCGTATTTCTTAAGAGCTAGTGATGAGAAAAGTGGAACCTTGGACCAATCAAAATACGCCTGTTGCTTAATAACATTCACTAAAATTGTCTACGGCTACCATTAAGGTGGCCAACTGTCCGTTATTTTACAGGACGTCCCGATTTTCAGCTATAGTTTTTGCTGTGTCCTGTATTTTAATAAGACCAATACAGAACCATGTCATCCAGTAAACGGGTTGTCCTCTATTTTTGCCATGAATCCTGTAATTTTAGATTAAATGTCCCGTAAAATGAGCAGACAGAGTTGGTCACGCTAGCTACCATGGAGCTTGCTCTCTAACTGACCAGGCTGTAAATCTGTCACCATTTCATAATTAATAGTAATACTGATAATTTGTGGATTTCTTGGTCCGAATTAAATGCTTATTTGTTTAAATAAGACATTCCAAAGCAACAAACAAATAACCTCTTCTATGTACAGCCTCGATTTGTTTTATTTAGGCGGTAAACGATCCTTAGGTGACAACAACTTTTTTATTTTAAATAAGATTTTTGTTAACAAACTGGAACAAATTACCTTGCTACTCCGCGAAACCAGTGCCGAACTCGTGCAAAATAGCTGCGTCTGTGCGACACATATATGTTCATGCAAAAACCCACCCTCCTTCGCTTCCACACGAAACAACATATATCACACAGACTCAACTACACACCACCACCACTAAACACTAAAACTACACGATCGACGCGCGTTTCGCCTCTATACGGGGCATCATCAAGATCGACCCGTAACCGGTTACGGGTCGATCTTGATGATGCCTCGAGCTATTTTGCACGAGCCCGGCACTGATTTCGCGGAGTAGCAAGGTAATTTTTTCCAGTTTGTGGATATGGACCTCCGTAAAGTAACGCCTGAATCTATTAATTATTTAAGATTTTTGTTAACATGTATGACCAGACTTTACATTGTATTTTTTACTGTCTGTGGTCTGTCTGTTCAAATAAATTAACACAACATTCATTTTTGTTTTTACCCTCGAAAACTATTTCGGTAAGTGGTTTACTCCGCAAAGAACATTGCAGTCGATTTTATTTCCAATTACTTCTGTATATCGAGAAAAATTTAATCATCGGATTTTATATAACTGGAAAAATTATTTAAGCGTCAATAATGTAATGAACGGAGTACTGATGCAATTTATTTTTTAACGAATATACAAGTATGAACCTTATCCCTTTGTGATACGGTCGAAAAGTGGTCAAGCAATTTCTTGGTCGACTATACAAGAGAAAATAAAAAATACAACTTACTTACTTTTCCGTTCGTAATAATTTCTTAAGTTTTTGTGACTTCTAAACCATTGAAATAAAACAATTTTAAAGAATTAAACCTCTTATATGAGTTGGTAGGCTTATATTATTCCAATAAAACTTATATAAAAACCGCGTATTTCAACCCAGGCAGCTTTGAGACAGCGTGGCGAGAATGCTTGCTACAGCATTACCTTGCTGCACGGCCAGGCTCAGTATTTGGGTAAAAAGACCCGGCCCTCGGGTCACCAGAGACACCGATCAGCACTGTTATTTGCATCGACGCATCGCCCTGTCTCGCTCACTCTAGCTAGCACACTAGAGCAAGACAGGGTGCTGCCCCAGCGTCGGTTCGGTCGCTACTGCCACCGTTATCTTACTTTTGGCACTAGATTGGCTGTAGAAGCAGAGCCCTGGACGTGGGCCGGTTCACTTATATTGCAACTACTTAATCTAATTCCCGACGTTTCAACTGTCTTAAAAGAAGAGGTTATCACTTCATTGAAATCTTCTTTCAAGTCTCATGTTTACGGGTACACTGAGTTGCAATATATTCAATATAAAACTCTTAGCTTACGTCTTCTTTATTTCCTTCTTCTTTATTCTTCTTCATCTCCTTCTTCTTTATTTTTATCTTTACATAGTGTAAAGTAAAGTCGCTATCTGTTCCTGTCTGTCCTTATATCTTCGGCCGCCTTCTGCTTCTAAACCACACAACGGATTCTGGTGCAGTTTTAACTATCAATATGAGATTTTTTGCGGAAGGTTTTTATTTTATTAGTACAATACATCCTTATTGTAGCCGTGCGAAGCCGAGGCGGGGTGCTAGTATTTTATATGTAACACTATCCCAAGATATAGTCGACAATACTTAAGCGAAACTATAGAAACTATAGTCTCGGTAGGCTTTTTATCGCCCATCACTACACCGGGGCCACTTAACTCTCACGTTTCATTTTCATGAAACTCGAACAACAAGAGCTTGGTTAATTCCCACTAACTTCCAGCGGATTTACGATGCCGACGGCTAAGTGAAAAATTGCTTTCTTTTATGATATCTCCAGTACGGATTTTTTACTGGGAAGATAAACGAAAATGGTATTTCTCGAGGGGAATAAAACGTTATTGTGAATTCTTGTGCGGTTTTTTTCGATCGTGCTTAACGTGAAACCGTAATATGTTTTATAAGAATATTCTAACCTCACTAAGGTTGTGACTTCTACAACGAGTTACCAATGCTTCCATTAGATACATTAATGTCTATCAAACTTATGTGAACTGTGACCCCTAAATGACCACAAATACTCTTGCAACCCCAAAGCAACCAACTTAATTAATAAGAATTTACCCTACCCCTAACTTAGAAATAAGGTTGTGCTTTGACTTGGAATAAGTACGTTTTAAAGTTGGTACAAGAAAAGCAGCTTTACTTTAAAGGAATATTTTTAACTGAACCTAACCTAACCCTGGAGCTTCTGGAAACCCTCCTTGAAATGCTTGGTGACCCACCGGGGGGAGTCCCGACCCACACTTTGAAAAACATTGCATTAGATCAAAACTATATTAATAGGTAACAATAAAAATCTGAAATACACGACCCAAAGGAAGCAAGTATGTCTATTTTACAACTTGCGTCAGTTTTGCGATCTACCAAATAGCGATTTCGCGGTTCAGCAGAATAATCGACGATATGAGTATAGCCTTCAACAGTGTCACCTTTGACACTGACAATGTCTTTACTTTCAGAGTTGATTCACCCCACCCAGTAGTAGCCAAATTAATTTATATAACAACTCTATAAATGGCCGCGCTTTAGTTCCTACACAGTTTGACTATTCAGTGGCTGTAAATGACAAACGGTGGAATCAGAACCAGTGGAAAACGAACCCTACTTCCCTATGGCATGGTTCTGTTTCAAACGGCACGGGAACCTATGTCATTACGCCAATGCTCCGCGCACGGTTTACAAATGAATTGGTTGCGCTGGCAATGCTTTTCACTGTAGGGAATAGAAAACAAATTCAATAAGGCGTGGAGGTGTAAATCTCAATTGTTGTGGTGCTCTCATCAGCGTTCGGAGGGATTCGGCAATTTGCTCTCAATGAGGGGTGAATAGAAATCCAGCGTTTGTTTTACTTGTAAAATGCAAGGGCATGTTTGAGGGTTGTAGATAAGAGGTCTGTAAACCTAGTCTTAAAAAACGCTCGCCATACAAACAGCGGTAATGTTTTCCACCCTTTCAACCTTAACCTACACTTATGTTTTTTTTGGAAAACGTTATCTAAAATCCAAGTGCTAAAAATATGGGAAGTATCTTAAATGAAAGCTTTTATAAATTACTTAAAAGGTAATCTATCTCGACTTATTGGCGCTTAAGTAATAGGCGACTTAAATGTTTATACCTAGCGAAAGTCCTCATAGTTGGTTGCAGCAATGTCTACGGAACCCTACACTGAGCATGTTTCGATATACTCTTCCCTGGTTTACACCTTTTATATTTCACTGGCTTTGATTGTTTGTCTGTCTTTCTCTCCCGACAAAATCTTGCAAGTCGATTTTCAATTATTTCCAGTGGTATGGTAGGACTGCTTTGAAATGTAGTATATAGTCGACCAAGTTATTGCTTAGCCACTTTTAAACCTTATCCCCTTGTAATACGATCGAAAAGAGGTTAAGCAATTGGTGGTCCACTATACAATCAACAAAATAGAACCTCAACCCACCATGGTATTATTCCGTCTAACCGTGAACGCGTGGTTGAGGAACAAACATCCAAATATATTCCATAATAAATGTAAAACAATAACTAAACTAAAATAAATACAATATACAGATAAAACCAAAGAAAAACTTAAAATCGAAATAAACCTAAAATAAAAGCAAAATTAAATCTAAACATGGCTCCCGCGGCATGGTGCCCAAAAGGCTGGCAGCGTTCCCTCATTTCCCTGGCCTTTTTGATGTCGTTAGTAGTAAACATTGAAATTGTCTCACCACTTTAATTATGCATATTTTATCTGTTTTCATTTTAAGAAATATTAATTTTTCTTTGTCGTCTGTCAATTATGTCAGGGCATAAACGAAAAATGGCAAAATAAAGGACTTTGTTTTATACTCTAGGAAAATATGGCGCCACATTTTGTTGGCGAACTAACGAATTCAGAATTCAAATAAAAGTCATTCAGTTTTTTCGCAAGACTAGGTAATTTTAAAATTACTTTTAAATATATCGAGATCGAATGACAAGCACTATTTCTTGAAATAGTGTTGACCTTTGTAACGCAACGTAGCAGGTAATTAATACTAATAGCGCTTCGGTTTATAGATTCTTTTTTTTCTTACTTGTTTTGGAGATCAAAACAAACTACAGATGAACGCATCGCTGTGCCCAAGGAATTAATAAGTAAGTAAGCCAACAAGGACTTGTAACAGGGAAAAAACAAATAACATATTATTGGTTATAACCAGCGAGAGGCTCTTTGGTACTGCAGTATTATAAGAACCTGTCCCTTGCTCCCTCTAGTACTTTCCTGTGCACGAGAAAGGGATGGCAAATGGCAAACTATCAATATCATAAACTTCACGGGAAGTGGCGATCCGCATAGTTACAAAATAGGGAGTCGAAGTAGACTGTCCAACCCTGAGTGCTCATTTTACAGAGCATATTTTGTTTTTATGAAACAGGGATGCAAACAAGCAAGTGGGTCACCTGATGGTAAGTGACCACCACCGCCTAACACCCGCAACACCAAATATATAAAATATCACATGATCTAAAATTACTGGATTTATGGAAAAATACGGGACCAAGTTGTTTTTAGTATGGTGTGGTCCCTGTGGTTTTGTATTTTTCTTATTAAAATAAAGGACACGGCCAAAATGATAGCTGAAAAACGAGACATCCTGTAAAATCTGTAAAATACAAGACAGTTGGCCACCCTAAGTCGAAGCCACTTGATCTTACTTTTCTATCCATACCATTGGCGACGTTTCGCCGTTAGCATCTATCGAAACGAAAGAACTCTAAACTAGCGACCCGCTCCGTCTGCGCAAAGGTACAACTAGAACATAATGTACAGAAAAATATTTCCTAAAAAAATCTCTAAACGAAAATGAAAACCATATCAAAATCCTTTGCGTGGTTTAGAATGAGTAAGCGGTATAAGTTGCGGTGAGGACAGACAGGAACTGATAGTGACTTTGTTTTATAACTAGGTACTGCAAAGATAGAAACAATCTTCTTATTTTTATTTTTAAGTAGCTGAAATGACGACAACGTTAAACATGTGTGTGTGTCGCTAGCGCAAGCCAGTCCTGTATTAGTGTCTCTCAGTAATAATAAATCGAAAAGCGCTTAAAAAAATAACTATAAAGTTAAAAAACTGTGCATAAAACTTATACGATGGCTGACAAAATGACCTATGTAATGATAAAAAAAGTGTATCAAAAAGTACAGAGCTTAGTAAAAATATTTATAAAATAAGTAATGGTGTTAAGCGTATTTAAAACTCATGCAGACATCGACATTCGTGAGTGCGTTACTGACTTCGGGTAACTACGGATAACTTCGCTGACCAATTAGCGCAAAGGTCGCAGGAGACATAAACGTTAATGGTAATACAGTTAATGAACCTACAGAAATTTGTGAACAGTTTAATGTTTTTTTTTATTAACCAACCACGGCTAAACATGCAGTGTATTAATAAAACCCCTTGCATTGATACCGTTACAAACAGCATATTTCTTTCACCTGTGCATGAGTCTGAAGTCGTTAAAATAATCAAGTCGTTGAACAACACTAATTTTACTGGTTACGATGAATTGAGTACTAAATTATTGAAACTGTGTGCTACTCAATTAGCCCCGCCTCTTGCACATATCATTAATGAATCTTTTGAACAGGGTTGTTTCCCCGATCGTTTAAAGCTATCGGTCGTTAAGCCACTTTTTAAGAAGGGTAACCCGAGACTAATGACTAACTATAGACCCATAGCATTGATTCCTATATTGTCAAAAGTCTTCGAGAAGGCAATGTATAGCAGATTGGATATGTTTTTCCAAAAAATTAAGGTTCTAAATACCAACCAATTTGGATTCAGAAAGAATAGCTCGACAACTCTGGAATGTTTCTCTTTAGTTAAACAGGTCACAGAATCCCTTAATAATAAGGAGTCAAATATTGTCGGCATTTTTGGACATGAGTAAGGTTTTTGACCTAGTCTGCCACGATATTCTACTCTACAAATTAGACAAATGCGGAATTAGGGGTAAAGCACATTGTTAGCTTCAAAGTTACTTGACCAACCGTGAGCAATACGTCGAAATGTCTAGAATTACCAGTAGTAGGGTAAACATTTATAAATCAACACCAAAACTTAATACAAATGGCGTTCCACAGGGCAGTGTTCTGGGACCCTTCCTGTTTCTTCTTTACATAGACGATTTAACAAAAACTTTAAAATATAATTCTATACTATTTGCTGATGACACTACCTTAATTATTAAATGTAAAAATAAAAATGACTTAGAAATAGAAGCTTTCAATGAAATATGTAATGCTAATAAATGGTTGACAGACAATAATTTAATGTTAAATATTGAAAAACAAAACTTATTTCGAATCGAATTCGAATATTAATATTAATATAAATTAGAATAACAAAACAATACAAAATGTAGATTCAACCATGTTCCTTGGCCTTAAAATCGACAAACACCTCAATTGGAAAATACATATTGAAAATGTCTGTAACAGATTGTTTGTTTTTGCGTTGCGACGCCTCAAGTATGTAGCTTTTAGAGAAGCTGCCTTATCTGCATATCATGGATATGTCTGCTCTATATTGCGTTACGGGTTGATCATATGGGGTAATTCGGTGGATGTCCAGAGCATTTGTAAAAAAAAATGTGTAAGGGCTGTTTGTGGAGCCCGATACCTGGTTCACTGTAGACCAATATTTCAGGAACTTAAAATCTTGCCCTTGCCTTGTACATTCTAGAGGTTGCCAAATTTGTAAGAAATCACCCGCATTTATTTCCTCTGCACAACACTGTTTATAATAAACCAAATGGCAGAAATCCTCACAAATTATAATGTACCTAAGCGACGAATCTAACTTTTTAGCAATAATGTATACGGTATGGCAATAAAAGTTTACAACAAAGTGCCTAATGACATGAAATCGCATGAAACTAACCAATTTAAAAAAATATCGTTTGAATGGTTACTTGATAAGTGTATTTATTCCATTGCTGATTTTTTAAATTATGATAATCCAATGAATTGACTAATATTGTTATGAGCTAAATGCATATTATTTTCTTTTTAAATGATATTCTATAAAATTGTAACATTGACATATTAATATTAAAATTTATTTGTACAAACATTTCTGCGCCAAATATGGCAGAATATGCTGAGTTAATATATAAATGTAACACCTACTGTATACCATATTCTGAGAAATAAATCATTTCTATTCTATTCTATTCTATTAATGATATCATGAGTTAATACGACAAATACGATCACTAGAAAAGCAACTTAAAATAAAAAACTGGTTTCGAAAGTTTTTATTCAAGTATTCTATTCGTGCTTAAATGTTTTGCATCATCTCTGATCGCAACCGGTTCAGGTGGTCTAATGAGATCAGCATAAATCAGAGCTTAAGGATGTGAAGCAAATACAGGTATAATTACTATTTAGTGAGAAGCGTAGTGGAAATTCCAAATCTATACTCAAGGATCTGATGACTCGCTGAACAACATAAAAGTACTTGAAAGGCAAGCTTTTTGTTGCCGGGTTTTTTAATCACTCACTACAGCCATTTTGACTTGGACACGTGTTACTTACAAGACAATTTACTTTTGACTTTTCTAAAGTACGGTCCTAGTCAGTGATAGTGACCCAAAAATTGATGAGAAGATACTGGAAACGTACGTGTTCAAACGAGAGACAATTATGCCAACTACTGGTGGAAATGTCCTGTCGTTACGGAGGTCAGTTGCAGTCGCTGCAATGTAGGTACCTGATTTACCACATCCGAGATCGTGGTCAAAGTGTACCCGAATTGCAAAAACGGGAAAAGCGCTAATAGAATGATTATAGGCACGCGTCGATTTCAGACCCGAGATCGATTTTTTAAGTTGGTTAAAAATATGGATGCATTTAACAAATGCACATGAAAATATGTACCATTGCCCATAATATAAACGTGCTATTTGTTTATTACAAAAGTAGAGTATTTTTACAGTGCAGTCCCTAGACTCCCATTAGTACATGTACCTACCATAACTCATTGACGTACCTAGTATTATTTTACTACGTAATACAAAAATACTTTTGTTCGTTGGTCGTGTTGGATTGTTGTAATTTAGTCGTTGCGTAAACTGTTACAACAACAAAATTTGGTAGGTTACGACCATGTTGCGTAATAACTTGGACGGTCCAATTCGCTCACCTTCAATCTGACTTTAATAAAATGCACAACATTTTAAGTCTTGATGACGTACACAGAAACATTGTATTGCGAACGTTGAGTTGGCTAGAATATCAACTTAGAATATTTGTAGCTTATAGACCTCCAATGATCTCATTAACCTGCAGCCTTTTAATCTATTGAAGTGATGTGGTTCAAGGTTCCAAGTAGTGCAAAAGTTGATACTAAAGCAGGCTAACTTAAGTCCGCTTGTCATTTAAAATAAGTTACAATATTATTGTGTTTGTTATCACATTCTTACTTGTGCATATGCCATAATGCATTACTTTTTCACTTGCACACGCTGGACGTCCAGTACATTATTATTATAGGTAAGTTTATGGGCGAGACTGACTAAATATTTGACGTAAATTGACAGTCATTATTAAGCCAGTTAACGGCAGTTATGATGTTGAATTCCAAATAGTGGAAAAATAATAAAGAGTGGACCCTGTCCGTCATTTTTTTTGTCTCATTACACAAATTGTGCAAGAGGAAAATAGAAGAAGAACCAGTGCTTAAAATACTTTAATTATAGCATCAAATGCATAAATTATAAAGGCCGCATCCCAAGCAATAAGTAAACTATTGGGATATCTAATCAAAATTCGATCTGTGTTTTATTAAATCTGATGCCATTGCTCAATTTCATACCAGTTTTTGCGTAAAGCAAGAAAAACTGTTAACCTTGTAAGTGTTATTATTTATAACCGTATTAAGAACTCTAGAGTAGGCTCCGCTGTGCAGTTTGAAAAATCGGAACAAAATTATAAATTATTTTTCTTGTCTGCAGCCTTTATTCCTACTGCTGGGCATATATGGCTCCTCACAAAATAAGCGGTCTTAGACTATAGTTCCAAATTGGGAATTTCACAGACACCATCCCCATTAAAAGGCTTCGCGGATGTGAGCTGGCTTCACGTCGTCTTCTTCATATAAAAGCTTACTTTACGATATCAAAAGTAGCCTATGTAATTACTCACTCCTCCATATCAAACACACTTGCATGTATCGGGTACCTACTCTTAACTATGACGTCATAAATATCATGTTCACTGAGTTTATGGAGTTCGGAACTCGCTTAGCGTCTACCATCGTCCGTTTGACAGCTTTATTCTACCGTAATTTTGAATGAGGCCTCATTCATCAGTCCATCAGCAGAGATGAATTAGATGTCGAGAGCGCCCGAGGCTAGCACCTCATAGGCGCCCCTCTGGCGCTACATCTCTATGGAAAGTATTATATTTCTTGTAAGTACTTAGGTATTGTTTGAAAGCCTCCGCGCGCGCCCTTTTGTAACCTTGCGCCCTTAGGCACGTGCCTAGTTTGCCTCAAAGATAATCCACCACTATTTCAGTTCAATACTGAACGTAGGTCTCTTCCAAGGCACATCACTGAGTCCAATCTTCGGGTCCTCTTCTCCAGGTACTACAAACCCTGCGTAGATCTTCGCTTCTCCTGGCCATCTATCTCTATATTATTTAATCTTATCTACTAAGGTTCCTTTTGGATACAAAGTCAAAGTTAAAGTCAAAATGTCTTTATTCAGACTAGGCTTACAACAAACACTTATGAATGTCATAAAATTTACCACCGGTACACTTCGACCCGATGGGATCTATTGTGCATTTACCCCTCCTTCGCACATTAAACATCTTATACTAGGTTAGCGGAGTCTGATCGGACCTCGGTATGTTAATACAAGATTTAATTGCCTATTGCATGAGGTCAATAACTTATAATGTAACGTCAGTTATCTAACTTGGTGTCGCGTAGTCTGGCCTAGATTTAAAATACAATGCACATACTGTTTTATTGATGAATTGACAATAATAACGGCAATTGGACTCCGACCCCGCGCATAAAAGTCATGAAACTCTTGGACCAAGAAAATATTAAAACGATTAAGTACGAATTTATATCGGTAGCGGAGAGTTCAATATATAATTTGAAATAAAGGGCCTTTTTACTTATGTGACTGCTATTAGATTTTCCCTAATGACATGTTTTAATAATTAAAATGACGATTTAAGGGAAATACGTATTCTAAAGGTTTTAAAGATCGGTCAGTGTGACAAATAATATTGGTGAAAAACAATCCATCATGGACCCTTTGAGGCCAGGAATCTAAAAATATACAAAATAAAACTGGTATCAGGTACAACAAGAAATTGTTGATATTTTATAGCAAGAGGCGTCCGAGTTAGAACTATTTGAATCTGTTTATTAATTAAAACTGAATTGTTTTTACCAAAGTAACCGATTGAACTTATTAATAAATTAATTTCCATTTGGTATATGAGTAAAAATTACAAGGTTTCATAAAAATCTCTTTTTTATTTAGCCTAAATACCTACGAATCAATGAAAATTTAAAATTAGAAGTTATGTTTTAGGATATTCAGCCGATTTGTACGGCAAACAATAAAATAGACCACTAAGCTATTTTCACCAACTAAAACGGAGCAGAATACAAACTAATACGTATTAATTATTTCCACCAGAAATTTTCTTTAACGTCGTTTCTTTTTTTTTTTCTTATCCCATTTTCTAAGGGTACAACCAAAATAGTAATCAAGTACAAAGGCGGGCGATAGATGTAAAAAAGAAAACGTGGAACGCCAAAATTCACGTTATCGACTCCCGCGCACCAGTCAAGGCTAAAGTATATCTGATGACTGACGCGCGCATGTTGCTGTTGTTTAATTTATTTATTTATCTATCGTTAATATTCGATAAAAAAAGTGTGTTAATCAAGTGATAAACGTAAGACGTTGGATGAACATTGTTTCACGGTAAGTGCTTTTTCAACGGCGCCGTTTACTTTCAGAAAATAGTTGCAATGCTTCAGTTTAATTTAAAAACCGGCTGTAGTTTACTGACAACTTTGATCTAAATACTTACAAGCAAATAGCCGTGGATCGCATTCGAACTAATGAGGGCACCTCAGAGGTTGCTGGAATTCACGTGCAAAATTGGGGAGGGGATTGTTTTAAGTCGTGTAAATTACATATTTATCCGATAGTCTTCATCCGATTTATTTCGAACGACAGTTGCTTTTTTAATTTCTCTTTTTTATTAGAGATAAAGAAACAAACCTTCACAGATGGAAAATAACTAAACTGTCATTTTGCTGATTATAAAAATGTTTGCGGAATAGATATAGAAAATAAAAATTAAAGAGCTGTAGTTTCTTAAACTCTTAGACGTACGAATAAAAATTATAATTTATACCACTTAAAAAACTTTACCTGCCCAATTTAATTAGAAATTTTCCATGAGAAGTACCATATACACGTGTTTTTTTTTACTTGGACAGAATGATGAAACGTCAGAGCAGCAGAAGTTGATCAAATTTAATCAAATTTACTCCATTTATTAAAAAAATCCTAATGGTTTCTAAGGTAGTTTCCTTGTATCTCTTATGATTTTGGATTTCGTAATACCGACCAGGTTAAAAACACACCGTATTGATCGAACCTGAAATAAAGTATCATTACTTAACCGATTCAAGTGAAAGAAATTTGACTATTATATACTAAAATAATGATAATATAGGATGTAATTGTACACTCACAGGCAATTAAAAAAAAGCGAGAACCAAAATCATAATTTACGTAATATGTTTCACGAATTTAACACAAAATGCACTTAAATATAAATTTGCAACTGACAAATTGGATTATTTTCCATACATACTTAGTTTCGGTAAAAAAATACGAAAGGGACGCACGCACCATACCTTAGCCACAATACTATAGCCGAGTGGCCCAGTAACCCCACCGTATCCCTTCAACGTATCCCTTCCTGCGGCTTTTTTACTAGCGTCATATCATAAGATGCACAGAAAGAAAATTCAACAGCGTCATTGCGTCATTGAAGTATTTAATGCACCTTTTTTGTCATGAACCTTAAATACTTTTAGTTTAAGAGCACATATAAATAAGTATAGGTACACTGCACATTGGCCACCATAAGGAACCTGATTTTATTTTATTATGTTTAGAAACTTAGCTTAAACGTATTTATAACGTTTGGTGGTGGATTGTCAATTCGCTCTCATTTTTATTGGTATCCATTGCCACATTATCAGAACAAATTTAATATAGTAAACAATCATGTTTGTATCATGTTTCAATAATTTAATATGTTAAACTTACAGTATACAGAAGTGGATAATAAACTCAAATGTTTCCTTAACTTAGTGGTGAGTAAGCAGTCACTGGCCAAAACAAAATCATGATCTTATTTTAATTTAAAAACATGAAAAACCGGTATAGGCGAAAATGGACTCAGGCGCGCAGGCCTGACTGACAAAACTCCATAGACTTACAACGTCATCGAACCAATTCAATTCAATCTTTGCATTATAGCGCCATTGGCACTCTCGATGCCACCAATGTCAAAGTTAAAGAAAGCACGCACGGCTTTAGAGCATTTGGCCGGTCGTCTCGCGTTTTTTTATCCGCAAGGAAATCATCACATCGAACTTAAGAGGAGTGTGAACCCAGCCGGCCCCAAAACGCGCTCCCCATATAAACGGCGATATCGTTTTACACCCTGTAAACCTTACTCTATGACAATGATTTTTTGGTTTGTTGTCATTATGCCTTAAAACTAGGTTTATATGGTTTGATTTTTTTATATTCTTCATAGATTTGACAATATTTGTATTTTGCGAGTTTCATACAAAACAAAATAGCGTCAATATTTTTGCAACTATTAAGAATATTTAAAAAACAATAAAGCGTAAATATCCCAAATAACAAAACAAAACGTGGATTGTTTACATTTACCCACTGGCTCTTAGAAAATTTTAATACGAAAAGGTCAGCTATAAATATCCGACCATCTTTTCAGAGATCTAACAAGGTTTTTAAGAGTATTATGTTTATTTATGCTTCTCGAACACTAATGCACATCTGACCTCTCAACTATTGTCTAACAGATATGTATAAATTTATAAATACAACACCCTAAAAATATTGAACGTAAAATAGACTGATCGAAAGAGGATAAGGACCTAATTTTAAGGACTAAAGACTAAAAAGTCTGAATGAGTATAAGTTCATGTAATTTGACATGCAATGCAATTTATAATGTAACTTTATATTGACTGAATTAACTAAACTGATATCAACCTCTTGTAAAATTATGACCGTGGTCAGAGAAATTTAAGTAACTTTTGTTGTTGAATTTTTAGAATTCTGTACCCAAAGGGGCCCTATTTACCAAACCTACGTTATCGTATAACCTTTGTACGTCCTACCTATGATAGGGACGTTTGAAATTTTCACAGAATATGTTACGTGATTTTACCCGCGGTTTCGCCCACGTCATATAATTTCTGTGCACTTTACTGGACGAAAAGTAAAGGAACTATGTTTATCTACAAAATATCTCATTGCTAAATTTCATCTAATTCCGTCGAGCCGTTAATGCGTAATTGAGAAAACATGAAGACATTAAAACATCATTACTTTCAAATTTTTAATATTAATAGGATGATGAGTGATATTCTAAAAAGTAATAAAAAAATTAAACATGATTCCTAATTGATGATAAGAAACGTGCTTCATGTTAAAAAATATTGTCTGTCTTTAAAACTATAATAGGTATATTTATTTAAAATCATCTTCATGTGAAGAAACTTATTAATTTATGAGTAGTTAAAATGTCTTAGAAAACCTATTATTTCAAAAACATTTGTTGTTGAGTTCATAGGTACTTACGAGTACAAGCCATGTATACAAAACAATATGTCACATATTTTTTTACATTAAATATGTAAAAAATATGAGCTCTGAACTTGCAATCAAAACTTGAAAAATACTTACAACCTATTTTGTTGCTAACATGTACAGGTTTTTGTTTATTTAATGACGTTTCATCAACAGCCTCATCAGCTGAAAGGCACCCACTGTTAGATATATACCTAAGCTCCATATCCATCGCGCGGCCGCCACTCATAAACCTTTCTAGCCCACCGGGGAGGTATCTTAAGTTAAGTAGAAAAGTATAAATGATTTTTAATTCTTTGTTAATAATTTCATTTAAAATACAAGCTTTTTTGTTGACTGACGGTCTACATATCATACCTTTGGAAACAATCCGATCACTGGAACTGACTCGAAAACTTGCTAAACTTAAACTAAACATCCATATGAAGTTAAATAAAAGCTTGTAAAATAGAATAGTGGTCATATTAATAAAACCAAACCAAAAGAGTACCTAAAACTTTAGTTTTGTTCCAATGATTTTACATTAGGTAATATTCCGTGACGTCTTGCTATGGAGCGCCATTATTTCTAAATATAGATTTATTTGGTGGTCTCGAGCTGATAAAAATAAACAAGCATTTAGAAGTTCATTATACAAAGAATATGTTTCACTTTGGAAACACAACATTTAAACAATAATTTCTGATATTTTACTATGTCTCATATGTTCACAGGCAAACTGACAAAAAAGCAGTTTAAAAACAAGTACCGAATTTTGAAAAATACTCTAAAAATAACATCATTCCAAGTAACGCAATTACACTACATACTCTACCAACGCTTCGGAAAATAGCATCTGCTGAGTAAAATGCGCCGCAAGAAATCTAATTGGAACTTTAAAGTCAATGAACCATGCAGCCTGAAATAAATTATTTTACATTTAGTATAAAGCCCAAACTCGTTAACTTGTGTATCTTCCCCACCCTGACTTAAAGTGCCCAAACATGGTATTTGACTGAAAATCAGAATGCCAAACTCAAGGTTTTTAAAACGCACATTAGAAGTAAAAAGGATCTATCGAATGTGGAACATCATAACCGTTTTGGAAAAAATCATTTAGCACTTTCCTATGTTAACTAAAAAAAATCAGTAAAACATTTTATCCCGCAGGTTTAGGCTGTAGGTTTTCTGTCAATCAGCTTAAGAGATTGATTAAGTAGATAAGTAAGTTTAAATCTTCACAAAATACGATATCAATTTAAATATCAACAGCATTTTATCTGCTTAGCTACATACATATAGCTGGCCATAATAACCTGTTATCAAATTATACTTTAATCATACACTCATAGGTCGGTCGTATAGTACCCGACTTGATAATATGTTATTTTCCTGACATACTACGTGACAACGGCAAAAGCGTCTTATAATTAGGAAATGCGCAAACGCAGTATACTGAACTAGGATTTATAGGCAAAAATTATTTACTTCTATCTGCATCTACGTAGAAGGAAAACTCAAAAACCAAGTGCAAGTCGGAGATACGTACCATCGTAAAAAAATATTCCGACGAATTGAGAACCTTTTTTTGAAGTCTGCTAAAAGTATACCACTACCACAATCTCTGCAATTTTTACACCTAATCGACAAAAAGATCGCGTTATAATCAAATACAATAAACGCCGAAAAAACACGAGTCTTGTATGGGGACCCGCTTTATTCAGATATCAGGGGCGTTCAACCTTAGGCTTTATTCAGGTGCGGATTAGTTAAACTTGTCGGTGAGTTAAGACATCATCGCAAAATATTAAATTAAATGTTTACCTACTAAATCAATACAAAACATAATTTATTTTTAATTAATATACCTCAAATGGGAATTATTGTGTTTGAGGAAATTCACGTTTTTGTTGACGGAATACAACTTTTCTTTGACGCTGACTGTAGGTCTTGTACCTTATTGTTTTGAACGGCGTAGACGATCACTCTAAACTCAATATCCTTTAGGTATGACCAAGTTGGGAATAGACCGGCAACTTACTTACGCTCATCGGTTTCTTCCATTTCCAATCAGCTCCTACATGCTCTTCAGTCAGTATCTACATATTTTGTTCCCTTAAACAGCCATTTATGTATTCATACTTCTTAACATGTACTGAGCTGACATGTAGTAGCTTGCTGTTGGGTTTCGTACGGCGAGTGAGAAATCCGAAAGGGGGTGACTAAAGTAGGGGGGGGGGGGGGGGGGCAACAATCAACTATTCTCTTGGAATCGCTGGTTCACGATCACTAGATCACACTTATAAAGTGACCAACTTGCTCGTTTGCGTTCCTATTAAATAGAAGAAATATTTCTAAAATTAAAGGAATTCGTGAAAAGATGTTTTTCTTTCTACGTTTATTATTTTTAAAATAACACGAGTAGTAAAATGACAGTAGGCAAGCCTCGCGAAAACGCCTCCTCGAGCTTCATACATAACTAATGACGTCCGTCACTATTGTATTAAGTTGAAGCGCAATACTTAAGTCAGCATTTAATCACGGCCCGCATAATAAATCTTTTTACGTACGTACTTTTATCTGAGTCGAATGAACGCATATTGTGCCAAGAAATAATTTTTACGCCATATTTTTTTCTAAAATACTTATTGTTATTTTTTCTGTGTGCCCTTTGATTTGTAAGTAAAATACAGTATTCCTTCGCATGGAAATTCTTTATGAACATGGGATAAATACAATAACATACGGCTTAGGAAGTAGAAACTTCACACTGCGAGAGCGCATTTCTCCCCGTTCCCTATATATTTTATATTAGTAAAATTAATTCCATTGGACTTTGGAAAACAATATAATGTACTATGTAATACCTGCAAATCTGAGAAGGTAATTTAGTAAAATGCTATGCCATAAAGGTGTCAATGGCGACCCTCTTTTTCTTTTCATGTTTAAGTTGAGCTCGGATCATGTTCTGAGAAGTGGAGTATGCGGTTTATTTTGACATCGTGTATTGTAATAGAAAACCTTTATAGTCCTTTTCATCCATATATTGTATCAGCAATTCTGATTCAATACACGAATCAAATCAGAACCCGTTTTGTTTAAATTTCGTTCAATCGATGACCTATTATGCAAATTGTTGCAGGGTTTTAATAAGCCCCCGATCCATATTAATGAATGACCATCATTCATTTAATTACTACTGTAAGTGTACTCATGTTTTAACCATAAGCTACCTTCATCCAACATTGCGTCGTAAACTTTTACGTATGTACAGGTAGGTACTTACGCTTCTTCAGGCAAAGATATACACTCTTGCCAACCAAATACTTTTGAAGCCGCAGTGAATAGGTACGAAGTCAAGTATCTTTTTGAAAATTAGGTGTTTAGGTCAAAATCCGCATCAAATAAAACGACAACATTTTCTTAAGGTAACGACGCAATCGAATTCGATATCCCTTTGAAAACATAAAATCAGTTAATGTGATTCTATTTCATACATAGATTCTTAAATAGATTTAAAAAAATATATATACCTCGTAAACTTTGTGATAAATTATATATATTCGTAGACCAGTCAACAACACCGTTATACGTATATATATGTATGTAATGTCTAAAATGTATCATAAAACCGTTTGTGCGCCAGTTTCTATTCTTTTTCTAAAAATCCTAATTCAATTTATGATTTTTACAGAACGTCATACCAGGACTATGGCACCGGACTCCGATAAGCGACAAGTCAGCTTCCCACAATTACAATATCCTGCACTTCGCAATAAAGACCCGAAAACATCGCAGCAGTGGCTCCGAGGGAAGAGAATTCAAGATGGCGCTGAAGGCCTGTGGAGGGTACACGATTCGCTGTACGACCTGACTGATTTCATTGACACTCATCCTGGCGGGTCTCAATGGATTACTGTCACTAAGGTACCTATACGTAGTCAACTAGTCAATTTTAACGCATTAAGTCATTGTCCATTTGCGTCCGCAACAGGCGAGAAGTAAACACGTACTTAAGTCTATTGTCTAATTCCTATATCAATAAAAACCGGTCGGCAATACTGAGCGCGGTGTAGGTGCGAGCGGTGAATAAGGTGCATTTAATACTGCACCTTATTTACGATGGAAGATGATGTAAATCAGAATGAAGAAGCGGACAGCTCTAATGTATCAATGGAGAATTTAGAAGTCATGGTAGAAAGTTATTTAGAAGACTTAACTCAAAAGGGGAAAGGAAGGATGGAAAGTCAAACCTTACAGCCAAACAAACGAGGATTAGAATCGGAAGAGGAAGAAAGTGATTGGACTGAAGTAGGCAGAGGCGGGAAAAAACGTCTTAGAGGGACAGAAGGTAGTCCTATAAAGACTACCTCGCGAGAGGAAAAAATTGAGGTCTTCGTTACATCGACAGAAGAACTGCCTAAACAATTTGCTCTGGCGCAATTATTACAAACAAACAACATAACAGATATCCAACGTATAAAATACATTAACCCATTTAAGGTATTAATCCAATTTGACAATGAGATAGGCGCAGAGAAATTTATTTCGTGTCAAGGAATACATGTTAAAGGGTGGAGAATATGGAGAACTTCAGAGATTGTGTCATCTTACGGTGTAATTAGGAACGTGGAACTGGAGTTAAAAGAGGACGAAATTATTAAAAATATTAGTTGTGATACGGACCTGATATCGGTAAAACGCTTGGCTCGAAGATCAGATGACGGCAAATGGATTGAAAGTGAGTCCGTGAAAATTTGTTTTAGAGGCGACTCTCTACCATCATTTGTTAGGGTGTTCGGAATTCGAGTAAAAGTGGAACCGTATACATTCCCAGTGACACAGTGTTCAAATTGTTGGAAATTCGGTCACCCAAGAAAAACGTGTCCCAGAAAGAGAGTGGTTTGTCCTAAATGTGGAAAGAACCATGTCAATTGCGAGTCTACAAGGTTTACGTGTGTAAATTGTAATGGTAACCACATAGCGCTGAGCAAGAAATGTCCATGCTATTTAAAAGAAAAGAAAATAAGAACTATTATGTCCCATTTTAACGTAACCTATCGGAAGGCGACGACCATGTACGTCCCAGAAAGTTCTCCAGTACCACATAATAACCCGTCTGACGGTTTTACTATACCCCAAGCAGGAATGGCGGCAACGGTCTTCCCGAGACTGGGCACAAATGTGGAGGTCGAATACCCCAGAGAAGTAAATAAGTCTACGCAGGAGGCTAAATCTTATGCTTCTATTCTGACGGCCCCTTCTAATAGCAAAGGAAATCAAGCACAGACAAAGTCTGGGGTATTTATGAAGAAAAAGGAAAATACAAGAAGAGAATATTCAAATAATTTCGATTGGGAAGACTATTTTAACACGGACATGGATTGGGATACTAACTCAGAAGAGAATATTAGGGTACACAAAGACAAAGAAGGAAATAAAAAGAAGCCGGGACCCGAAGAGAATATGTCGTTCGAGAGATTTATACTAGTGATGAAGAATATATTTTTTAGTGATCGCGGCGCATTGACTGACAAATTTGTAGTGGCAGCAAAACTCTGCTTTAAGTGGTTAGTATCATTCTTAGCAAAACATTTTTGTGACTTGCCTGTTATAAAATCATTATTTAGTCTATAATGGGAGATAAGGCAGGTATTTATAAACTAAACCTAATCCAGTGGAACTGCCAAAGCTTAAAGAACAAAATCTCGTCTCTTGAACAGCTATTATCTCAGGAGAAGGTGCATGTAGCGGCTTTAAGCGAGACGTGGTATAATCAACAGATGGATTTGCGAGTAAGTGGATATAACGTATATCGGAAAGATAGGTCTGACGGATATGGAGGTGTCGCAATACTAGCACATAAATCAATTAAGGCCCTAGAGATTAAATCTGCTATCTCAAACCGTGACATTGAAATTGTGCACATCAAACTATGTAACTGTGCCTCACTGGATAATGTTCTATCTATTTATTGTCCCCCTTCTATTCAAACGTCACAACGAGATTGGGATGAAATATTTTCCTTATGTCATAGTAAAACGCTAATACTAGGGGACTTTAATGGGCATCATGGCAGTTGGTCATATAAAACCGACGCTCGTGGAACCCAAATTTTTGACTCCCTTCTAAATGTTGACTTCATACCTTTAAATGATGGATCTCCGACGAGAGTGAGATCAGTCAATGGGAGATTGATAGAATCAGCTCCAGATTTATCTTTAATATCCACCAATATAGCAGTAAGATTCAATTGGAAAGTCACCAATGAATCCCTAGGGAGTGACCATTTAGTAATCAAAGTTTCAGCGGAATGTAAATCTTATTTAAAGCCCATTAAAAAAAGAAACTTCCAGAAAGCGGACTGGTCGGCATATTCTTCCTTATTAGAAAAAAATCTTAAAGCTATAACCTTATCAGAGGACCTTCAAATAGCATATGACTCATTCATAGGTGAAATAAATAAAGCGGCAGACACCTGCATTCCATATATAAAAATTAATCAAAACCCCAGTAACAGTTTCGTACCAAAACCATATTGGAATTCGACGTTATCTAAAGCCGTAGCTGAGCGCCGTTTGGCACTTAAAAATTTTCGCCGGAACCCAATACCTAACAATCTTACTATCCTTAAAAATAAAATCGCGGTGGCACAAAAACTGATTCGGCGGGCAAAGAGTGAGTCTTTTCGTAACTTTTGCTCATCTATTGACAATTTTTCGTCATCCAGTACCATGTGGAAGCAAATGAAATGGGTAAAAGGATTCCAGAGACATAATAAGCATTTAGATAAAGACAGGCTATGTGCGTTGTTAAACAGCTTAACACCGGACGGGGTGCCAGACTCGCAACCTGAATTTGAGTCGGTTAATGACATCTTGCAGGGCCCTATTAGCGTATGTGAAATCGAAAAAAGTATAAAAGCCTCTAATACGGCGCCAGGATGTGACAATATTTCATTTTCAATGTTACAAAAACTGCCCAGTGTGGGTAAGAGAATATTGCGTAATTTGTACAGCAGATTTCTTGCGCACGGCTTCGTTCCGAAACAGTGGCGAGAAATACTAATCATTCCCATACCTAAACCCGGACAAGAGGCGTTAAGACCGATATCGCTTATATCATGTTTATGCAAAGTATTCCACGCGATCATCAACAAACGATTGGAATGGTTCCTAGAGAAAAATTTAGTTTTTTCAGACTTTACCGTGGGCTTCAGGAAATCTAAATCTTGTTTGGATAATCTAAGTTTTTTAGTAACAAAGATTCAATTAGGTTTCACGGACAAACAAATTTCCTTGGGATGTTTTATGGACATAAATAACGCATATAACAACGTGGACGTTAAACAATTATTGTTAATTCTAGACAGGCTCAATGTAGGTAGAAATATTTGCCGATATTTGTGGAACTTTTTGATAAACAGGAGTTTGTCAATTAGAACTGAAGACACGACTCTGTGTAGAACTACACGACAAGGACTAGCCCAAGGTGATCCCTTGTCCCCATTACTATTTAATGTGGCGACGTTTGATATTTGTAAACAAATAAACAACGTTTATGTTTCACAGTACGCGGATGATTTTGTTTTGTTTTTTAGCAGCGCCAGCCTACATGACACCATCACCAATGTACAAAGGGCTTTAAATTGCCTGTCAACATTATTAACCAATCTTGGTTTGGAAGCTTCAGCGACAAAAAGTAAAGTGTGTTTTTTCAGCAGGGGTAGAAAGCAAATTGACCATCTAATTAATCTAAAAATAGATGACAGATATTTGGAAGTGGTAGATTCGGTTAGATATCTTGGGCTCTGGCTAGATCGGTCCTTAAGGTGGGGAAAGCACGTCAATGAGTTATGCTCAAAAGTAGCAAAACACATTGGGTTGTTCAAAGTATTGGCAGGCCCTGGCTGGGGGGTACACCCGAAACATCTCCGCCGTCTGTATATCTCCCTCTTGCGAAGTCGATTAGATTATGCTAGTTTTTTATATGGCAGTAGTAGTAAGACGCATTTAGATAAGCTAGTTAAAATCCAGAACCAAGCCATGAGAGTAATAGGGGGCTTTATCAAATCGACTCCAATTCACGTAATGGAGGCGGAACTGCACCTTCAGCCACTTGAAATCCGGAGGCACTATCTGGCTGGTAAATTTAGTCTTAAGTTGCGATCCTTTGATAACTGCCCAGTGTCATTGGCACTGGAGCAGTTAATGGCAGTGATGGACAGCCACTATTGGCGACGGAAAAGGACACCAATACTCATCACATTATACAAACAGTTGAAAGATACACCTATTCACTCAAGCTCTCAATTGGAAATGTTTACATTAAATACCTGGGTTCAAAACATTGATTTTCGTAATGTCATACAATATATAGACACATTTACTAAGGCAAAACGTGCATACAACAGAGTTGAGCTAAATAGCATTTGCAATATGACACTTTCGAAGTACGCAGATTACTATAGGATATATACCGACGGGTCAAAAGAATTAAATTCTAATACTTCTGGTGCCGCTGTGTTTGATGAAATACAGGACTGTCATATTAAGCTGAAAATTGAATGTTATGTGTCAATTATGCACGTGGAGCTGTTTGCTATCGCCGAAGCCCTTTCGTATGTGGAGTCCATAAATTGTGATAAAGTTGTTATTTTTACAGACTCCAAAAGTGGACTGCAACACTTGGCTCGTTGTGCCTCGACTTTTCGAGGACTGCCGATAGCCTATGTAATAATAAAAATAATATTACAACTGCAATCCCAGTCTAAAACTATTATTTTGCAATGGATTCCATCCCATGTTGGTATTAGTGGTAACGAAAAGGCTGATGGGTTGGCTAAGCAAGCATGTTGCGACGGTATTGTTACTCCTATATTGCCGCCTTATAGTGAATGCTTATACGTGGTCAAAAATAGATGCCGCATCTTATGGAACGAATATTTTGATTCCCGCTCTAGAGATAAAGGCATATGGTATAGAACCATACAGCCGCAACCTCTGAATTCACCATGGATCGACAACAGTTTATTAGGAAGGCAGGATTTAGTATTACTGCTGAGATTGCGTTCCGGACACATTCCATTGAATAAGTTTGCGTTCCTCATGCGCAAAGCAAGCTCACCATTGTGCAGCGCGTGTAACCGGGAGGAAGATGTATATCATATTCTAATGGAGTGCGCTCGAAATGAAAGACCTAGACAGGTAGTGTTTGGCGGAAATTCCACTGGATTATGCAATACCTACTTGTCCTTTCCAATGTCGGAAGATGCTAAGAAGGTACTAGCCCTAGTCAGGTATGGTCTAAAAGATAGAAAATAATTGCAGTTGTGTTGTATTTTCCCTAAGTTAAGTTGTATATTGTTTTGTGGATTTGTGTTTTGTATCCTTCCTTTCACACGGAGCGGCATGGTCGCATCAGCGACAAAGCTCCTTAAATAAAGATTATAAAAAAATAAAAAAAAATAATAAAAAGTCATTGTCGGGGTCGCAATGCGTTTTTGGTTCACTTAATGATGCCGTCAAAATTTTTCAGTCAACAAACTGAAATAGATTGCCTTGCTGTTCCTTGCCTTACTCTTTGAGTATTTAGTGGTGGTAGTTTGTAGTTGACGCTGTGTGTCAGTGCACCAATGCTGTGGACGTGCAAAACAGCTACGTCTGTGTGATATAATTTTTTTTTCATGCAAAAAGTTTTTACAGAGAGATGGCATAACAAAAATATATCAAAGTTTTCCACTTTTTGCCACTTAAGGCTCTAAAATATTAAATGGGGCCAATGATCCAGCTTAAATGTTTACTTAGCATGTTAGATTAAATGATAGATAGTTGGTAAACTCTTAACTTTTAAACGCAAACTGATCGCCCAAGATACAGGCTTTGCCTAGTTTGGGGATCTCTGTTGATTCTTTTTACCATAACGTGTGCACAATACTTTAAATTTGTATCATCGACAATGATATTTATAATTCTATTTTTCTGTGCAATAAAGTAACTTACTTACTTACTTAAAACTAACATACAACATTTGTAATAGTGGTACCTAGTCGTTATATTATTAATGTTTTAACTACACAACAATAATAGAAATAAAATTAATTTGATGTAAGTCAAATTAAGTCATATTGAATTAAGTTAAGTCAAATTAAATTAAATTCAATGAAATTGAGCAGTCATTTACATATTCATGTATGTCATATGGTACAAAATGGTATGTACCCAACTCTTTTGTGTATTTTTTTTTTAAATATTCTAATAGGCAATGATTGTACATATTCTGGCAATTTTTATGTTTTTATACAATATATTGCAACGGTACTTTACGGTCCACCATCCAATACAATGTGCCACCAATAGCATAAGTAATCCAATAAAACACTTATTCCCAAACATAAAATTCTGTAGGCTATAAAGCCACTACAGCACCACTTGTCTTACAATGTAATTCAATAACTTACCTTAGTACCTGGGTCTAGGTACTTAATTTAGGATGTCGTCCGTCACCATTGAGCAATGAGAAGTCAGTGACAATGGATTTATGAATGTTACTGAAACAATGCAGCTGGTGTGAAGTATAAAGTAATTAACGATAAACGCTAAGAGTTTTCATGTTTTGTTACACAGGGCACTGATATCACTGAAGCATTTGAAACCCATCATTTAAAAGGACATGCAGAATCACTGCTACCGAAATACTATGTGAAAAATACTGCCATACCAAGAAACTCTCCATTCACGTTCAAGGAAGATGGATTTTATAAGACGCTTAAGCTAAAAGTTTCGGCAAAGCTAAACGACATACCTAAAGATACAAGAAAGAAGAGTGACTATGTCACCGATGGCTTATTAGCAGCATTTGTAATTGTTAGTTCACTGTCGTGTTGGATGATGACTAGAAACATATTTATTGGCTTGCCTTTGATTGTACTCAGTGGGTTCGTACTGTCTAGCTTAGCAACTTGCGCACACAATTATTTCCATAGGAAGGATAATTGGAGGATGTATCTGTTCAACCTCTATGGAGCCTCATACGCGTGAGTAACCTTACTTACTATGTAATTCTGTCCGTGAAATTATAAGTTTCAGTTTAGCAAGTCAGTAAGTTTGTCAAGAGAGTAAAATCTTTATGACCTTTCGAGTATTCAGCTACTTCCCGATACGCGTTAATTCGCTACGTAACTCAGTGCGTCTCGTTATGACTTGCCCAGTAGGAGGGAGACGCATTGAGGGCACGATGTGAGTTACGCGTATCCAGAAGGTTCGTGCTAGACGCACTGTTGCTGACTGTTAAAGCCAATCAAGAGTCACCATGGCCCAATTTCATAAACGCGACAGGCGACAGGTGACAGTGACATTTCGCCGTACATTACTGTGTCGACAAGTAACGCTACAGACTTACAGACTTAACATCATAGTGAGCAAGCAATTTATAACGAATTGTCAGTCACCTGTCCCGTTTATGAAATTGGGCCCAAACGAACGATTCTTTATACAAACTTAATTATGTTCTAAATTCACGGAAAATGATATGACGTATTGAAAGGATTTTTTTCAAATATAACATGAATATCAATGAATAGCAATGTCTTTATTCAGTTGCAATCTGACATATCATTTGTCAATTAAAACTTACCTATGCTTGTATGTAGCGTGAGTTTAGGCAAGCTTAAGCTTATTTATTTTCTAACACAAATACATTAAATAAAATTACCATAATACATTCTTACATTGTATTTCAATAACAAGAAATTAATAAAACGCCACGATTTTTATTTCTATATTATATTTTATTTTTAGTATTTAGAAGATTGTGCATGTGCACAGACATGAATATATTATAATCATTTGCACCTTAAAACCTGTAAAACTAGTCTCATTTTAATTACTTGCGATTAATGCTAACTCAGAAAACAACTTCATGTTGTATGATTGCGGTCAAGATCAATTTACCTTGCCTCGACGGCGTATAAGGCTAGACAAAGTAGGTTTATCACGACTATAATATTATCCTTATTACCGCGTTCCTGTTTTAGATTTTGACACATTGTCTACAGGACATGTGTCACAATTTGTCGATCCGTTGTTTGAATGTAGTAATGGAGATGCGTGTCGGGTTTCCTCCTCGTGTGCCTAAGTGCTGCGGTTCCCTTATGGTCATTTCCGGGGGGAAGAGCAGTGCTTGGGCCGGTGCACCCTGGGCATCGGTCAATAATTTCCTTGCCTTTATGGTGGGATATCATTGGCCGATGGCTAATAACCCGACGGGGGGTGGGGGGGTCTTTTGACCCAAACCGTACAATTTTATTTTACACTGACATTGGCACAAGCCTCGTGGCCGCCATTAAAGAAAAAAGAAAAAAGAAGAAGAATGTAGTAATGCGGCAGCTTAGGTTTACAAGAAGCACATATGAATGTCGCAAAATTAACCACTGATCCGAAAAAAAACTCCGATGTAGCCGCCAAAAAACTCGAAGTATCATTTTAAGCCGATATCGCAACTTTCTGTGTGAGCTAGATTTAATGTTATGTTTTCTTTTTCAGAGACTGGCGTATTAGCCACGCGATGTCACACCATCTACACACAAACACAGCTCAAGACATTGAACTCAGCATGCTAGAGCCCTTTTTACTTTTTTTGCCGTATAAACAAAAGAACATATTTAATCTACTCGGCGGTATATACTGGCCAGTTGTTCATTCATTTTCAAGTATAGGGCTATTTACGAAGGAGTGAGCATGATTTTTGTTGTTTTTATCATGTATTTGCTATTATCTTATAAAGCTTTTCCCATTTACTTCATAAGGGTTGATTTTGGATTACACTCTACTAACCTCTACCCCAGTTTTAACAACTTTAATGATGGATTTTTTAAAAATTCTTTCTGAGTGCACTTTTACGTCCATTCAACTATGTTCCAAATGTCAGTTTAGGCTATGCGTACAATAAAAATGACGCTAGAAAATGATACTGATAATATATTTGCTGTTTAGGCAGTTTAGGAAGCGAGACCTGCTATAGAATTTGGATTAGATTCATGTATACACTTTGCAAAATATTTCGATATTCCTTTCAACTTTTTTTTTCTTACTTAAGTCTGTCTGTTTGTTTTTTAGTTGCTTATAACTCAGAACCAAAGAAACCAACTTAATCTTAATAGTTTCTTTTTTAACTTTGATATATTATGCTTTAATTTGAGATAGCTATTAAATATTTAGTAGACTTATTATTTTACACTTGTTTCAGAATAATACTTTCCGCCATAAAGCACGAAGGCAAATCTTTGGAGTGGACCCACGTTATACCATTTCTAGTGCCTACTTGGATGTGGATCTTGGGAGATCTGCCTCTATACTGGACGGTACTCGTATGGATCGCAACCCTATTCTGCGCCAGTTTCTTTTTTATGGTATATGGATTGACTGCTGGTCATCATTCAGACGATAACTTCTTCGAAGGTGACAAGCCTAGGTAAGGAATGATAAAGTTTCGCTGATCATTTAAACAAAACCTAACAACTACTAACCTTACTATAATTTACTTCTTTAGGTATTTAAAATAAGGTAAACAAAAAAATTCACGTGACTCGGAAAATCAACCGTTCAAGTCAATCTTTTGGGTCTGTGGAAACCCTGAAATGACGAATTTATAAGATACTCGTACAACGCATTTCGATGTGGCGGCCGCAGCCGCAGAAAATGTCGTTCTATGCGAGTAGCACTAGACCGATGGAAGCAGGATCGTGAGGACCCTCGGGGATGGGTTTGCCCAGAATATTGTTTACCTTTTTTTAAATACCTAAAGAAATAAACCATAGGTATAAATAAAACAAAGTTGTCATCCGTGCCTGTCGGCCGTTCGGTCGCGCTTACTCCTTCCAAACCGCGCAACAGATTTTGATTCGGCTTTCGCTGTCATTTAGAGAACAGCCGGGGCGGGTCGGTAGTGTATAATAAATGAAATGATTTCTCAAAACGAAGAATACCGTAGTTTCCTAAACGTTATAAAAACATGCCTACTTCAATACTTATACAATACAATACATTGTTTCTTATTGATTACTAACTTTTGGACTACCGAAAACCCTATTGCTCGGCTGCGAAGACTTTGGACTACCTAAACTACTAAATTTCTTGTTCCTAGTTTCAAAATTATGGAACACGCAGTCAGTAAATAAACTCTTCCTACTGTGTATATGTAAATCATAATCGTAAGCAAATGACCTCTAGCAGACAGATACTTGAACTTGCTTGAATATATTATACAAATCACAGGCGAAGTCAAGAATACAATGTCATTATTACAACCACATATACAAATAACAATAAATAGATATCCTAGTCATTTTTTATGCACGAATTGCAAGCAACTAAAATTGTTCGTGCTAAGGGTACGAGACAACGGATATACATACTTATACATATATTTTTTTATACAACATAGAAAGGAAAACAAGCAAGTGGGTCACCTGATGGTAAGTGATCACCACCACCTACAGACACCTGCAACAACAAAGAGAGTGCAGATGCGTTGCCAACCCAGAGGGCTAAGATTGAATACCTCTTGTGCCAGTAATTACACCGGCTGTCTTGCTCTCCACTCCGGAACACAACAGTGCAAGCACTGCTGCTTAGCGGCAGAATTAGCGAGCAAGATGGTGGTAACAATCCGGACATTGCACAAGATCCTACCACCCGTATATAGATAAACGAGTTCAATTAGGGTGTAATGTACATAAAAACCCTCTGTACAAAATGCTTTAATTGATAGTGAAAACCGAATCAAAATCTGTCGTGTGGTTTAGAAGGAGTACGCGGCCGAAGGTACGATAAGGACAGACAGGAACGAATAGCGAGTTTGTTTTAGCAGTAGGGTTATTCTCTAAAGTAACTAGCATTATTTGTTTTATTATAACAATCATTTGAGTTTCTGAGGTAGCTTTATTATTTAAAAAACTGTGTATTTATAACTCTAACGGGACTTTAACGCGATAAAATCATTATTATTTTGACCTCGACGTTTCGATCTTGCTGCAACGACTGTGGTCACGAGAAGACTGAACGTGGTCACGTTAAAGTCCTATTGACGTTATAAATATGATAGGGATAAGGTCGCCTTTGTACCACTATCTGTTTGTCTGTGTACATGTAATCGATTATGTACAATAAAGAGTTCACATACATACATACAAATTTAATGATAAATAAACATATATGTGTGAAAATTGCGAAAGTTTAAAACAATTCAAACTGGGCATTCCTAGCATACATTTTATGCTATCGAATCAGACACAAATTAAATCTTAATTGTAAATTTCCAGGGCTGATTACGTAGACTGGGGTATTCACCAGTTGGACACGGTGGTAGAAAGGATCGACTACGCCGGCAACCACTTCAAATCCCTCACTCGTTTCGGAGACCACTACCTCCACCATCTGTTCCCAACATTGGACCATGCTGAGCTCAGCTATTTGTACCCAACTCTCCTGGAGCACTGCAAGAAGTACGAAGAAGAACTGCGTACGACCACATTTATACATGCTGTTATAAGTCATAGTAAGCAGATAATGAGAACCGAGCCTCATGATTACCAAGAAAGGCACAAATTTTGAAATTGAGCTTCCCTAATTTTAGTTCCGCTAAATCGTTTTAGCGAAGTATTCATTTGGCCACTAGAGTAAGTGAATTATGCAGATATAAGAGTCAGGTACTTATAAGAGGGCAAATAAGGGTATAATTTACATATGTGAACCTTTTATAAATTTATCTGTGCCTTAATTAAAACAGTCATGTTGGATAATAATTATAATAAATAGATAGCTTTAAAAGTAGTTGTAATATAATAGTATTTTATGCAACTGTTGCATAATGAGGGGTCTTAAAACACGAGTGTGGTTTTATGAAACGAGCGTCAGCGAGTTTCATAATAGGATCACACGAGTGTTTTAAGACCTAATTATGTACAGTTGCATACATTACTTTATCTACACACATATCATAAGTACTCTATGATGGGTTCAGAAGCCATAGGGCAATGACCTGCATTGCTACTAGCTACTAGTGCTAGGTACCTATTAAATATCTATAGACTGTACACATTAAAATAATATAATAAAAGATGAATTTGAACAAATATAGTAACAAATTAGAAAAATTCTCATAATAATGTTGGTTGTTATAATGCTGGTCATTGCCTACGGTTTCTGAACGCATTATAGAGCATTTATGATATATGTGTAGATAAAAAGTATTTACAATACAAAAAGATAACACAACAATTCCAGTTGTTACATATATTACTGAATAATTGATGATAATTCTGAATAAGTGCCACAAAGCGACTTTTTCACAAGTTTTTAGTGCGATTCGCTCATTTCTTACTATCCAGTAGGCATGTGGTATAAATACGTATGAAGACTGAATGTAAATGAAATCATTTAAAGAGCGAAGTAATTTAAACGGGTACCTATAAGTTTTTTTAATACCAATATTAGTACGGATTTCAATCGATCACAATTGAAAACCAAAGCGAACTTTAAAATAATTAGAAACTACGATTGTAGGTATTGTGTAAAATAGACTGAAAACCCCAAAAATAAGTTTTAACACAACTACCATTTACCACTACGATGATTTAACATTTTTTTAGGGTTACGTGCCTTGAAAGGAAAAAGGAACTATTACAGGATCACTTCGTAGTCCGACTGCCTATCGGTCTGTCAAGGTCTTTTTTTTTGCAACGCATAGAGATACCAAGTTTAACTTAATATCAAATACTCAGGTCTGTAGTCCCTTGGAGCTGTAAAAAAATCAAACTTCTAAGTCAAACGTAATCAAAAGTTGAGGCTGTATATTGCTGCATATTTCATACACTCACAAGGGAATCAAAAACCTGTAGGGTACTTCCCTTTTACCTAGCTAGAACCATGAATTTTGGCAAGAAGCAAGGTCTCACAGCACAAATAAAGAAAGAGTCCGAAAACCGTAAATTTGTAGTTATATCAACCAAAAAAATATTTTATCGATATTACAAACAAATGTTTACACTTGGTATGTATGGGGACAAGAGTTTTCCAATAGCAAAGTTAAGTTTGTCCCTTAATTCAGTTTAATCTTTTCGTTAGAGGTTATAACGAATTATTAGTTAAATTATTCGGTGCTTATTAAGTTTGTACGGAACCTGCGATGCACGAGTCCGATTCGCATTTCACCGGTTTTAATTTACCTGTTTTGGTCGTAAGTCAAGTATTTTTGTAAATAAAATCTATTGTCTTTGTAATATTAGTTGTAAGTGTGTAATTAATAACATTTGCTCAACATAAAATATATTTGGGTAAGGGTTGGGTGTAATATGTGATATTTTTGATTTTATACTAGATAAGAGCCATAGTTTAATATATTTGCATTTATAAATATTATGCTGTTTTATTTTTCATATAAGGTTCATACGGCCATATAAAGTTTTTAATGTTCTAATGTTTTCCATTTAGTTTGAATATTCGAAGTTAAATTGTTCATTTAGTAGCTACAGTCGAGTGCAAAGAGATAAATTCATTTTCGTACCTCATTTGAATGTAATAAGTTGCACGTTAATGTTACGTTAACTTATTTCTGATTTTATTTTAACTTTAGTTTTAAAATGTATAATTTGCAGTGCCTTTATGTCTTTTTATGAAAGGATCTTTGTACAGTAGAAAAAATGTTTATTATCCCTGAAACATCTAATAATGGCAAATGTCAGAATTCCAGGAAACTAGCAAGGCGACTGTCACTGGCTGACTGACAGAGACCCCTCTGTCAGTCAGCCAGTGACAGTCTCCTCGTGTGCTCAAGTGCTGCGGTTCCCTTATGGACTTCTCCGGGGGGAAGAGCAGTGCTTGGGCCGGTGCACCCTGGACATCGGTCAATGATTTCTTAGCCTAGATGGTGGGATATCATTGGCTGATGGCTAATAACTCGACGAGGGGCGGGGAGGGGGATCTTTGTACAATTTTATTTTACCACTAACATTGGCACAAGCCTCGTAGCCGCCATTAAAGAAAAAAGGGAAAACAGAAAGAAGTAAAAGACAGATAGAACTAGCCCATGGAAACCAGACACCAATTGAATTGCTGATCATCTGATGGTCTTTATGTAGTGTGCAGTGGGTGTGAGTTGAGAATTAAACTAACAGTTCTCTATAAAGTTCGTGGTGAAAGATCTTTATTTATTTATTTATCAAAGGATAATTGCCAAGTCAATTTTGTTGGAGCTCTCTTCTTTACATCTGGGAATAAAAGGTAATGAAATAGATAACAAAATGATACCTCTTGATGAACATTAGAAGGAACTTGAAAATATTAATATCTTATTCTTATACAATGTCTGCGTTTCAAGAACAAGATAGAGAAGTGGATTACAGTGACCGTAAAAGATAACATACAATATGGGTTTGTTGGTAAGATAGAAACATATCGAATGCCTGAATCTACCTTATCAACTCCGACGCAGCTCCAGTCAAAGCGAGGTTGCATTAAATAGCTGACGTACACACATGTTTTATTGTTTTTCTTTATTTACTGACATTGAATAAAAAAATGTGAAAAATCAAGGAAATTTGGACGAACACTAAAACTCGTAACGTGAGCTATATTTAACAACAATTTTGTAAAATTTCGATCAATTTTGCTAGTTGGACCAAGAGTAAAGAAAAAATATTTAAATAAAATTATTTCTATTATTTATAGAATTTTTAATCAGCAAAATGTCATTGGACTCTGATAGACGACAAATTAGCTTTCCGCAATTAAAATATCCGATACTCCGCAATGAACAACCGAAGACACCGCAGCAATGGCTCAAATGCAAGAGAATGCAAGACGGTGCTGAAAACCTATGGCGCATACACGATTCCTTATACGACCTGACCGATTTTACTGACTTGCATCCCGGTGGGTCACAGTGGATCGCTTTTACTAAGGTAATCAATTGATGAAAAATATCCACCGTGTTTCATTCCTACAGCGTAAACTTAAGGCAGGTGGCAGGAAGGCGCTGGTTGCATGCTGCTTCCAACCGGCCACTTTGGAAATCCATGGAGGAGGCCTATGTCCAACAGTGGACTTCTTGTGGCTGAGATTATGATGATAATGATGAAACTTAAGGAATATTAAAAACAAGCAACCCTACTAGCCAGCGACTAGCGGCTTAGAACGGAGACAATTAGGATGAAATGTGCATAAAAACATTCCGTAAAAAAACTCTGAACGACAGTGAATATCGTATCAAAATTCGTTGCGTGGTCTAAAGTGAGCGGCCGAAATTATAAGGACAGACAGGAACGGATAGCGACAGAAAATGAGACACCGCTGCATTTACTCAACGCTGCATTTTTGGTCTTGGTCTGAATATTTACAACTGGTTCATCCAATGCTGTCTAGTAATAGCGAAATCGTCAAGGAAAAACCATACATATTCATCATACTGCTCTTTGGACAGGCGACACAAAGACAAATACTTAAGTCTTCAATTTTTCAGACTGAAACAACAAGAAAACCCAGAAATACATTGGGCAGACCATATTTTCATTATACCTAGCTTACAATTAGTATGGGGCCATTCTTGGCCGCCATAATACTCTCGTGATTTCTGTTAACTGATTTTAGTCATTTAACTTATTAATTACTTATCTGTAGTACAGGGCACTGATATAACAGAAGCATTTGAAACCCATCATTTGAACGAAGCACCCGAAAAAATCCTGCCGCAATACTTTGTGAAAACTACCGATGTCCCAAGGAACTCTCCATTCACATTCAAAGAAGATGGATTTTATAAGACACTTAAGCTAAAAGTTTCGGCAAAGCTAAACGACATACCTAAAGATACAAGAAAGAAGAGTGACTATGTCACCGATGGGTTATTGACAGCATTTGTTATTGTCAGTTCTCTGTCGTGTTGGATGATGAGTAGAAGCATATTAACTGGCTTAGCTTTGATTGTACTCAGTGGTTTCGTCCTATCTAGCTTGGCGACTTGTGCTCATAACTATTTCCATAGAAGAGATAATTGGAGGATGTACATATTCAATCTTGGTGGTGCCTCTTATGCGTGAGTATCTTTCTTTCCTACTGCTTTACTAACGAGACGGTGGTAGACCAATGAATTCATATTTTTTGCTGATGGTCATTCCTAAACCCATTATCAACTAAAAAAAAAAACAAAATTCAAAAGAGTCCCTGAGTGAGACAGATAATAACATCACGGCCACTTACACTTTGAAAACGTCTTTTCCATCTAAGGAACCTTTTAATGATTTTAATGAAAATTTCAAAAGTGCCTCATAAGAGTGATTTGTTCAGAAAAAAACGTCACATAACATTCTGCAGTTTTTTATCTGTTCAATAACGAGAGTAAATATTTGTCTGTAGTATGTACTTAGCATAAATAATAAGAATAAAACAATAATAGATAACAATTTACAACACAGCTAAGTTTAAGTACTATGTAGCAAAACATGCAGTCCAATTTAGGCAAATACCCATTTGCGGCAACGCATATCGTAATTCATCATCATCAAATAAATCAAATCTATAACACTCGTAAAACAAGCTAAGCTAATTGGCAGAGACTTTTACATACATAGAAGTAGTATAAGTAATTTTAGAACATTGCAGCAGCATACTTACCATAACTATTAGAAATAAATTTTTATTAATTTAATTATTTTTTACACATTGACAATGCTGATTTGTTACGCTAAGCGCAGTATTGGCTCGCCTTTTGGCTGAGGTTTTGGTCACGGCAGGCGGTACGTTACACGGTATGAGTTCTCGCATGCGAGTTGCATTACATTGCGGTGTTCGATCGATCGATGGATCACATCATACCGCAGTAGCCCGCAATGCAATGCAACGCATGTAAGATCTCGAACTATATACATGATCCTTAAGACCGCCGTTGATGGTTATAAAACGGCACCCATTTTTGAATAGTGTGATATACGTTACTTTACATGGTTATTTTTCAGAGACTATCGAATATCTCACGCGATGTCGCACCACCTGCATACAAACACGGCTCAGGACATAGAGCTTACCGTCCTAGAACCCTACTTACTGTTTTTGCCGTATAACCATAAGAGCACACTTGAACTACTTGGAGTAGTATATTGGCCAGCCATATATGCAATTTCATATATACTTGTGTTGACAAATGAGTAAGTAAGATTTTTTTTTTCAAAAAAAAATTATATAAATCTCTTATTTATGTTTAAGCGGTCATTTAATTTAGTTCCCATATTTTTCGCACGTTTGCCTCCGAAAAAAAGGAACAAAAAGTACTTTAGCTAAGAATGTTTGTAAACGCTTCTGACAAAAATATAGATATTTCAGAAAGCAAAAGTGTGTAGGTTTCAAGGTGATATTAAATATTCTTTTAGCGTTTGTTAGTCTCTTCATGTAGAACATTCAACCAAAAGATAACAATATATATGAACCGATTCGGAGAAAACAGGGTTAATTTGAATTTAAAAAAAGGATATTTGAAACTTGGAAATTACAATACTTGTCGTAGATGCTATTATTTTAAAAAATGGAAAATTTGATGAAAAGGCTGCTTTTTGGTCCGACATTTTAATCGTACAAATTGTTTTAAAAAAATTGTTTTAATTGTTGTTTTTTGTTTGTTGGTTGTTTGTTATAAATATTTTAATCGTAATTTTTTTTACAAAATCAGGCCTTAATACAGCGTGATAATGTAGATTTCACCTTGAACTACACTTCAATGTACAATCTTCGCTTTGTTTGTCACAACAAAATTTTGCTAGATCAATCATTTAAGTTGCATTCGGTATGAAAGATATCATCGATACGATAAGTCAACATTCGAGATAATAATGTCATAGATAAGGCTCAGTAAAGGATGGCATCGACTTGCCTCGTCGAATCGAACCGAATAGAATCACAATAAGTAATTCGCAGCTTAAACATTTGAAGTATTATATGACAGTGTCCATTATTAGTGACGAACCACGCGACTCGTCGGTAATGGACGCAGTTACCTAGTAAATGTATAGAAGATGATTATTGTGGTTTGATTCGACTCGATTCGACGAGCCGAATTTGAAGTTGACCAAAATTTGGAATTACTGTATACGTACATGTACGTCTTATTTAGACATTTAAAATATATAACTTTATTTAATCAAATTTAAATGAAGAAAAAAAAGACAATAAAACTAAAAACGGCATTTCATTATGTATTTTATCTACACACATATCATAAATGCTCAATAACGCGTTCAAAAACCATAGCAAATGACCAGCATTATTACAACTAATGTTATTATAAGAATTTTCTTGTCTGTGGTAGTAGGTAAATCTGTTCTTTATTGGGTAGTATCTCTTAGTAGTCTGTGTTTATTGGTGATCACATTACCGATATCTCGTGACTTTATGAATTTAAATTTGGAACAGCTGTCAAAATTCAAGTTGGTCTCTATTCTAGTATACACAGATATTAAAACACTTATCGATGCGAAACGTCAACTCAGTATGATTTTTTAATTTAAACGCACGACATTATACTCGAGTGACATGACAATGGTGACTTCATTCGTTTGACTATGGTTTAAAAAAAAAAAGCGTTCGTCTTGGCGGATAGATCGAATGGCCGCCATGACTAGTCATTCGTTTGTTGGTTTTTTGCAGTTATGATATGTGTGTAGATAAAGTAATGTATGCAACTGTATATAATTAGGCCTTAAAACACTCGTGTGATCCTATTATGAAACTCGCTGACGCTCGTTTCATAAAACCACACTCTTGTTTTAATGCCTCTCATTATATAGCAGTTGCATAAAATACTATTATCTACACACATATCATAAATGCTCAATAACGCGTTCAAAAACCATAGAAAATGACCAGCATTATTACAACCAATGTTATTTTAAGAATTTTCTTGTCTGTGGTAGTAGGTAAATCTGTTCTTTATTGGGTAGTATCTCTTAGTAGTCCGTGTTTATTGGTGATTACATTACCGATATCTCGTGACGTTATGAATTTAAATTTGGA
The DNA here is from genome assembly GCA_963691745.1 of Ditula angustiorana. Taxonomy (NCBI): domain Eukaryota; kingdom Metazoa; phylum Arthropoda; class Insecta; order Lepidoptera; family Tortricidae; genus Ditula; species Ditula angustiorana. The sequence goes on from OY829479.1 coordinate 6,443,508, forward strand.
ACAGCTGTCAAAATTCAAGTTGGTCTCTATTCTAGTATCCACAGATATTAAAACAGTTATCGATACGAAACGTCAATTCAGTATGATTTTTTAATTTAAACGCACGACATTTGATCTCGAGTGACATGACAATAGGGGCTTCATTCTTTTGTCTATGATTTAAAAAAAACGTTCGTCTTGACGGATAGATCGAATTGCCGCCATACTTGTTTGTTGGTTTTTTGCTGTTACGGTTTTTTGCAGTTATGATATGTGTGTAGATAAAGTAATGTATGCAACTGTATATAATTAGGCCTTAAAACACTCGTGTGATCCTATTATGAAACTCGCTGACGCTCGTTTCATAAAACCACACTCGTGTTTTAAGGCCTCTCATTATATAGCAGTTGCATAAAATACTATTATAAGCATTAACTAAAATTTTTTTTTACACCTTGTATGTAGTCCATAGTTACCTATAGTGTGATAGTATAAATCTCACTTCTGCACGTCGAGCTCTAAGTAATGGGGTACTGAGATTTCCCAACTAAATCATTTTCTCTTTGGCAATATTAAATTTACCTATTTAAATATTGTATTTGGTAAACGCAAACCTTTGGCTTGAATCCGACTCGTGCTTTGGCCATCAATTTTTATTTCTCTTTAAGAATACAGAGCGTTGGTGGCATAGTGGCTGGAGGGATGGACTCGTGGTTGTGGAGTACAAAGTTCGATTTCTAGCGGTCGCCATGTACGGTCGACGTCAAAGATATGTTTACCTACACCTATATCACCTTGTTACAATGGATTAAGGGAAAAAATGTAAACATGTCTTTGAAACTGATTGTACCAATGAGTTTTTCTAACTAACGTACAATACCTTAGTAATTTAATAGTCAATGCTATTAAGGTGAGCGAAATCATCGTGAGGAAACCTAGTCAAAGCGTACCCGAACTAAGAAACGGGAATAACGGTAGGAGAATGATGATGTTAATGATGATTCTCTTTCAGATTAATACTTTCCGCCAAGAAACACGAAGGGAAATCTCTGAAATGGCCGAATGCCATACCATTTCTAGTGCCTACTTGGATGTGGGTTATCGGAGGCCAACCTTTATACTGGACAATACCTATTTGGATCGCGACTCTATGCATCGCGAGTTTCATTTTCGTAGTTTACGGACTTACCGCTGGACATCATTCAGATGAGGCATTCTTTGAAGGTGACAAACCGAGGTGACGAACAAGAACAATTTTATTAGTCAAGTTGGTAAAATACATACTTTGTTAACAAGACTACTAATACACTTAGCACAAATCTTCGCGATATGATAACTCGCTACGTAACTCAGTACGTCTGTCTCATACTAGGCTAGTTAGAGCAAGACGCACACAGTTACGTAGCAAGTTAACGCATGTCGAAAAGATTCGTGCTAGGTGCACTGATTCTGATGAAAGGGACTGCATAGGCTGTTTAGGGAGCGACAGTCATTACTTTATAGAAATTTAAAATCACCTACTAAATATTTTCAGGGCTGATTACATAGACTGGGGTATTCACCAGTTGGACACAGTGGTAGAAAGGATAGATTACGCCGGCAACCACTTCAAATCCCTCACACGTTTTGGAGACCACTACCTCCACCACCTGTTTCCAACATTGGATCATGCTGAGCTCGGCTACTTGTACCCTACGCTCATGGAACACTGCAAGCAATATAAAGAAGAATTGCGCACCACTACCTTTATTCACGCCCTTATAAGTCACAATAAGCAGTTGTTAAGAACCACTCCACATAATTTTGAAGCAAAGCATAAACGTTAATGAAAATCGAAAAAAATTATGATAGCCTGGGCCTGTTTTCATGTTAGATCTATACAAAAACTACTGTTCTAGCGTTTTAAATACATTTAACTTTACGGTGAAAGTCGGGCTGAATGCTTGATGAAATGGATAATATCGCTTACTGAACTGAAGCGTTATCCAAATTTTAATTAACTTGGTCACTGAGATTTGTTGCTGTTGACAATGCATAAATTAAGCCAGCGAAATAATTGCGTTGTATTCACATAATCACCATACTTAATTGTTATTGTAGTGAGACTTCATTAAAATACTATAGTAAATATCGCAATACTGTCTTTTTATTGTTATTATTATTGAGCTATAATGAGCGATTAAAAATCATTTGTAAGTATTTAGAATTTTTAGGTAAATGAGGTAAATAAGGATTAAAAATTGAAGATCGTAGAGGGGCGCAAGGGTGGGCTATGCCCACCTTATAAAATGGATCTCTCATTAAATAGCGGAGAGCGGAGTCATAGTAAAAGGGTCTCGTTTTACCTTAGGTGTATGGAACCCTAAAAACAAGCCATTTTATCGCTGAAGACAGTCTCAAGGATATTTCCTCTGAGTTTCAAGTTTTAGTTCTATCCACAAAGCGAGAAACAATACTCAAGAAAAGCTAAAGCACAAAAGACATTTTCTAATTTGTAACATTAGAGAAAACGTATAAAATACATACAAAGCTTTCCTTTTAGCGCGACTTCGTGAATAGAACTTCGATGGCAAACTTAGAGGAACGTACACGAAGGAGAAATGACTTAAAATAACTTGTTTTCATTTTAATGTAGACTTCAAAAGCAAAACCATAAGGTTTAATTTAATACGATACATAAGTGAAAATTTTAAAAATATTCTCAGGCAAAACTATGCTGTGACATATATCACATCACTATATTATGTTTCATTCATATTTTCAATTTTTCTCTTCAATTCGATATGCCATACCAGGGGGGTTCCACTCCGCACTGTAGGTACGCTCGACGGCATTGCCTATGGCATAGACAAATCGTAGTAGGCTGTCGGCTTGCCGCTTAAGTAATGCAGAGACTAAATAAACATATCGGTGCCATTTTTTCTGCCTTTTTTCATACAGATCTTTAAATAGTTAATCATTTTTAAAATATTGTCATATAGTTAGTTTGTTTTTATTGTTATATGTTTATTGTTGATATCAATCATGCTTAGTTTAATTTGTAAACTAACTAGCGACCTTACAATTAGGATATAATATACATATAAACCTTCCTTAAAAATCCCTGTATTACAGTGAAAACCGTATCATTTTCCGTAATATTGGTTTGGAAGACCGCGGCCGAACGTACATAACGCACGTTTAGAATTAAAGCGACCCATTTCTGAATTATACACGTCCCAAAATATCACATTAACTAAAAGACATAGGGTTTAATTTTGGGCAATGTGATATTCAGAATTGAGTCTCTTTAATACTAAGCGTGCGACAATAAGGCTTTACGACACATAGGAACGGATAGCGGTTTACTTTATAGATACAATGTAAAAAGATAAAGATATAAAACAATAATTAAATAAAAACTTTTGTTTTCCTCTCAATTCATACTCCCGACTAAAAAACAGACCTGGGGATCAATTTTTGAATCTCACCGAGTGACTAATAGTCACCGAAATGACTAATTCTCACCGATTTCCAAAAGTTCGTATTTTTGAATCTCACTGGTGACTAGAATTCTCACGCCTATGATATCAAATCGAGTGCCCTCACCCACTCGTAATTCAAATCACCGAGTAATATAAATTTGACACTGCCGGACGTAATGTTTGCCTCAAAAACCATGTTTCGGTCAAATCATTTTTTTTTTTTATATTTGAATGGCGAGTAATTTGGTTTTAAAAGTAAGAAAAGCTAGTGTTCGGGAATAAATTTTGGTGATTACAATGACGGACAGCGACGACGACGGCAGTTATATCTCATGCAAAGGAAAATTAACTGTCTGATAAAAATAAATGAACCGAATTATTGTTTAACGAATCCATTGATTTCAAGTTGCATTCAAATTAACTTGAACGTAGGCTATACTCACGCTATACAGCTACGCATGATATTGACAGATACATTACGTTTTACGTTTGACTCAGCTGCGTTTGATGCATCCTAAATTTTAGTATGTAAAACAAAAACCGGTATTAAGGGCGGCACTATTTTATGTGCGTAAAATGAAACGTAAGTGTACGAATATCTATGACAGAACATGGCCGAGGCTATGAAATATTTGTAAGTTGGTAGACAGAGTATGACTTTCAAAAATAGGACTTTTGGTAAACGGTGATATCGAAATCACCAGTGATATTTTTGTCACCGGTGATTTCGATATCATCAGTGAGATTCAAAAATTGATCCCCAGGAGTGCGATTTTTGAATCTCACCGGGTGATTAAAGCTCGCCAAAATGGCCGTTTTTCATAGAAATGCGACCATTTTGGTAAGATTTAGTCACCGGGTGGATTCAAAAATTGCATTTGAATCTCACCGGGTAACTAAAGCTCGCCAAAATACCCGTTTTTCATAGAAATTCGGCCATTTTGGTGAGCTCTAGTTACCTGGTGAGATTCAAAAATTGCACTTATTACACCCATGTAACAAGTTTCTACATCACACATTCAAACTGCGATGTCCGTTTTTATTATAACCAAGTAGAAAAAACCACTTCGACGTGTAACCGTTGAATGGGTAATAAGTTTATATGTGGATGTCTTAGAATAGATAACCAGTTTTTTTGTATTTTTTTAGATGGTAAGGCATTCTTTCGAAGTTTATTTTTATAAAGAACGGCGATGACGTCAAAACTCATCGATTAAAAGGCACGTGTAGTATAAAGAGTTCCTTAATTAAACATGACTAATAGTGTGATATAACAGCAAAAAACATTAGAAAATTACAGGTACGGAATTATTGTTTGAATTATAAAACAGCCTACTTCAAAAGCTTTAAAAAATATTTTGCAAGCATATTTTTTTAAAAGTGTGTGACAAGTTCCAATTCAACCAACCTGAAATTGTTATTTTCTATTTATATGGACAACAGATTTTTAAAAGTAGGTATACATATAATTTTAGGAGTTTGTTAAGTTACCTTCTGGGTTGACACTGATTCTGGTTGCACTCTCTTTGTTGTTGCGGGTGTCTATAGGCGGTGGTGATTACTTACCATCAGTTGACCGACTTGCTTGTTGTCCTTCCTATTTCATAAAAAAAATCATAAAACAAATACTATAGCAAATAAACTGGAACAAATTACCTTGCTGCTCCGCGAAACCAGTGCCGTGCTCGTGCAAGATAGCTGCGTTTGTGCGATATATATGCATGCAGATATGGATCTCCGCAAAGTAACGCCTGAATCTATTAGTTACTATAGCAAATAAATATTAGTTTTTGTTTCAAAGAACGCACACAACACAATATTCTTGCTACGCATGCATATACAGGTTGATTTCGTTTCCGCGCACCCCAGGTTTATGTTAGGAGCAGCGTAATGAGATCTTAACGCATAAAATTAAGATATTAAGCTGTAAAGTTGAAACGAGTCCTGAGCAACTGTACCCTCATTAGCCCTCCTCATATTTTCTCTCTAATACCGTAACGCCCAGACAAATCACTGGGTACTGTCCACAAAATACATAAGTCCATAGGAAATTACCCAGTAAGCTTGGATGAAGGTTCAAAACTAGTGTCATAGGTCAAACTACTCGCGACCACTGCCGATGAAACATGGCCGAAACGTCAAGGTAAAATTAGCAATATATTTTATCGCGTTAATTAAAGTCCTGATAACGTTATAAATATGTTTGTAAACCGCGAAATTAAAAACAATTTAGTGTCATACGTTCTTTACACAGATTTTTACGTTAGTTATTAGGATTGTTTAATGATTAGTCATTTCTGAAACTACTTTCATTTTGGTTTTGACAGTTGGTTTAACCAAAGTTGTACATCTTACATTCTCGCTACAATTAAATTAGACCCTTTCTAAGTCTGGTTACTAATTCAGTACCCTAGAGGTACCATCGACATAATAACCTCCTTAATGTTACTAACTGCCGTGTAATAATAATGATAAATCCTCGGTAGTGTGCTGAATTAACAAGCGATTATATTGTTGGCGAACGGCAGCACGCAACACATTTGCAGACCATACCGGGACATAAATATTCATAAAGTCCGGACCTCAACCCGAACCTCTAGACCGCTCGTAAACTCCCATGAACCTTAAACACGAATAAAATGCGACCACCAAACACCTACAATTCATAAATACATTTTTGAATTCCATCCCCTTGAGTGTTGGTTGTAGTATGTTTATTTAAATTAAGAACGCGCGCGTAACCCAGCCAGCCAGTTACTCTTAATCCTTCCTGGAGGCGGACGATTAAAAAAGGTTTGATCCCAAAATGTTCATGATATACGTGCCTGTTTGACGTATCAAATTTTGATGGCTAAAGGAAAATGTAAAACTGATGGTTTATTCACAGAGATTGCCTGCTATTAATTATAACAAAATGTACCGTATGCGCATATGAATAAAGTCCCAAATATCTTAATAATCGCGGCTTCAGGTAAATTCCCTATAATTAACTCTTGTTCAACAATTTACTATGTATAATAGTGCGAGTAACAAAGGCTTATAAATATAATTGTTACATGAATTTCGAGGCTTCTGTTAGCTACCAATTTACACTGGAATTGTTAAATTTTAAAACATATTGAGTATAATAAATTATGCTACTTGCTTTCCATAGCTTGACTAAAGGTCTGAGGTCTGAGTTACCCTTAGTTCAGCTTTAACTATTCAGTCTAGTTGCGGTAGGTTATTGAATTGATCTACAGCCCCTCAAACAGAGAATGATAAGTCAGATCCCTCTGAATTTATCGGAATTTATTCACAAACTTTAATTTGAAATTTTCCCACCTGTGTGCACAGGAGTGGGATATTTATAGGCTGGAGATGATAATGCTGATGACAAAGAATTTTAGAGATCAGTTTTGAGTACAAGCCTGTTCTATTAATATTAATAATAATCGAAACAAATACAAATACAACCTCTGGTTTGTCAACGCATCTGCAATCATAATCATCACATAAGATTACAAACCTATCAATACAAATATAATGAGGTAAAAAAATAGAGAACCCTTTTTAAATACGTTTAAAATTACCCGAGTGTTTACAGCTGGTTACCCTGCGCGACAGTATTCTTTCTTTCTTATTCAAATTTCAAATAAGGAATCCAGACTTTTTTAATAAGACATACGTACTCACGTCAGTCAAGTTATACCCTCGTTGCCAGCCAGCATTTGACACGTGTCGCATTATTATAATTGGAACGTTCTATTGAATTTGAATGGCAAAAACTGCCAGAACCAGAAAAGTACAGGTTTACATTTCAAAAGACGATCTTAAGGTTTCACATTTGAATATTCATTAAAGGGAACATGATAATTAATGTAACAGTGACGCTGGCGAGATTACGTGAGATCTAATGATAAAGTTATTTTCGTTATAATTGAATTAAGAAACATTACAGGTGCTTGGAGAGTTTCTAAGATTGTCTGGAGCACAAAAGCGTGATTACGAATGTAATATTAATACTGAAGATTATGCTTCAACTTACAAATATTAACCCTTTCGGATTGTTATTTTGTAATAGTCTCTTTCTGGGTTGATTTACTTTATTTCTTGCTTCAAGAACATTGCCAGATTTAGTTTAGCTTTTAAAGATGCAAGACACGTATACTCTTAAGAACAAAGGTTGGTTTTTAGTCCACTATGTCTGCTTTCTTTGCGAGTTGGAACGGCCAAGATGTATCATCTCTAGGCCGCTGTGAACCCAGTCGCAAGGAGTCATCGCTTTGACATCATAGCATTTACGAGAAGTTATTATGATATTTACTGTGCACAAATGCAGTGGCCGAAAAACCAATTTGGTTGACAAACAAAATTCCCGTCAATTCAGAAGTTTTAGTATCATGCAAGCGGCTACCCCGTTTTTTTGACGGTCGTAAATTAAAGTAGACATAAGTTCACTTCATTATCGTAGCTTAATCACCGTAGCCTGAGCTGTGGGTAACGCAACGACAGTTGAGTTCACGCACACTGCTGCATGTCATGTTATACCGGAGAGTTTCGTTCGAATTTTCAATTTTTTTTTTTTTATTTAGCGCTGTGTAGTGGTTGCCAACCACCAACCACTGGTTGGTGTAATAGTTCACATCAACTTTCGCTGCGTTACCTATAACTGAAACCTTCAGGAGAATAGAACAGCAAACAACCGTAGAACTGGATTAAAGTATTTATTTCTTGAAACAGAATACAATTGTGATTTCTACCTCAACTCGGACAGAGTTTTTGCTTAAGCTAATGCTGCTACTCAACGAAGACGAGAACTGACTCTCCAGATTAAAACAGTGTCTTTTATAACCTCTTATCACCATCCCTTCCTAGACTAACTCCAGTGTGACCATTATACAAAATTAATCAGGAATGTGGTAGTATTCTGATATTAAATGAATAACAATAAATGGGAAACAGGGTATGGTTGTTACATAACATAACCTAAGCTAGCCGTATTTGATAATAATCATACTCTCTTACTCAATATAGATTTACTAAACATGCCCACTCAGGAGAAACAGCTTTCTGAGCACAACTGCTGTGGAAAAAGCTGTAATTATATTAAAAGTGTGGCGACAAAAGATTTTGCCAACGTCGTTGTTAATAACAACGCCTACGAGCTCGGTGTCGCTATTGCGGCGTTAAAGCGCTTGGGACCAATGGGGCATTAGGCGCTAATGATGCCCATCCCAACACTAACACCATCCCATAGGAAACCAAAATTAAACCTCTAATACAACTAGCAAACCACTGAACATGCCATTCAAGCACATTACAAATACGTCAGGTAAATTCAGAAAGCCTTACGTAACAATATGAAATTACGTTCCCCAATACGCAGCAATCGAACGTTATTACCGAAGGTCCGTCGTGAGTAGGTTCTACAAACATATTCTGAGTCGTTTAACACACGATCAAAAATCTATTCCGACGGGCCTTTAGTAAATATTCATCTTCGGGGGAGGGTTCAACAACTGGAATGTTTTGACTGGCAACCTTTTTTAATATTAAAATCCTTTCAGAGGGGCCCGCACACGTATACATAACTCCCTAAGGAACCGCAAACAGCGCACGGTTTCATTTTACCCTAACGAGTTTACGACTCGCTGGGAGATACGTGGCTTCCGCACCATTCCACAACTTTAACGAAAAACGTTGAGAACTTCGTAACGCATTGACTTACGCCGTGTAACCATTACGTGGTATCTATAACGAACTTACCTCCAGCATACATGTCTGCCGTCAATGGACTCGCAACACAAGGGTTGTCGCAGCTGAGAATTCCATTTGTCTGCGAGACGAAGCCTGTTCTAAGCCTGCGGTCTACGGTATTAATATTAATGTTGCTACTTTCCGAGTACTATCGAGCAGCTACTGCGATAAGTGTGAAGTTTTCTTTAGAGACTACTTTCAATCCAATTTTCATGAGAAAGGGATAGTCACTGAGGACAGGGAAACTATTTTAACTCGTGTTCGAAGCGTGGGCGTTTAAAAATATATAATGAACTCCTTTTTTCACAAGCCGGGGAAAGAAACAAAAGAATTTAGACTGTAATTTTATACGAATGTTGTTTTATTTTTTCTGGCAACACTCCCTACATAAAACGATTCAGTTGAGCACAAAGCAATACTGAAAATTAATGGATGAGTGCAATGAAAAGCTTTGCTAACTGGGCACGATACATCACTAATGAAATACTAAAGCACCTATTGAAATTCAGATGTGAAATACGTACTCTGAATTCTATTGACAGCGTTTATTAAAACCGGTCACAACTTCTTTGCTTTACTAATAAATAATTTTACAATAACTTTTTTTAAGTTATGTATATTGCATTTTGGTAGTAGTAACCAACGCTCTAGCGGTGAGAGAAAACATCGTAGAGAATCCTGTACATACATCTAAACTAATATCTATCCTTTGGGCCTGATTTCCATGCCATAGGGTCTACGGATGGTCAGATGGTAGGCGCTCCAATGTAATAATCAGACCTTTCTAATCTGGGATCATGGTTAGAGCGTATAAAAAACGGGAAAAAGTTATAAGAGATTAATGTTTCTTTCCTTTTTTCGTGCCTAATAAAGTCATTGATAAAGAGAATTAAGCAAAGCAAAATCCATTTTATACATTTCACATAACTGGTCATATTAAACTGGCCAAGTGCGAGTCTCACTTGTGCTTCAAAGGTCACATAAGCAAAATTATGTTATCCGATTCCCGACTCATACTTGGCCAGTTCTTATTATTTATAGGTTATAGTTGGCACTGTAACGAATCACGAAATGCGCTTATACGACTATAGGTAACTACGTATTTTACCGTTTTTACAATAAAGCAAAACAAAAACGTTGAAAAAACAATTTTCCTGTATTAACTTTCCTTATTTTTTTTACTTTTTGCTTCATTATTATTTGTTAGGGTGTATCTGCAAATGTACACAATTATACATATTTATTAATATAATTGAGTCCTAACATTTCTTATTGTAATTTTTGTAAGAGAACGACTGTTGAATTAATGCCATAAGATTAATTAAATTAAATAAATCTGCAAATGTGAAAATAATGGTGTTTGGATATTTGAATGTTTGTTCCTCAGTCATTCATCAACTACTGGATGGATTTAGATAAAATTTGGCGGACAAATAGATCATGTTCTGGATTAAAATATAGGATATTTTTATCTCGTTAAACGCAAAGAAAAAAATATAACGCGGACAAAGCCGCGGGAATAAACTCTTTATTATCATACTTTCTGTAAAAAAATTAATCTCTTTTAGCGGTTCAAAAGACAGATGTGATGGTAGGACAGACAAACTGACAGAGAACGTAGCCTTAGTGTTAGGGTCACTTTGGCATTCTTATGTACGGAACCCTATAATAATTATTTTTAATTTACCATCAAGTAAGTACGTCAATTTATTGCAAGCTAATTTCATTAAATGCATGAACAGAAACCTTAACAACCTTCGCTCTCCCCATTTATCACCTTATAGAACAAGATCTTAGTTAAATATAAATAACTTTAAGAAAGTAGTTCAGCAGTTAAAGGGAGCTTAAATAGCGATAGAAAGTTTAATCATAAATCTTAATTCTAAAATAAATGGCCCGATATAGCGTCACTTTATTCAGAATTACGGAAAAGTTAATGAAAAATGATATAGCACCCATGAGCGTGCTAATGAGATTTGCCTTAGAATTTATTTTCTACGACATTGCCTTTCTCCGCTTGGATTTAAAACAGGTAGGGTGTCGGAGTGAATAATTCTGTCCCTCTTACACTATTAATAGGTCGGAGAGGGACGGGATTACTTATTCGTGGGGATTTCTTGTACGGGTACAATTGTGTATAAAGGCAAGGCTGGGCCCCTCTGATACCATCCAGCACGTCGCAAGCAATGAAAAGGGATAATTGCATATTCTCATCCATTTTTTTCTCATTTACCTTTCGAGTCCTTTTTTGTAAATTATGTTACGTAGAGTTTTTATTTATGGACATGAAATGGGGATTTACGGGTGTAACATTGGACTTTCTCAACTTATTTTTTCTAATTTGTTAAATTTAAAATGCAATTAGGTTAAACATTTGCACGTAAAATATTGCAAAACGTGAACGAAACGGTCATAAAACAACTTAATTATTCAAACTGGTCGTCAATATACATTGAAAATGTTGTAAGTTGACGACGATATTAATTATCAAACCTTTTTACTAGTATTAGTACGTTAATCAAAAAGTATTTGTCTAATTCCGTGTATCCAACCCAAAAAATCTTTTTGTTAAGGTTTTCATCCATTTGTTTCGTATTGAAGTAAAATGCCACGTTCCTAAATTCAAACAATAGACCTTTTTAGCTGTTACAATTTGACAGATTTCCTATAGAAAATGTGTCAAAATTAACTGGTGTTAAATAAATCGAACCATTGTTTCTATTTAGAAACCGACCATTAATCTTTGACATAATTATAATGATAGTCATATCGCGCGTGAAGCCCGTTGTGGAATGGTTTAATTAAAACATGTACTTACGTCTACCTGACCTACTAAATTAAATATTTCATAAATAATAACGTATTTTGAGCTAATTTTATTTTAAGCCAGGATGCAATAAGTGACTTTTAAGCAAACATTTTTTTTATAAAGTAATTACTGCATTATTTGTGAACTCTTAATCTCGACTTATTTCTTCCTAGCTCAATTTATTTACTTTTAATACATCTTCTTTGTCTTAACATAGTATAAAATAAAGTCGTTATTCGTTCCTGTCTGTCCTAAGTCCTTATAGTGTATGTTCGGCAGCTTTCTCCTTCTAAACCACGCAACGGATTTTGATACGGTTTTCACTGTCATTTAGATATTTTTTACGGAAGGTTTTTATGAACATTACATCCCGATTGCGCCCGTGCGAAGCCGGGGCGGGTCGCTAGTTATGCATATAACCATAGTAGAGAGGTTCTTTCCGTCAGTCAGTTTTTCTCAAGCACACATAAATAATAATAATAATAAAGCGAAGAGTCTCGACCAACACCTCAAGAGACTCTCGCTAGAAGGCTGGATCAAGGGTCAGATACAAAAGGCGGTACTCCTGGACACGGCACGAATAGTCAGGAGATTCCTCACTCTGCAGCCCTAACCACCGGTAGCTTGAGCCCTGCCCCGCTGCCGGCGGCACTCTAGGTTAGGTTTTTATAATGTTTGTATATTTTGTATTGATATTGTTTTATTACTTTTTGGGTCATTCCATTATCGCGGGTGCAACAGTTAGACGCCTGTTTTAGTTTATCCTAATTAAATAAAAATCATTTTTAATTAATTTAGTCTTTCAAGGACTACATTTTAATATGTTTATTTTATATTAATTAACAAAACTTTTAATAAGATATTTAAAAAGCCAGGGGAAAGGTTCAAATTGCCATCGCGGGTGCAACAAATTTGGCCCAACCTTTCCAGATCACAAACAAAAAACACATAAATCTGTTAATTCTAATACATTTAATATGTTATGCCTTCATATTTTGAAATGTATTAAAGTAACAAAGATCATAATATAGAAACTCTAAACAAAACAAAAATAAACAATGAATTATTATTTTTTTTAACAATCGCGGGTGCAACACCAAATTATCGCGGGTGCAACCAGTCTAATTTAAGTGAACATAAACATCCATTTTACTTATATAAAAACAAAATAAGAGATCAAACCATATTTATTACTATTAATTATACTTTTGTTGTCGCTTATATGAATAATTTCTTTTGAAATACGTCAATAATTGCCGAAAATTCTAAGAACATATTATTTCCGTCAGTTTTTCTTTGGCGCTTCCAACTTCGCGATAATATCATAAAATTGTATGTCTGCTATGTCATTAACGATTTCTGTAAATCGTTTGCCATCAACCGTCGTCATAAATTGTACTCTAACTTCTCCATCTTCATCCATATCACTCTGACACAACCCCACATAACGATATTGAGTTTTTTTTGCCTCTCCTTTGCTTTTTAGTTGGCTGCATTCTTTCTTTGGATCTGATTCTAGCCAATATTTTCAAATCTACATCTGTATCTATGTTCATTTTCAATTTACCTTGCTACTCCGCGAAACAAACTGCTGCTGCTACTGCTGCTGTTGCTGGTTTCGCGGAGTAGCAAGGTAAATTGTTCCAGTTTATTGATGTGAACCTCCGCAAAGTAACGCCTGAATCTATTAATTATTTGCAGTCTCCTTATGTTGCTCTGTTGTCATTTTAACTCATTTTTCTGTAAAAAATTACAGAATGTAACATAGACACACATATTAAATATATATCATCAATCGTCTTCAGCATATATTCTTAGTCAAGATATATCAAAACAACGAAATGTATAATTAATCACACAAAAAGGTTACATAAAAAAAGGTTGCACCCGCGATCTCACATCGTGATCGCGGGTGCAACCAATTTAAGTTATCGTTTATTTTAACCTAACAATCATTACACTCTTAAAAACAAATAATTTAAGTTTGGTTTTGATTTCTTCTTACTTTTGCAAAGTTTCAGAACGTTAGCTCTTTATTTCTGTGAGAAAAGTAAACTTTTATATCTTTTGCATCGCGGGTGCAACAAGTTAACACTGTATTCTAGCAGTCAATAATTCTTAATAAATAACAACATATACTTACACTTTTTGGAACACGAAGATAAATGAATATTGTCACTTCACGTTTAGCGGTAAAACAGAACCTCAAACTGTCAATAACAACTGTTTCGCGTCAGTTTTGCTAGTTAAGATTTTACAGTTTATACCAACTCTTCGGATGGTGACATTTTCATACGCGCCAAAAAAGAAGATATGGTATAAAATAAAATAAAAATAAATTTATTATTATATTTAGACTTTCTTCTTTGCACTAATAACAAAAAAAACAACTAATATCATGATTGAAAAAATCATGTCGGAAATCGTCTATAGCGGAATCGCCCTTTTATAGAAATATTGAAAAAACTTAACCTAAGATTTTAAATAAATATACATGAATAATAATAAATCATTTATTATCAAGCTACAAAATACCCATACATAAATACCTTACAGACCATCATAGATAATGATATAAAACATAACAGTTAAACTTAATTGTTTCGGAGACGATTCGGCGTGGCTCCTACGCATCGTATTGCCGATAAAGGTTATATCCACGTCCTTTTCTACAATCAATACCAATACTATAAACAGAGAAGTGATGATTGCCTGGTTGTCTGACTGACTTCTCACCAACCCGTGAAACCTTTAATCTGAGCGAAGCGAGGACGGGAAGCTAGTTGTTAAATAAAGCCAGTCAGGAACACATATTCCCGTAAACGCGCCTAACAAATTGTCGGATGGCGAGACTAATGTGTTTTAGCAGTATTTATACGCAATGAAACCAAACGGTCTTGGAAAAGGTTTCTTAATGTGCTGACTCATTTTCCCTATGTTCCTAAAAACGCGTAATTAAGAGTTTCCCTTGAGTACAGCTGACTTTTACCCAAAAAAAACGCTACGTTAAATTGTTTACCATTGTCAGACTTCTGTTGCTACATATAAGACTTGTACTCAAACAAATCAATTAAATTATTCAACAACAAAGTTGCGTATCTTCTCAAAAGACACGAAAATGCTTGGAAATAATATTTTTCTTCTAAGGAACCATAATAGCGGTTTGAAGGGTTACAAAGGTCTGATGGCAGTCGCTCCAACGTAATAACCTGACCTGACCTGAGATCATGGTCAAATGCACATCCCCAAATACACGGAAAAAGCGTTAGGAAGACGATAGATGTTTACCGATAAGTTTTACCTAACCTAAGCTACGCAAAACTTTGAAGGCAAGACTTTGACTTGGTCAACTCTACATAGAATCGATTAACGAATTAGTGAAATTGCCTAAACACACCTGTCATTTATTTAATTTTTTATTTTGTCTATTGCTGTAAAGCTACTAAACCTATACGAAAACGTACTTTTCGTAAGTTAATGCACGTTTGCGAAAAATCGACGCACGTCACGTTTCATGAAAGTTCTGAATTATACGTATTGGAACTTTGCAGAGGAGTTTGCCTGTGTATGATCTTTTAAGAACTACATTCAGGGATAATATTAGAGGAACGATTATTAGGCAATACGGCATATAAACTTTCCTTTAATTTTGTCCCTGAGCATATAATATGCCTGAGCTGAGCATACATATAACTCTAGGCATCGATGCCATCGATGTTATAATCAATTCCACTATTTATTCTTAGATCGCAGATATTATTTTCTTTATAAATGCGAAGGTGTATTTGTTTGTTTGTTTCCATTACATTATTACGGAAGGTTTTCGCGATTACTCACAAAATATAACCCAAATATAAGAATAGATGGCGCTACCAACGCTACAGAGAGTAGAAGCTCTATTTTACTTACCCAATTAGTCGAGAGATGGTGCTGTTTTAAACATTCAAAGTCCTCAAAGTCGTGGGAAAATTGTCGTCTTGTACACTTATTTCAATAAATGAATATTGCTCATGATTGCTTATCTATTATAGGCTCTAACGATTTCGTTGAAGTTTACAATATAGAGGGAGTGAAACATAGATCTAGATAGGTTTAATTTCTTGAAAAAATTGTATCCTCCGTTTTTAAGGTTCTGTATCTCAAAAAAAAGGAACCCTTATAGGATCGCTTCGTTAGTTGTCTGTTTGTCTGGTTGTCTTTACATCTGCATCTAGCTCGGCCACCCAGATATACTATGGCATAAAACTAAAGTTGAATAGGATTTGCTACTGACATTTTACTTAAAGTTAGCCTGCAATTTTAGTCCGTGCATGCAGGTTGGTACAGTGAGTTTAAATTGTAAATGTCCATTATAGAAGACTGCATACTTACCTTGTTTGGTGTTAAACAGAAAAACTGCATGTTTTAAACTATAAAGCGGTGATGATTCATCAAATGTCGATCAATAAAATCCGCCCTCATACACCCACTGCTGGGTTAAGATTTGTTTAGACTTAATTACAGATAATAACAAAATATTCAGAAGACGGGCTTAATATTAAGTACCTATTAAATAAGTTGGTAGGTTTTGAAACAGTGCAGTGGCAGGTAGGTGCTCAAATACTTTTTATTTTTTTAATTGAAGTTTATTTTTCGTTTTCTTTTCTCATCAAACTTCGTATTTCTTGCTTTTCAGAAAGGTACCTAAGCTGCCCTACCTTTTAGGATATAATGTATCTCAAATAGCGAAAGGTTTTTGCTAAAAATACGAAGTTGAAAAAAAATGGTAAAGTAATACATTTTGCCTACCGTTTTATTTTCAAGTGATTGGGCCATTTGTGCCACACTTACCATTCCTTTAAAATCTTGCTATACGACACGCTATCAAATATTTAATAATATCAGTAGGTCACTCGGCATACAAAATACAGTAGTCTAGATAAATCTGTGTGAGCCGAGCACATAATAAGGAAGTTAATTGATGCAACCGCTATAAAACAATGCAGGAACCATATAACATTTCCTTACCAAAATTCCCACGATCAACAATCGATTGTGGCGGGTCTTGCAAGTATAACATTGTTGGATTTTTTGTGCCCGTTTTCTATACTATATAGTCTTTAGTTCTACCATTAGCTTGACTTTGCAAGTTTCAAAAAATCATGTTCAAAATTTGCCTGTTTCGTAATGCCATTGGGCAATCGAAAAAATTGAGCGGCTGCTGAAATCTTAGTTTAGGTTGAATGTTTTAAGCATTTTGGATTGCTGACATTGGCTTCATGCCGAAAATATAGCTTTATATCTGAATACAATTATACACTCGCATGTCATCTGTCTTTCATTATCAACCTTAATAGATTTCATTACTCGATTTAGTGCACGAAATCTTTCACTTTAAATATTTCAACTGCAAATCTATACAAATATGTAATACCTTCATCTACAAACCCATAATCAGAATTTTTAGACATTATGTGCTGTATTTTAATGTAAGTTGTATGTATTCAAAAGGATACCCATAATGTTATGTAATGAAATTTGTAACACGTAAATCATAACAGTATATTTATTGCAGTTAAGCAGATTAAGATACTGGTCTCTACCTACCCCAAAGGTAAACAAGATAGAGTTTATAAAACCGGCCAAATGCGAGTGGGACTCGCGCACGGCGGGTTCTGTACCATTATCTATAAAAACGAGCAAATAAATCACGTTTGTTGTATGGGAGCCCCCTTAAATATTTATTTTATTCTGTTTTTTAGTATTTGTTGTTATAGCGGCAACAGAAATACATCATCTGTGAAATTGTCAACTGTCTATCACGGTTCATGAGATACAGCCTGGTGACGGAAGAATAGACAAACGAACGGACAGCGGAGTCTTAGTAATTGGGTGCCGTTTTACCCTTTGGGTACGGAACCGTAATAAATACAACATAAATAAATAAATGATGGCTACATAGATGAGAGATTCGGAGTGTGTGATTAAATCCGTGGGGCGTAAATCTCATAGCAAATAGCAAGAAATCCCGCCTTGGAATTGTAGTCCTTAGTTACTGAACAGTTCCAATCCGTTCTAGTGCCTGATCATATGAAACCGGCTTAAAACATCCGACTTTCTATTTGGCAAGAAACTATTGAACCTACCCTTATAGTTTTACCCCTTAATCAGAAGTAAACATAAACTTATGTAAGCTAAAATACTTTTTGTCCCATTCTTTTGACGCCTCAGCCATGGCACTTTGGAAACAAAGGAAATAAAGGGAAAATAATTAATCGACTCTTAAACCTGTACATCAAGAAAAACTGAAAAACACCCTTTTTTAAGAACTACTTTTTATAACTAATAAAATTTTATTCGTTACTCTTATTGCACGTTACTCTCAGCGTTTTGTCTAAATTAATTAAAAGTACTTAACCAAAAAGCGGATAGGATCCACAGTAATCAAATTTCACAGCATTAAGGTTTTCACAATACATGTCGGCCATTAGGTCGGTGGCTAAAACGATTTGTTTGTTAATCTTTAATTTTGTTTGCTTATAATTTCGACCGACAGTAATTATGGATGTAATTGCTACCAGTTATGACAGAAGTGGTTTGCATAACGCTTTGACGTTTGATATTGATGATTACGACGCATTTGCATGGGAAAAGAAACGCTTTGGCCGCTATTGAAAGAAAACATCAGTTTAAGAAAGTTAAATAATTTAACTATCCGAGCTTAATGGAGAGTTATTAGTGTTTTATAAAACCCAACGGATACATTTAGAATCAGTTGTGCGCCATTAAATCAATCCTTATATTTGACATATAAATTTTAATTACGAAAATTGGCTCTAAGTGCGTCAATATTTTTTGTTTTGTACTAGATATACATACGAGTATGTACCCCATTATATTTAACATTTGATACATTTCTAATTTTACACTATACAAATTGCCGCAATATAAAAACTTAAGATTAATCCAAGGCCAGGTTCGACTCCCGGTGGGTGTACATATAAAATAAAATTGAACATATCTTTCTAAGGTTTAAAATCGAAAATATGGTTATTAGAACATTTTATATTTCTAATAATTTCCGACCTTTTTGAACTGCTCATCCTACATATTATCAAACCGCGATTAGAATAGCATTAAAGAGTAACGTCAACACACTGTCATTTCATAGACTCGATCAAGCTTCATTCTTATATCTATGAAATGGCAGTGTGCTGACGTTACTCTTTAATGCTATTCTAATCGCGGTTTGATAATACTCGCATCAAATCTCAATACTTGATGTTACATTATACCGTTTGGAAGAAAGTACAAGTATAAATAAAATTATTTAACCATGCCTCTTGTTATATTATAATTGTATGGAGAAAACTATGATGATTCCATCACCAAAGACGTCTCGAAAAGACAAATAGACAAAAATTATACTTTTTAATTTAAACTTTCTTTCTTCGAGTAATGTTTATTTATTTCCGATTGCTACCTAAGACTATAGGTGTGTTGAACATGGCTCGAGAACATTAGGTACTACAGCTATATGTTTTACGTATGTATCTTATCCTCAACATCCTGAACTGTATATATAGTTCATCATAGTTCATAGATATATGTAATATTCTCAAGAAGATCCTTGTTATATGCTCGGTCCGGCTCTTGCTCTAAACTCTACACTCTCCCTCGTGCTAACGCACTAGAATCTATATGAGTCTCGAGTCTTGGGCGCTAGAACGAGGCAGTGAGATAGACCGATGCCTCGACTTCGAGCTCGTCGTTGCTGCTTAGAAAATTAGCCCTCGGTGTTTTCGATTTAAGGACAAATTCAATCGCGTTCCGTTTTATTCAGCGTAGCGTATTTTCAGAAATCTTTAACTGCAGTTTTGCTTCTATTTAATAAAGGAATGTTTCCTGTGACTGACATTTGTTCAGTACTTAGAGGACTTTCCCTCCAGGCGCAGTTAAAATATTCTACCCTGCATACATCGCAGTGGGTACGTTAGCACGCGTGCTCATTTTCTCGCTTGTCGCTCAGTGTGTCTCTCTCCTACTCGGCTAATTAGACAGACAGGCAGTGAGCGGCAAAGCCAGTCGCGGTGTGTCGTGTGAGCTATCCTGCACGTACTTAAAACATTATTCTTGTTTATTTTTTTATTACACTAAAACTAAAAATAGGTATCCTAAAGACTACACTTAAAACTTAGTTAAAATTGAGATCACTTAGTCAAAATACTTCGTTTTTTCTTTTAATTTTCAATGTGAGTGTTGCTAATTTAGCGACAAAGTCGCTAGATCTGGCGGGTTTTGGGACTACGTTGGCGACTATTTCTGCAAGTGTTTCATTCATTTTAGCGACTTTTATGGCTAGTGCTCCATACATCTAGCGACTTTTGGACCCAAATTGACATGAACTGGAGACTTCTTGCAACATTTCTAGCGACTTCTACAAAACTAAGTCGGCAACACTGTTCAATGTGTTAAGTTTGTTGCTGATTTTTTTATTTAACTCTGAATTTTCAAATGGTTAAACACCTAGTTCTTACTTCCTTTTGAAATTTAGTTAAAAACAATTACGTGCGAAAAGTAACAAAGCGTTGCTTGTGCAATGTGTAATTACGCAACGTTGCTATTTTTATTGTTTTCAGTAAGTTTTATTACTAAATTATCTTTAACAATTACCGTACCATCGTAAAGTATTTTTATTATTAAAAAAACCTTAAAGTGGTAGTTGGACCTTGCGTTTTATGGTTCCGTACTCAGTATAAAATAATAGAAGGTTTACAATTGACAAATATAATGACGAAGTTGGCTGTTATTAGGATAGGATATCTTTATTTTCCTTGCAGTCTTACAGTTCTTAGCGCTCTTTGTCTTAACTTGATTAAGGTATCGTGTCTGAGCAGACAGAATGGTTATGTTAATGTTATATATTGCTTTTTATTCTTAAAAATTAAGCCACTATAGATTTCTGAATCGGCCTAAAATAAAGTAGTTTTTCTGTGTTTCCTCTATTTATTTTATTACGTGCAACTCTCCTCGTTATTCCTAAGTATCTTACGGAGGAGGCATTCCTACTAAAAACCTATCAAGCTGCAGTAAACCAAGGCAGGCAGAGGTACAAAAAAACTTACCGCACCGCAACTACTACCGAGAACTACCTGACTTAACCCCGATTTTGAAAGGCTTAGGCTTAGTCACACCGGAGTTGACCGGAGACGCGTGACGTCACTCAAGCCTGCGTGTGCGGCGAAAGTTCCACATTCCTGCGCCTGCGCCCGGCAGTCAACTGTCCTTACACAGTGTACGGACAGCAAATGCAAAGAATTCAATAAACAAATTATCTGGACAATTTCACACTGTAAAAAATTACTTTAATAGTTAAGTAAGAGCACAGATGACATGATTCTATACTAGTACAAATATACGTCGTACAGGAAAACGGCTACTTCCTTACACAGCCTATTTATATAAGCACTTGTGGGCGGGGCTAAATATTTTTTCCTGTTGTCCACTAGAGGGCGTTAATAACAATGGACCGTCTTCAAATTCTCTTAAGACGACAAGCGCTTTCCATTGACATTACTTTTTTGGCATCTGGTTTTCTCTAACCATCGTGTTTTAATACTTCTTTATCTACACATATATCATAAATGCTCTATAATGCGTTCAGAAACCGTAGGCAATGACCAGCATTATAACAACCAATATTATTATGAGAATTTTTCTAATTTGTTTCTATATTTGTTCAAATTCATTTTTTATTACATTATTTTAATCTGTACAGCCTATAGATATGTAATAGGTACCTAGCACTAGTAGCTAGTAGCAATGCAGGTCATTGCCCTATGGCTTTTGAACCCATCATAGAGTACTTATGATATGTGTGTAGATAAAGTAATGTATGCAACTGTACATAATTAGGTCTTAAAACACTCGCATATGATTTTGTTTTAGTTTTATTGATTAATGCTTTTTATGAAATTTGACGATCTCGGTATAAAAACGTGTAATTTGACATTTTGTGCAATTTATGATGTAATTATATTGACTGAAAAAATAAACTAAACTAAACTAAACTCGTGTGATCCTATTATGAAACTCGCTGACGCTCGTTTCATAAAACCACACTCGTGTTTTAAGGCCCCTCATTATGCAACAGTTGCATAAAATACTATTGTCATGTGATGTTCGATAATCTCGACATCTATAAAACCGCCTATAATACTTTATTAAGTGCTTATTTGGTACTCGTATGTTGTTATCTTGTACGAGTATAGTTTGGGAGAGTGCTAAGAGTAAGCTTTCTCACAATCATTATTATCAATCAAAGTTGGGTAGTGTGTATTCTAAGTTTTTTGTCAGTCTGCCCGTAAACATGAGACCTGTAAAGGGCTCGAAACGTCGGGAATTAGATTCGTTACAATACACGTGATATAAACCGTTTAAATTGTTTTATTTCAATGTCTACAAGTCGCGAAAAAAGAAGAAAATCTTTATTAATTTTAATCGTTATTCAGAGAATTACATCACTTTTACCCGTTATCGTCACCGTAGGCTTAAGATTGACCAAGAAGAGAGACGATAAATTCCCATTTTAAGAAGCAATTTCCGATCAGAGGAACAGCTTCTGCCCTTGACAGCTGTCTATGTTCTTCGCCATTCATCTCAATAAAGTGAAATCTGTCATCGCTTGGCTGATTCTTGCGAAGTAGTAGGAGGCAGGTGGTTGTCACATAGATTTTGATACTTGTCTAGAAATATATAAAAATGTTGATTTTACGCGTTTTTTATGTAATATTACCAACAAAATCTCGATTTACCTTGTCAGTTATCAATACACTGCATGTAGGTTATGTTTCGGTTGTGCTGTTTTGTTTTGTTTGCTGACCTTACAAATAAACAAAAGGGAACAGTGATTGTTTTGTGTTTAACGGTGTTTCGTCTATTGAATATTGAATAGAAATTCATACAGATTTTAGTCAAGTACGTTTTCACGTTCCTTAAACTGGCAGAAAAAAACTAAATGCTGCTCATGCACAACAGATTTTTTTGCCGAAAACCATACATTTGGTCCTACCATAAATTTGGTGTCGATTCCAGTTATCCAGGGGCCTTAAAATTGCCAAAGACGTTCAGTTTATCTCTGCGGCTTTGTGTAATTCATGTCATAAGAAATAGACGCAGATATGCTTATATTAAACTTGAGCGGTTATGAGGCTACAGCGTTAATTGGCATCGTGTCATTAAAAATACCTCCTTCAACATGAAAATAAAGTTTAAAACCTCCCCGTTTAAATATTCCTAGTGCATCTTACTTGATGCACTGTAAGTGTGTTAGTGCGCTGTCTTCTACATTTGGGTGCCTATTTATTATCATGAACACGTCGCACATCTACACAGAAAATACAACCAGTTGAAATATAAATTCCTTCAAATTTGATTCTTGATACGAGTAGACAAAGTTAGAAATGAAAGTTGATTGAATTGTTACTTGTATCTTTTCACTTTGATACAAGCGAAGTCTTTCTCTCGATGTGGTTGTGGGTATAAAGATAGAGTATGAGCGTGTAGTGATTGGGTAGCGTTGTAGGTTGTTATTAAACATTTTTTTGTAATAAAATTGTTTTAACTAACCGTAATATTTTATCAATTATCATGCATATCATTTACCATGTGAAATTTTATGCTCTGTCAGTGCCAATAATCACTGATTATGAATAATACTAGCTTTGGACTTTTTACTTTGTGGCTTTATCCACAAACCTTCCAGGATTTTTTTTAATGAAATGAATTTAATATGATTAAAAAATCACATTATAATAAAGTATATTTACTTAAACACACAGATGAAGCGTTCAATTTACTAAAATTAAATACGCCAGGAATATTAATTGAGGATGACTAATTAATTTGTAATTATGAAAATGGCTACGCAATGTTCCTTCTTCGGGGCTGTATTGACATAGTTTCGAGAATTTGCTATGACTTTAAAATCCAAAAGAGAAAATGGGATACTTTCTTTTGTACATAGAGTAAAGCTACTGGACCCATGCTTCTAGTAAAACATAGTAAAACAAAGGTTAACTGGGAGAGATCCCTTAAAGGGATAAGTTCGCCTTTGTACACCTGTTTTGTCCCGTAATCTGTTATTTTGTGTGTATAATAAAGAGTCAAACATACATACATACAAAACATTAGCCATACCTGCCAGTCACAGAATGCCTTTGAATTCGCAAGCATATTAATATTATTACTTCGATCATTTCTGAACCGTTAAATTACCCAACTCACACAAAGGCGTCTCGGTGTACGTCTTACCTGCGCAAGCGCCTGTCTCCAAGAAAGCCTCAGTGCTTACCTGGCGGCCGAAGCGCACGCAGGCCTGCCGATGATGTGACAGAGTGACTCGGTGAAGTGTTCTGTGCTACTGTGACGGGTACATTAACCCCATCCCTTGACAGTGTTACGGATTTAACGAACGTGGTCACAAACGGTAAGAATCTTCACTTAGGTAAATACTGAAGGATAAGATGATGTGAAAGTTCTGAGTTTGAAGAGTAAGTTGACACACTTTTGGTTCAGGTGGGCAGGTGGGCGCGCCTCTGTGTCAGTAATACGTGTTCAACCAAAATTCCGATCTCGCGGGACCGCTTTCGTACAAGCTACTTTCTTCCGTCAAGATTTTTATGTATGATACGTTTTATCACGTCTACGTGTGTACGTTGGTACCGCCGTAGGTAAAAGTTTTTACTGTGCAAAAGTTGTTTTATGTCACAAAGTTACTAAACACTTCAGCACCTTGTCGTGGCTGTATTAACGACGGATTTAAGACGATAAAGTTCTAAAGTCCAGCAACTAGCGGCTATAAAAGTTGATCGCAAATTATCAAGACGAAGACATCAACGCGTCTAGCTCTTGCTTCATTATAGGTAGGACGTTCTGATATTTTAGGTTCAATCAAGATATCATCGGTGAGCTATATTTTGGTTTAGTTATGCTTCTTTATAATTGTATTGGTGTCTTACAATTGTAAACTTAAGTTCAAAGCTTGCACGAAACTTGATGAGAAACTTTCGAACAGCATTGACTGTGGAATTCTGAGATCGCTTGAGAAGCAATCTCGGACAGAAATAAATTGTAAAATATTAACTTCAGGCTAACCTAACTGCAGGGAACCGGGAAGTCAAACAAGGGCAGCAACCGGATTCAAATCGAGCCACTTGAACGAAACTTGAATTCAACTTCTCTTCCGACATAATTTGTTAATTTCTAAGAATAAATTAGCGTGTACTTTAACTTTATATCAATAAGCTAAAAAAGATGCCCTTTTAAAGTTTGTATCCACTGCTAAATTACGTTTAATACTGAGCTTATTCGCCATTTTTAAGTCAAATTCCAAACGTTATCTTTTGGTCACACATCCCTATTCTGCAACATCAACCGAAGATTCTAGCTGATTAATAATCCATCACGGCGAGTTGTGAACAAAAAAGCGCGTCAAGTTTCGTTTCCGTAAAGTTTTTGTAGAATCTGCCGCCACGCAGGAACATCTCGTGATGAGGTCGGACCGGTTCCGAGCCCCCACCCACCGCATTATTACCAGTCTACTCACGATGCAGCTGAGTGCATCCCTTTTATCTCCATTTATGTAAAATCTGCATTATCATACTACTTGGAAATGTCAAAGACATTAGCGCGAAAAAATGTAGGAGTATTCTTCCAGGAAAAACTAGTTCTGAGATGTTTACAGTCCGGTTTTGAGGTACAGTACAATAATAGTAAATTTGCCCAATCAGCGTCTGCGTAGAACAAGCGTCGTCGTATTTTAAAATTACCTATTTATATACTATGTGTTCATATTATGTTACCTACTGGTTTTTAAATTTTACTGCTCAAATATATCATTATACGTATTTACCGAAGCTATATTAAGTACTGAACTGACTGACCAATCAGATAGCCATTGAACAGTTCATACACTTTTCTTCAAACTTTTTTATCTACAATAATTTATACTAAATATCAAAAATTATGAGACTATTTTTTGAACCATTTAGGTTATTTCTAATTTATTTTTCTTCAGGACCTTGAGTGGTTAAGGGTCTCTATTCGTTTTGATTCTTGAATAAATATAAAGGTTTAAAACGAAGAATAGTCCAGGTATAATATGACTCATACTCATAAATGACAGTTTCTTTCAACTCTAAACCGGATATCATATAAGTAGGTACCAAGTCATCTCAAAACAGGCGTTTCCATTATACAGCCGGTCAAGCGCATGTCAGACGTGCATAAACTCAGGGTTCCTAAGAATAAGTTTTCAACTATTTTAGGTGACGCAAAGATAAGTTTCTTGGTAGGTAGGCAAGTAGGTATGTAATAAACTCATCTTATCTAAAATCACTTTCGTTGCATGTGTTTTTACAGTTATACTAGAAAGCTTAATTAGTTTTTGGGTATTATGTCATTTCTAGACCTATACAAAGATATCTTGCCCGAGTTTGCTTTAATGCAGTGGCCGCCCAATTTTCTTCTTTTATTATAATTTCACTACTCAATTGTAATACGATTCACAAAACACATCCTTTCTTTGAAACTTCATTCATGGATAAACTTCCATTCGTTTTTTAATTAAATGGATGTGACATACGGGTAGCAGCCGAATAGGACAATATTATCTAGCAGGGTTTTTTGCCATTTTGCTACGGAACCCGAAAAATGCATAAATGTCTAGTTTATCTCTGGGCGATGTTCAGTTGTTTAGCCATGAATGAAATTGGAGTTTGCGCTTTAGTCGCGTCCCATTATTTTGTTTCAACGCGTAATTTAAAACCTCGTGCATTAAGCGTAATCATGTTATTTACGTCCCAAAAATAATAACTGAGGTTTTCTGCAAAAAATATTAAAAAAAACATGGTTTAATTTTTGTTTTATATGCCTTTGCCTTAGCAGCCTTTTAAATAATGAATGATTGAAGAGGCCTGCAAAGGTATAGTATTTTATGCAACTGCTATATAATGAGAGGCCTTAAAACACGAGTGTGGTTTTATGAAACGAGCGTTAGCGAGTTTCATAATAGGATCACACGAGTGTTTTAAGGCCTAATTATATACAGTTGCATACATTACTTTATCTACACACATATCATAACTGCGAAAAAACCGTAACAGCAAAAAACCAAAAACGGTGACAACTAATGGCGGCCATGTATATTAAAAAGGTACTCTGTGATTCGATCTATCCGTCAAGACGAAAGTTTTTTTTAAACCATAGACGAACGAATGTAGTCCCTATTGTCATATCACTCGAGATCAAATGTCGTGCGTTTAAATTAAAAAAACATACTGAGTTGACGTTTCGTATCGATAACTGTTTTAATATCTGTGGATACTAGAATAGAGACCCACTTGAATTTTGACAGCTGTTCCAAATTTAAATTCATAACGTCACGAGCAGTCACGAGATATCGGTAATGTGATGACCAATAAAGAACAGATTTACCTACTACCACAGACAAGAAAATTCTTATAATAACACTGGTTGTAATAATGCTGGTCATTTCCTAGGGTTTTTGAACGCGTTATTTAGCCTTTATGATATGTGTGTAGATAAAAAATGTTATATGATTCTTAATTTAAAACATGCAGTATCCATCATCAACGTTTCAGCCGCACGCGCCATACACGATATACCTACAACCCACCTAACATTATGATCAAATATTTTTATTTAGGTTACATTTCAGTAAAAACAGCAGAAAATCTTGCAAATTTTAAATTCTACAATTTCTTAGGAATCGTCGAAGAAACTTGTGAGACTAGCACGATCGGCGAAGTGGATCGAGCATGCTCGTTAATTGCTCGACCGCTTCATGCTTTGTAGGCACATTTCTTGTAAACTCATACGCAAGGGTCCATATTTTTATGAAAAATTCCCTAGTTAACGTTAATGTTGTGAGAAACATTTGTTACGGTACCAACTACGAGAAATTTTGATGAAATAGAATATTTTGTGTACGACAAAAACGAAAGTGGACTCTTAGCAATTGAAATGAGTACCGATGTTTGTTAAATCTTTGTTTTAAGAGATTGTTTTGGTTTTGTCAGAAAGATGACTGGCAGTAAGAAAGAAAATTGAACGAGATAAAATCAAATTGATTCACCGAACAAGCTCATCTGATAGGATAGACTAAAGTTCGTTAACTTCTTACAATAATAATATTGTAGACAAACAGATTCTTGGTAGTATTCCTTTAGTTTTAAGTAAAAACTAAAATCTCCGTTTTTCTATTTGATGTGAATCAATTAAGCCTACCAAATACACTTAAATTACTAAACACGGTGTCAGTACGTCGGCTAATAAATGAAAGTTTCTTAATTTGTTTGACTTAGCACAAGTTTTAAATGTGTCATGTAAGAAAACAGTTCTGACACTAAGCTCTATGTTGGAGAGTTCATTAATGTCTTGTCACGCCATACCTACTTTTATAGGGGTCAGATACTGCTATTTGGTTATTAACTAACGTTTTAAGCTTTAAAACAAATGTTTGCTAATAAACTTACAGTAAACTCTTACTTTATTGTCATAATTTTATTACGGAATAAATGTCTAATAAAGTGTCCCTCATATCAAGAAAAACAACAAACCATTGCAGTAATCTATGAAGCATTCAGAAGTGTGGTTTATCGGCCGACTTTCCGCAGATTCTTGCAATATCTATTCACAGTATAGTAATCTTACTAGCAATTACACGGTATATACCATCTTCACTCGTAAAATAGTAAGAATAAGAAGACATTAGCGGGCGGCAAATGCGATGCCGGTTGTGTGGGAGAGTCTTAAAAGATTATTACAGACGGTAGCATCGTCACTTTTTTTCAGAAAACGAAACCACAAACGACCTTACTCGTTTTATGTAAGGCCTGATTACAAGATATACATATTATACAAAACAAAACCGAAACAAAACTAGCTATGAGAAGCAAGCAAGGATTGCTACGTAATATGTAGGTGTTTGCACGTCACATGCATCTTATCATTTGCATTGCAAGGATATTTTTGAGTACACATTTCAGGATCTTTGTGCATGAAGATAAATATAAATAGAAAAATAAAATAATACGGTATCCATGACACAAAACGCTAGCTGAATAGGAATAAATTTGGAACTATCATGAGTAAACGTAATTGCAAATTACCGGAACGACTAAGGTAATTAGTTACTCAGTCGCGGGTCATCTTACACAATGGCCGTCTGGTCGATACCGTCTATGGGATATTGCCTCAGTGTTAAGTCTCAATTAGCTTTCTGTTTGCTTTATATAACAGCACCTTACATCTGGAAAAAATTTAGGGTTGTCTGTGTGAAAATTTTAGTTTACCGTTCTGTAAAACTAATGTAATATAGACGACATAGTGGGGTGATCCAGACGAATTTTCAAATGACTGTCCTGTCCAGTAGCCCTAACATGAACGGTCAAGTTTAGTCGATCTGAGTTTATGGACGGCTCTTTCTTATGACACTAATTAGAACGAGACGCAGGGAGGGATAAATTAAACCTATGCCGGTCATGTTAGGGCTACAAAAATTGCTATACAGATAGAAGGAATTGAAAATCCGAGGGAGTGACCTTTGCTCTACAGTAAGACACTATTTCAGATTAACGTACAAAAATAAAATAAGACGTGACACAAGATAACGAATAGCATAGCATAAATGTGAATCAAAAACAGACATAGTGGTTCAAGATTCTGTTAGTTGACAGTCAGTTAGGAAGTGGGCTGAAAGGATAGGCCCGGGCAGAGTGGCGTGAAAATAAAGCAGAGGCCTTGACCCCAGCAGTGGGTGGATGTGGGTTGTTTTGATTGCTCAATACAGAACTCAACTATCAGTAAATATGCACGAAGTAGCGTCATTTTCTCTTAAAGCAGATTTTTAGATAATCGTTGAATAATATAAGTCGAATATGTCCGACAAAATTCGCTGTTATCTGTTGACTAACAGATTTTCTTGGGGTTGAAAAATCACCCTGAAGAGTTCATTTAACTTTCGAAAGAATAGACTCGTAGTTAGTGAATGGTGAATAAACACGAAAGAAGTAACAACATTGGTGACATGTTTTGTAAAACTTTGTCCAATGGTCGGACCAGCTTCTATTTTGATAAAAAAAGTTTAATTTTTGCCCATTCTCCCTTAATGATTCCTATTTTTTTCGAACGGTTCGTGTATTTGAAATTCACCGGTGATGCTTATGAAAAAGAGATTTTAAATAAAGTTACAATGATTTAATTTTTATACATTATATAAAGTAAAGCGGGACTTTGTCGCGCAAAAATCATGTTTTATTCACTTACAATTTATTCGTATTACAATAGCCGCACGGGTACAATCACCAGTAGCAAAATGTAAAGTTTATTAGCTCCAATCATGGATCAAAGACACTTCTGGTAACGTGTAACTAACCTGCTTCCAAGGAACGACTGTATTTAATTAGTGTGGCAACCCTGTCGATGTGCGTACACAACGGTTACTAGTCCGTTACAGCGAAGCGGGTCACGCGCATGCGCGCGGACGCTTTCAACGCGTCCAGTCTTTAGCACGGCATTTCTACACGTATTCTACAAGGCGTCGGTTTTTAAAACACATAACTTCAAACCTACAGTCAAGGAAATTGAAACACGTACCACCGTAGAACCTAGTCGAAGAGAGATACGCATGACATTTGTATGACGTAGCCTGGCGTTTAACGCGTCGCGTCATTGCGATAGGGTTCTATTCTAAGGTGGTACGTGAATATATTTCCCCTACTGTACATAGTGTTAAACTAGCTTGTTGGCATGGGTACATCGAAGACACATATAAGTCACCATTAAAGACGGAACTCCGAGAAAGTGTCATGTTCCGACAGGGAGCCTCATAGTTTGCACTATGAAGTTGATATAATATGTATCCCGGTCGACCATAGACAATTTCTCTCAATTCCCAGGTCCCCAGGTCGGCTAAGTTTGTTGCTATTTTAACAATTAGGATGTAAATCTCTAAATGACAGTGAAAACCATATCAAAATCCGTTGCGTGATTTAGAATGAGTAAGTGGCCGAAGATAAAATGTAAATAATCAATAACTGTTATTGGATAATTAATAGATTCAGGCGTTACTTTGCGGAGGTCCATATCAACAAACTGGAACAAATTACCTTGCTACTCCGCGAAACCAGTGCCGGGCTCGTGCAAAATAGCTGCGTCTGTGCGACACATATATGTTCATGCAAAAACCCACCCTCCTCCGCTTCCACACGAAACAACATATATCACACAGACTCAACTACACACCACCACCACTAAACACTAAAACTACACGATCGACGCGCGTTTCGCCTCTATACGCAGCTATTTTGCACGAGCCCGGCACTGGTTTCGCGGAGTAGCAAGGTAATTTGTTCCAGTTTGTTAACTGTTATTGGCCCTAGAGGATATAAAAAAAAATGTAACATTGTATATTTGTGGCTGTTGTTGTCCTAAATATAAATAAAATAAATATAAAAAAATACAAAAAAAAAAGATATGAGGACAGATAGAGGCGTATAGCGACTTTGTTTTATACTATATAAAGAAAAGATGTAAAGATAAAGATAACTTTTTAATAGGAAAAACTTATGTCAAACAGAGCCTCTGACCAACCTTGTATTTATATGAAGAAGGAGAACCACACGCGTGTTGTTACTTCTTGTTATACAGTAAGACGGTATTCATCCGTTAAGTTTCCACCCTTATAAAGGTGGAATTGGGTATAGCCAATTCAATAAAAAAAAACCTTGAAATCGGTTTGCCAATTAACGGGAGTATCGCGTTATGTACTCACAAAAAAGTCGAATTGAGAAACTCTTCCTTTTTTAAGTCAGTTAAAAAGGAAATAAATTTAAGGACATAGGAAAATATTTGGTTAATGTGAGGTTTAATATTATTTTTGTTGTGTGCTACCAGAGTTATTATTATTGTAATAACTGTTACCTACTTTGCTTATATTATGTTTAAGATCTGATATAGAGTTAATGTTTTATGGTTGTACATGCAATAAAATAAATACAATCACAAGAAACAGCCCAAGAAATAGTGTCCTAAAACGCACGATTTTGGAAATATTGATTAAATTCGTATTCTTCACTGTGCGGTATCAAAGTTCGTGTCTTATTCACATTAGGGATCATTATTGCTTGATCGATGTGTACCCGTACACATTAAGTTTGATATTACAAAAATAATTTTGAATTGAAAAACCTGTCATATCTTATGTAGACATACACACGTTATGTAGACAACATTTCTTATGTAGACTTCTTATTACGTTCAAGTTATTGAATTAAAAAAAACAACTTGTATAGGAAACCGCAAAACTGGTCGAGAAACAAACATTGTATTTTATAAAGGAAAACATACGCATTCAAATCAGAATCACTAATCAATTTTCAGACGAGATAAAATGTACACGGTGCACTGTGTTATTATTACTTACCCAGTGTTATCACGTGGACGGTGACGTAACGCGATCCTGAGTACGATCGTTATTTCGCGCGTCTTGTTCATAGGTCCTGTGGCGCAACGGATAACGCGTCTGACTACGGATCAGAAGATTCCAGGTTCGAATCCTGGCAGGATCGAAAATTGTTTTTGACTTTTTGCTTTTTTTTCTTTTTTTTACTATCAAAAGCTATGTACAAAGAGATATACTTTAAGATTTTTATTCAAATAATGCCTATACCTTTCATCCTATATTTCAATACTTAGGACATTTAAAGCGAAATACTTATAATAATTTTAATAAAACTGATGACGATATAGGTCGGGATAATATCTAACTACCGGCAAGGCAACCCTTCCGCACTATTTACAGTACAAAGGTTGCTAATGAATTCGATTATCCAGAGAGAATCCGTGCTTCCTGCTTCGCCTTCCTTCAAGACAACGTGACACTTATACAAATTTATCGCGCCCGAAAACCGTACCAAACTCAACCGTAACCCAAAGCTTTAGAACACTAATAAGACTGATCAAATGTCTTTCAGTCCACGTGTCTTCTAAGAAATGGCGTTTTGGCAACGCTTTTACTAGATTGAACAATCTGCAGTGCCCTGTTTTAATAAGAAATTATTAAGTTTCCTGGATTTTATTGTCAAGTTCAAAATATACTTCTGTAACTTAAAATATACGTCGTTTTACGTTTTAAAACTTAGAACAAATAACTGTAACGGAAAATGAGATTTGGTGTTCAATTCAACTTCAATAACAGTTGAAAATTTTAAACCAAATATTATGCTTTTTATGGCTCGCAAACCAAACATTCAAGGAAAACTGTAATTGGAAGTTCTAAAACTTCGCAATGTTCAAAATGTTCGTGCATGGATGTAAAATTTCACACATGCGTGTAATATATCGCCAATTTATTTCGCTCAGCCATGAACACTTAAATGCCAAGGCCTGATGCTGAGCTGCTATGATTCATGCTTCATTCATCACTTACGACTATCCTATTCCTTTAAACAAATTTATTCTCTAGTCAGTGATTCCCGACTTTTACTTGTGAAAAATTATTACAAGTTTTTTGTACTTTAAGCGATGTAAGGATACTTATTTTATTACTTTACTACCCTAGGGTGTAAAATGTCGAAATGTCAGTTGTATTGCACATCATAAAACGTCAAGGTATGATTAGCTTATAAGTTTAAAAGTCTAACTATTGTAATTGTTTTGCAAGATTTAGTCACTTATAACCTGAGTCTTGGTATAAATTGAAGTTAGATTAAAACTAGCGTCAAATAAAAATAATTAAAAACAACAATGTTTACATACATCCGATCTTCAGCTAGATTATTAACATTGCCAATAATGATTCCAATTTATTGACAACCACAACATAGATAATTAATTAATTAAATAAAACGTGAATTTAATCCATTAAATAGAAATTAAATTAGTAGGTTTCAATATCTTTTGATTTTGAAATAAAAAACAAGGGCAACAAACTTCTTTTTTGAAATCAAAAACGCCATCGCTATGAGTACGTTAGTCTTACCAATTCAACCAAAGATACTGATAGGCTATGGAAAATTTGTTTACTCAAATTTCACGAAAACTCTCTCTTGTCATTGGTTATCACCTATCACCTTTGTCCACCATTGGTCTGCCTAGAAACATGATAATTTGCATGTGTCCGCCATCATGCATATTTAGGCAACGTGTAGGAATCTTTGTAACGGTCGCCCAACCAGTCAAGCAACTAGTTGATCCGGTGTCGGACCATTGATTTCACAGACTTAGATTATTTAGTGATGTTAATTAATGTCTTTCTAAATAGTGATGTGTTACCGCTTAAAGCAAGGGCGCATTAATTATCTGTGAACGATCGTATAGATGACTAGGTTAAAGTATAATATAATATGAATTAGGCAATAGTTTAGCAACGAAAAGCAATGCAATAACGTTTGATTTGATGTTGTAAATGTAAAAAAATCATGAGTTTTAATTGGCAGAACCAAAGCTTTAAGCATGTAGGTTTCTATATTGTGCCAAAAATATCTGCAAAAAAACAGAAAAAAGTAAGATTTAGTGTGTCGAAATACGAGAATTGTGTAAAGTCGGTTAGTACGGTAGTTTATTTGTATAATAAACTGCAATGCTCCGCGGGAGCTTTTTAATATTTTCTTGGGTCACTTCAACAGCTTATAATTCTGGGAACTGCTCTTAATTTGCCTGAAGCCTGTCCACGACTTGTATAATATTGGAAACGAAACTCAACTAATCAAAACCGTGTTGCGAAGCGATTACAACTTTCTGCCTTTAAATATAGAAATGATTTTCAATATAACCTGGTGTATCTAGTAGAAATTTGAGGTTATTTGTATCTTAATTTTATTAAAAATGTATATTTATCAAGTTTTACTAATAATATTGTGTTGTACACACATTTTGTTGACATTATATGTTTTAAAAAACTTTAGTTTCGTACCTTTCCACAATAAAACAATTGGCCATTATCATAGTTTTTTCTGCCCAGATAGGTCTTAATAATATGACGAAACATACAATTTACGTTTACCGGATTTAAGACTAAGGACGGTAAGGAATTCACATTTTTTACATACTAAATAAATGTTTCCCGGTTCGGCCCTACTGAAAGCCAGCATTGCGGCTAGCGTCAGCAACATCCTGAGTGCGGTGTAGCCTTTTCTATGTTATTCAGCAATTTCAAATTTATATGTATATTTTTGTTTGGTATTGTTTCTTCGTGGATAATTTATAACACGCCTGCTCAAAAACGAAATGTCTACAGTAAAATACATTTTTATTTCGACCAACAGGGATTATAGTATTAAAACAGCATTACATTCAGTTAAATTACATTATTACAATTTTTAGAATTAAAATTAGAATTAATATTTATCTCATATCATAATTAATAGAAAAATGAGAATTAATAAAATAATATACGTATACTTTTCTTTAGGCTTGTTTATCAGTGTATGAATCATGTGACAGTGATTCAGATATTAAATTGAATGTTTTTCTTCGCTGTTTGTGTACGATACTTGTTAATTAAACGTTTACTTTCTTACTTTTCTCTTATTTACTTTATCGATAGATCAATGCATATTGTTTGTTTCCGCGGTTAAAAGGTTAGATCAGGTTAGGTATTTCAGTAGTTCCCCTTCACTCGCGACCTTGCGCCCGCGCAGGCACGTTTACCTCGGAGGAATGTGACCAATAATGCAGGCTTTGTATGCGACTACGATATCGATTCATAGGCAAAAAAACAGGCTTGTCACGTCTGTCTGTCTAGGGAGCCAAAATAAAAGTCAAACAAACAAATACAGTTTATTGAAATACACAAAATAATACAGAATAGATACATAAAGAGAAAATACAGGACAGACAGCAGGTTGTCTTATCACTTATGAGCGATCTCGTCTGGATAACCGTTGATATACAGAACGATTTTTGTTTGAAAAATATTGTACCGTAGTTGTTTATTTATTGTTCTTAATTGCAAAAAACGAGCTTAGGAGCTCCAGAACGAAATAAGAAAATTTCAAACAATTCAACACTTAACTAATTGCATAGACAATGCTAAACCGAATACGACAGTCCAAGATTAAAACCATCATTCATTTCTGCATTCATATAAATATATACTTTTTGCTCCAGAATCAAAACAGAAAAATGAATAAAAAATATAACGACCTAAGTACCTACATAGAAAATGCTGTTCAGATTTGAAAGAGTATGGCTTACAAGAATTAACCATTTCTGAATTCCATAAAATATATATCTTTCGCAAGATGTTAAAAAGCAATAACAAGATAAGTGTTTATAGGCACGCATTAAGAAGAAAACTATAACTAGAACTGATAGCTATCTAATAAAAACTTTTCCAGTAGAACAGAAATACTTGGTTACAATCAAAACCAACTAATTAGTACAAAAACAACGAAATACGTTGTAAATCATTGAATACGAAACGAGTAAATCTAACTTCTTGGAATTAATTGAAATGAATGTGGTTTTTAGAATTTCCAAATAATTTACTGGTTCAAAATGAGTAGCAAAAGGAAATTAAAAACTAATTACGATTGAGTTTTATGTCATTGTCATTCGGTCCTAAATGATTTTTAATCTGTTTACATAGTGCAATGTATGTAATAATGCGGGCGGCCTCTATCAATGCAGCAATGTTGCTAAATGAACTAGTTGTAGTTTGAATTAAGCATACTTACTTGTCCTAATTGATTTTGCAATACTCGCATGAAACTGTTATTAGAACTAAAGACTACCTCAGCTTCTATTCTGTCTCCGCTAATTCGGCGCCTAGCACTTGTATTTGATTTTTAAAGATTCATCATCTTTTTTTAATTCCTCTCCATTGGCAGATATTGACCATTAGGTCCGCGAAATTTTCTCTGTCTTGAGCCACCCGGAACAGCCAATCCACTCCCTAATATTACGCAGCCAGGATATCTCCCATCTTCCGGGACACGCTAGGATTCTTAGAAATGTACATTAAGTTCAAATTATCGGCGATCCATTCGAAATGAACAAAACTTTTTACGTTGAAAGGAGTTTACGGAGTACTTTAATTGCCTACTTACAAAATCACAAGAAACTAAACCTTACTTCCTTATTCTTATATTTACTTACCTTTACCTTCTTTTACTAATGGAAAAAGCGAGCGAAAGTGTGTTTTGTTATTTTGGTTTTTCCATATATGTAGACGACAGGCATAACAACGTGATTTTTTGTGTTGACAAGGGGCGGAGAGTGATACAATTATGCTTTTTTTACCAGAAATGTACAAAAAATCTCGACGCCAACGAAGCAATTACAATTTATGCCAAGTACATGCATAAGTCGACCCATGTTGCCAAAGTTTCGTGATCATACACCTTCAGTGCATTGTCAAACGGATTTCAAAGCGATTACAACATTACAAGTTGTCATTGTTCGGAGCAAAAATAATGATCATTGACCTTATACTTATTGAGATAAAGCTTAGAGCTGTGTGGATAATAACTATATTAAGTTTCCTACAGTTGATTTAGGCTGGGCGAACTTTAATCGTAGTGTAGGCACCGAGGCATTCATGTTGCAATATTGCATAGTTGTACCTCTCGATAACTTTGCAATTTTCATTATATTGTTCGGTACGCTCCTGCGTGCTCGCGCTTTAAGCAAGCTAGTGCGGAATTCGGTATAATATTTGGTGTTATAAATGTTATAATAGTATAAAGTCATGTAGTCATTTAATGTACCTTTAACGTAATTATCGTTACATTCAAAATAAATTACGTACAACAAAGCCGTTGCGCTTACCGCAAAGCATTGCGTCTTTTAAAAATTCATAAAGATCAACTTGCCCAGCCAAGTCAAGCGTCAACTGACAACGAAGAAACAATACCTGTCAACTTGTTTGACAACTTCTTTATTCGTTTACAGAAAAGTCTTTGCAAACCAATGACAATCTGTACATACATAAACCTATTTGTCAAAATCAATAACATAACAGACAGGATATGTTGCCAAAGCTGCCGATTGAAAACCTGATCATTTTCTCACCATTTTTGTTTTGCAACCTCACACCTCATTGGTAAACCTTGCACCTTACGCAGACGGACTGGGTCATTCATACACCAATCTCAATTTCTGTTACATAATCATGAACTTTAAATGCCGAGAACTTGAATCACAGACTTAACGAGTTTTAAAATTCAAAAAGGTAGGTAGTATTGTTTTTTTAATAAATATTTTGAATGATCGAGTAACCTTAGCTCGTGTCAAACACAAACACGATTTTACCGGTAGTAGACTGAACGCTCGTTACGAAATGTATATCGTGAAATCGACGGCTGACCCGATTCCGACTGCAGCACATAACAAAATAACCGCAAGTTCAAATTATAAAACGACAATTGCGAATAAAATAAAAACCACAATTCAATGTCATGCGCTTTTATCCTACTTTAAGCAAATTCTATAGTAAATTTTGTATAAAAGATTACGAATACGCCAATGTGGTTGCACGCATTAGTTGTCTCCGCCAGTTACTTCAGCTCTACATCGTGTTGTAGCCAGTCATATTCAATTCACGTTAATTAGATAAAAAAAACAATTGGTAACAATGAAGAGAATAATTTCCTTAGCCTGAAACTTTATACGGTAAGACCTAAAACCATGAGCTTTAATTTGTAATCATAATTCCGTCTTGCTCTATTTTCTTACGTCTTTTCTGTAACGATTTTATGTTTATAATAATTAAAAAAAACTCGAAATTTTATTCGGATTTTTGTCTGTTGAATTTTTCGGATTCATTTGTAAAATAGAGATATAGGTTTATTACTTTATTACCTAAAATATAAAAATGTAATTTGAACATTGGATGTCTAATGTAGAATCCATTAGGTTGTTGTTTTATTACATACTCGAAAACCTTACGGTTTCAGCAAACAAACAATATGGCAAAAAAATAAATACAGCAAAAGGAACATTCGAATATAATACAAAAAAATCTAATTATGAGAAACATTGGACAACGACTTTTTATAATGCATTTTATGATTTTTGCGTAATAGCTAAGTACCGTGTAAACTTCAAGGCGAAGTGATATAACAGTTTTATTGAACATTCAATTTCCATAACTAAATAAGTGTCTAATCAATATTATCCATTAAAAATGTGGGTCAAGTTACCTGTAGTAGAGTGCGTGTGACAAATCGGATAAACATTATCTGTGTGAACACGTAACGTTTACGCTGTACTGATTTCGCATTGAGGAAGTGGAAAATGACATAGCACACGCAGCCAGCTATTTCACAAGCTAGCAAATAACTTAGCTCCCGGTGCGGTAAAAACAAATATTCTCACGTATGTAACGCTCGATAACCATTCCTTAGAGAATACGTGATGATCTCTCTGAACGCGATTTCGATAGCGATACAATGTTCGAAAACCAGCAATATTTTCTTTCCATTTTGGTCCGTCTGTATTTTGAACTTTTTGTACAGTTTTAGGTTTTACTCTGTGAATTGAAAAGAGTGGAAAAATCAGTTTACTAAAAAGTAAATTGACATTTTATTTCGCATATAGGCCTCATAGACACCTCATAACGATAACTAATAAAAACAATTGCGGAAAATCCACTCTGTTGAATTCTGAGTCACCGAAAGTTGACAGGCGATGGTTTCACGTTTAAGTATTAATATACTGTAAGACTACATTATATCTGATTATTTTTAGATGGTTAGATAATATTTACTTTAATAGAAAATAAAAAAATCTTGATAAAGAAACGTAAAAAAGCGCTAGGAGGATGATGAGACACTAAAAAATCTTGTCACGATTATCCGATTGCGTCGAAACTTTCTTCTACAAATAGAAATGGAATAACCCGTACATAAGCCTGTTTTAATCAAGACCATCGCAATGTAATTCGTTTAATCGCCACGTAAATGTCAACAACTGGAGCCAAATCTTTCTTAAGCCTGTTCAGAGCTCAGATTGAGGCAATAACACATTTATATTCCTCTATCGTCTTTTCGACACAGCCGGAATAATAAATATTAACACTATATAGCCATTCGCTAAAGAAAACTGACGGTATCGCCACGGCACTTTCTAACACCTCAAGAATACAAATTTAACTCATTTTAGAGCAGCTAAACCTTACACGAGCGAGTATGTCCCCAAAACGTCGACTTAAGGAGCTGAAGGTTTTAAAATAACTGACTGATCCTTTAAGAGCGTACACAGTGGAAACGGATTAGAATGGTGCTAAAAATCCCATCTTTACCGATAATCCTGTTGACTTATCCCTCAAGCCTGGGAAAACTAATGGATTACTTGTACTTTCAAACTTGCTGTGTTCCTTTACAGAAATAAGGCGGCTTATTAGCATGGCTTTCAAACTTGCTGGTTTACTTTAAAAATTGCTGGACATCTCTGAAGGAAAATTCCATGAGATTGACTGGACCGTACCTCTTTTCAAAGATCCTTCCTAGAATATCTCCTAGCGTGCACCATGTTTTTGTAGACTACTTAGCGTAAAAGTTTCCTTTTACATGCAACTTCTCGATACCGTATTTTCCGTCCAATGACTTGTATACAACGAGGTGGTCGAAATTGTTCTACGATTGTGTGGTCGTCAAGTATGTAAATTAAGAGCACAGTAATTCAAAGTTTGTCTCTTCCCTAACCTAAACTTTAGATAAATAAATTTATAATGTACTCACACAGTCTCATTCACACACAACTTTCCAAAAGCATACGTAATATGAGTATGCGTTTATAAATATTAATAAGTACTTTTGTATTTAGCTCAGAAGACAGAACATGACAAGGGTTATAATAGCTGCACGCTGCGCGTACGATGTGAAGGCATTTTTAAAGGTCAAACGCTCTTTTAAACGACCACTAAAGAGCAAGTCGGATAGTTTTTGGTGTAGGTACTTTACAACTGTATTTTAATACATTTTCAACGATACATCTTTCCATGATGTCGCATAAGGATCCCGACGAATTGAGAAGTTTTTCCTTTTTCGTCGATTTCAAAACTCCCGCTCGGTTTTTCTATACATATAATTTTGTTGGTGGTCTCTATATGCGCGACGTATACAGAATTTCACCTTTGTAACTTTTATAGTTTTTGAGAAAAAGTGATTGTGATATACACACATTAGATAAATGGACTTGGCAAAACTATAGGGGTTCCTAGTTTCGCTGTGAAACCCAAAAAACATCATCTGTCATTTTGATGCTTTCGAAACAGATTGGCAGGAAGCTGTTCTAAACAGGCACGCGTAAATAAAACTGGCGGAGACAGTAAACGGATCATAAGTCATTTTTTTCTTGCATTACTTACATAAAGTTTCCTTGAAGCTACAGCCTTGTTCGTTGGGAAGTTGGCAAGTCCCAAATGATCACAGCAAACGTGGCAACGCTGGCAACCTGCATTCGATCGAGGCTATTGTATCCGAGTTGCGACAATAGAAAACTTCTCAGAAACTCTTTCGTACGCCACATCTCTTGATAATAAAGGTCAGATATAAAGTTTGTTTATCTTGTTATCTTGACGTAATGTTTCTAAGCTATGTGACATTTGCAACCACAAAAATAGATATGATGATATGTTTTGGTTACAATTTAAGTAGCTTAGTTTTTAGAATACCTTTCACATGAAGACTTTTGTAGGGTGGATCATCATCATCAGTTCTATTCTCGGCACCCCTCTAATTATGGGTAATGTCATTTTACTTCATTTTCATGGCTATAGTGAGGTAGTCCACACTGTAGCCTTGAAAATGAAGGATAATTCCTGCAAAAGTAAGGTGTTACCTTAGTAATAAGGCATACAAATTTTGGGTTGTTTTTTTAGGAATAACTTGAACTATTAAACTGTATGCTTTCATTTCACCAAATAACATTCAACTACGTACAAGTTTACACTCTTCCTATCCAATAAATCGTCAATGTTTACACCGCAAACGAAAGACGGTACAGTGCGCATGTAAAAATGAGTACATGCTTAGGTAAATACCTAAACATCGGGTAATTACTCAATGGATATAAAGATGGGTATTTAAATGGGTAAAATGAGTAAATACCTGGATAGAATAGAAATTTCTCCGAGAGAGTAAAATGGTTAAATTCCACATCCCCACTTCTATGTACGAAGGTTACCGGGTGGCAGCGTTCTAGTTGATAAATGAAGATTAAATTGCTTAGGAGCATTACATAGCCTACATAGGCTTTACACATCATAAACGGATTATGCAAACAAGGAAAACAAATCAATATCGAAACTAAGCGTTTTCCGTTTCTAATTTCTACCTGCGGCCCTAACATGACAGCCACTTTATCTGTTTTTAACACTCCCATCGTGGATAAACTAGCCTTATCCCCGGTGGCTAACATGACCGCACGTGTCACGGTGTTAAACACTCTTTTGACAGGTGTTAGGGTTAGTTTATCCTTTTGCCTAACATGACCGGCCACGTTCGGTGATAAACCTAGCGTCATTTTGACAGTTAATCGAGATAAAACGGGTTACTTTATCTGGGTCGTCGAAGGTGGGTATAAGATATTTTATTTTATTTAAACAGTGTCTTTACTTTGTAATATTAGATTTTATCATCACAAAAGGTTATTAATTCAGTGGGATAGTTACCAAACTGTTGTATTACGTGTAATAATTGACCAATGTTTTTGTGGAATGTGACGAGCACACTTCTTTACTTACTCTATTGAGCCGTGTGTGACCCCGTGATAATAGCAAATAAATAAATGATAAAAACGATACTACAGTGATTTGTTTATTTTATGGAAAAGACAGACGCATGCCAGTCACCTTATGGGAAGTGATCACTCCCGCTAATGGTAACCACCAACCCTGCAGTCGCTAATCCGTTGTCAACGTTTAGCCGCCCACCCTGTCGCTGGGCCTTCGGATCATCATTAATCGCACGAAACGAAATGTATACTACTTCATGTCGGTATTCTGTCTAAGCAAGGTACTGTAAGGACCTTTAGGTTTCCTTACAGCCTCTTCCAGAGCTGACCACGGCAACAAGAGTGGCAGTTTGTAGTAGAAGAAGAAAAGGGACTTATTTTGATTTTTAGATTGACATGCAATGTATGAATTGGAATATAAACTAGAATAAATTATAAAGTTCTTAAACTTATGCGCTAGCTTGTTATTTTGAAGCCCTAGGTACCTCACGTCCCTATAGTACTACCCCAGTCAAGTCTGCTCATTGGTACTGAAATAAGCACACTAATAATTAATAATAATTGCCACCCACGTTTATAACTTTTATAAGGTTTGAGTGTGTAAAGAGTGTTTCAGTTTCAATTCATGATACAGAAAATTGCAGTTTGGGCTTGCAAAGGTTGATTTATTTAAAATAATATACAACTGCATAGCCATAAAATATGTTTATTAAAAAGTACAATACAGCGAAGTGGTTGTAATAATAAGTTTTATTATTTGTCGTAGGTGTGAGGTACTAATAATTCGAGGTACGCCGGCGCCTTGGTGCATATCTGAAAATGAAACAAATTGGTTACTATTTTGATTTACAGGTGATTTAGAATATGCTCTAGAACTGTTAATGCTTTGATTTTAAGAGTGGCTCAAGCTAAATGTGCTATACTAATAAATAATTGTTTCATTTACTTGTTTACT
The DNA here is from genome assembly GCA_963691745.1 of Ditula angustiorana. NCBI lineage: Eukaryota > Metazoa > Arthropoda > Insecta > Lepidoptera > Tortricidae > Ditula > Ditula angustiorana. The sequence goes on from OY829479.1 coordinate 6,487,195, forward strand.
TTATTCTATCTTATTATTTGATATGAGCACAGAATAAAGAGGGTTAAAGAGGTCTCATACATGGAGACATACTACATAAAATCAACAACATTGAAGTCAACAACCAAGGTATAGTATATCATAATATTGAAGCCCTCATTTCCCATTTATGTTTTTGATAACCTCTGCCTGGAGAAGGAATAAGAAAAATATGTTTATTATTAGGGATACATAGAGCATTGGGAGGCTTAGTGCATAGAGGTAGACCCGTTATCGTGAGTTCGTGAGGTACCGAGTTCGTACCTCAGCGTTAGCCATGTATGTACCAATGAGTTTTTGCACCATTGTGCAACGCCTGAAACAATAATTTTAATAATCAATTATCTAGTCAATGTTATCAAGTTAACTGCATACAGTCAAGCACACATTTATTGATGAAGGTTGTCGACGATCTTCGGATGATTTTAGTTACCATTTGGGTCCTGCAACCATGGTTCCAGTTTGTCATTTTACCAAACTACCTGTTATTCACCATAAATTCTGGAGCAGGTAAAATAAATAGAAAATATATTTACAGAATTATATAATACTTACACCTGTTTTTCTTTCGACGGCATTTCGGCAACTTCGGTTTATTTCAGGCTTTTGGTTTCCTTTTGTTTACTAAAATTGTAACAGGTCTTCATGTCTGATCGCTGTCAATTTCAAATTTTTCAACTGTCAAGTGTCAAATTTCGTTGATTTTCGTTCGGAAACTACAGATGCAAATCGTCCAGGACTGTTTTTAAAGCTAGCTATGTATGTTTAAGGAAATCTATGCATGGTTGTTTCTGTCACATTGCGAAAATGAACGAATGAACTGAATTATTAAACAATATTTTCATTACTGTAGTAACACAGTTTTATCTTTTTTAACACCGTCTTAACCCTGGTGTTAATTTTATCTGTGTGGTCAGTCATGTTAGCGTTTGAGTTAAGATATGGCGGGGTTTAAAATTTTATCTCTCGGGGTTAGTTTAACACCTGGTCTATAATGTTAGGCCCGCTGAGTAAGTAAGTTTTCTGTCTGAGATAATTTTGACACTTTTCATCCTCTTAAAATCAGTATCTATATACTATAAGTATGATTTTAAGGATACCCCGCTCAAAAAGCTAAATAGCATGTTAATTTTTAACAAAATAATAATAAATTTCAAACAGGAATGCAATAATGTACAAAAGTGAAGTAATCCCTACAAGTGATCTCTTCCACCTAACCTTTGAATGGATAAAATCAGGTAATCATTGATTGATTAAAACCAATATCAACATTAAAAGTTTCATCCACTTTTTTATAGCATCCCAGCTATATCTCAACTCTAAACTTAAAACGAAATTTTCTACGGTTCGTCACTCAACGTCACGTCTGTATGCTCGATTAATAAAACAATGGCGATCGTACGTTGACTCTCAAATGACACCAGGATTATTTAGTTTATAGCATTTTAACGGGGATTTTACTGCATTGAAAATTTAATCGCACCTCTCAACTCGACTCGTAAAAGAGGACACGCTGACTGGATAAGCCAGCTGTACAGTACACTGAGCCTTGAACTTTCGCAGACGAGGCTGCTACTTAGGCCTACTGCAGCCTAGTCTTGCTTTACTTATTTCGCCACTGCAATTAAACTGAATTAAATATAAACTACATAGGGCCCATTTGGCTCGTCTCTGTAGAATTAAAATATGAACAAGCCGAGTGGCCTCTATTTTGTTTTCAGTAGTATATTTAAATTTGTTGGTAACTCGCACTTTCGAATGAGTATGCCTTGGACAGGAATGTTTGGAAATGATCCTGACTTTCATTGGCGATTCCTTGCATCAAATAGTATATACTTAATGTGTTAAATATTGAAGTTGTAAGAATAACATTGTAGTTTTGATTTATTTAAAAAATTACTCGTCATTGAGTTTCTTGCCAGTATCTTCTCATCAGACGTTTTTTTCGGAACCGGTGGTAAATTTTCAAACATTCATAAGTGCGTCTTGTAAGCTTGTTGACTTTGACTTCGTCGTGTCGTCATTGTTTTTAGTTTAGTATTGGGTATCTCAAGAGTCCCACTGAAAACAGTCTTGGAGTATAATTACTTTGACAATATTTACTATGGACAGACAAAGGACGGGCATGGTAAAGCTATAAGTGTTCCTTTTGGGTATTTGACTTCGAAACCATAGAAAAGGTCAAGGTGAAACGAAGTCATCGAATTATTACAGCAGATAAAACACGCCTTCAAATCTGATGTAATATGCATAAGTATACAGTTTACTTACCCGTGGATATTCTTATGAAATAAATGAACGCATTGCGAAGACCAACCTCCTACTTTGTAACTTCTTCTCTAACTTTACCTTTGATGTAAGCTTAGGTTCATTACGATATTTCATGAAGAATATTCATAAAGCTTAAATGATGTAAGCAACCGTTCAATGTCAAGATTTTTCTTACAACACGCGTATAGACGTCTACATATACCTAATGTGTATGTATGTTTTTTTTTTCAAATTGACTTGTGCTGGTAGCCTCAGACGGCTTTGTCAGCTTACCGGAGAGAGGGGCGAGCAACTAGAAGGACGCTCAGCAAGGGGAATATTACTTAGCATGCCAAAGTGTGCTTCTATTGAGCCTATCTCGGACTTTGGACGCTAAGGGAGAAATTCTAGCAATATAGTTTTATGCTACGATCGGTTCGGGTGTATGTATGTACATTTTTAGAAAAAGCCTCACTGAAACGGAGAGGGCCAAGTATTTAATGTTGTAACCGCCATTATTGTCAGCATCAACTTGTTGATAGAATTTTGAAGGTATAATGGGTGTATGTCAAATGTGGACGCTGCTCTTATCTTCAAAATTCTTATTATCATTGTTGCTGAGAATGCCACCAGTTAAAACGCCCGATTATAAAATAAACCGTTAGATGTTTTCAGTAATTTTAGATATTTTTATAGATTTAATCGGTTTAAGAACAGATTAGCGGCTTCGGGTAACGGCTATTAGCTGACGATACCGCACAGGGTCGTAAAATATAATAAATGAGCTTATTTAGTGCCTAGTAAAATTTGTATCGTTTGATTTTTTAATATTTTGGCAACGGTATTGCTTAAGAATGTTAGCAATATGATATTATAAGTACATTTTATTAGGCTACAGAAAAATCTAGCATGCCGTAATAATGACGCATTTGATAGCACTATTTTTCATTTTAAAATTAATGAGAATTAAAATGTTAGCCTCATTTATTATTACTTGGGTATAGGAATTATATAGAAAAACCAAAATTTTCATTACATGTTTCGTTGCGTGTTGTTTTCGATGCAGCAAAAGAATGTAAAGATATTGTCAGTATGAGTTAGGTCTCCACCTAAAAATAAAACACTATACGTTACTATTAAACTCAACCCTACCGGCCTGAGGCGGCTAAGGGATTTATTTGATAAAGGATCAAAATGATGCAAAAAAACTTATAAATATTACGAAACCTTGTGATAACAACGTACCTATTTGGAACGGTGATTAAATTCTTCTGCGTAACTCAAAAACAACTTTACGGAAAAACGCGCCAAAATTAAACACAAAAGTGCGCTAAATGTAAGAGATCTTCTGCCGGCCTGCTCCACAAAACGCGGGCGTCATCGGGCGTCTGTCTCGTTAGCCCCATTCAGGCCGTGGACTTTAGAAACTGTGAGCCTTTTATTCTGTATTTTTTGTGTAGCTCATTTTACTGTGGCTCTTTTATTTTGACCTGCACCAGTGAGTCTGTTCTAGCTTTAGAGGTGCGTACAATGTTACCAATTGTTCTGTTAAAGACCGTTACACTCATTACACGTATTCTCATGTATGATTAATTTCTCCTTTCACATAGTTTTAAATTTAATATGCTTAATACAGAGATGAAAACAAACGCTAAGTCCGCATCTACAATTGTACTTACCTGTATGTAGTGCTATTTAAATCTTATTGAGCAAGCTAACATTTAAATTCCTCTCGTTTGTTTCTTCTGTAAACGCACTATAGACCCAAAGTCTATTGAATAATGTAGTCGATGCAGGAAGTTAAGTCTTCGTGTTTTTTTGGTGCGATTCGAATAAACGGCCAAAACCAAAACGAAACCGGTTGGCCTTGTGCCTTGCAACTGCTCGTGTCCTTTTGGAATTCCAAATTGATCAGCCGTTGCTTTGTTTCGACGAGTAATTTAAGTTCCAAGATGGCGGGTCGTTGGTTATTCAAGGAAGCCTATAGACCCGCAAAGTTTTGGTTTAAAATCTGAATCAGGTGCATCGTATTTTGAACGCCACGCCACTGACTGTAGAACGAGCCGAGCACAAAAGGTTCTTCGATGATTCCACGATTCAGGTAGAAACTTTTCAAAAAGATCGCATGTCCATACATAATAGGCGAATCCGGTAATTGCCGTGAGAATAGTTCAAAAAATATCGGTGTTCAAGTGAAATCGGCAAAGACGGACATTGCCAAGAATACTTATACACATTTGGGTTGTAAAATCCAACCAGTTTTTATCGGCACGGCATGCCATTCGGATGACGAAAGATGCTAAGTTTATTGTCCTGCCTAACAGAGCTTTACTCATCGTTGTTTTAGAACAACAAGTCGTTACGATTGATCGATTATTCTATGTGTATTGTATCTTTCAATGGTATGTTTAATTTATGATTTTATGTCCGAAAACTTGTATGAAACACTGAAGACAAAACGAGCTAAATTCTTTCTATGACACGAATCGCACTCTCTACATGTGGATTCTATCTGTGTCTATTATATTAACATACAATCTCGGCGGTGTAATATTTTTTCCGCAATAAATTTACGGTACTTCGCTCTAGAACATAAAAGACCAGTCTTGATACCTATTATAATTGATATAAGAACCCCATAATGGCATGTCCAGCGGGCATGTGAGAAGACGCATCCAAGCAGGTCCGTCAACGGCTGGCCGACTCATCTTCTCAATTATGCAAATTTTATTAATATGTAGATTAAAACAGGATTTGAAGTAATAATTTGAATACGCCTGATTACCTTACTAAAGTAGAAATTAAATTATACTCGGGGTATTTTCCTAGGCCGCAAGGTTAGATTCTTTGGAACAGTAGTTTATTAAAGATGATTTTCTCTAAGTATTAAGTTAAGTATGACTTATTCCTATCATAATAAGAACTTATTAGTCAATCTGCCCACCGGCATTATGTCATTTTTATAATGTTTAACGTCTGTTACTAAAGGCTGATAGAGGCATAAAGACGGAAGTTTGGTACTCTATCATGTACATGAACATAATATGGTTAGTTTCAACTTTACAGTGGCAAGTAGTACGTGTTGTAATTTTTCTCTAATTGATGGAAGAAGGATACACTTAATGACAAGCGGCTAAATTCAAGAAGTGGTTTGAAATGCTCAAAGCAACAAAACCAGGGTGATAATGATGTGAAGAGTTTTAGCAAAGGTGTCCAGATACCTTTTTTATAAAATAGCAAGGCAAAAGAGCAAGTGGGTCACCTGATGGTAAGTGGCCACCATCGTTCATAGAAATACAACACCAAAGAGATTGCAGATGCGTTGCCAATCCACAGGGCTGACTAACATATTATTTGTACTATTTATCAAGCGTAGAATTTTTAACAAAATTTCACAAACAATGTAGTATGAATACTTATAATAATTCAATTAAAAATGCCCCATGTAAAAAGATTCACTACTTTGACATAAACTTATCGAATTACTATGTTCTGTGGTTAGCAATGCTCTTAATTGCATATCATATTTTAAGATAATTATTGCAATTAGAATATTTCTGTCTTTTATAAAGTGTTGTAACTTAACTTCTATTGAAGGAGCTTAAAGTGCAAATAGGTACCGTATAAATAGTAAAGTTTGCAACTAACCTAGAATCGTAAGCCATAGTCTCAATCGGATAACAAATACTTTACGACATTCATCCTAACTAATAAAATTTAATGTTAAAAGTATCTTTTCTTCTACAATCAGTGTTTACCAAAAGTTCACTGTGTTCTGCGACCAGACGAAACAAACAAGAAAAATTCCAGCTTAGCGTCAGAAACTGCAAACTTGTCGTTCCACTGTTCTGCTACGCATTCATTCCAGATACTAAGTTAAAGAACTTGTACTGGAAACTTTGAATCACAATCTGAGATGCTGTTAATTTGCATTTACCCCTTTCAAAAGTTTTAAAAGAGAATTTATGTAGATAGTCTTTTATTCAACTCGTTTCTTGACACAAAAGTGGTGACGAAGTTTGCGTAAAGTGCACCTAACCAGGTCCGTCGCATTGTACGAAGCTACAAGTACAACAAGGCGCCCCTTTTACGGGGCTGCCTGTCGAGCGTACAAATCAATACGAGTTATGCCTACGATAGACAGTGAGGCATACAGTTGTACGGCTGTTAATTCTGAATGATGTTTTTCCTTGAAGAGAAACTTTGGTACCTATTTGTACTAGTATTATTATTTATTCTGTAAGCTGCACTAAGCAGTAAGTCACATTCCTGCAACATGTCTGTTTCGGAAGTCGTTTTATAATAAAATCTGTCCTTAGACGGCGACGTGCAGCGAGCAGGAAGCCCCTATTACCTCGCTATAGACTAGGAGGTCACGACAAATTTGGCAACGATCACCAATATGGCTGATCGGAAGCTCACAAGATAAAGGGCAACTCCGTGATGCCAAATATGTCGGTCTGCCTGCGCTAAGTGGTTGCGTTATCGAAATATGGCGCCTGCAAAACCAGTTATTGTTCCCAAAAAAAAACGATAAGTAAAATGGCTGAATAAAGTACAGAAAGGAAGTACCGGTTGCACTCATGTGAATTCTGCTAAAACTGAACAAATATTTGGTCGCGTTTCGAAGTTCAGCTCGTTTAAAGACCCTTGATCGTTGCCAAAAAAAAACGATAACGGAAATGGCTGAATATGACGTGGTATAAAGTATCAGTATGTACGAGCTTAATGCACCAAAACTGAAAAAATCTTTGGTCGCGTTTCGTAGTTATGAAGCGGTCTAGGTTACAATATCTCATACATTGTTGGAGTATTTTTTCAAAAGCATTGGATAAATCAAGTTCAAACATATTTTTGGGGAATAAGCACAGTGTCAAAAACATCCTCCTACACTTCTTTAGCAAACCTACCCTCCTCCGGTTATGGGTAAGTAAGATCTGGTATCCAAATGGAAGACAAATTCTTTCTCACCTGCTGAATCTTATCAGTTTCTAGGGGCCTAGCACGCTAGCTTTTATCGATGACATAAAGCATTTATCCCGTTCTAAGCAGTATGCGTGTGCAAAAGGGACGAATGTTTTATGTCCGCGATAAACGCTAGTGTGCTAGAGGGGCTGGATCCTATTCATTTCTTTTTCATCCACATCGACATTTAACGAAAAACAACCCTTAAACTTAACAGTTGTAGTTACGTTCTAATGAACGTAACGACATCATTACATAATTGCTACCGTCAAATCGAGGTTTGATGATAATAATTATAAAAAGGCTTCGTTTATAGTTCTAAAGTGAGTTCATTTTTCAAATGCTGCGTTTCTTTTGATTTATGATGATGATGATGGATTTGCAACTAGTTTCATCCCCAAAGCTTTGAGCCCTTTTCAGATCTCGTGTTTAGTGGCAGACTGATATAATAATAGCCTATGTACGAGTATGACGAAACATTAAAAAAATACATACTACAGCTTAAATTCAATAATAGACATAAAAACACCCTGCCAATCTGCTAAATATAAACTGATTTTATTTGATCCTTACGTCTAATATTCCTGTTATCAATATAGAAACTTCTAAAAGTATAAACAAGCTCCATTTGTTGGCGTATCATCGGTATCTTACCTGCCGCTCAACGACGCCACTTCGCATCGCGTTGCAAAAGCGCCACTGTGCGCTTAACGGGAAAGACACAAACTATTCCGGTAAAATGTATACATGCGTGCCGCGCAACCATGCGGATACAGATCAGTGTGCATTCCTATAGATAAGTAGCACACAATGATATAAATAACGCATACAATAGCACAGAGTAAACAGTGTCTTTCTCAGCTTGAGCGTCAACAGTTACCGAAATTTTCCGAACAGTTAGCTTGATAGTAAATGGCTTTTGTACACCTGATTTGAAATTATTGAAAACCAAACGCAAGTTAAACCGTCACTTAAACGTCTACCCTGTCTAAAAATTCTATGAACGGCACTGAACATCAAAGCAAGACTAGAGGTGACATTTCAAAAAGGAAAAGCTTCGGTAGATGAGGAAGGACTTGTCTTCTATTTGGATACCAGATCTTACTTACCCCTAACCGGAGGAGGGTAGGTTTGCTAAAGAAGTGTAGAAGGATGTTTTTGACACTGTGCTTATTCCCCAAAAATATGTTTGAACTTGATTTATCCAATGCTTTTGAAAAAATACTCCAACAATGTATGAGATATTGTAACCTAGACCGCTTCATAACTACGAAACGCGACCAAAGATTTTTTCAGTTTTGGTGCATTAAGCTCGTACATACTGATACTTTATACCACGTCATATTCAGCCATTTCCGTTATCGTTTTTTTTTGGCAACGATCAAGGGTCTTTAAACGAGCTGAACTTCGAAACGCGATCAAATATTTGTTCAGTTTTAGCAGAATTCACATGAGTGCAACCGGTACTTCCTTTCTGTACTTTATTCAGCCATTTTACTTATCGTTTTTTTTTGGGAACAATAACTGGTTTTGCAGGCGCCATATTTCGATAACGCAACCACTTAGCCCAGGCAGACCGACATATTTGGCATCACGGAGTTGCCCTTTATCTTGTGAGCTTCCGATCAGCCATATTGGTGATCGTTGCCAAATTTGTCGTGACCTCCCGTAATACTAGAGTTACTCCGCCATTTACCATTGCCGTTTTCACTTTTACCATCAAACGATGCCGCAGCGCCTCAGCCCAGGAACTCAAAATGGCGGCGCAAAAACGCGCGAAACGAGCGGATGCGTTCACGATTGTCGCGTTCGAATAATAATGTGGTACGCGGTTCAATTATCTCACTTTTACCATAGACTATGATTTCTTATGGAATTAATAAATATGATGACTGTAGTTAGTGCCTTGAAAACAGAAAGTTGTAATTTTTATTTTCTAGATAAGCATGTATATTGTGACAGCTAGGTACATTACATTATATTTGTAGTCACCGGCGGCTAGAGGTTACTTTGCCCAGCAACGAGAGATCCCGAATTATTTCCCCTTTGTACGTCTGTTTTGTCTTAAAATCAGTTATTTTTAATTGGTATGTACAATAAAGAGTCATATCTACATATTATTCAACGCTAAGAACATATAATAATACCTTATTTTTACAACTGCGATTACTTTTTACTAGAATACAAACACGTAACCGCACGTTGATTATATGATTACACAGCGAATGTTGGCATATATGAAGTTGACCTGCAGGCTATTAAATCAGAAACTCATGTGGCCAATATAAGGCTCTAACATCCGTTAATCTTGCAAGTTAAATGGCCTTAGTTCCGTACACAATATCGGAATCACCGGTGTCAGAGATTATGTGGTAGAGATACATAAACATCTAGCCATGCCTTGTAACCGTTAGCGCTTTCCTATTTCTAAAGGCAGTTGTAACACACTTTAGCATTGAACGCTACACTAATACTGTTATTGGCGCTATTAATACATACTCGTAAGTTCAAAGGAATTCACACATACGTAAAGCAGAAAATTATATTATATCCAGTGCATGATAATCATGTATTGTTGCACTAGGTACCATGGTTGGTTAAAAAAATGTTTTTTCAATACAGTTGCTCAAAAAGTGCCCTTTTTTTGGCTGTTTTGCGTGCGCAAAGTTCGTTTTTGCGAACTAGTGCGATTTACTTTTCCAGTTTTTTTTTAATTTGTACTTGTTCCAATTCACAACTACTTACCAGAGAGTTTTTATAGTTTTAGTTTGTACCAAGACGTAATAAAACTAAAAACCTATTATTAATGTAAGAATATCAAAATATTGAGATTTTATATTTTATTACTAGCCTGTTCATCAAAAAAATGTGATTTTTGAAATAATAACAGTCCTAAAAACAGTTCTTATTAAGGTGGCTGAATGGAACGGAATTCTCTGAGACAAAAACATTGTTGGCCTGTTTAAAGAGCAAATCGACCAATCGCATCAGCATGCTGATCACTGATTCGACCAATCAGAACACGACTTGTGCTGCATACGACATAAAATCGACCAATCAGAACACTGGGTCTTTTCTGGTACCCCATATTTATTTACATTAAAAAAATAAGGTTCTTTTTAGTTCCACTTCTTCAGAAATAAATGGCAAAGATATTCAAACAATAAGCGATTCTGGGTGTTATTAAGCACTTCGAAGCGCTTCGCTAAATTAAAAAATAAAACGCCTTTGAATGACTGGCCACTAAGAACGGAATCGTTAAAAAAAAAGTAAAAATAGGCGGGAGAGTGAAAATATTAATGTTCCCGGCAAGAATATTTCGTTATCCTTTAATAATTGTCCTAACGCTCATATTAATATCTATTAGAAAAAAAATCTTTCATTGAGTTGGCTGAATAGCAAAAGCCATTGCCTTATGAAATACGACAGCTAACAAAAACGCGTTTAATATGTCAAAAATTTTCACTGCTAAAGTTTGTACTTACTTTACTTTAATTAAGAGCTTCAGTAAAAGTCGCAAATTTATTGTATTTTTTTCGCAACTGTATTGAAAAACGTCGTTCGATACACGCGCGGAAATGTCATTCTTCACTCGTCCCGAGTCTTGCCACTTGCCTGCGGCTCGTGGCAAGATATCTCGGAACTTGTGAAGTAATGACATACCTTCCGCACTAGTATCGAAATGTACTATTGTCTAATAAGGTCAATCATCATTTTATCATCCAGAAGACGCCCACCGCTGGGCCTATAGATCTACCTTCTTAAAATAAATCTTAGCAATATTCAACGAATAGCTGAGCAAGATGATTATAATATTAAAGTTTTCACCAACTATTTAAGACAATACGAAGAAAACCACTAGCGCAATTTGTGCTTCTAATTTTTGGACCGACCTTCACTTTTAGCCTCGGACGGCTCTAAAGTTTACCGGGGAGAGGGTGAGTCTAAAAGGCCCCTATGACAAGGGGTAAAGTTTGACCATGCCAAAGAGTGATTCCATTGAGCCGACCTTGCACATTGAATGCTAAAGGTCACCATGCAAGCAACCGGAGTTTACCAGTTAGCACATTAACGATTCTCTTTTAATATGTCAGTGCGGAAAACATCACAACCTAAATTCAATTTCTGCAAAAATAATTTCCCGTTCATAATTCATTCTAAGAATCGATTTTATTTTGCAAATAAAGTGTATTGAGTATTGACAGGAAAGTAGGAAACAGTTTATAAAATTTCCTCTCTAGTGTTATCACTTTTCGCGTGCCATTAAGTAAGACATCAAGTGACGGCCGCGAAGTAACAATACAATTGAGAAGGTGTTATAATGAAGACGAATAGCAAATTGTAAATTGTACAAAGCAAGTGTAAAACTGGCACGAGTAGCAACCAATTGGCAGCCATTTGTTATTTGTGCCATGTCGCAGCCCGCGGCGAGCGCTAAATGCGTAAAACAACTAACGGTGTCGGTTCATCGAACGGAAAGTGGTGCTTATAATAATTTCGCCACCTGCCGCGTAGGGGAAGCCTGTACGCCGTATTGGGCGCATCCTTAGGAAGCACACAACGTTAGTTTCCCTTTGAGCGATTAAGGCCACGTAGAAAGCGTAAGGAAGTACATTTCGTAATAAGTAAAGACTAAAGACTAAATACAGTAAATACCCAATGGCTCAACGAACACAAAGATAAATGTTAAGTAACATTAACACGCATAACTAACAACAAAACGCAAATAAACACATCATAATAAAGTAAATACTTCAACACAGCACTGTTTAACGACACTAACTCGGCAACGCTAAAACGTGCCTAAGTGCCACATTAAAGTGGAGCTGGGCTGAAATGAAATTCAAACAAAAGTAAAAATTTAGTTACATTTCGTTATGTCCCCGGGCTACCACTAAATCCACTACGTACGTGAATACTAAACTGGGTCTTTATGTTTTAAACTTTTTAAAGCACTCATTATACGCTTACTAATGTTTATAGAAGCGCGGCAAAACGTGTTTTGTTATATTTATTTCTACTTCAGCTTACTTTCGTTTAGATCTTCGTGCCCAACTATTTAAGCATAGACTTTTACTTTATGGGGTCGTGACTCGACAGAAAGATAAATAAAGGCTCTTTAAAATATCGCTGTCACATACTTATCTACAAAATTAGTAATTCAACTTTCTGTTTTCAAGACATTGTAAATATATAATTATGTTTGTTCTGCAAAAACCTCCGGTAGACTTATTGACCGTTTCTCAACCAAAGCACGTTTAGTTTTATTACCACACCTTCAACCTATTACTCAGTAGGTAACTTAACTTACTTTTGTATCTTTTGGATATATTTAAAATAACATATTGCTTAGAACCGAATGTTACATTTTTACATTCAATATATGAATCTATTTTTAGCTTTTAATTTAATTGTGATAAATGATCAAGACCTCTTTGCACTCGGTATGTTATATTATATATCGGACTCTCCTGGCTAAGTTAAATACTTTTACTCCAAGAAAACTCGTACAGCATGTTTCCGTGTGTTGACTTCCCATTTTCTAACTAGATTCGTGTCTGTTAATAGAATTGCACCAGTCGTTTAAGACAAGAATGAGCCTCCTTCCGCGCCACTGGACTTGCGAGTTTAAATGGAAAATACCACGGAGACGTATCTCGAACTACTTGCCTTTTCCTCGTCTGGTTACTTTTTGCAAGAACTCATATAGCACAGGTTTTATTGACAAAGTAACACAATAACGAAACACTTTTAAACTTAAAGAAGAATAAGAAAGTTAGATCCAGTTTTCTATTTAGTTTTAAATTTCATAGAACGGAATCAGACTTAAACAAAAGAACCTAAAAACATTACCTGGTATATATCGATAGCAGGCGGTATTAAAGAAAATGCCTGGGACGGACTCATTTCTATTAATGTAGATCCCGCAATAGCTTTCTCGCGACCCGCTAATTACCTATCGATACCACTCACGTCGTTTCACGAATCTAATAAGGGAGAGACAAGATAATTGTTCATAATGCTGCCATTAACTACCATCGCAGGAAGTACCGGCGAACGCAACCTACTGACCCACAAAGACCTTAAACCTAAGTATCGTCTAAGTCTTAGGTCTTGTCTGGCTGCGGAAACACCTACTTAATGGTCGGCTACATGGCTTTCTCGTGGTTAATTCACTACTCTTGTCTTAAGCTATGGCTGACCTTACACATGTAAACTAGTAACTATACAGTAGATATAGAAGTTTTTTGAATTTCCGTTGAAAAAATACGAGAAACTCTATTTCCTTTCATCCGGCACCATTCTCGGCGTCTTTCTTTCCCTTCGAATTGAATTATGAATATGGAAGGCACGTCGCAGGCTCCATATAAGGAGCGAGGATAGGAACAAGGGGTACCAACCTAACTGTAAAGCAGTCAATGGACGAGTGGCACTGACAATGAGAAGGCGGCGTTCCGTTTTAGGTGGCCGTCACGTATGATTCAAGTACGTGTGCGTTTGCAGCAGAATCGACCACGTATGAGCTTCGAATGCGCTGCAATAAAACATAAATATAGAGATTGCTTAGTAATGTATATATTAAAGAAAATGAGCTAATGATGAGATCACCTTGATATGTTTCTAACGATTGAATAGCAGATGTTATGTGGTTCGTGACCGTCGAATTTTATAATGACGGAAGTCGTGAGTGCTGAACTTTTTGCCGGTCAGTGATTTATCTTTTCAAATACATACCTAACCAAGTAAGTAATTAATTTGCTGATAATTTTGAATATTTCACGTTAAACATAAAATAAATGTAAATTGCTTGTAAAATGTGAAAATAAGAATAAACAGTAGCATTTTCCGCAATCTTGCAAATAATCAGTTGCGTACCGTTAGCAGCTCGGCTGAGCGGGCTTGATTAACGAAGCGACACGCCGACGTACGTGATAAGGCTGAGACTGGCTTTGCATAGATCATCAAATGTGTTTACTAAACACTAAGTTAGGACTGGCGGCGCGAATGCGAGGCTAGATTTAACTGTGTGTCAAAGCAATGCGCTAATCCAAACATGCTAACGAACAACTGAAGAGCTCGCATACAGTCTCGTCTATGTACAGATGAAATAATTAGATAAGCTTATATTAATACACCAAATATACTGCAAGAATCTATACATATAAAATTCAAAGTCCTGACTGACTGACTGACTGACTGACTGACTGACTGACTGATATATCAGCGCACAGCCCAAACCGCTGGACCTAGAGACTTGAAATTTTGTACATAGATACCTTATATAGTGTAGGCATCCACTAAGAAAGGATTTTTAGAAATTTCACCCCTAAGGGGGTAAATTAGGGGATGAAAGTTTGTATGAAAGTTCGTCAGTTTTGAAGTTAGGATCTTGAAATTTTGTTGTTAGGCTTACGTAAAAAAATTAATTTATACGGGTCTCAGTGTTTTTGATAATTCCACCCCTAAAGGGGTGAAAAGGGGGATAAAGTTGTGTATGGAAAGGCCTTCGTTTTCACAGCAAAAATCACTATATTTCTCATTTAGGCTTATAACGCGAATTGTATATCGGGTGTTATTGGAATTACAACCTTTAAGGGGGTGAAAAGGGGGATGAAATTTTGTATTTGAGTTGTTCGTTCACAATTTTTTTGTATTGAAGTAAAAATAACGTGCGTGGTAATGTGTTATTACTAAGCCTCTACTATATCTATACATATAAAATTTCAAGTTCTGACTGACTGACTGATATATCACGCACAGCCCAAACCACTGGACCTAGAGTCTTGAAATTTTGTACATAGATACCTTATATAGTGTAGGCATCCACTAAGAAAGGATTTTTGGAAATAGCATCTCTAAGGGGGTAAATTAGGGGATGAAAGTTTGTATGAAAGTCCGTCAGTTTTGAAGTCAGGATCTTGAAATTTTGTTGTTAGGCTTATGTAAAAAAAAATTATACGGGGCTCAGTGTTTTTGATAACTCCACCCCTGCAGGAGTGAAAAGGGGGATAAAGTTGTGTATGAAAAGACCTTCATTTTCACAGCAAAAATCACTACATTTCTTATTTAGGCTTATAACGCAACGGGTATATCGGGTTTTATTGGAATTACAACCTTCAAGGGGGTGAAAAGGGGGATGAAATTTTGTATTTGAGTTGTTCGTTCACCATTTTTTTGTATTGAAGTAAAGATAACGTACGTGGTAATGTTTTTATTTTATGAAATCGGAAGGCAAACAAGCAAGTGGGTCACGTGATGGTAAGTGATCACCACCGCCTATAGACACCCGCAACACCCAAGAGATTGCAGATGCGTTGCCAACCCAGAGGGCTAAGATGGAATACTCTACACGCCGGAACACAGCAGTGCAACCACTGCTGCTTAGCGGCAAGATTAGTGAGCAAGACGGTGGTAGCGATCCGGACGGACCTTGCACAAGGTCCTACCACCCGCTGTGTTATTGCTAAGCCTCTATTGCCACCCGTCTATCCGTCTGTCTGTCTGTCTTCCACGCGCAAACGTGTCCTGACTGATTTGCGATCATCGTCCAACCGAAACTATTGAAACAAGAAAGCTCAATTTTGGAATATAGGTTATTTTATAACGTAGGCATCCGCGAAGAAACAATTTTTGGTATTTTTTACCTTCAGGGGGAAAACGGGGAGTGAGGGTTGAACTTTGTATGAAAGTCTTCGTTGTTTGAAGTTATAAACATGAAAATTTGAATTAGAACTACTGATTATAAATAGATTATAAGTATTATAACGTGTTTCAGGATTTTTGCATTTTTACATTTAAAGTGGGAGAAGGGGGGTGAAAGTTTTGTAAGGACGTATTGTTTTTTTTTAATAGGAGCTTGTAATTTTGAAATACAGCTACCTATCGTAAATAAATAATGACGTGGCACAGGGTTTTTGAATTTTCAAATTTGTAGGGGGGAAACGGGGAATAAAAGTTTGTATGGAAGTATCGGGTTTTTAATAGGAACTTGAAAATTTGATTTTAGATACTTATCATAAATAAATAGTTATGTGTTTCAGTGTTTTACGACTATTGCATTTTAGGATTGGGAAACGGGGGTGAAACTTTGTATGGAGGGGAGGTATCGGTTTATTCAAAAATAGAAACTTCAAAATGTTCGTTTGTTTAAGGCTGTTTGGATTTGGATGCGCGGTGAAAATATGAGAGGGAGTGAGAGCACTTATAAGTTTTTGATTAAAAAAAAAGAATTGTCATTTGTTTTCTGTAGGCCACGCGTGCGAAGCCGCGGGCAGAAGCTAGTTATTAATATAATATAAAGATAACAACTCTAAACCTCGACAATATTTTCAGAATACAGCAATGCATATAAGAGAATATAATTTGATTTTAGAAGTAGAACTTGGCCTAGAATTTACTCCAGTCGAGCGAATTTAACTGCAGCTATTTTCTTGCCAAAATGGCGTTAATGCTGAACTTATTTTGGCAACAAACTATTAAGTGTCCGAATCAGACTTGGCCAGTACTGTTGGCGTGAGATATATCGAGCTATCGCGGCGGATTGGCGAGGCTCACAGCACTGGCCATCTGTTACGCTACGTCCAGCGGTATTTGGAGAACAGATTGCTGGATACAGTTACAGCGGCGAAGTGGGTCAGGCAGTGTATCACATGCCGTATGTTGATAAACACTACTGGTAATAAAATGTGCAACATCCAAGACAAACTGCTTGAGTTACACCCACTTTAATCGACCGTTATCGGTTTAGTGACGTTTTCAATCGCTTAGATGGAACAATTTCACGTAACATTGTGTTTCAGAATAAATAAATAAGATTTAATAGGGTAATGTTTATCAGCAACTCAACGTTAAATATGGTTCGTTGGATCTTTCTCAAAACAACACAAAACAAGTATTAAAAATTAAGTGAATGAAGCCAACAACTGCAGTAGCAAATTTAATATTGCGACAGCAGAGAAGAAGCAAAAGTACATATTTTGTGTTCTTTTTACAACTTGCACTACTTAGTTAATTTTTATTGTACTATTTTCGCTGAAAACTTTGTTGGAATCACCCTGCTTTCGGTATTATGCAAGTGCTTAATATAACTAACAAGGAAAATCATGTTACTTTGTCCTGGAGACTAAAGTATACATTTACTGCTTTTCAAACTTTTTGTTCACGTTTTCGGCACTTAACATTCCAATTAAAATGAGTAATACTATTTAGACATTTTGGTGCAATAGCATTGCTGTAAAAATTTGTCAGAACTTGTTAAAAAAGAAATAGCAGACAATGTGAACGACGTTAAGACAACTGTACTTTTGTCATTTAATACTAGGAATACGATTTACTTCTTAATAACTAAATGACGACTGGGTTCATATTTTTTGCAACTTGGTAGGTGCCTATAATTTAAATAAAAAAACAAAATATAATTTCAACCAAGATCCATTATTTAGCGTTGGTAATTGAAAAATCAATTTAGCTTTCGCGAGACAACACAACTGATGCCATTAATCTCTGTGAGCAAAAAGATCGTTGAGACGCTGCTCTCTCGGTTTCCTAGGTCTTCATTGTTATTTGTTTAATTCCAAGCTGTTTCCTTCAGCACTTCAATTCTGCAATTTGGTCTTAAATGGGTATATCATTTCAAAGCAATCAGCATAGAAAATAGTATGAGCAAAATAAATATTGGCATTCATTTATTATTTTATAATTATAACAATCACATATCTATAGCCGAAGTAACTGCAAGTACCTAAATATTTATTAATTCATTCATTCATCATCATTAATTATCCAGCCTAAACACGTCCCACTGCTGGGAACAGGCCTCGGAAATTCAAATCGTGGTCTTCAAGAGGGATACGGGCGGCTACTATTACTTTATACCTCTAGATAGTCATTGATGGTATTTATAGTCAGTGATGACTAATGACAGCAATAAAATAACTTTTGTATCTGTGATGGTTGATGGGCTGACTTGCCTTGACGTGTGCTTTGCTTGTCAGGTCTAGGGCAAAAATAAATAAACTAGGTATACTTAAACTTAAAACACAAGCCTACAGGAGGCATTGTTATATTTAAGGTTACTAACAATAAGTCTTACAGTACCTACTTACGGACAATACATAGACATTTGTTTAAAATTATCTTTGAAACGTCAACTTTACGGACCGGCACCTCTCATCGGCTGTCAGATACCAAATAGTGATTCACCATATACGTGCGTATAAGGGTTTACGTACTTACGGGCTTACGTACGATTCCCACCTAAACCGCGGAATGCAGCGGCATCGGCGCGCCTATACATTTATTGCCGCCGCCGGTCGGAGGGGAAGGAGAAGTAAATGTATGTTGAGTGTGAATCATCCCTTACAGTGGCGATACGTACAAACTACCTAAGTCATCGTTTCTCAACGTTTATGTCGCGACTCGACGAGACCCCTTAAAAGCAAAATAAACTAATTAAACGGTTTTACAAACACCTGTTATGGTATTTTCGGACCTGTGCATGAATCCCGGGCTGAGAAACAATGGTCTAAGTATCACACAATTTATTTCAGAAGTGCTGATAACTTGAAATTCGACCTCAAGATATCTAAGTGAAAAATTCAACAGAAAGCATTCTAAAGTGGTGTCAATTAAACGTCGCTGTGGGAAAGAGACGTAATTTAATCTGTTTGTCAACCGCTTAGGAAAGCTATGTTTGTATTGTACGAAAACTCTTCTCGAAAGCAAAAGCCGAACGGAAGCGGAATGCGTTATTACTTCCTTTTGTCCGTCCAACATTAGGCCATCTTCGAGTAAGTGCTCAAACAGTTTGTACAAAGAAAAAGTGCCTCTCACTTTCTTCGAATCATATTATCTCATACGGCATACGGCCCACGTGTCGATGTGAAAGTGAGTATTCGGCAGCCAATCAATTCTCGCCGGCGAACATTCACAATAATTATTGCAATCAATCGGACGGTGCGTTGTCAATCAACTTTTTCCAATAGGCCTCTCGCATACGTTTTGATTAATCACGTAATGATTGCATCAGGGCCCGCTGAATTCCTTAACTGGATGTAAAAACCTGTCGCGTGCTATTCGCTAAGTTAAACAAAAAATATCATTTTTTCCGGTTTTGTTTTACTGCTGCAATTCTTCCCTCCGCTTTCTCCAGTGCATAGTGTTTGGAACCATCTCTCTAACAAATCGCTGACATGACGTGTCTGCCGCGTACCTATCCTCTAAAGTTGGCGACAATTTTCTAATTGTCTAAGAAAATTTATTTCCCCTTGCAATTTCTGCAACCGATCTTCATGCAGAATGTACATAACGAATGAGTTCCGCGTTTCACTGTCCTATTCGATTTTCAACCGCTGGTGTTAGACTAACCCGGGTGTCGCTCTAATTTGGAAGTTACGACCGGATAACCGGACGCATGCGGCGAGACTAACCATCGCGTTATATGAAACAATATGCATTTCAAATGTACCTAACAGTCTGGTATGTAGCATCACGTTTTAAATATGTGTAAATCCAAAATGGAATATGTTAAAAATTTCTACTCCTGCTTGCCCATCAGTAATTTTAACCTTTAAAAAATGGAGGTATCGCACAATACAAAGAAATGAGATGTATTTTATCGACTCGTTCGTGTGATCAGAACATATCTATTACATACAAAGAGGTAGAGTTTGTAAGTTTTTAATGTAGACGGTAATCTTCAATAACACTCAATAGATTCCAACAATTATTTTACAAATACTTAGAATAGCCTTGGACGATGGACATTAGATAGCTAATCTGCTCGTGTGATAATTATAGAATTATCACACGAGCAGATTCGCAAGCATAGCTAGTGTTAGCAAAGTTGTGCTTTATTTTTAGGGTCGAGGCTTTAGTTTGTTGATCATAGCTTACTCTTAGCTACACTAGTTTTCTCCTCGACAATTTCCAAGTGTGTTGAAGTTAGCGATTTTAATATCGTGCTGTCAGCAAACTTTAAGCGTTTTGTTTCAAACTAGCCGTGACACCAGACACCAAATACTTACCAATAAGCTGCTGACAAGAAGCTCGACTCGAGGAAAAGTAACCAAACGACTGACGCCGTCTTGTCTGGAGAGTCTTTGAAGAGCATCAATACTTAATGTAAGAGAAAGGAGGCTATGGTGTGTCTTGCTCTGCTGGTCTGAGGTCTGGGACACCGAGGTTTAGCACCGTCTACATGCGACGAATCTTACGCTCTCCGCATTGCGCATAATGCGTAGGTAAAATTTCGCTTCCACGGAGTTGTCATATTCCCATATCATATATTTTTTATAAACAATAAACGACTCGAGTGCCAAAAGGGTGGTATTGAAAAATATTCAGGGTAAATAAGAATGGGTTTAAACCGAAAATACAATACTCACAGTTATGCATTGTTGATTGAGTAATCCGCATAATTAATTAAAATCAGAATTCGTTAATTGCGTAAATTTATGCACCGACATGTTTGCCCGTCTGCAACGGTATACAAATTAGCTACATACCGTAAACCATAATTCGGTTATAATTGTACTTTATTTCATTAGGCTTTAAAGAAATGACCTTTGCAATGCATTCATCCTCAATTTCTCATGACGTGTACGCAATTGCAATGATTGCATATTCGTATTCCCGCACATCACGGTTGACTGAACGTTCATTACATCCATATTACACATGAAATAACAGAAATCGTACTGATTTACAGTAAATGTTATAATATAGACCGACTAATGACGACGAAGACAACCGCGGCTAACACACACTAACACAAGATTAGTTTTTTTACATTTTCACGCATATTTATTGAACTGTGTAAAAGATAGCTTGCTGGGTGTTGCATGTGTGTATAAGTGAGATCAGGTGTCAAATCAAAGTGACATACCACGGCGGCTATCTTACTCACTTCCATTAAATAACTAATAGGGGTATCAATAAAAAAAAAAGTTATTTCTGTTGACTTACTTATTTATTTATTACCTAATGTAATAAAACAACCCATATGATATCAATATTGTTATAATGCTTACAAATACAATAATAATTATACGCAAAAATGGTAATAATACCCTGTTTTTAAGCCACGACTTAAAACGGTGTTTTAAGTTGAACGTGTAAATTCGTCTACCAATATTATTGCCTGATTTACTACAGTTTCATCTTAAAAAAACTACCGGGTCATATCATGACGGGTATCATTGAAAGTGACCCAATAATTGTCAAGAAGATACGGAAACATACGAGTAAAACGAGAGCCAGTGATGTCAACTACTGGTAAAAACAATAGCCTACACGTGTCAACTTACTGGTAGTACAGTTACCTTAATAAAACTAGAAGAAAACCCGGATTTTTCTACGCATAGCGTACGGTATACGAAAGCAAATAAAAGGCTATCTTCAAAACAATTTTACATTCTAAATTTAAAATCTGTTTGGCTAACGCAGAATTTCTTCCAACTTAAAACTAGCGTTACACAGTTCTTTCGGCGTTTGGCTTAGAGTAAATTTTTGCTTGATTAGTGGGTGTTATTTTTCTAGTTTTCCGGTTTGTTATGCGTTATGTCCACACAATATTTGGCATTCAAATTAATATTCAGGACATATTTAGTCGAGTGCCCGTCTCCTTATTAATACAGCAGTAACGGTGAATAGGATCGTTAGCCTCGATCTGTTTA
This sequence comes from Ditula angustiorana, assembly GCA_963691745.1. Taxonomy (NCBI): domain Eukaryota; kingdom Metazoa; phylum Arthropoda; class Insecta; order Lepidoptera; family Tortricidae; genus Ditula; species Ditula angustiorana. The sequence continues at coordinate 6,509,103 of OY829479.1, forward strand.
CCGAACGTAGAGCTAGAATCCGATATTTTAGCAGGAAGCAACCGCATTTGTCATCGTCATAGGCAGGTGAATGATTAGTTTGACCTTAATGCAAGCCTGGGTGTAAATCAGAAACCGATTTCTTTTACAAGCAATACTTAGTATAACTATAGATATTGTAGCGAATGTGGAAAAAATATTGCACTACTTTTAGGGTGAATACAGTTAAGATCTACTTTTTCACCTTATTGCAATGGAGGAAAGTGAAAAAATTTATACACATTTTTGGCCCTGGCTGTACACTAGATACAATTTCGAATGAAAAGTAAAAAGTAGCGATATACCAGAATATAAACTAGTTATCTAAGTGTGTATGCGACAAATTTCATATCGATCCGTTAAGTGGTTACGACGTTGAGGAAATATAAATGGAATAACATATTTTCAGATGTTTAATATTAGTAAGGAAAGGGATCAAACCCCATGTCATAAAAAAGTATATTTAGAACAAGATTTTCCTGAAAACATGGGTAAGACGACGTTATATTAATAAATGTTTGGACCCCTTGATCAGAAATAAACTGTACAATTTTATTAAATAAATTTTGGTGAGTTGTTTGGCAAAAATGTACGTAGAACGATTTGGATTTTATTAAAATTCCTTGGTTAGCTACGTTTACAAACCTAGCGGCGTAAATTGGAATAATCTCAAGAATTTTCAACATTCCACGAATAATTTGCTTTTGATGAAGCCTGGCCAGGGGGAGCCGATAACTGAAGCGATCAAAGCTAATCTTTGTATTTAAGTCGACTCAAACGATTTTTGTAGATTATCTCAATCTCTGTGATCTTTCCACCCCATGGCGTCATTCAGTGGTGACAGTGGCTCTAACATAACCGCCGAAGTTTAAGTTACCTATCTATATTAGCGTCACTTTCTTATGACACTGTTTTGACACAGTTGGAGGAAAGGACAAATTAAACTCAGCTATTCCTTAATCACAGAGCATATGAAGAAGTATCTACAGGTACAGCTCAAGCCGTTATGACTGCCTTCTGACACCAACACTTCCATATGTCTCAATCCGACTCCTACAATTATCTTTTTAACGCCGTTCTCATAACTTGCTCAAGAAGTAAATTTCAAAGCGTGGGACTACATTTCGAAAACCACCTGTTTTGGCCGGCCAATATTAAGGAGGTCATTCGCCGGCAGATTTCCCATTGTGACAATGGTCAATTATGTGCGTCTCGCCCCGATTCGGCTTCATAACGGAATGTGGGACCGAAAACCATATTTAAATGAGCAATAAACAGTAAAATGAGATTAGCACTGTTCACGCTGGCGTTCGTGTTTTACGCGCTTTGCATTACACTATGGCATTTATGTAGTAAATGTACCACTTGACACTGAAAGGTAGCTGAATGTTTCTGGGAACAGGTAAAAAAGAAATGCTTCGTGAATGATTCTCTTAACTCTATATAGAGAAGTTGCGTTTAGTAAATGTTTCTCCTGAAACTGTAATGTACCTTTAGTAGTTTCTGCCCCGATAGAGAAGTGGTAGCCTTTTAATTGGACAAAACCTTTTCAACTTTTAGTTAGCTAGTTAAGAGGAAACACCAAGGCCTAGAGAATTGAAAAATAGGTATTTGTAAAATCTATTGCTGTCTCCATCTATCAAGCTTCCCCCCGCAGAGCGCAATAGAGACAGCCGCAGCTTGGACTGAAAATACCTACTTAAAGTACACAAAATCAACGATTCGTAGACCCCTGATTCCTTCTCCAAAACTTAACCGATTTAACTACTTTTTTCATTAAAAATTAAAGAAAGGCTTTGGCAGTGTTCCTATGTTTTTCTTTTTTTATATAATCTAGTAAAATTTGTTTTCTGAATGTATGAACGCAGCCGAAAATCTGGTCAATTTTTTAGGTTTTTGAATGTTCATATCTCTTTTAATAATTAATTTATGAAAAAAAGGAAAACATAGGGACATGCATAATAGTGGCCATCGATTTTTTGGAATAAAAAATTGCTCTGCTGGCATTATCCAGAGAGGAAACAGGGGACGACGTTTGTATGGAAAAACGGCCCTTGTGTTTCCCCTTAAAATCTAAAACGAACGTAAAAGCATCATAAATTTACAACATAGTCGAAACAATGAGTTAAATAAACGAAAGTAACATCAAAATAGCAAAGCTGTATAGCTTCCGCAGGTACTAGCGGAAATAACGAATCGATAATTAATAACACAACAATGGCCGTCTAACGTATCTTGATGCTGATGACACTCCCAACATTAATTAAATCCCAATTAAAATATTGTTCCAACAATCGCCCGCATTGGGCAATCCTGTTTTATCGTGACAAATTATCGCAAAAGGCAGAAACAATGGAAGTGTCGCTGCTCGCGGCTAATCTCCTTTGATCTGGGCAAAATGTTGCGGTTACGTATTGGGGCGGTGAGAAACGGTCGAGCTGGGGCCGTGGCCTGGTTGTAGATGACAGACGTGTTTCTGTGCTGTACCTGAAACTAGAGCCCAGTGACGTTGTTTCGATGGTTAAAAGACAAGTTGGCTCACATTTAAATCCCTTGTCCCGCTGGTGACATCCTTTTTCCGTAGTGATTTTTATGGTTCCGTGATTCAACAGTAATACGGAGCCCTGTTGCTGTAACTTTGTTCGACAGTATGTCACAGCTCTTTAACTCTTAAACGGAGTACATAACGTCTGTCAGGATGTGCTGGATTCACATCCAACACACCTAATCCATAGTACGGACGACAGGTTCTCGTAGCTTGTAATAAAAATCAACCTTTCGTACATTTATCGTGTGCACTATTTTAGATTAGTAAACCGGTCTGAAGCAAAAGTCGAAACACATACATAACTGTAAACGCAAAGCTAATAGCTAGAATATCAGTTTTCGTAAATCTGATTGGAATTTTGTTCCGCGATTTTGCACTTTACGGCGAGGTTTTAGAAATGATAACAAAATGTACTGCAACGATGAGTTTATAAAATGTTGCTTTGACCTTTTATTTGGTCGGTTTCCCAAAAACATTAACTTGCGATGAACTTGGTAATACTTTTTCGCTTATAAAATTAGCTTCCGTTTCATGCTTAAGTAACTAACCGAAGTGTTGATTAAGTATAAAAAATTTAACAGTATTAAAGTCTAGATGTTTGTTGTATGCTTCGGATGGATAATATTCTGACATCACAGTATACCAGCATGAAGTAGTTAGTACCTATTGTTATTGCATTCGTAGCCGGGCCAGGGATGAGATCCGATGACATAGGGCTGGCGGAGCTAAAGGCCGGCAATGGATCAGCGACTCTCTTCGATTTGCCGGATGCCATCAAGTGACTCACATGCTCCTTCCTCCTCCCTTTCCCTCCCTTTTTCATACAAAAAACCCACCTTAGCGTCATTTTCACGGTTTTCACAATCGACGAAAACAAATTAAGTAGCCACTGTTCTTTTTAGTCAACCTCTGATTTTAAGTGTAGGTGATTTTAAATACCAGTAATATAAAAGGAATATTTGTCTACCAGAGAAAAAACAAATATAAAACAGAAAAAAGTGATTATTGATGCCGAGAAAAACATACATATAGACTGACAATTAAAGCGCAGAAAAGGCATCCAGTCTTTTTTTTTATCACCCTAGAGTGATTTTCTGCCAAAGAAACATTTATTCACTTAAGAGTAAATGTAGATAGACAACAACATAACCTATGTGTCACAGATAACATAGGTTAGATTCATCTCTGTTAAAAAAAACAGCTAACTATGGCAGGAAATAGCTTTCGGAAAAATAAATAGAACCTTTGAATTTGATATTTTTATTTTATTTTATACCGATATATGATTAAAAATTTGAAGATTTAACTTAAACACATTTTGTCATTTATGCAATTTATAATGTTACTTTATATTGACTGTATAAATGAACTAAACTAAACCAACAAAGTTACGTAGTGTACCCCGTTTTAAATCCACTTTGTATACAAATCTGCTTGCCGACGACACTCATATAAGTCATAATATCTCTTCTAATACAAATGACATTAGCGCTTATTTAAATGTTGCAAGTCAAAGAACGCCGCAACTCACACGCTTTAATCCACATCGACAGACAATGCAGAGAGGCGTGGGAACGGGCCACGGGGGCATGATGCAGGCGAAACATTAGGAAGTTGCGAAGCATATACCTTTGCATTGCAGTTTTAGGTCACCTATCTGGCTCTAAAAACTGTGGCCAAATAATGAATGTCCTTATACAGACAGCAACAGAAGTTGTTACACTCGAAGAGGCCAAAAAGAGAGATCTTGTGTGCAGATATCTTTTAGATAACATTTAAAAAGTTGTGTGATATAAAAATTCCACGACTATGAAACATTTAATAATATAAAATAAATAAAAAAAAATATCTTGGGACAATTAAAGCCAATTGACTTAGACTACATATAACAAACATATTGACTTGTATACATATAAATATGAATGCTCATTTATTCAGCTAGATTCATTTTTGCGTATGTTCCCTATTATAGTTTTAGATCATGTATTGGGATCGAAAATTTCCGATCAGACTAAAGATGTATCCCTATAGGATGATTTTTGGACTTCGAGACGTTAGGAGTGTTAAAGTTCCAAGTATATGCCTTATAACAAAGAGAAAAACGCGTCAAAGCGTTACCTTTCGGGGCTACACGAATGTATAACACAACAAATAGTTTAAAATGGTATTTGTTTGATTACGTAACCTAGATCCATTCGGTAACAACGACTATGTAATTTTTATACAATAACGTTTATATCAGATCGTATCACAGTAATAACATATGCAAAGCGTTGTTAACATTTAAACCAAGCATTATTCAAGCCTTTCTCTCAATTCACAATGCAATCTTAACAGGATTTAGGATGGCTCTTCTCTGAAAGTTCCACCATAAGTGTAGATTAATTTAGGTACTAAGTAGCTATGCTTTTAGTTATATCGCAGTTTCGCTACTTTCAGGTAATGACTCTTTAACATTATTTGAAACTACTTACAGAACTCCCAAAGGAAGCTAATTTGCATATTTTGAAATTCTCTGTTTTGCAACAAACAAAACTACTGCCTCGATCGAGATTTCCTAAACAATTATCAATTTACTTTAATCCTTTTGGTTGTCTTGGTTTGTCCGTCTGGTTTGTTTGGTTTTGAGCTCCTCAATATCCCATTCTATATTAAATTCAAAAGCTACGGCGCTGTTTCAATACAAACATTATCAGAAAACGGCGACATGAAACGCTTTGAAGACCTATCCTTTAGCGATATTACCTTCGCTAGTTAATATTCGTACTAGTAGAACCTATTGCCGTTTTTTTAGGATCGGGAGGTATCGGTTTACTATTTGAAGGATAAATCTAAACGTCTTCGTCTTGTTATTTATATTTATTATTACGAGACCCTCTTTCTGGCTAGCCATAAACGTTGGATCCTACTGAACTTCAGCTTTGTGCTTGCTTATATTCAAATGGTATTTGGTAGGTCAGGTCTTGTCTGCCGTGTACGTCGATGATGTAACATTAAGGCGTGTAATGCTTGAGGCACGCGAGTCATAATTATTATTACTCAATAATGCGAAAATATATGGCCTCTCATTATGTTTACGTAATAGGCACTCTTCATCGATTGATGTGAAATGAAAACTAGTGTAGTGGCCATAGATTAGACAATTATCCTCATGTTTTAAAGCCACTAAAATGTTTGTGCTTTATACTGTGCTAAAACTGAGCTAACCTATACTATTCGCTGTTGCGAATCATAACCCAATCATCACTTACCGATCAATCTCAATAGGAATACAATTTGTAATCCCAACGACAAGTCGTATCCATACACAATTAGCATAGTATCAAAGTCGAACTATAACACGCCCAAAGCGTAGCAGACTTCCACACTCGACGGTCGCGGGTCGGCCCCCATATCCCATAAAGACATACAGCCACAGTTGCCGGAATATTCACTTAATTGGGCCATTGCACGGTCCCTTTACCTTTAACTATCCGATCACCCGACGAGGACAAATTGAATCCGCCGCTAGATTTTCTGCCATTACTAGCGGCTGCAGTAGCGATAAACTTGTAACATATCCTTTACGAAGCTGATGATATATTTATTTGATGTTTAAATCAACAATGTCTACTTTAATAATTTTACATGAAACGTAAGGTGGAAGTTGTGCCCCTGTGTGTCTAATAATAAGTTTCTTTCTACATATATATCTTGAAGGTTTTTGTTTTTTTATTGTTACTTTGTATTTTATATAGTTTACCTTAGACTTTCTATATTTTCTAGAAAATAATATTCATATCCTTTTGGTTTTCAACGGAACGATTCAAGGGTACAGTAGGGGAAATATATTCACGTACCACTTTAGAACCCTATCGCAATGCCGCGACGCGTTAAACGCCAGGCTATGTCATACAAATGTCATGCGTATGTCTCTTTGACTAGGTTCTACGGTGGTACGTGTTTCAATTTCCTTGACTGTACTTACACGAATGTGACGACGAATCGGAAACAGCATCACTATATTTGCACTTGTTTTGGATGCGTGAGCGGGATTACTGCCAGTGTTTCATTGTTCCTTTCAACTTAGACTATAGCGTGGATGTAATGTGTGTAGTATACCCTCATAAACATTTTCTGACGTCATTTTATGTTTTGTTCACAGACTTACGATGTTGATAAGGTGTCCGGCGACACTTTGTGTCGTCGTGCTACTACTTGCTACAACGCCCACAAGCTCAGAGGTAGGTTTAAAATAGTTTAAAAATAAAGGACTGAGATGTCAATAGAAAGACGTAGAAGTTTATGTATATTTCTTAAAGCAAAGCGTTGAAATCGCGGGATCCATTCTGTTTCATTTTCAACCCCTGACGCAACGTACGAGGGGTGTTATAGTTTTAAAGTCTTTGTCGGTCTGTGTCTCGGTGTCCTGGTAAGTTTCAGATCCAATTGACCGATATTGACGCGGTTTTACTGTTTCGTAAGTATTAAACGAGATCTTTTTTAGGCAAGTTTGATGGTCGTTAACCATCAAAATGGTTGCAGTTTTCGAGGCATTTAACTTGTCGGGAGCAAAAATAATGTTTTTTACTTCGTGTTCTCATTTATTATTTCTCGAAGGATGAATTCATTGTAAGCCACTTTATTAAAAGAGTCTTAAGTGTATGCGACCGCAAAATAGAACATCGATGTCGACCGAACGTTATTGTTTTTAATTGAACGATGCAGCGAAATCTAATAACCTTCTCTGATATTGCAAACTGTCAAAGTTAAATTTAAAATAATTTGCAAATTAAATAAAAAAGCGTACAAAAAGGCAATTAAGCCGATAAATGCAGTGATGCGTATATAGTGATAGTATGATTGTTCAAACCACACCAAACAACGACAGAGCGTAAGATACATCGCAATTAAAGCAAACCAGTGAACTATGAACGGAACAATGGGTTTTAACGAAAATTTGATTGTCTAGCACCATTGATAGTTGGGCGGATGTTTGCGGATCCTCTGTCAATCATACGAAGGTACATTGCATTGTATGGTAAACAAACCATGCTGGATATTAAACCAAGTGTTATTACGTAAACGCAATTTCGCAACCCACTGTTACCCGCATGTGTTGTGTCTGTATCCTATAACGGTATCTACAAGTACATGAGCGTTTGCATTAATTTTGAAACAATCAATAACTAGATGGTTTGCTGCACGACGTAACAGATTTTTGCTTGGTAGATCACCATGTTTCCAAGTAGCTCTACGATTCAAATTCCTTTTTATAGTTCCGCTATGTCCGTTCGTCCGTCCTATATGACACAGATATTTTACTCGCCGACTATAAGTGTCTAAAAGTTTTTTGCATGATTATTTTATTTATTATAATGAATCTGTCATGCAAAAGAAAACGACTACAAAAATATAAAATATATATTTTTAATAAACAAAAATTTGGAGACATATAATATGCGGTAATCAGTATTTTTTAAGTCTATCTGTTTTCATATAACTATCTGAAAAACTGGATTACAATCGATTTTAGAAAAAAGAGTGCTTATTGTCGACATAACCTCAAGTTATGCAAATTATGCAAAGATCCTAAGAAAAAAGATCGTAGATCGTGTTAAGATTTGTCCTTAAACAGAATAACAAAAAAAAAATAGTTTATTTAAACTCTTAACAGACCCTAGCATTCATTATTCTATTATGCCGGGATTTCATGAGTGGTTTATCCTACACTCACGTATTATTCAAAGGTGCCTATTTATCAAATCTTTAAAGTATTGTTTCAGAATATTACCTATACCTTAATTTTTGGCAACTTGATCTTGTCATTGGTGCCGTTTTTATCCTATATGTACTTTAGAAACGGAGGAGTTTCTCAATCCGTTATTTTTTTTATCAGATCAATTGTATGGCAAACTTTTTAATTTACAACTTTCCTCAACCAGATAAACAATAAAAAGTAAGACGCTAAACGCCTTAGAATCCAATCAGGTATTACGCAATCAAGAATAGCTGAGATCGGCAACGCGGTCAAGAGAAATTATTTCGGTTATTAAATTTTAAAGACTGTCATTACGAACACGATAGGTTAGGTTTTTCCATGGATCTCGCGATTTATATCGCGTTTAATGTAATCATAAAATAGGTTATAAATATCTTGTGACAAATTGATCAAGCCCCAAAGCAGTCTCTAAGTAAAGCTACGTAGTTCTACATGCACTAGACAACGGATACATAATTACATTCTAGTCTTAGATACTTACATTCGTATTTATAACCCAAATATTTGCCCCTTAGAACGACAAACCCAACACTTCAAAGTTCAGAATTTAAATAGTATAAATAAATGATATATACGACGGTATCTTACATTAGGTATTAAGTTATTGACTGTAAGGAAATTCAACTGACATTATTATAAAAAAATATTATATTTATAGTTTAGTGAATATCTAACTGACATACGTAAATATTTTCTTATTATTGTGAATTTATTTGTAATCTTTTATTTTATTTGCAAGTAATTGTGGATGTACTATACGCCAAATACGGCTAAATGTGTGCAACGAATTTTTTTTATTTAAGACCTTAGGTATTTGTTAATTCGCATTCGAAGAATGCGAGTGATACCGAAGACTTGGTGACGATTGCGGAAACCCGCTGGATGCAAAATAGCGCAGGACCAGGAGTTGTGGCGATCTTTGGGGGAAACAGGGCTTATGTTACTTCAATCTAACGATACAGAATTGAAGATAAACTGAGGATAGCCATATAAAATTGGTGATTTAGCTCGGCCGCTTTGTCATTTAGGACATGGCGAATTTAATACCGCGTCGAATCATGTCAAAGTCAATTATACAATACGAGGTGCTAATAGTTTCCCTGATTGGCGTCAAATTTGGCCCGGGACGATAGGAGATACAAAAATATATAATCAAATGTTATTATTTTCAAGCGCATTGAAAAGGAAAGTAGGAACCTTGTCACTGTTCTATTACTGCCACCAGATAGCTTGCTGCCAGGGGGGCGATTTTCAGTTCATGTCTGATTCATCTCACACAAAAATAATAAAGTCCTTTGAAATTTGTAATTTTTTGACGTTTCCCAAATGTGAAATAAATTTCGGAGGAACCAAGAATTAGAATCTACGGTTGCGATATTCCTTTTTTATAACCATTGCTCTTATTAACAGACTCATGTTTAGCTTGTACATTTTGCTGTTTTTATTTAAACGTTGTTGTATGTTTACCAGTTGTAGTACCACACAAGTTTTGCGGGTGGTAGGACCTTGTGCAAGGTCCGTCCGGATCGCTACCACCATCTTGCTCGCTAATCCTGCCGCTAAGCAGCAGTGCTTGCACTGTTGTGTTCCGGCGTGGAGAGCAAGACAGCCGGTGTAATTACTGGCACAAGAGGTATTCCATCTTAGCCCTCTGGGTTGGCAACGCATCTGCACTCTCTTTGTTGTTGCAGGTGTCTATAGGCGGTGGTGATCACTTACCATCAGGTGACCCACCTGCTTGTTTGCCTTTCTATGTTGTATAAAAAAAAAAAAAAGTTATGAGTTGCAACGTATTCTTCTATTTGCAATTACGCTCAAAGTATAATAAATCTAAGTTTGTAATAATCCACGTTTCTATTCTTAATACCGAAATGAGCTTAATAAAAACGAGAAGGAGTGAGTGCATTAAAAACACTGAGATACAAATGTATAAACAAGAATAACCTTTATAATACAGGAAAAACAAAATAATGTTTTAAATTTGCGCACATCTCTAAAATCATCAAAACCTTCACAAATGAACTAAGTTTTTATCAATCACAAATATAATATTTGGCTTTAAAAATATTTTATTTTACAGAAATGTAATACATTATTTGGTGATACGGAACCTTCAGCGCACTAATCTGCCTCGCACCAAACCGGTTTTTGTTAGTATGTACAGCTTGACTCTATTAGTGTAAATACACTTGAACGCACACAAAATTTGGTACCATTTTCAGCGGGTAGTCACACAAACGTGGCAGGCGCTGTCGAGCACTTTCGACATTTGTTTGATTTGGTAAAAGCAATGACGAACCTGAGTGAATGTTTAATGTTTATGCACCTACGTGTTTGCCGTACCGGCGTACAACTCGTGAACGTGCACCGTGCCTCTACGTGCCTTTGCACGGTCGGTTTTATTCCCTATTCTGCAAAAATTCTTTTGTGCCAAGGTACGATGGTAACATGTTGAATTGGATTTTGCTAGCTATGATTTTATGTTAATAGGGTGTTTTCGTTTTTCCGGTTTATTTCGATTTCACTTAAATAATCGAGTCAAACGGAAAAGGTGATGATGCCAGCACAGTTTTGTAACAGCCATTTTAAGCACCGACCTATAATTTAGAGCATAAAATACTGTCAAACTCTTTCCGATACGACTTTCGATGTTTTTAGGTTTCCGCAGCTAAATGGCAATAAACGGAACCTAAATGAAGTCGACCTGTCATGTACAGCCATTTTACTCGGTGACTCGACTTAACACATCCATCTCCATTTAAAATAAAATAATAATTTAAAAAAAAATAACATCTATAGACGAAATTGGAAATTTTCATCGTGCTGTTCCCATCAAACTGCTTACAATTACCTACATTCATTTTTATTGTGCTCAGATAAAATTACGCAATTTATTCCTAAGTTTCATGGGGTCTGGAAACGTTTATGTATAAATAGGTTTGAGACGTCGACCAGCCGACAAAAGATTATGCTAACTATGCGGTGAAAAGGTACACTTAACACACGTTTGTGGAAGAAGTTGAACAGAAAGTCCGGACTTAAGTCTGTCCACATTCCGTAGTCTAAACCACGTTACCTACTTAGCAAGCTGAACAGTTCAGGGCGCGGTCTCCAGGCACCCACTGGCCTCACTCGCTTTCCCCGCTTTGCCGAATTGTTGAGTACGGTCACGATGCTTCTTTGGACTGGTTAGAGAACTAAAATGCTTAAGATTTTTGAATGTAGTCTGCTCCCAAGGACAGCCAGTCCATCTCGCACTTGACCCGATGTTTTCAAGGTGCTATTTGGATATCAAAATTCATGAAATCCTAAATTTATCTGACGGTTACCCTACCTTGATCTTCGCTGCTATTGTTTAGGTAAACGAATGCCGAAACTCGAAATCAATATTTTTCCTTGAGCGTCTATTTGTTTTTCAAGCAATCAAGTAAACGATTGGAACCTTTTATATGACTTAACTTAAAAATAAATAACGATAAAAGGTGATCTCAGAGCTCTTAAAGAATAAAACATAATAGGCTAAGAAGCCTACTCTTAATGAATCCGCAAAAAAGGTGCGAACGATTCTCTTTTTTCCATGGGTTGAGTTTTCGAAAGATGGCTTACGAACTTGCGGTCAAAAGTCAGTTTTCAATAAAGACGTGATCGTAATGGTTCTAAAAGCAGTTACCGCGGCTGTTTTTAGATTTGTCCGTCACACCGGGTCATAACTTTCCAACCGATTTATTGTTACCTCATGGTCACGCAACACAGCCTTGACGCGCACATAGAAAGATCAATGGCTGACTTAAATCGTAGTTACTTAGATTCTAATCACGATATTGATTAGAATAGTAACAAGCATTAATTTATCAAAATAGGAAGGCAAATGTTGCGACAATTTCACTATAGTACTTATGATAAAGATTTAAATTTAAGTTGCTGAAAGCGATCTACAGAATATTTAGTGTCAAAACTAAGATATCTTATTTGTAAACGTATAGTATGAAATAGATGCTCAACTCCTCCAATAAACTCGCTGCAATGCAGCATGGGACCCGATGCCACGCGGCGTGCATGCTAACCTTACTTCCTGGAATAATTCACGATAGATACGATCCTTTCCATGACAGTAGAGATCCGAACCTTTCTCGATAACGTATCCTTTATAATAATAACTAAATTTCATTCTAAATTTTATATTAGTAGGTTGAGTTTGTTTGTGCTCCGAGTATTCCTTAGTGGTAGAATCGAAATGTGGATATCTATTCCAAGTGACATGTTGCCAACGCATCTGCAATTGCCGTATTTTAAAAACATCTAAGGCCATTACACACATGGCGACTTTTTGCAGCAATGCCACGTGCCAAGTTCATTAATTAATGAACTTATTGTTATATATGTTTACTGAAGCGATGGACCTTAGAGTCTTTGCACATGCAAAAATGTTGATCCGACACAATGCATCGTGGCTATATTTTTGCATGTGCAAAGACTCTAAGGTCCATCGCTTCAGTAAACATATATAACAATAAGTTCATTAATTAATCTTCTTGAAACATTTAACTCCATGATTATTATTTGAATAAGGTTATGTAAAATGTTTTTTTTTCTGTTTCAGGACAACCTCTTCACGTGTCCAAATGGTAAGTCAAAACACGTTTTATTTCAACTAAATCAGCATTATCACATTATCAGCATTCCTTTACTCGCCTAAATTAAAGCAGCGATCAACATTACAATCAACATTATTATATTATTACCTTGTTTATTTGAATAAGCGTATTATAATGCCTCAATGTCACGGACGCAGCACTCATTAAAGTGCTAATTTACATAGAATTTGTTATTAATTACATTGGCATTAAATTCAGTCGATGCACATTACGTTATACAGAGGAGTCGCAGGTATTTTGGTCGACCTTTCTTTTATAAGTAATGCAGAGACAAAACTAGGTATATAAGTTTATAATCTGTTATAAACTGGAGGAAGAAGATAAACGGTGAGGGATAACATCGTGGGGAAACCTGCACATTCATGTTAATAATGAGTAACAATGATCCTGTCGGTCCGGTTTCCTTGTAACAGGGGTTACGAAGGTCAGATGGCCGTTGCTCAAATGTAATTACTTGAACTGCTAAATCTGGGCTCATGGTCGAAGCGAACCCCCAATTAGGAAACGGGAAAAAGCGCTAGAAGGATAAAGAAGGAAGAAGTTATAAAGGTGTATTTTTTTATAATTTGACATATTAATTCAATTACTTTATCGGAATCTCGAGAGTTAACTGTGATGTCAAAGTTAAATAAACATGACGGTGATTCTGAGAAGAAACAATCAAATGTAAGGTCAAACTCCTTGCCACGAGATTCTTAGCAAAGAGTTATCTACATAGACGCTGGATTATAATTCCCAACTACATAACCTAGGAGAATTCTTCATGGAAACAATTCCCTAATCCCAAGCCTGAGCTAACCGTAAACAAAGTTCCCAGCCCCAAAATGTCCCTAGTTGTTTATTTCTAAGCAATTTAAGGGTTCATAATAACGTAAAGGTGGCATTGTTTTCCAAGGAGTCGCGTGGGTATGCTGTAATAATTCATAAACGGTTAACAATGCTAGAGAACTCATGTTAAAATTATGTGGCAACTGTAGCTTTGCCTACGCGAACGGCGAACAATTAGGATTACCTCTAACGTTAATGGCAAGCCAAACGTTCTACACATCAGCTTTAATATATATTCTACTGTCACATATGGCTCTATGAAACACTATATCTCTTTTATAACGTGCATTTGTAACGATCAGTCTGACTTATGAGAGTTTCTTCCATTGTCCAGTCAGTCTGAGAATCGCGAGTAGAGAACTTGCCTTGTATATCGGATTAACGATACGTAATATGACGTTAATCCGAATAATGCCCTTTCTTCTATTTTGCGAAGATTTAGAATTTTGAAATGAATACTTTCAATTTCATCAGGTATTTATTTATTTTATTGACAAAAAGAACATACAAACATATTTCGGCATTTAATTGGTCTAAAACCTAAACCATGTTTAGTTTCATTTCCTTTTTTTTTCGCTGGATTTGGCGAAGAAACTACACTGACATTTTCTTTATTTTTTTTTAACTAGTGCTAAAATAGAGTCGCGAAAGTTCCTTCGAATGTAAACGTTTATGATTCTTGGTTCCTTTCATTCTTCACTTTTCAGATGTTCTCGAATAGTCCTTGATAATACATTCTAGAAAGTTCCAATATTCGTGCCGCCCCACTCGATCCTAGGGGGGTCGACGCAGACGCAGCGCGTGATTCACTCGCGCGACGTGCGAAATGGTTCCGGCTGTTTCGATTTCTCGGTCTTAGTTCTCTAAAGAACTTGTGCATCCGTCTAGCTAGCGTGCCACATTATGACTGGACAGTATTTAAAATGCGAAACTATTTATTATTGGTGAACAAGATCAATATCGCTCTATGCGCTAAACGTTGCATTTTATATAAAAGTAAAAGTTAAGGCTTTCGTTACCGCCATGCGCTAAATTTTATTTGTAAATAATATATAATAGATAAATTTCATGGGACGATTGACACCACCTGCCATTTTGCTTCCTGATTAAAGTAATTAATTTACATTATCTATCTTCTGCAAGTTATTATTTCCAAGTAACATTAAATTATGTAAAAGAAAGTAAAGTGAAACTGTTGCAACATTTGAATCCTACTAGTATTATAAATCTATATAAATAAAAATGAATTGTTATTCGTTAGTCTGATTAAAACTCGAGAACGGCTGGGCCGATTGAGCTGATTTTGGTTTTAAAATGTTTGTCGTAGTCCAGGGTAGGTCTAAACGGTGAGCAAATATGCCTCCAATAATTAGGCGGTACGAAGTTCGCCGGGTCAGCTAGTTTGGAAATATTTTTAGATGTTGAATCACGCCTTAACGCCTGAAGGGATCTGGATGAAATTTGACAGATAGAAAAAACATCCGTTCCTATCTGTCCTAAATCCTTATAATTTATGTTCGACCGCCTTCTCCTTCTAACCCACGCAACGGATTTTGATGCGGTTTATGCTTTCATTTAGAGGTTATTTAGGGAAGGCTTTTATGTATAGTCAACCAAAAAAATTGCTTGTATACTTTTCGACCGTATTACAAACGGATAAGGTTCAAAAGTGGTCAAGCAATTACTTGGTCGACTTTACATTACATCCTGATTGTACCGGTGTGAGCCCCCTGCGGGGGAGGAGTCACTGATTTCGTATATAATGAATTTTACGCAGACGAGACACCAAATGTATTTAAATTATGAGAACGGTGATAGAATTATTAACATAGATTTAAAGTGGTAAATGGAGCTAGCTGCATAATATTTCCATGCTATCTCTTTGAGAGCTTAAAGTATAATTTACCCATTCTTTGAAAGTTTACCTTCTGCAGGAACTAAACTATTTTAGGATTAAAATATAACTGTCTTTATGTCTTCAATTTTGGTACTCGATGTTTATGTATATGAGAATAATTTAGTATAGTATTATGTGTGCAAATTATAGTTTTCGTAATTCAAGCGAATATTAATTCCCTGTGTTTGTTGCCATTATAAACCTTAAGTGGCTTAAGTTATCAATTATCCTTGTGAAATTCGTAATACTCAGTTTTTCACACACAGGTGAATTACCCAAATACATATACATGTATATAGAGATATTAGAGATACAGTAACATAAAAAAAAATGTAAACTGTTTAATGCGTTTTTATGTAAAAGAGAAACGAGAAAAGTATCCTGCATTCAAGGGGATAAGAGAAAAGTCAGGCCTCTAATTTAATAGCAAATATTAAACAATTTTAGCCTAACGATAACTACAGACTTGCCTTTGATTACTTAGCTCTCGCTAATGATAGCGGTCCGTATTCTCTTTGACAGAGATGCTTCAATAAAGTCTAGACAAATTCATAATCTATGTATAATTGATTCTGTAATTTGTACTAAGTGCAAATGTAGACAGTGTGCACTTGCAGTGATCATTTGTGTTGGGAATTAGCACTAGCTTTCAAGCATGTATAGTCGACCAAGTAATTGCTTGGCCACTTTTGTATTCTATCCCTTTGTAATACAGTCGAAAAGTGGTCAAGCAATTTCTTGGTCGACTATACTTACCTACATAATATGTGGGGATGAATCTGACTTTGTCATAATTTTTGAATAAAATATACGTGTATCGTTCTTTGATAAAAGCGAATTCCACTTGGTACTAAAACTAATAATGTTTTTTTATTTGAATCTCCTTAAACTAAAGTAGTTATACAGGTAAGTGCGTATTATTCTTAGAATGTGAAATGATGAGCGTGACCATAGTATAATTATTGACGAGCTTATAATTAAATTTCCCCACAACCGCATCCAGTACTAATAGTCATCACTGATATCTACTGGGGTAATTATGACGCCAATATGCGTCAGTCTGCCCTGTGCTCGTGAGGCACTTAACAGGTCACCGCCCCATGTCACCTCGAGCCATCAAGCCGTTAAGGAATTATTCCCTGGAACGTAGTAGATTTTCATCAGCCACATAATTAGTGTAGGAAATTCCCCACTAACTCACTCGTACCGCCAGTTAACTGTTCCGCCTTAGAACTTGTGAAATCCAAACTGGATTCGTATCAAACGACATAACTTTTTTATTTCACGTCTTAAACTCGAACTGTTAAAATACTTTTTCGTGTACAGTCGTAATGTCGCCGATCTCTTTTTCCATTAACTTATCTCTTAAATCGGAGTTTATAGCTTTGATGACGGCGTAAACAAAGGCATATCTATAGTCTTAAATGTCTACGGGATTGAGTCGTGGGAAGAGGGGATATCTTTAAGGTTTTAACGCCTACGTTTTTAGCTCCCTATGTTCGTATACTTCAGTTCTCTTGCTTGAAAAATCAAGAATACGTCAGAGTAAGAAGTGAAAATGAAAGCAAAGTAATCTTTTAATGATTGAGAGACTTTGGACGTTATCGTCAGACGTCTAGTTCCAAATGTAAAATCATATCATTCGATTACAATGCAAATAACAAATGTATTTTTGGCACAAGTTTCATTCAAAAATATATTGCTGAAACAATACATTTCAGTTTTTTTTTATTGTTTTAAACTATCGCGATTTTCATACATGTTGATGATAAAATTACTTTTAATTTGCCTCGACGTTTCGATCGTGTTGCCAAAGCCGTGGTCTCTAGTAGACTTTTTTTTTTAATTTTAACATTTAGATCAAAAATACGTTTATCAAATGAAACGTTTGACAAACTATATATTTGAAAAGCGTAGTGTCGGTCAAACATTAGTGGACCTTTAAGTTCACGTAACAGAAGAAAGTCAATAAAATAAGTAATTTGGAGGCACCTAATCATCGGTTAATTGCGTGTTCGTTTAATAATATATCCAGGTTTTTACTCACTTATAGTTAAGCAAGCTCGTTGCATAACGTTTCGATTTGAAGAATAAAATCAATACATTACTTTATAAATACATTTAAGTCAGTTTAAATTAGAATGAAAAAGAATAGAAGAGGAGATCTTAGCCCAGCAGGGAGACTATTATACTCTAGAGAGAGAAAAGCAATTCCTAAAAACTTGGCTAAATTATGATAATGACATTTATATCCAAAAATTTAGTTTCCTCGGCGACAATTCCCAAACTATTTTTTTTTAAGTTTCTTCATTCGTTAGAACAATGGTCTAGTATTATATAGCCAGACTACAATAACAAATACAATACACAACAAAAGCTCGCATCCGATATTTAATTCCAAAGATCCCTCTTCCAAAAGGTGTTAAAAGCCCAGCATTAAGTTAGCTTAAAAGATAATGCTAAAATTCCAGTAATTTAGTAGATCATAGACAAACTTAAGCGTAAATGAAATCACGACTCGTAACTCCAGTTAATGTATACACAAGCTAGATCCGGCTAAGTATGTGGTTCTAGACTGATTGAGTCAATCCAAAGTTTGGATTGGGATTCTGTGCCAGTTGCTCTACGATCCCCAAACGAAGGAATTAATCTTCGCGAGACATCCCTACATTCCAAGGCTTGATTATCGAATTATCCGCTGTTTGCCCGCTTGCAGCATTCAATACGACTTGCTTTATTAAAGGTGTTGTCACACTGGACAGTTTCCATTCTGCGGTTCAATCAAACCAATCGCAGTCCGCATCATGTGTGAGCATCATTTGTTTTCTTTTTGGACGACATGCTATCTAACAGTTGTTGGCGTAGGGTGACTTGAGTTTGCATTTAAAACAAAATACGTAGCAGTGATAATTTTAACCAATCCGTAGATAGCATTAGTTATTGAATATGAGAACATCGAATAATGTTCTTGTTCGGAAGTAAAATTTACTGGGTCAAAATATTTGCGCCCAGAAACTGTATAGGAAGGTAAACAAGTTCGTCTAATATTTAATTAAATCTCGTTTCCGTAACACCAATCATAATCTCTTCGTTACTAATATTACAAAATGTGAAAGTTTGTTGCGTAATCCGATTCGGTTATAGCAAAATTTGGGTAAATTTTGATAATATGCACTCCCCAAGAGGCAGCTCGGATTTGTTGGATAAAAAAGGAAACAAAAACACAAATAGAAAGTTTAGTTTAGTTTAAAATAAATTTGTTTTGACAAAAATCGAGTTAGTTTGAATCATATTAAAAAATATATTGAAACTAGTTGATCAGATTGAGTCTCAAAATAGGTACCAATATTGGCTTCAAGTCTATTTTTTAATACGCGTCTTATTTAGTCAGGGCCACAAAATAAATATAAAGTGTACACTAATGACATTTGTTTTGTTCTACTACAGCTTAATAAACTCTGCTTACTGCTTTTAAACAAAAAAGGATAGTATATTTTTAACATATGTACTTAGCAACTAAAATGATAAAGTAGGAATGAAACAGTAACTATAAAGTATTTTGAAATGAATAGCAACCCAGCTAAAAATTAACCACAATTCATGCTTTTAACCTGCGTGTTGCAGATGTTTTCATGTTTATGCTTTGGCTGTTTTGCAGTGGTCAAGTCTGACACTGATTTATTATTGCACATTCTGTTATATTCTATCCTGTAATTTAGCACTCGTGGACTCAAATAAATACAAAAAAATTACCTTAGGTAATTCGAATAAGACATAAGTGTCGCGCGTGTCTGCGGAACCGTGCTGTATACGCATCTCCGCCGGTGAGGCCCGGCCTTAAGCGGGGGCCTGCACCACAAAACTTATAAATGCTACAATTTAACATATTTGTCATGTCTTAGTATTATGTCTAGATAATATTTTAAAAAAAAAACTTTTTATTTGCTGATACAGAATTATTAGTTTGCGTATTTAAGGTAAAACTAAATCGTTCGTACAAACATTACATTTAAGGGGGTCGCCGCAATTTATAACGTTAATAGGTTGGTCTTCCAACAATTAAGTTTTGACACATGCCATGTTCTATGGGGTAGTTGTGGTTAAATTTTCAGAAAACGCACTAGTGGGTACCTATACCAGAAATTCAAGGATCCGATAGTTCAGCAAAAAAAACTGATTATAATTATAATTGTTTATACTTTCACCATAATTTGTCAAGACAGGTATAGATAAAGAGATAAATTCATAATGCGCATATTGGCAACGTTGTTCGTATATAAGTAGAGTCGTGCGTGATAGTCTACACGAACAAATTACCACGAAGTACACATGCAAATTGTTCCTATACGAACAAGTTACATATGATTTTTTTTTTATACAACATAGGAAGGCAAACAAGCAAATGGGTCACCTGATGGTAAGTGATCACCACCGCCTATAGACACCTGCAACAACAAAGAGAGTGCAGATGCGTTTCCAACCCAGAGGGCTAAGATGGAATACCTCTTGTGCCAGTAATTACACCGGCTGTCTTGCTCTCCACGCCGGAACACAACAGTGCAAGCACTGCTGCTTAGCGGCAGGATTAGCGAGCAAGATGGTGGTAACGATCCGAGCGGACCTTGCACAAGGTCCTACCACCCGCAAAATAATTTATCTCTTTAAAGTTTTCTACTTAAACAAAAGCTATTGAGGATCTCAGAATGTGTATAGTTGCATGACAACATCAACCCTCAAGCTATTGGCACCAATTAGCAAGTCTTTTGTTCTGTCTTGCATAACTGAACACCTGTTGAAGACGAAGGCCGATATCCCACTCAGTCAAATCTACTTTCATAAGTCAGTGTGGGCAGATAATTCATTATCATCGTACGTAGGATTTTGAACTCATTTACTTTTGGTAAGTAGGTAACTTGTTACAATCGGGCTCCGTTTTTTATTGTCGATGTATGGGGACAACAGTTTACCAACGGCAAAGTTAAGAGTGTCCCCAATCCAGAGTTAGAGGAATGTTCGGTGCTTATTAAGTTTGTCTGGAACCCTCAGTGTCCGCCTCACACTTCGATTTTTTTAGAAAAGGGAGGAATGTGAGCATGTGGATCATCATGTAACCAGCGAATCCAAGAGAATCGCTGCTTCGTTACTGGCCCTTACATACCTCCCACTTTACTTATCTTTAGGCCCTCGGAGAGGGAGGAGGGTCTGAATCTCCGCTTCGAATTTGAAGAGACGATATAAGTCTGTCTTTTTTAGCTTAGGATTAGGCAGCGTATAAAAGACTCAAAGGCGGGCGCGTAAGACTGTTGTCCGAACGGATTGCACAGGGTACAATCGCGTGTTGCACTGAAGAAAATGACGTATAGTCGACCAAGAAATTGCTTGTCCACTTTTCGACCGTATTACAAAGGGATAGAGTTCAAAAGTGGTTAAGCAATTACTTGGTCGACTATACAAGTAAATCATAAAAGTGTATAAACGTTTTAGTATAATTGGAATACCTACTAAACAATACGAGCAGGCATAATGAGTACGGTACGGACTCCTTACGGTAGCTTGTTATATAATCCTGAGGCCTGACAACAATAAAATAATTTTTTTGCTGATTTTTGATTCTTTAAATATAGTGTATTCTTTTTCGTAGACGATAAAGATGTCATTTAACAAGGGGTAACTTAAACTTTTCTAAGTGTTACACTTGCTACTAGCACTAATTAAAGTGTTATTACCCTTAAGAATAGACCTTACCTTACTTTAACACGATCAGTCATGATAGGGACGCTGTATTTAATTTATAAATTGCTAATTCCAACTCTAAACGTTGGCCAATTGTTGGCTAATACATGGCACAGTTATATGTCAAAATGAGACAGAAATCTTATTTCCTACATATAACTGCATCCTGTGCGTTGGCCAACACTTGGCTAACGTGTAGAGCCGACATAACATAACGAGCTTAAACGTTGTCCTTGTCCCGTTGTTACTGTCATGTCGCCAAAACTATAAATTCCATTGCCATTCCTTTGCAAGTGTCTCCGTTCTACTGCGTTAAGGTCGATTTTGGATATCAAACCTATGACATTCTGGCTTATTGTGGGGTGTCCAGTTATGCGGCAGTTGAATTAATTGCGTATAGGACGTTGGGTGATTAAGACGCGCGACGTTAGGCGGGTAATCCTCTCTGATACCATTTGAATCTGCCCGCAGCTCAAGGAGGTTAATGTTCCAATATTGCGGTGCATCTGTATCTATAGAATGTAGGCATTTGGCTTGATTTAGGTACGTACGATGTACGACTTAAGAAGATTGTGTACCAAGCTGCATGTTACCGCCGTTTGTATGGAGAGTGCTTTTTACACTATCTATACAAACGGCGGTAACATTTTCCACCCTCAAAGCCTTAACCAATAACAGGCGCGGCTTAGTTCGCGGAGCTAGAAGGATATCAGTGCACCACTGCACTGGGGTGCCGCGATTTAGTTGCCGCGCATGAGAGTGAATAGCGGTATACGATAGCCAGAAAGGCATACGCCGCCGTTTTTGTTCGAAGTAACACTTCTGTACCCACTTGTACTATTTCGGTAAGCTATTATTATGCCTTAGAACTACGTTTGTAGGTTTAGTTTTTTTTTTTTCAAACTCTTTATAGGCTTGAAAATATGTATTTGCACTTTAAGAGTTTCATAGAAAATTAAAATTGTATATTATTTTCAAAACTATTAGGAATATGTAAAGAATAAAAACATACAAACCTTATTCTAAGACATAACAACAACATATTAAAAATCTTGGCTACGCTTAAGGTTTAGAAGGTGGAAACCGTTACCGCCGTTTGTATAGAGAGTACTGAGTACCTACACATTGGTCTTAAGTTTTGCACGAGGCGTTTGTCTTGTACAGCAGATATGCCTGCAATTGGAGATGTCAAGAAGAGCTGCACACGACTCTATTGAAAAGTGAGCTAACATCGAACTAACATCAACTTTTGCTGTTGGCTGTACTGTTTTTAGTATCCCATAGATACTAAGTTAGTTACGTGAATCAATGAAAATACCATAATTATCGAAATCCATTGGTCGTACTCTTTTTTACCCGACTACGGTAAAGCCAAAAGAAAATATTATGATTTCAGTAGTCTATGTATGTTTCTATAATCTAATCATGGGCCCGATGCTTATACGGTGCTAGTATTACTATTACTTTTGTATGAGAAAATACAGTTTCGTAGATACCTATAAGTAGTTTTGTTTGAGAAACAGGCTCGAGATCATATGTTACCGACTTTATCCGAATTTGAAATGGTTTAAGTACTTATTTTATTATTAAACTTGCACGATTAGTAAACTGTTTAACTATTCTTAAGTTAATTTACCCACGAAAATCATAGATAGGGCAACTAAATGCGAATCATAATCACTCCTGATTGAGTAAGACAAAGCTATTAGTAAATCTACGATATAAGCTTGAGCTTAGAATCAATTAGAATTCCAATTAATGTAACGCGTCTGATTATAAATTCAATTTTGCTAAGTATCGCCATGTCTGTGAATAGATTTGCTCCTGAACCTGCCTATTGTGGAGCCTCCATCAAATTTGAGACATGTATACCTTTAATCAATTTGACTACCAATCTTCATTAATGTCTACCCGCTGTTGAGTAATACAAGGGACGTACAATATAGATGAGATGAAAGCATCAGGGGCCCACAATCTGCATTTTGAGCAGTAATTTGTAAATGACTGCGACGTCTGACTTGTCCAAAACTTTCCATGCTCAAAGCAAATCTGTCTAGAAAGTTGTGGACCTACCGATAATTCTATTTATATCAGACTAAGAGTTACTTCACTTAAAGCGTCAATTATAAAAGTATTTTCTCAGTTCAAAAGATTTTCTCAAGTTTTAGACTAAACAAGGTTCGGAAACAGTGCTATCATTAGTAAATTGGAAAACAAGGAAAGTTTGCCTTGAAACAATAACAAATTAACCTGCAAAGTTGAGAACAAACAAACGAGAAATACCTTCTAAAGATTCCGCGGAGCAGAGCGAACAAATCCCAAGTTTTAACTGGACAGCAGTCACAGAAGTGCTCTGGACAGTTTGTTGAGTCTATTGATTTTCGTTGAAGATTCCCAAAAGTTATAAAATTAAATGCAAATTATATCAACTGCACTAGAGAGAGGACTGTTGTTTTGAAAAATTCGACTGCAATCCTTACTTAAGTACCATCAGCCTAGCGTCAACCGTAATCCCATTCTGTGGTACATTTTAAGAGCAACAAAAGTATACTTCATTACTTCCTAATACAATAGTTTTACAAGACAACCGTCATTATAGTTTTCCAGTGGCAACAGCTCAGTTTAAATAAAATATAACTATACTAGCATATATATTTCATCAAACAATATGCAACATGTAACGAAACACAATAAGTGATCGAACTGTTAGAAGTTTAACTGTGCCTCATCTATTGTTCAATACGAAGCAGGAATTCCTACGCTTTCACCCACAGGGCGAGTTATGAAGCCTCAAGATAAACGCAGCCTGCAAGGCGTGCTCCTTGCGCTCGTTACGTCGTCAATATAGATAGCCTTAGACAGTAGAGAGCATATTTCTCTTAACGCTTCCAGCACAGGTTAAAGGTTAGCTGCCAGTTTCGTAAAGCATATGTATTGTACGCCTGGCCTAGCGGAACACAGCTAGTTATAGTATTAACACATGAGTTGACGCTAATTGAAACCTTAACTTTTAATGGTTAACCATTTGACTGAACCATTTGATTTGAATTGTAAACCA
The DNA here is from genome assembly GCA_963691745.1 of Ditula angustiorana. Classification (NCBI taxonomy): domain Eukaryota; kingdom Metazoa; phylum Arthropoda; class Insecta; order Lepidoptera; family Tortricidae; genus Ditula; species Ditula angustiorana. The sequence goes on from OY829479.1 coordinate 6,533,601, forward strand.
GAAAAAAAATGTGAACATCTAACTTTTTCTCCCCTTTGACATGTTTCTAAGTTAGAGCAAGATATTAAGATCTTATTGGGTTGCCACTTCATATTGGTTTATCCTCAAAACTCAATCAGAGTCGTCTCAGAAGCTTGCGAACTAAGTTTACAACTTCAAAACGGATACAACAGCAATGCAAAGTACAGTTATAACCACAAGTTAAACGTGTTGCAAGTTTAATGCAAAGCACGGGGACCACATAGTGATTGCGTAGCATAGGTATCTGGCTATCGTAATTGCAGGCCCGAGTTTCCTCAATACTACTAGTTTCACCAAGTCTTACCGTTAGGCTACCTACAACGGGCTGGCCTGAACACAGCTACCCAGTTACCTATACGCAACTTGATAATTCCGGACTGATATCAGATTAACTGAAGAGCCGTTATCAAATAAATTTTACATTTCATAGTTAAGCAAAACGAATAAAGTTGTTAACGCTAATTTCGTGACGAGGTTTCCGCTGGGTGTGATCAAATTTTCAAGCGCCGTAATTGAGTTTTGCTGCTGGAGCTATGTTTATTTTAACCGACTAAATTACTTGAGGATAATAATAACGAAGTATCAGACTCCGTAACGTAAAGGCCACATTACATCACACAATGACGCCTAATGACTCACCTGGCTCCTTCCGCATGCATTATCCATACCATAATTCTTCCAAACAAACAATACAAGATAAATCTTTAAAATCAAAGGACAATCAATCAATGTATGCATTTTAGTTAAAAACAATTGGGATATAAGAAAAATCAGCGCAGAGCAAAAGGACGAAGCTTGGCCAACATAATGCTGAGATTATTTTAATTTCGCCACAATTAAATCTTTAACGTAATTAGATTTTAAGTGGTTTATTGCTGGCAATAAATATTTTCTCTTTCTTAGATACTTTCGATCATAAAAAGTTTGCGAACATCGGCACCTTTATTGGCAATTTTAACAAAAGCCACGTTTTTCACAACGTTGGTCTGGTACACTGAAGCTGTAAAAGGATTTAAGTTTTCCTTTCAAGTGTAGAGCTGCGAGCCGGACTGGCTTCACCGTGTCGAGTCGACTTTCATCAGGAGCCGGGGCTCTTTGATTTATATTTCTCCGTGTACATTTGACCGAGCACAAAAATGGTGGGTATTCAAGTTAGGGCGATTTGGCACAGGAAGTGGAGTTATCGAAATGCATTTCGAACTAGGTGTCGATTAAAAACGTATAATTACCTTCAATTTCTTGTTTAAGATAGTAAGACCTCATCAAAAACGCTATTTAAACTATTATTTTACCTTGACCTGCGATATTCTGATATTCAGTGATCATCATGCATTAAAAGGCGCATAAGCGTGCGAAATTTGAAGAAAGTATGACGATTAGAACAAAACTTTACTTTAGATTAAACGTGTCAATGCATCATGTGATCCAAAATCAAGCCCAATGTCACAAGCTGTGAACAATTTAATGACGGGGCATTAAACCTTTTGTCATGTGTCGGTTGTGCCATGGTCCTATTAAGTTCATTCTAAACTTGGCACGCATCAGCTGGGAGATTTGGAGCATTACTGACAATCTGGGTCAGTTGCTTAGTAAGGCGCTTGATGCTCCGCATGTATGAGACAATAGTACGTTATTATACGCAGTAGTTAATGAGCTATCAACATGATTGTTTATTTACGTAGATGATAGCTTTCTTACGACTTTATATTCTAATATTTCTCATACAATCGCCGCATTTTTGAGTTTTTTACCTCGTTCTTTTTTTGCGATTCCCAATGCCCAATTACTAAGCCTCCGCTGCCCGTCCGTCCTTGCATCCGTCTGTCGCAGGGCTGTATCTTGTGAACCGCAATAGCTAAATACTTGGAATTTTCAGTGTTTATTACAGTGGGCAGTATAACAATAAATAATAAAAATTAAAGGAGGTTCACATATAATAAACGTGTTTGTCCGGTGTTTTTTGAACTCGTGTGCAAAATTGGCCTTTTTTTTACTTTTGGATGAAAAAACTAACTATTGCAATATGCCAAGTGTTAAATCTATAATTAAGTATAAAATAATTAAAACCAAATCATAACTAATAGCGTCAACCACTGTCTCTGAGTGCCTAAGACGACGGCATAGTCTAAACGACGGTGACCACAAAACTACAAGTAAAAAAGCGTTTGCATCAGGTACTGCCAAGACAATACTGATGCCAAACGAAATTCGTTCATTTATAATCTATCCAGTTTTCAGTCCCCGACTTAACATTTGTAATTTACTTTCATCTTATGACTTACCTATTTATGTAGGAACAAAATAGTCGGACCGTTAGTTCAACAAAATATTATTTATTGATTGTGTTTTTATCGAACAAGACAATGAGATCTTTGTATCTGCAGTCAATTGAGCAGCAAACAGCCTTGACGGCAATACTAGTAATGAGTGAAAGGCGCCTCGATCATATGCATTGCCAGCTTGAGTCACTGGTGCCTTATAATATGCCATTATATGAAAGATTTGATCTCAGTCAACCTCGGTAAAAGCGTAACGTTAGTTTATAAAAGCTGTGTCGGTATAGCTGCAACGGTTGAGTAAGGTCGAGTTACTGATGAACTTTTGTTTTGTCTTCTTCATCCTACCTAATGCGGAGTGTAGGCCTCTTGCAATGCATGCCATCTTCCTCAATCTAAAGCCTTATTTTTGCATACAGTTCTTGCGTGCAATCTTCACCAGGTCATCGGTCCGTCACGTTGGTTTCCTACCTACCTTCATACGATCAGTTCTGTGTCTCTATTCGATTACCAAGCTTGCCCTATCTGTTGTCATTCGTGGGGAATTTTTGACTGAGTGGGTGGGTAAGCCCAGTTTATGTATTAGCCCAAAAATAACAGTTTTGTGGCCTAAACCATCGGACCCATTTCTAAATATTGTGTTGGGATATATTTTCATTGGCACGTGTCCAATTAGGAACACTATCTCCAGTGCTTCAAATTATTTTTCGTGTGATCTTGAACAAATTGGAAAATACATAATGCTTTTAAATAAACAGATATTGTACAAGTACTTCAAACTAGATTTGTTCTCTCGCATGGTCGTTTACAAATGACAAATTCTACATTCCTATAGTTTGACCATCGAATAGATGTTTCATGTGAACAAGCCAAACTGCTTTGGATTTAACGCAATAGGTACGGAACATTGCGTTCACTAAATGTGTCGCCCCACCAGACGACTGATTCGGAGTTCAGAAAAAACTTTTCCAAAACTTAACATTTATGTGTAGGGATGCAGGTTTAGTTCTTTGATGTTTCCATTGCCAACAAATACAATTACCTATTAAGCATGGGCTCAAAGTCACGAGAGTCACGTATGAGAGGGTAGCGTGACTAGAGCCCATAACGTCCTCGCTGTAACCGTGGCCTGAACTACTAAATTTGCAGTAAATGAAATCAATTATGGAATGAAAACTAAGTAAAACTACTGCAGTCAAAAAGTAAAATTCACTTTGAGTGCCTCTACATTTCACAATTTATTTTACATAAAATTTCAACTCCGCCTGACGCCAAGTCTGTACGTCCCCATAGAAACCCAAATCATACGTATTTTCCACTAGAATTGCCTTCAAAATTAAATTAGCTTCTAGTGAAACAATTCTAAAGCATGATTAAATAGAATCTAGAAAAGATTGCTGAAAAAAATCTAGCGACGTAGGATTGCAAATACAATCAGCAATAAAATCATTAAATGTGTTGCATTCCTTTAGCCATTATGGCTATCCAAAACTGTGTCGTAATTTCCCCTAAACTCAACAATTCCCCGGCCAGAATTTGCCACAGAGCGCAGTAACTCAATCTCCGGTGCACTAGCGTATCCGTGGATCCTTCACAAGGTTGAAGGTTGGACGAGAGCACTCCACACAATTGAACTGCAGACACCGTGTCGACTAGTCGGCATCGAAACTTGACCTATACGTCGATACGTCGACAGTTATAGGAGTGGTTGTCCATGACTCGACATGGGAATAGAATGCAGATGTATTCAACCATGTGAAATGCTACTTGTAATATGATAAGAATAATCACGTTTTTAATAAGATCTCGTCATCGACGCCTTTTCTTTAACTACGATCAACATTTTGTTCATTGTTTCACAGAACACTAGACGTGATTAGCGACTTGTTATTTTTATGAGAGTCACTGTTTATGGGAGCAGAATTAATTAATTCGTAGATTGAATTCGGAATAGTTAGTGGGAGTTTGCGGTCAACCACAAGTGCTAAAGGTGACATTAGACAACGTAACGGATGCGAATGGCTTTGGAATTCGATTGCACCATCTTATCTTACTAACTTCATTAGCGCGGCAAATGGTTTGGTAACTTTAGTCGATGCTAAATGGACGGTAAAGATAGGTTAAATTGAGTATACGTTACTTCAAGCAATGAATCATGTTCTCTCTCTATTACTAATTGTAATTATTGGATCGATATTTTTTATTACTTATTACTGTTTTTTATTATTAAACGATAAGTTTACTCATGACATGATGACCACGATGACGACGCAAGAAAACCGGAGAACCTTTACTGAAACAAAATAAAAGTATGAAAAAATTACGTATACCTGCATAATGAATTGGTCGATCTTAAAAGGTTAAACCCCTGAATATTAAAATTTGCCTTCATTTTTGACAGCCATTCGATAATTGAAAGCGGGAATGTAATTTAATTTTAACGCTAAAAGGCACGGTATTGTTAATTAATATTGAAATAACGGAAATCGAGTGCATTTCGCGGCAATAACATAACAAGTGGGTCGGCGTTGCATCGTGTTGCGCCGGCGCCACTGGTGCGTGCATCCATCGCTGTCTTCGATAGGTCGCTAAACCCACCACGCTCTATTTACGATATTTGCTTTAGGAACGCGAACACGCGTCAATGAAAACGATTTCTGCTTTAGCGCTGTTTAAGATTACTACGCTGGGGACTCTTTCAAATTAGGTTTTGTTATATAATAACTAGCAACGTGTACATAAAAAACCTTTCGTAAAAAATATCTAAAGTCAAAAGTCGTTGCGTGGTTCAGAAGGAATAAGCGACCGAAGACACTATGAAGACAGACAGGAACGGATAGCGGCTATCTTTTATTAAAAATTACATAAGTTCCGTATCAATTTTGTACACAACTACATGCAAAAGCGGCTTTATATAAGTCATTTACCTAAAATTTACTATTGAACTACCGTACTGTGGCAACTTTGCCTCCTCCCACTATGGGCCATTGGGATGTCAAACACATTTAAACATCATTCAATCAAAGACGTACCTTGTGATAAGAGAATGACGTAGATAAAATATTAATACGAGTATTCTAACACAGTTTTTTGTCATGGCAGAGTTCCCACGTTTTAGATAAAGTTGCCGCAGTTTACAGTACCTACTTCGTTAAGCATCGAGCGTTTTTCATGCGTTTTATTTTATTTTAATGAAACCAAATCTTCTCTAGCTAGTCTATAGCTTAAGCCGCCATAATCTGTTGTTCACGTTCGATTTACCCATCGGCCTGACAAATTGGGGTGTGGTTACGCCAGGGAAGAGCGTAAATTTTTCGTGAAATTGATTTTCGGGTAGTGAAACTAGTAAACAACGATTTAGCGGAAACCTGTGAAAACCAATAGATAAGCAAATCGATTACTACAACGTTTTTTAGAAAGAAACAGTGCACACAACTCTGACACACGGATTAGGACTTCTCACATATTAAAACAGATGGTTGCAGGGGCGTATTTACCCTAGGGTCATCCAGGCCATGCCCCGGGGCGCCAGGCTGCAAGGGGCGGCAGCCGCCCCTAAAATGAAACACTTTATCGTCATTTAATGGGGTGCCAAAACTAAATGGCCCGGGGCGCCAAATCTTTAAATACGCCTCTGAATGGTTGGAAGTTAGTTACTTCATCGTTCTTTTATGTCTAAAAGCTCATTGTCAATTACTAATTAGATTCCAAATGACCCAGGTTTGAGCCCAGAACCTTGAGAGCTTTTTTGTTACCAAAGTTTTGTCTTTTTCCTAAAGTATAAATCAGTAGGTACAGTCAAGGAATTAAATTTCCAATCCACCTAAGGTTCAATAGCATATAGCAAACTGTCACCATAAGAGCTATAGAGTAAGACGTTAGTTTGACATATCGACCTTAATACATTGCGAAAGTCAGACGACATTTCAACGAAATGGGTAGGAAATTAAATTCATTGACTGTACATACATACAAATGGCCAATGTAGAGCAGTGAAAACAAAGTTTATTTTGAATTGTCTCTGCTTCGTTACACTTACTGCCAAAATTATTTAGTTATAAACAAATTATTACTATACAATACTTCAGGAAGAAAGTGTAACAAAGGATGAATAATCATTACGTAGCATAAAGTCGCTATCCGTTCCTATCTGACCTCATTAGTTCGGGCACTTACTCCTTCTAAACCACGCAAAGGATTTTGATACAGTCTCCACTGTCATTTAGAGATTTGTTTTACGGAAAGTTATTAAGTACATTACATTCTAATTGTACAGTCAAGGAAATTGAAACACGTACCACCGTAGAACCTAGTCGAAGAGACATACGCATGACAATTGTATGACATACAGCCTGACGTTTAACGCGTCGCGTCATTGCGATAGGGTTCTAAGGTGGTGCGTGTATATATTTCCCCTACTATACCTGTACAAAGCCGGGGTGGGTCGCTAGTACAAAATTAATGCGGTTTTCATTGCTCTACACTGGGCATATTTCTATTGATATATGTATACTTTACAGTAGCACAAATTAATAAATTCTACAAAGTTAAGCTTTTTCTGTGACTTTATTTACACAAGGGAAAGATAATAGATTACGTACGCGGCATGTTGAACCGTCAGTTGTTTTTTTTTTACATTTGCCGCCTCTCACGAGTTCGCTGACAAAGCTTGTTGATGGTTTTTAGTATGGGAAAATGAACGCGGATAGAAAAGTGACTATCACAGCAATTTATTGAATAGTCCCACGCTTCTTGTTTAGCTATTTGAAAACTGTTCAGTGATGTTCTCTTGAATTTGTAGAAGAATCGTGCTAGGAAACAAACACAAATTAGGTACCGATGAAATAAACTTTATATGCAGTAAGTTGCTTATAACCTCAAAATCTAACCAATGAATCCATCTTAGTCGTACTGGGTTTCTTTTTAATTTTGTTATACTGAATGCCTTCATTAAATATATTCTTAATTTTTTTTCGCGTTTGTAGCTATTATGGAAGTTATTCATTTAGAGCTAAATATTTCTTTTATATACGTAATACCCTAAATCCAAAATTGATAAAAACATGCCTACAAATATTTTCTAAAGAGCTATTTAACGATGCCCCATCTAGATTTGTAAAATTAAAAAGAATCCCAAGTTTTACAGATAAATGATTTCAGCCTATCATTTGCACATGCGTGTACAAATAAATGACAACTGCCATAAACGCAGATACGATCAAGTCAATCTCGGGTCGATTTTTAACTTTCGATCGCTCGACATTAGATAGCCGTGGCCAATCAGATACGCGAGCGTATATTTAAGCCGGCATTGATTGGCGCGTGACTGGCAAGAGTCGAGGGCCCGAAAGTCAAAAATCAACATACTGGTCTACGAAACACTACACTACTACAGTCAAAGGTCGTGTCCCTTAAATAATTCACTCGCACATTTGTGTGAGAGGTACTCTATAAAGATGTTTTACTAATTTTATGCTTAGTCTTTGTGCGCTGCCTAAATATCTATAATTGTATACAAAATTCCTGCGATATACCTCTGTACTTTCTCTTGCTCTCTAGCCCGACGGAAATTACCCTAGTTTTAGTTTGACTAAAAACCCTCCCTAACCATAAAAACTAAGCCAATCTGACTCCACGAACTAAATTGAAAAATTTTATTTTTTCAGGTTGGGAGCTAAAAGGATTGCACTGTTACAAATTCTTCAACATCAGGCATTCATGGGAAAAGGCGGCGGAATTATGTCGGAGGTACATAAAATAGCACACATATGCTCTTTATCTGCTTACATTAATTTGTTGCAAATAAACGATTACACGCTTTACTAAATATATATATTCTTTTACAGGTACGGAAGCGAACTAATGGTTGTAGACACATATTCAGAGAACAATATGACGGCAAGTATGATACCGGCTAGTCCGTCTAACAACCATTACTGGCTCGGTCTAGCTACTGTTGACGATCTTCGGACAAATACTCTCGAGTCAGCCGCTGGTACTCTAGTCTCACAATATGCCGGATTTTGGGACCTAAGACAGCCTAATCCTAAAGACGGCGAATGTGTTGATGTCCACGTTGCCTCTGAAAGCCAATCCTGGGAACTTACTACCTGCGAAAGCCTTCTACCTTTCATGTGCAGAGCGAACGCTTGCCCAGCTGGTGAGTTTAATAAGTAACCTTCATTCAACAATTTTTGAAGCGTAACCAATCAATTCTTAAAACAACAATAAGATTCTTAAAACAATTGCTTTGCGTTTCAGGAACCTTCCATTGTTCGAACGGAAAATGCATCAATGCAGCCTTCAAATGTGACAAGCAGGATGATTGTGGTGATGCGTCTGACGAAATGGATTGCGCTTCCGAATGCCATTTCTACATGGCCAGCAGCGGAGATGTGGTTGAAAGTCCAAACTATCCACACAAATATCCTGCTTTTAGCGATTGCAAATGGACGCTAGAGGGACCACAAGGTCAAAACATAGTGCTACAGTTCCAAGATTTCGAAACTGAAAAATCTTTCGATACTGTTCAAATATTAGTCGGTGGAAGAACCGAAGATAAATCTGTAAATCTAGCTACACTATCTGGAAAGCAAGACTTATCAAGCAAAATATACGTTTCAGCCTCAAACTTTATGATAATTAAGTTCAGTACAGACGGTTCTGTAGAACGGAAAGGTTTCCGTGCTTCTTGGAAGACTGAGTCCTCAAATTGTGGTGGTATTCTTAGAGCCACACCGCAAGGTCAAGTGTTAACGTCACCTGGCTATCCAAATGGTTACCCTGGTGGTTTGGAATGCATGTATATTATTGAAGCTCAAGCGGGAAGAATAATCTCATTAGAGATTGAAGATTTAGAACTAGGAATGAACAGAGATTACATTGTTGTCAAGGATGGGAACACTCCTTCTAGTCCAGTACTTGCAAGGTTAACCGGACCTGGTGAGGAAAATCAGAAAGTTGTTGTATCAACCACAAATCATCTATATATGTACTTCCGGACAAGTCTAGGTGATTCTAAGAAAGGTTTTAACATGAGATACTCTCAAGGCTGTAAAGCCACAATTATCGCATCTAATGGCACACTTACTTCCCCTGCTTACGGCCTCGGGAATTATCCGAACAACCAAGAATGTCTATTTAGGATTAAGAATCCGAACGGCGGGCCGCTTTCCCTGAAATTTGACGAGTTCAACATTCACCCGTCCGATGTCGTACAAGTTTTTGACGGAGCAAGCACAAGTGGTTTAAGATTGCATTCTGACAACGGTTTTATTGTTAAACCTAGGATAACACTAACTGCTTCCAGCGGAGAAATGCTATTACGGTTCGTGTCTGACGCCTTACATAATGGGCCGGGTTGGAAGACGACGTTCTCAGCAGGTTAGTTTAATCTATGAAAAAAAAAACATTTCGGCAAAACAAATTAGATATCGATATAAACCACACGTTTCTATTTATTTCAGATTGCCCACCACTGAAGTCTGGCATAGGTGCTTTAGCATCAAACAGAGATACTGCCTTTGGAACAGTTGTGACCTTCTCGTGCCCGATTGGACAGGAATTTGCTACAGGAAAGTCTCGACTTACAACTAAGTGTTTAGACGGGGGAAAATGGTCAATAACGTATATCCCGAGCTGCCAAGGTAAACCTTTTTACAATTTTTTTATCTATAAATCAGATTTCTAGTTTCTTTGTTACACTGTGTTAATTTATATTTTTTACAGAGGTCTACTGCGGTCCAGTTCCGCAAATCGACAACGGTTTCTCAATCGGCTCAACCAATGTCACCTACCGTGGGGTTGCAACATATCAATGCTATGCTGGGTTCGCTTTCCCTACTGGGCAACCCATTGAAAGGATTTCTTGTTTATCTGACGGAAGATGGGAGAGGACGCCAACTTGCCTTGGTAAGATAAAGTTCTAATCAATTTCAGTACATAATCCACATTTTCTGTTTATTTTACGGCCTGTGATTAAATAACTGTTTCCTTTTCAGCATCTCAATGCGTAGCACTTCCGGATGTTTCTCACGCAAACGTGACCATCCTTAACGGTGGTGGTCGCAGCTACGGTACTATTGTGCGCTACGAGTGTGAGCCAGGTTACGTACGTTCAGGGCAGCCTGTTCTTCTATGTATGAGTAACGGAACATGGTCTGGTGACGTCCCTACATGCTCAAAGGCTCTTTGCCCGATATTTCCCGAAATTAAAAACGGATTCATCGTTGATCAAACAAGGGTATACATGTACGGGGATGAGGCACGCGTCCAATGTTTTAAAGGTAAAATCATTACGTTTTATGTGCATGTATATTAATACTTGCAATATTGATCAAAGCCCTTAAGTAAATAAAGTAATTAAAAGCATTATGAAGTAGATCACTAAAATTACAATAACAACGTTAAATTTTAGGATATAAGCTCAATGGCCCCAGCGTACTTAAATGCGGAACTAACCAAGAATTCGATGCACCACCAACATGCGATGATATCAACGAGTGTTTGATAAGTCAATGCGATGCAGCATCTACCGATTGTAAGAACACTCAAGGTGGATTTTATTGTCCATGCCGACCTGGATTCTCGCCGAGCTTAGACTGCAGACCTGTTGGAGATTTAGGATTGATCAATGGTGCAGTTCCCAATGAATCTATAACGACCTCGACTCCTGAACCTGGATATCATAAAGGGGTTAGTTTTTTTTATAAATGCCGTTTTTTAACCAAAATCCTAATTTACCCTTCCTTATTATTCTTTCATTCAAATTTTAGATGGTGCGACTAAATAATGGAGGAGGATGGTGTGGAAACAACTTGGAAGCAGGTGCTAATTGGATTCTGATTGACTTAAGAGCACCTACAATAATCAGAGGTTTCAGAACTATGAGCGTTATGCGGGCTGACGGCAATATCGCTTTTACTTCCGCCATTAGAATACAATACACAAACGATTTGACAGACGCGTTCAAGGATTATACTAACCCAGATGGTACCGCGGTTGAATTCCGCATTTTGGAACCTACCCTGTCTGTCCTGAATTTGCCAATGCCAATTGAAGCGCAGTATGTGAAATTCAAAATCCAAGATTACGTTGGTGCACCTTGTCTAAAACTTGAAGTTATGGGTTGTGCAAGATTGGATTGCGCTGATATTAATGAGTGCAGTGAAAATAACGGAGGATGTGACCAGAAATGTATTAATACGTTAGTATTCTTTAGCTACACCCTTTTACATTTAATTGCGTCTAACCAAAAGAACTTCAGCCTAATATTTGAACTGTTTTTAGCCCCGGAAACTTTTCCTGTGGTTGCAACATTGGATATGAACTTTACTCTTCCAACGGAACTGCAGGATTCAGTATCGAAAAATCAGAAACTGGTGAGAGGGATGGGGACACTTACCAAAGAAACAAGTCATGTGTACCAGTTATGTGTCCGCCTTTAGCCGCACCTGAGAATGGAAAACTTTTGTCCACAAAATCAGGATATCATTTTGGCGATATTGTTCAGTTCCAATGTGATTTCGGTTACGTAATGTCTGGATTTTCATCACTGCTTTGCACATCCAGTGGTAATTGGAATGGGACCGCTCCGGAGTGTCAATGTAAGTTATAAATTTGCATAACTACTTCTTTACATGTAATTGGTCTTACAATAAATTTAATACGCATTTTATTCATCACTTAATCTATTCAGATGCTCGCTGCGTCACTTTATCTGATGACAAGAACGACGGATTAAAGATCATAAGAGATGATCCAGAAAGTGTACTCTTGCCTTATAGAGATAACGTCACTATAACTTGCACTCTGGCTGGACGTCAACTAAGAAACACGGTCACGTCTTCATTTAGGCAGTGTGTTTACGACCCTAAACCGGTAAGTGTACGAAATTTATTAATAGAAATAACACCGACATTCTCTGCCGATAAACCATGACCAGATAACAGTCTTACATAATACTTGTCCATTACAGGGTCTACCAGAATACTGGTTATCAGGCGCGCAGCCACAATGTCCTCGGAAGGACTGCGGTGTCCCAATGCCCACACCTGGAGCCGAGTACGGCCAATATCTGGACACCAGATACCAGAGCTCATTTTTCTTTGGATGTCAAAATACCTTCAAGCTTGCCGGACAAACCGGTAAACATGACAACGTCGTCCGGTGTCAAGCGAACGGCATTTGGGACTTCGGAGATTTGAGATGTGAAGGACCAGTCTGCGAAGACCCAGGAAGGCCAGCAGATGGCTTCCAACTAGCAAGAAGTTATGAACAAGGCTCAGAAGTTCTGTTTGGATGTTCACGACCGGGATATATATTAATCAACCCTAGACCTATCACCTGCATACGCGAACCCGAATGCAAAGTCATCAGACCTCTCGGATTAGCGTCAGGGAGAATACCCGACTCTGCCATCAACGCAACTTCAGAGAGACCAAACTATGAAGCTAGAAATGTAAGGCTAAATTCTGTAACCGGTTGGTGTGGCAAGCAAGAAGCGTTCACGTACGTAAGCGTTGACTTAGGCAAAGTGTACAGGGTAAAGGCTATTCTTGTCAAAGGTGTTGTAACTTCAGATATTGTTGGCCGCCCTACAGAGATTCGTTTCTTCTATAAACAAGCCGAAAATGAAAATTACGTTGTTTACTTCCCCAATTTTAATCTAACTATGAGAGATCCAGGAAATTACGGAGAATTGGCAATGATAACTTTGCCTAAATATGTGCAAGCTAGATTTGTCATCTTGGGCATTGTCAGTTTCATGGACAATGCTTGTCTTAAGTTTGAGCTGATGGGCTGCGACGAAGCTACTACAGAACCACTGCTAGGTTACGATTATGGATATTCGCCTTGCGTTGGTGAGTTTTATTTTGTATTTCAAGTTTGAAAGTATTTTATGGCGTCAATAAAGAAATGTTTTTGATCATATTTTTTCTTACAGATAATGAGCCTCCAGTTTTCCAAAACTGCCCACAACAACCAATAGTAGTACAAACAGATGTGAACGGAGGGCTTTTGCCAGTGAACTTTACAGAACCAACTGCGACAGATAATTCTGGAGCTATAGCTCGATTGGAAGTCACTCCTCAACACTTCAAAACTCCACTTCAAGTATTCCACAATATGGTAGTGCGATATGTAGCTTTCGACTTCGATGGGAACGTCGCTATTTGTGAAGTGAACATCACTGTCCCTGACTATACCCCGCCAAAACTCAGTTGCCCGCAGAGCTACGTTATAGAGTTGGTAGATAAACAGGACAGCTATGCAGTAAATTTCAATGAAACTAGGAGAAGAATTAACGCAACGGATGCATCTGGGGAAGTTTTCTTGAAGTTCATTCCAGACCGAGCTGTTATTCCAATTCGCGGCTATGAAAATGTCACGGTCATTGCCTCTGACAAATTCGGAAACAAGGCACAATGTCACTTCCAGGTATGAAAGTTCTTCGCAGAAATTAACCGCTTGTTATGTGCCTTTTAGTCCTGTTACTCAGTGTAATCTTGTATATGTTTAGGTATCTGTTCAAGCTACACCCTGCGTAGACTGGGAACTGACTCCGCCAGCTAATGGTGCACTAAACTGCTTACCGGGAGACCGAGGAATTCAATGCATAGCTACCTGCAGCCCAGGCTTCCGATTCACTGATGGAGAACCTGTAAAGACTTTTGTTTGTGAAACCAAACGACAATGGGCGCCAACAGCTGTCGTACCAGATTGTGTTTCAGAAAGTAAGTAATTGCTGAACATACCTTTGCTTTCAATTGATCCGCTCGAAGTCTTGAATCATAAGCAACAATAATTAATCGAACTATTTTCCTTTCAGATACTCAACAAGCTGCTTATCATGTCGTGGCCAGTGTTCAGTACCGTGCTCTGGGTGCAGTGTCAAACGCTTGTTTGCCACAGTACAAAGACTTATTAGCACAGTACGACAGCATTTTAAATGAAAGGCTCAGTCAACGTTGTTCGGCTGTTAACGTAAACATCAACGTAACATTTATTAAAGCTATGCCAAGTCTGTTAGACGAAAACGTAGTTAAAATGGACTTCGTTCTCGCTATCACCCCAGCTATCAGACAAACACAGCTGTACGATCTGTGTGGTTCTACATTAAATCTAATATTTGACTTGTCTGTGCCATATGCTAGTGCTTTAATTGAGCCTGTACTTAACGTATCGTCTATTGGCAATCAATGTCCACCACTCCGCGCCATAAGAAGCTCAATCTCAAGAGGATTCACTTGCAGCGTTGGTGAAGTTCTAAACATGGATACCAATGATGTTCCGAGATGCTGTGAGTATCGAATCTTTTTTTATTTTGATTTACTGACTATGTTACAACTAAGTTTTCTAATTAAATTCGTTTATTTTTAGTGCATTGCCCTGCTGGAACGTTCGCTAGTGAAAAGCAAAAGTCTTGCACGATGTGTCCAAGAGGATATTTCCAAAACCAGGCACGCCAAGGTGCTTGCCTCAAATGCCCACAAGGAACATTCACAAGGGAAGAAGGTTCAAAGGACGTCACTGATTGCATACCCGTGTGTGGATACGGTACATACTCACCAACTGGATTAGTGCCTTGCTTGGAGTGTCCGAGAAATAGTTATACTTCTGAACCGCCACCAGGAGGGTTCAAAGATTGTCAAGCCTGCCCTGTAAATACATTTACCTACCAACCGGCGGCGCCAGGCAGAGACAAATGCAGAGCCAAATGTGCTCCAGGAACTTATTCGCCAACTGGATTAGCGCCGTGTTCGCAATGCCCAAGGAACTTTTACCAAAACTTAGTAGGACAGACCTCTTGCATGGAATGTCCAACAAATATGAAGACAGTCGGCACAGGAACAACTGGATTGGAAGAATGTTTGCCGGTTGAATGCTCGAACAGTGCTTGTCAGCATGGAGGCCTCTGTGTCCCTAAGGGTCATGGTGTCCAGTGTTATTGTCCTGCCGGATTTTCGGGGCGCAGATGTGAAATCGACATTGACGAGTGTGCCAGCCAACCTTGCTACAACGGAGGAACTTGTACCGACCTACCACAGGGATACAGATGTTCTTGTCTTCCTGGCTATGGTGGTATTAATTGCCAAGAAGAAAAATCGGACTGCCGAAATGATACTTGCCCAGAACGGGCGATGTGCAAAGATGAACCAGGATATAATAATTTCACATGCCTATGCAGATCCGGATACACTGGAATCGACTGTGACATCACGGTATGCCATTTTTTATAAGTCAATTTGCTTTTACAACTGATATCAATCATTAGATAGGTTCCTTAGACTTATTTAATTCAACGCAAAATATCTTACCTTTCAGATTGATCCTTGCTCAGCTAATGGAAATCCTTGCACAAATGGAGCATCTTGCATAGCGCTTCAACAAGGCCGATTCAAATGCGAATGCCTACCAGGCTGGGAAGGCCAGCTATGTGAAACCAATACCGACGACTGCATTGAAAAACCATGTCTCTTAGGCGCTCCTTGCACGGATTTAGTAAACGACTTTAGCTGCGCTTGCCCACCGGGTTTTACGGGCAAACGTTGCCACGAAAAGATAGATCTCTGCTCAAACGAACCATGCAAACATGGAATCTGTGTCGATAAACTATTCGTGCATCAATGCATTTGTGATCCTGGCTGGAGTGGTCCATCATGCGATATTAACATCAACGAGTGCGTCATTTCACCTTGTGAAAATGGAGGCCAATGTATGGACGGCATCGATGACTTTACTTGTAACTGCGAAGCCGGGTATACTGGAAAGAGATGTCAACATACGATAGATGACTGTGCATCTGAACCTTGTCAGAATGGCGCCACTTGCGTTGATCAATTAGAAGGATTTGTATGCAAATGCCGACCCGGGTTTATTGGTCTACAATGTGAAACTGCTATCGACGAATGCTTGAATGAGCCCTGCAATCCAATCGGCACAGATCGTTGCGTTGATCTTGACAATAAATACCAATGTGTCTGCCGTGAAGGCTTTACTGGAGAAATGTGTGAAACGAACATTGATGATTGTGCATCAGATCCTTGCTTCAATGGTGGGTCTTGTAAAGATGAAATTGGAGGATATAAATGTGCCTGTCAAGCAGGATGGACTGGACATCGCTGCGAGCATGACATTGGGTTCTGCATGAACAGACCTTGTCAAAACGATGCTAATTGTATTGATCTTTTCCAAGATTTCTTCTGCGTGTAAGTAAAACCCTATTTTGTGTAATTAAAGCAACACTATTCTTATATTGCAAACTTTAATTCAACATAGGTACTACCATGTTAGTTTATTATGTTGTCGTTTTTTTTTGTACGTTCGGGTATAAATATTAAAATAATTTTTCACTCACTTGTTGACTTAACTTTTGAACCAAATTTTGAACCAATAAACTTGTATCATTATTTTATCACGAAAAACATATTTAATTTAAAAACTCATATTGTTATAATTTTATTTACAGATGTCCTAGTGGCACAGATGGAAAACAATGTGAGACAGCTCCTGAAAGATGTATTGGAAGTCCTTGTATGCACGGTGGAAAATGCCAGGACTTCGGCTCCGGTCTTAACTGCACTTGCTCTTCAGACTACACTGGTATTGGCTGCCAGTACGAATTCGACGCTTGTGAAGCCGGCCTTTGTCAGAACGGTGCAACATGTGTTGATGATGGTGAGGGATATTCGTGCCTCTGCGCTCCCGGCTTCAAGGGAAAGAACTGCGACGAAGACATTATGGACTGCAAAGATAACTCGTGCCCACCTTCAGCGACATGTATCGATTTACCAGGACGCTTCTACTGCCAATGTCCTTTCAATCTAACTGGAGATGATTGCAGAAAATGTAAGAAAGATTGATTGTTTTAAACTTTCGCGATTTTCACACATACTTATTACGTTTATCGGGACTTAAACGCGATAAAAAACTGTTTATTTATTTACCTCGACGTTTCGGCCGCGTTGCAGCGGCCGTGGTCACGAGCAGACTCAACGACGAGGTAAATAAATAAACAGTTTTTTATCGTGCTTAAGTCCCGATAAACGTAATAAGTATATGTAAGAAAGATATTTTTACTTCGTATCTTGCTGTATCTGTTTATTGGTAAACTTATTTTATCTACATACATATCATAATTGCTCAATAACGCATTCAAAAACCATAGAAAATGACCAGCATTATTACAACCAATGTTATTATAAGAATTTTCTTGTCTGTGGTAGTAGGTAAATCAGTTCTTTATTGGGTAGTATCTCTTAGTAGTCTGTGTTTATTGGTGATCACATTATCGATCTCTGACGTTATGAATTTAAATTTGGAACTGCTGTCAAAATCCAAGTTGGTCTCTATTCTAGTATCCATAGATGTTAAAACAGTTATCGATACGAAACGTCAACTCAGTATGATTTTTCAATTTAAACGCACAACATTTTGATCTCGAGAGACATGACAATAGGGACATCATTAGTTTGTCTATGATTTAAAAAAACGTTCGTCTTGACGGACAGATCGAATGGCCGCCATTACTAGTTTGTTGGTTTTTTGTTGTTACGGTTTTTTGCAGTTATGATATGTGTGTAGATGAAGTAATGTATGCAACTGTATATAATTAGGCCTTAAAACACTCGTGTGATCCTATTATGACACTCGGGTTTTAAAACCTCTCATTATATAGCAGTTGCATAAAATACTATTTTATCATGTACCTATATAATTGTTTAATTTTTCAGCTATAAGCGTAGATTACGACCTCTACTTCAGCGACCCACTACGATCAAGCGCTGCTCAAGTGGTACCTTTCGATACTGGATCAACAGACAGTTTGACTATTGCCATGTGGGTTCAATACACACAGCAAGATGAGGGTGGCGTCTTCTTCACAGCGTACAGCGTTAGGTATGTACATAAGCGTCTACAAGGGTCTCGTGCGGGTCATGACGAAAACATAAGAAATTATTATTACTTGATTTCTAAAATATTAGGATTTTACCACAAAACGAAGTATAAAAACTATTTTTTGTTTATTTTACAGCAACTCTCACATTGCTCTGAATAGAAGATCAATCATACAGGCTCACTCAAACGGTGTCCAAGTATCACTGTTCCCTGAACTACAAGATGTATATCTCAGCTTTGGTGAATACGCCACAGTCAATGATGGTCAATGGCATCACGTCGCTATAGTCTGGGATGGTAACAACGGCGGTGAATTGACACTAATTACTGAAGGATTGATTGCCAGCAAGATTGAAGGATATGGCAGCGGACGAACACTACCGCAATAGTAAGTTAACAATTTTGATACTAGTCTCATTTTGATTGTTTTAAACTTTCGCGATTTTCACACATACTAAAACAAATAAACAGTTTATTATCGCGTTTAAGTCCCGATAAACGTAATAAGTAGTCTCATTTTATTTTTATCTAAGGCTGAGATCCATTGATTGATACTTATTTTACTTTCAATTTCAGTGTTTGGGTTACACTAGGAAAGCCTCAATCGGACAATCCAAAGGCATACACAGAAGCAGGCTTCCAAGGACATCTTACGAAAGTACAAATATGGAACCGCGCACTTGACTTTAGCAACGAAATCCAAAAACAAGTACGCGACTGCCGAACAGAGCCAGTTCTTTACAGCGGATTGGTTCTCACTTGGGCAGGATACGAAGACGTCATTGGCGGAGTTGAGCGAATTGTACCTTCGCACTGTGGCCAAAGAGTATGCCCCAATGGTTACACTGGTAGCAAATGCCAGCAACTACAAACTGATAAGGAGCCACCACGCGTTGACCGCTGCCCTGGCGATCTCTGGGTGATTGCAAAGAATGGATCATCAATAGTCAGTTGGGATGCCCCAGCGTTTAGCGACAACGTAGGAGTCGTCAAAGTGGTTGAAAAGAATGGCCATAAACCTGGTCAGAACCTTGCATGGGGAGCATATGATATTGCCTACGTTGCATATGATGCGGCTGGTAATGCAGCCACTTGCACTTTCAAAGTTACCGTTCTTTGTAAGTATTAGCACCTACAATTTCACGGATAAACGACTAATGTATCAGAAATCATACAACCACATATTTTTTTATTACAGCTGAGTTCTGTCCTCCTTTGGTCGACCCTCTTGGCGGATACCAGTCATGCAGAGACTGGGGTGCAGGTGGTCAGTTCAAGGTGTGCGAAATTGCGTGTCGTGACGGCCTCCGCTTCTCGCAGCCTGTGCCTCCATTCTACACTTGTGGCGCTGAAGGCTTCTGGCGTCCTACCACCAACCCATCGCTGCCACTCGTTTATCCTGCGTGCTCACGTAAGATTCAATTTGTTGCTAGTGAGTGCGTACACATTTTAACAACTTGTGTTGGACATTAACTATTCTACGTTTGTTGTTTAATGTTACAGCGGCTTCACCAGCACAACGAGTCTTCAAAGTTTCTATGTTGTTCCCGAGCTCCGTGCTTTGCAACGACGCTGGACAGGCTGTACTTCGTCAGAAAGTTCGCAGCGCTATTAACCAACTCAACAGGGACTGGAACTTCTGCTCTTATGCTGTCGATGGTAATTTTTATCATTTTTACTGTCCAATCGCAGATTTACGAATATTAGAAATGTTACTAACGTACTTTGATTATTGGAACTAGGTACTCGCGAATGCAAAGAACTGGACATCAATGTGAAATGCGACCATCGTGCTAATGTACGGCAAACGAGACAAGTATCCCCACCACCGCCAGCTACACCCGAAGACATGTATGTGCTGGATGCTATCATTCCTGTGGAAGAGTGAGTATTCAGCTCTATTCAGCTGCATTATAAAGTCATAATAAAGTAGAGGACTTGGCAGTATTCACTCTTGTGTAGGATTTCTGAACTCCTGGTGTAGACAGGTGTTGGAGTAGTCGCACTTAAAGAATCTTCAGGGACATTTTATTAGTGCACTACTACACTAGAACATATAGCATGTGTTATTGACACATTTCATGACACTCTTGTAACTTGTTAATTTAGAATAGACACTATACTACCCCTGGATTTAAGCACTGTTAGATTGAAAGCATGTTCTTCAATCACTATTGCATGATGTTTTCTTGCACTTAGGACAAGAGCCAATAGAGAGGGGCGACAAGTTGGCGACACCTACAGCATTGAGCTCGCATTCCCGGCAATTAAGTAAGTTTGCATGCTCTTGGCACTCGAGCACATAGTTAAATGTTTCATTCAGATTAATAAGTTAATACTTATACCTACTAATTAGGGTAGTGCCTGTATTAAACCACTGCTTTAAATTTTAGCGACCCAGTAATCCACAGTGGCAACAACGAGAGATCTACTGTTCAGAGATTACTGGAGAAACTTATTCTCGAAGACGAACAATTCGACGTACGAAACATTCTACCGAACACTGTGCCAGATCCGGCTAGTTTGGAACTGGTTTCCGACTACGCTTGCCCTATGGGACAAGTTGTTATGGCTCCTGATTGTGGTAAGCATCATAATATCACCACTATAGGATATTGTAATTTTCAAGCATGATCTGTAGACAAGTCACTGGATAGAGATGTGCAATGATATCAAAGATTTTGATGTAAGTATACAGACAAATAGGTGAAGGACTTACCGTACCGGCAGGAACAAAACATTGCAAGATAGAAATATTCTACCTCTCTAGTCTCACTTTGGCCTCTAGCCCTTTGTTTAACTATTGGTTTTATTTTCAGTGGCTTGCGCGGTCGGTACATACCTCGAGGCAACCAGTGATACTTGCAAGCCATGCCCATCTGGTACATATCAGTCGGAGGCTGGCCAGTTGCAATGTACCCCTTGCCCCGCCATCGCTGGACAATCCGGAGTCACACAAGCAACGGGAGCTCGGAGTGCAGCCGATTGTAAAGGTAAATACAATACGCGATAAGGTTAAAACACGTGACAGCGACGCCTTCGTCCTATTCAAGAGTCGTGCTTGTATTCATAATTATTAGTTCCCGTTTAACCATGAGTTTATCATGCTCTCGCGTACTGTACATGAAACATGTGAAGCAGTTATAAGGGTGTGTCTGGATCCTACAGTCTGCGCTTCACTAGTGAGCCACTAACAGATGCAACGTGGATTCAGGGCGTTTGATCGTTTGGTAGTCTTCTCAATAATAGACCAACCAACCAAGTCATCATTAGTTCTTGTTAATTATGTTTCTATACTTAATTTTTCAGAGAGGTGCGCAGCCGGAAAATACTATGACGCCGAAGCAGACCTGTGCCGTCCTTGCGGGCATGGTTCGTACCAGCCGCGCGAAGGAGCGTTCTCGTGCCTAGCCTGTCCGAGGGGTCAGACTACTCGAGCCACGGAAGCCGTATCTGCGGCTGAGTGCCGAGACGACTGTCCTTCAGGTAAAACAGCAGAGAAAACCCTTGCCACTCAGCTGTAACGTTCAAAGTTCTCAATCTCTTGACAAGTTCAAAGATGTAATCAGCAACCACTAATTTCATAGCAACCTTGCAAGTTTTTCCTTAGGGATATTCTTGAATCCAATGATCAGGCTTCTCAGTTCTGTATTTTACAATTAACTGCCATTTTTAACTGAAACGGTAGATTTTTCAATGGAACGACAGTAAGTCACTCCATTGATTATTTTTGTGAGGTTTCAAATCAAGGTACTAACTAGTATCTTCTATCCCTAGCTGCATAAGCTGGCTCGATATCGACAGACATAAAACGACCGAATATTCTTTGTTCACAAAACGAATTGTGTAGCAAGTCCATCATATTCTAGTATAGGATAACGTGGCTCTAACTTAGCGTCCATTTTGCAGGAGAGCAGCTAGGCAGCGACGGTGGTTGCGAGCCTTGCCCGCGAGGCACATGGCGCGCGCTCGGCAGCGGGGCCGCATGTGCCTCTTGCCCGCCAGGCACAACCACTCCGCAAACCGGGGCCTCCAGTGCCGACCAGTGCTCGCTGCCGGCCTGCAGAGCCGGTAACTATCTTTCAATAGCCAGTGATATGTGCTAAGTATCACGGTATACATATAGACGGCATCCCTAGAATTATGGGCACAATCAATCTTATTTCAAAGCATTAGTGACAATTCTGCAAAACTAAATGTACCTACTTATGTTTTTCTCAATGTGCATT
This sequence comes from Ditula angustiorana, assembly GCA_963691745.1. Taxonomy (NCBI): domain Eukaryota; kingdom Metazoa; phylum Arthropoda; class Insecta; order Lepidoptera; family Tortricidae; genus Ditula; species Ditula angustiorana. The sequence goes on from OY829479.1 coordinate 6,556,027, forward strand.
TATTAGTCTTTTTTTGTTGAAAATTGCTGTTGTCATGAATCAATGCGTAGACTGGTACACCTGATCGGACATCCAATGTAGTCTCGCTAGTTTGCAGGCTACCCATTATAACCTAAACTTTTGCAACGCTGACCGAAAAACTCTTTCGTCTCCACAGGTTCATACCTCAACGTAACCTTAAATACGTGTATCCAGTGCAAGAGTGGAACTTACCAATCGGAAGCGCAGCAGACGCGGTGCGTGCCTTGTCCAATCAACACCAGCACGCCAGGACGGGGCGCTGTAAGTTTTAACACTCAACAAACATAGTAGTCAGAAACGAGCTAAAAGCAATCATGATGAACAATTGTAATATCTACTTAATGAAAAATAGATTATCCCTAGATACTTTTGATGTGTGTAGACTAGTTAAGAGGTTCGAGGAAAAATGATCTAAGGTTCTCTGTAGCTCTGTAATTTTTACTCTTGCCGTTCTGTACAGGCAGTACAGTCAACCAATTTGGTTCATAGGCCACTGTAGAACCTTTTCACAATAAACGTCATAATGACTTCTAAATTAATGTCATAATAGTCCAGCGATGACACATTGCGATAACGTTCTTCAGTGGCCTATCAAATTGGTTAACTGTACGTAACTGTTAATTATAACGCTGTCTGTATGGGTATTGGTGAGCCCGAAAACACTCACTCGGTACTTTTTAACCTGTGATTTCTTCAGTGCTTTAAAATATTTTGATATTTTTCTCGTAGACTTCGGAAAAGGAATGCACAAACCCATGTGAAATTAATGGTCCCGAAATGTACTGTGACGCCAACGCGTACTGTCTGCTTCTACCAGAGACCAGCGAGTTCCGGTGCGAATGCAAACCTGGCTTCAACAGCTCTGGAAAAGTCTGTTTAGGTAAGAAAAGATTTCATAAACATATGTAAGTACCTTAGTAGGTACATTAGTCCCGTGACAGGTTACGAGTAAGTGCTTACATAAATAAAGGCTGTCCCAGAACTAAAGAGACATCTTTTAAAAGTTACTGGCTGAAAATGTTATGAAAGAGAAAAAAAATTTGGTGTCATGGCGTCTATGGTTTCGTTATCTGTCATTTAAAGTGGGAATTTCGTTATTGAACTGTTTTTTTTTTTCAAAATAAAGCGACAAGAATATCAAGCGTTAGCTAAATAGAGTTATTCTATTTTATCTATACATATATCATAAATGCTCTATAATGCGTTCAGAAACCGTAGGCAATGACCAGCATTATAACAACCAATATTATTATGAGATTTTTTCTAATTTGTTTCTATATTTGTTTAAATTCATTTTTTATTACATTATCTTAATGTGTACAGTCTATAGATATTTAATAAGTACCTAGCACTAGTAGCTAGTAGCAATGCAGGTCATTGCCCTATGGCTTCTGAACCCATCATAGAGTACTTATGATATGTGTGTAGATAAAGTAATGTATGCAACTGTACATAATTAGGTCTTAAAACACTCGTGTGATCCTATTATGAAACTCGCTAACGCTCGTTTCATAAAACCACACTCGTGTTTTAAGACCCCTCATTATGCAATAGTTGCATAAAATACTATTACGAATCTCATAATAAAAGAGATACAGTAAAACATATATATCGTCATTTCTGCGTTAGTTGCGATCAGTAGGTATTCATATTTGCAGAACATTCTGAATCTATTTCTTCTTGAGTGCACTGCTCGCACTAAATTGCTTTTTGGGGAAACGATCATGAATAGTCAACGGTATTACTGTATGTAACACATCCTATCTCCCTTTATGCCAACGACGCCTCAATTTATCTTCGTAACAAAAACGTATCGCGTTCATATTATAAATCTTGATAATTGCTAAAACAGTAGGCGCTTGTTGTTTCGCCTAATTAATTACTTTGTCTAACTTAGTTTCAGGAAGATCTAGTTTGAAAGTCCACGTCTGTACCAGCTGGTTGATAAATAATTTATTAATTTAATGTCTTGCAGATGTGTGTATAGAATACTGCGACAATGGCGGTGAATGTGTAAAGGATGCGCGAGGAGAGCCGTCCTGCAGATGTACTGGGTCCTTCACAGGCCGTCATTGCAGAGACAAGAGCGAATTCGCGTACATCGCAAGTGGAGTCGCGGGAGGCGTCATCTTTATCATATTCCTGGTGCTGCTTGTATGGATGATTTGCGCTAGGTTAGTATAAAATCCTTTATAAAATCCTTGTACATAGAGGGTATGTAAGCTAAATTTATTTTTGTATAACATTTTTGAGGTAACCAGCAAAAGCGGCAGACCTAGCTAGAAGATGGTACGACGTTTTAGTCTCATTAAAAAGTGTAAATTTAACTCCATTAACTCATTAAGAACGTATTTTTTATGTCGTTTTGTCTTCGTAATGAATTTTTCCCTATTTTTAACGTAATACTACTTATTATCTGCAACAGGTCAACGAAGAAGAAGGAACCAAAGAAAACTCTAACGCCAGCTATTGACCAAAACGGCTCGCAAGTAAACTTCTACTACGGAGCACACACGCCGTATGCGGAGTCGATCGCGCCTTCGCATCACTCCACGTACGCGCATTACTACGACGACGAAGAGGACGGCTGGGAAATGCCGAACTTTTACAATGAAACGTACATGAAGGAGAGTTTACACAACGGCATGAATGGAAAAATGAACAGTTTAGCCCGGTCTAACGCGAGTATTTACGGGACCAAGGAGGACCTCTACGACAGACTAAAGAGGCACGCGTACCCGGGTAAGAAAGGTCAGTAATTCGGCACTTAGATTAGTTACACCTTTATGTTTTCTTTGCAGCTTCCGCACGCTAATTCTACGGTTTGACGTACAGATTTCTATAATAGCTTACCGTGTTTCAGTTCTGTTATATGGGGACATTAATTAAAATGGTAGCCTTTAAAAGAGTTATCATTTTGGATATCCAAGTCAGTACTTTATTGTGGTGTTTCTCCTTTCTTATCATTTTTTAAGCTATAATAGAAAGAAATACGTTGCCGTAGTACAAACTAACGCTATTTATCAAATACTCGTTTAAAATAATAGCTTTTTATCGCTCTATTATGCCACTATCTTATCTACGACTTAGACTGCACAGTAAATAATTCTATCACCTCTAAGAAGTAACTACAAACGAACATAATTTAAGAAGAGATCCCATTGGTTTGTTTAGTTTGTATCAGAAATTGAGTCATCCGTTTGAACTGTATTTACCCATATTTGATCAATAACAATCTTTATCAGTTATATTGACGACTGCCTCAATTTTTGAGCATGCAAACATGCTGTGATGACTATACTACGTGATGCAATGCTAACGAGCTTGTTGTCTTTATCGTTACAGATAAGAGTGACAGCGACAGTGAGGGTCAGTAAACATAAGAACTGTGTTTTGTCGAATTCTGGTCAAACTACATAATATTGTATCGTACTAGTTTCAATTCTCGGTATACCCGAACAATAATAGTCAATATTATTGTGTCCGTGTATAGACTCGCAATTATTGCGTGAGGCGCAATGGCCGAGATGCATGTAGAATGTTGTATTCGGTTAGTTTTAGTTTTAAGTTTTATCTTTTAAAAGAATGTGTATTAACACACTCACTGTTTAACGTTACAGCCCCACCAAATATATTATTATAATTTATGTCACAAACCAGTACTTATATAATGACAGGCAATAGTGAAGTTGACGCAATGGCATTAGATTTTTGTTTGAAACAGTGAATGTGTTGATGTCCCGAGATTATGGTCAACGAACAAAATGCTCAAGTATTTTTAGGCGAACACTGCCATAATAAGCAGGGCTTTTGTAAATTGGATTTTATATACAATGCATTACATTCCAATGACATATCAATTGATATTGTATATAATGCGATTAAAATATTTTTTGTATATTTTGTAATCGACTACAGACATAATAAGGAAAGTATTATATAATACTTAGTTGATGATTTTATAAGTCAACTATTTTTGTATTATAAACTGGACTGTATTTTCTACCTTAACAATTAATGTGAATGTGTGTGTGCATGAATGTGAGATATACCTATATTGTGAGTGTACTGTACAGAATGACTTTTATATGAATGTGAGAGTAGATAAATAATTATGTAATGTATAATATCGTATGGTTTGTGTAGTGAAACAAATAAATTATTATTTTTATAGCAAAACATTTTGTATGATTAAATCGGATACTAAAATACGTAATATCTTCTGTCCATGTTTACGATGGGTTAGGTTAATTTTGTACACAAATAATGTTTAAGATATGAATTCTCTTAATCATTGTAGGGCAAGGTAATTGATGTAATTTGACATAGAATTGCTAGATCTGATAAAAACTGAATGTTACAGCTAAAATGTTTCATAAATTTGTTCATATACAGTTATTATCCGAAGTAATATAGTTATTTTAAATTACCGACGTTAAAATAGCTCTTATTTCATCACTTAGTCAATTTATTCGTTCTAGCCGTAACATTAAGTAGGTAGGTTAGAGTTACAGTAAAAACAAAAATTGTCTCCTGTGGTCAAAAGTTAACGACTATGGACTACATATTTTTTTGTAACATTTTTTATTTTTTTTTAATTTAAAGTACTTAGTTCTGTTATCCTTTCTCTGGTAGAACATTCAAATTATTAAATTTAAATGATATATGTAACGATAACACAAAAAAAACTTGGTTATCTCGCAGAACCTCTGATCTCTCTTAGAGGTCCGGCTTGATCCTGCCAGGTCTTGATTTTTCTTTGTGTCATCTTTGTATCTATCGCTTAAATGGGATACATGTATATTCAACCAAGAAATTGCTTGACCACTTTTCGACCGTATAACAAAGGGAGAAGGTTCAAAAGTGGTCAAGCAATTACTTGGTCGACTATACATACAATAGGGTATAGGCCCTTTTCGTCCACAGGAAAGACATTTGAAAACCTATTCTGATTTACCTAAATCTAAATTAATACTCATTGTATCCGTCGTATATGGTAACATGAACGGTGAATATTAATCCATCACATTTTTACCACAATTAGTGATTACGTCGCAGTAAATATTTTTACAAAAATTTTATAATGTAATAAATTTTATAAGTATTTTTAAACGATTGTTTTATTGTCCCTAGAAAATTAAGAAAGCAAGCCCACATTCTGTAAAGTCAGCGAGAGTCAGAGAAAAGTCAGGGAAGTCAAGGTAGTCAGGGAAAGTCAGTGAAATCGAGGGGATCACCTGGAAATTCAGGGAAAACTTAAACTTACTGTTAGCTCTACACACATTCCCAATATTCGCTTATTAAAGTTCAATTCTATTCCGTAAAAAAAAAATCTTTTCGTCTTCACGCGTACTGTACTGTCTGGTATACGAAAGACCTCACGTAAAGAAACCAATAATTAATGATTTTTTTTTTAAGTAAAAGAAAACTTGCTTAAATACGAATATGGTTGGTCAGGGAAATTAGACAAAGTGGTAAGAGAAAAGTAAAGGTTTTTTTTTAATTTGCTGTGGATACCCTGGAAAGAAAACCCTGGTTAAACGCTATTTAAAACAGGCTAAGTGCGAGTTGCATTCACGCACCGGGGCTTCCGAATAACCATATACCCACACCTTTTTTGCGTTAACTGCCGATATATTGCTTAGTACATTCACAAAAACTGCCTGGCAAGTGGTTTTTAATTATTCCTTTTTTTGTTCATATACCATTATCAATTTAATTGACGGCTACTGTGAAAGGTCCCCCTTAATTTATACTACAGTTACGGTCACTCAGATTCAACATACCTACTAACAATGACTTGAAGAATGTCTTGAAGAAAATAACCCTGTTTGACCGGAAGAACGTTTAAAACGCAACGTTGAAAAAAATAAAACCGGTTTTCGAACCAGTGGATGTAGATGAAGCCCGAAAGGGCTAGACCAAGTGGAGTATCATATGAAAATATGATACTCCACTTGATCTAGTAGCCTCACTTTGAAATTTTGACACTGCTTTCGACCCTTTTTGCTTTTTTGGTTGCTTTTACCTTTTCGGTGCAGAACCAAATGAGGTACCATTATCAAAGGATACATAAAGATACATAAATACATAATCAAATGTTCTAAACTAAAGGTCATCTGAAGTAACTGTTAGTGTCAATTTCGAAATAACTGGTATTATTGTCTTACTGATAGCGATAACTGTTGACATTTGACACGATCATGCATCGCCACGCCTCGTTCTATTGTAACGGAATACTTTCAGACAATAGTGATAAATAGACGTCATAATAAAAAGATAATGGATTAAAAAAGATACATAATTACCAAGTCACCTAATAATAAATGATCACAATCGCATATGCAAACCAGCGAATCAAAAAGAATGCGGGTGGTAGGACCTTGTGCAAGGTCCGTCAGGATCGCTACCACCATCTTGCTCGCTAATCCTGCTGCTAAGCAGCAGTGCTTGCACTGTTATCTTCCGGCGTGGAGAGCAAGACAGCCGGTGTAATTACTGGCACAAGAGGAATTCCATCTTAGCCCTCTGGGTTGGTAACGCATCTGCAGTCTTCTTGGTGTTGCGGGTGTCTATAGGCGGTGGTGATCACTTACCATCAGGTGACCCACTTGCTTGTTTGCCTTCCTATTACTTTAAAAAAAATGCTGATTCGTTCCTACGCTCCAGAGCACTAACTCACCATATAAAACGCATAAGCAAGCAAGCATTGCTTTAGGTAAACCTATATTTTGTGTGGTACAGTCAGCCTCAAGCTTAACACTTAAGAACCTTGTCGTAGTAACGAATAAAATTAGAATTGCTCGACTTTGTCACATCACTGACAGCGACAAGGTACTAAAATGTTCAGCTACTTCTGAGGCTGACTGTACAACCCCATTCGAGCCTGTCCATTCATATAATAGAATAAATAATAGTACTAACGTACAGAAACGTCCGTGATTAAATGAAAGTTTATTGACAAGCACATAAAGTTCGTATTACTTCTTACACATTTGCCTGGCGGCTCGTGTCAAAATGAACGTGCCGCACGCGTCCGCCGTCCCCCCGCAACTCCCAGCGACGAGGTAGGGTTTCGCTGCATTCGTTTTCAATTACACTGACACAGCAGGAGCGAGCGAGCGGGCGCGCGGCAAGCCCACAGCCTACTGCGATTTGCCTACTCTGTAGGCAAGGTAGCCGAGCGTACCTACAGTGAGGAGTGGAACCTCTCTGTTCATACTGCGTTTCGTATAGTGAGTGAGAAACTCGGTGACTCTTGGGGACTCTCGCTGATTCCCATAGGCGATAGTGATCTGATGACTTCCCAAACTCGTTTCCAATCATTTCATCATAAAAATAAAATAATTGAAATAATGTAGAAAAATGTATAGCAGATAAATAATTTATACTTAAATAAAAGCTAAATATTGTTAACAAGAAAATTTAATAAAAAAATTACACAGCCAATGATTAAGGCACTGAATACAGATTATAATATCGAAATACTATTAACGTACCTTATAGTAATGTTACAATACAGATTTACTTGGAATGCTTATTATAGAACTCTTTCATATACTTGACCAGAGCTTCTACTTCTTCTACCGTGACAGCATTGTATGTAGAAGCCCGTATACCACCAACATCTCTGAAAAAATAAAGATTCTATGTAGAATCCGTATACAGCCATCAAAATAAAAGAATAGGTAATTGAAATTATCTCATACTAGCGATCTAACGCACTTCGTACGGGTACAATCGAAATGTAATATATGTTTATAAAAACTTTCCTTAAAAAAAATCTAAACGACAGTGAAAACCGTATCAAAGTCCGTTGCATAGTTTTAGATTAAGAAGGCGACCGAACATACGCTATAAAGATTCAGGACAGACAGGAACAGATTGCGACTTTACTGTAAACTATGTAAAGATAAAGAAGAATGTATTATTGGGACACAATTATCCTATTTGTTAATGCATAACTTGTTGTATTTTTATAGCCAATTCCATCCTAATCCGTTCAGCCGTTAATGCGTGCAAGACTAACAAACATCCAAACATCTGTGAAGATACTTTCAAATTTATAATCATTAGTGGGATTAATATAATAAGTAACTAAGTAATTAATATAACTTTTCAATAGGTAGTAGTATTCCTGAATACGGTGAAAAAGAAATCAATCTATTAGTCAGCGTAATTTGAGACACTGCTAAAACAGTCCAAATACCAAACATTCAATCTTATTTCATTACCAACAAGATAGTATTTCTGGATAAAAACCGGTTTTAAGCCAGATCTGACAAAAACCAGTTACATCAAGAAAATTGCAACACAGCTTGAACAAAAACACAGTGACACCGGTTCTTGAGAGATAACACATTAGGCGACAAATAAGATTTATCAGTGAATCCATCACCTGATTAGCAGGCGCATTCAACCGATTGATATCAAGGGTCGTTATTTTTATGCCTCATTGAATGCCCTTTATTTTTAATCGTCGTCTGATATTCGTGGACTCACAGACATAAAAAAGTAACATAAGTAATAAACTCTCCTTGCATCACGACTGCAAGTATCACTAATAGGTACCTATGCCTGTTCTTTTCTCTCTCACGCAATAAACAACAGACCGTGTATGACCGTGATGTATGTTAATGCAGTGGGCCTAACATAACCGCCTAACTTTTAGTTATTCTCTCTGTGCATCCCTTTCTTATGCCTCTAGTTAGAAAGAACCCCTGAGAGGTACTAAAAGAGATTAAGTAAGAACCACTTTGCTTGCTCAGTCTACATTTGATTGCTTAATACTTTCTAGATTTTCACACTCGTATACTAAAACGGGGCTTGCTCGCGCAAAAAACATAGTTTATATTTATAATAGAAAGAACACCATTAACAACATCAGTGATACTCTGCGTATAAGTCTACTCGTGACCACGGCGATTGCAATATAAGTGAAGCACCAAAGTAAATAAAACGCGATAAAGCCCCATGTTATTATTCGAATATCGTACTTTACAGGCCATGTATAGGGCTAGAACTTTGGTAGCATATCGTAGTTCTGGAATCCACGGAGTCGCTATTTATCAAATATTTTTCAAATTCTATGTCAATGTATGTATCGAATTACAAACATCATACTTTTTTTACTTTAAAAGAGATTTTTAAATAAAAACTCCATGGATCTGAAAACCAGGGCATGCAAGAAGTCCTACTCATATGTATAATAAGAATTTACCAAATATTTACCTGTGTCCCTTAAGTTGAATTAAGCCTAAAGCCTCTGCACCCTTCAAGAATTCCTTTTCTAGCGCATCATCGCCTTTTGCTGAACCAATTCTAAACGGTATGTTCATTTTACTCCTTGCGTTCTTGGCTACTGGAGCATAGTAGAAACCATTTGACTCCTCAATAACGTTGTAGACCAGTGACGATTTTTTTGTAGCCAACTCAGCCATCTTATCAAGACCGCCTTTAGTTTCAATCCATTGAAGTACTCTTCCCATAATGTAGATCCTGAAATAAATTTAGTGTTTAAAATTACCCTAAAAATTTTTAAATAAGAGTTATGTTTTTAGATACATTCCCAAACATATAATCGCAAATTATCTTTAATTCAAATTAAGTAGAAAGTGGAATATGAAAAAAGGAAGGCGGAGAAAACAGTGGAAAGATGTATGTGTCTGTAAACACAATGGACTAGATTACCATGGGATTGGAAAAAATTGAAATCTCTAGAGGAGGCCTTTGTCATAACCAAACTGTAATGAAAGTAAACAATAAATATAAAAGAACGGAAAATCTATCAATGCTTGCAAAAATACGCCCTGTCAATTAGCAAGCAATTAGCAAGCTACTACAATGGTTAGATGATTGAATTCCGCAATGCAGCTTTGAATTTTAAACACCTTAAAGATGAGGTTAAAAATTACAAATTACAAATGAATGAATATGAATGTTGTTGCCTCTCATCAAAGAGACAGCAAAAACTCAAGTATAGTGGATATATCACATGACTATCAAGTTACTCCAATGCACAAAAGGCCTAAATAGATACAGGATCGATGAGGGGGATAAAGTATTAAATATACAAAAGCGAAAGGAATGAAAACTACCAGTTTACTTACGCAAACATAGGTGGTGTGTTTAGGATAGAGTCTGCTTTAGCGTTCACCGTCCAGTCAAGAATGGAAGGGCATATAGGAAGAGCATGGTTCAGCAAATCCTCTCGCACTATGACAAGTGCAACACCTGATGTACCAATGTTCTTTTGAGCACCTCCGTATATTACACCGAACTAGAAAATGTTAAAATAATAAACAGTGAATTCAGAGCTAATAATAACTATAGGAAAGTTTTGAAAATTACAATCTAAATTTCGACTCGTAAATAGTTCATTAACCAGTCGTTACATTGCAATTATAATTAGTGACACTTTCTGGCTATCAGTTTGCTATCAGTAAATAGGGCTCTGTGTAGTTATTGGCAGCATATTGTAAATTAGACTTTCTACTTAAAACCAGAGATTTTTTAACAGGCCTGTTAATTATCATAATGTCAGTGAACTCATTCATTATACTAAATGCTAATTAGGCAAAGGCAGTCAAAATCTAAAAGGCTATCTACTTCAATTTAAATAAATTTACAGCCACCTTAGTAACTAACTAGCCATAAAGATAATTAAAACAAGTAATGGTATCAAAATTAGAAATATCTTATCAACTCCCTTGACAACAAATAGAACCGACCTATTACATCCTTATCTCTATGAATAAGAAATAGTATTTTTCCTAACACACCTTAGAAACATCAACTTTCTTGGACATAAAATTTGAGGACATGTCAGCCACTAGTGGTACTCCTTTGGTGTCCGGAATGAAGTCGAATTCCACTCCTGAAATCAGAAAAGTAATTTATAAGACCTGCAAAGTCACAATATCTATATGCAAATTAGACTGTGTAATTAGAAGTGAGGTGTTGGTAGCAATCTGAAGGCCCTTAGGGCGACTCTAAGATCGGAAACAGATTAGAGATTCTCTTGGGGTTGCTGGTTTCCACGGGTGATCGTAATAACTTCCTATCGGGGGTCGCATCCTCATATTCCTCCAATTACCACAAGAAACTTTTGACAAATATGAACAGTGATCATCGAATATGCTACCTGTTATTAAGGGGAGCCACAAAGTCATTAACAGGGTTATTAATAGTTGGCACCATAAATTATTATTGTTGAGATGAATCAAAGAAGACCATGAATGTGTTCCAAACTATTCTAACATGTAAGAAGTAAGTTTGTATTAATGCCAATGTGTTTTTTTCATATCTTTTCTTAACTATATCTGATCATTCTTACAAAAAATTAATATTATTGAATAACTTAATAAACATTAGAATATTACAACAATGGAATGGCTCAGTTCAAATGAAATAGCTCTGTATAATTGAAATTAATTTGCTCTATGATGATTATTTTTTTTAACTATAACAATTCTCAATATAACATATAAACTTTTCACTTAAAAACTTCACCAAGGAACCCAGGATATTATAGGCTATATCATTCCAAAATAAACTGCGCCCCTCCCTCTACTCATTTTCTTTTTCTTTCAGATAGAAAGTAGAAAAATAATAAACAGAATAAAAATTCTGAGCCCAGGAAAATCTGAGTAGGAAAAAATATTCCAAATAAAATCCTAAATTAAGCTCCTAGATTTAAAAACACAATTATATCATCATACAAGAATACAATACATAGAAGGAATTACCATGGATAGTTTCATTTGTGCAGATATGTACATAAGATGCATTGGGGTCCAGTTTCCATGTAGACTGGTCGGGTATGCCTTCATAGCGATCAGTGGGAGGTGTAACTACATTGACTTTTCCATACTTCTTAGCCTCTTTGGCGGCTTTAGCTGACCATGCCCCTTTAAAAAAAAATTAGAAGTCATAGTACAATGTTGATTATGTCGGATTATATACAGTAACACTCTAATTACTTAGGTACCTATGTGATATTTACTATTCTACAGTTATTTTACTTTGCTTTGCAAAGGATTGTTCTCTTTAGTCGACGTAGGGAAAAAATACGCGTGAAACACAAAAAGGAATTTTATTTCACTTTTACTAAACAAGTTTAGGAGATTAGATAGGTACTTAAATATTCACTATTCTTAAACAAACCACAACCATTTAGTGTTAGTAATTAAAGTAATTTGAACCAAATAATGTTAAAATGTATTCGAAAAATGGTAAGTACCTGTAACAACGTAGTCAGCTGTGCCCGTCCGAGATATTAAATTGAGTGGAACGGCCGCAAACTCGCCCTGTCCACCGCCGGACAGGAATAAGATTTTATAATTAGCAGGGACATTCCTGAAATAAATTAATGAACATAGACACTTTAAACCTTAACACTATAACGAACAATCTTTCACCAGACTCGATTTCGATTTGCCTTTGCCACGAGCTTTCACTACTACTATATCTCTCTAATCTGTGAGCTTTGCCGTTCTTCTTTATCGACATGTCAAAATTGTCACATTGTCAATCAAAAACAAAAACTAACTTTTTTCTTTTTCCCTTTTCCCGCGAAATTTGGCAAGAGTCGAGTCTGCTAGAGATGTACCCATACTAATAACTTGGCCGAGAGTTTCCAAATAAGCCGAGAATTTTTGTTATACGCCTGGGTGATCTTAATTTCAAAGCAAATTGCACTGAAAAGAATTTGCTAAATTATTTGAATAGGTATAATTTGAATCGAAAAAATTCCCAAAACTGACAGAATGACACACTGGTAAGACAAGGATACATGCTTTGGGCATTGAAATTTTTTCTTGGAGGTCTAAAGGTCTGCTTATCTATACATTTTTATTCCAATACGATTTAGTAAGTATCTAATTTTCTTTTGAAACTTACAGTAATCTTCTTACAACTGCTTGGATTTCTGTGTTCAACTTCAAATAAGTCCCCGAACGATGGCTTGTCTCCAATAAACTTATTCCAGAATTTTCATAATTCGTCAACTCTTTCTTAATGGTTTCATAAACCTTAAAAACAAAACCATTGTTTTAGGAACGCAACACCAACAAGTTTGTTAAACAGCTATTCATTCCGTCAATTAACATATATGTATTTTTAGCCAATTGTAAATTCTACTTAATTTACTTACTTCTTCGGGCAATTTTGCTGGTCCAGCACCAAAATTATGAATTTTGACCATGTTGAAATTGTATGCTGTAATTTACTTATTTGGGAAGAAGCACAACAACTCGTTCTGACTTATCAAGTGAGACTGGCTTAACTCGTTTGTGGATCGCGGCTGCCGTCGCCCGATAGCACAGTATAAGACTACAAGTACAACTGACTCGTTGCGCTTATTTAAGCGTTCGTAATATTGTATTGAATTGCGCTCGTTACTACTCGAGCCACGTTAGCGACAATGACCTCTATATTAGTATACCTTCCACTGGCGTTTCAAAGTTAAGATTAATCTAATGACGCAAAGACACAGTGTGCAAAATTTATCAGGCGCACTTTAGTAAAAATATTTACTTTAAACTTTATAATGCATTTTAGCTATTAAATAAATAAAAAATAAAAACATCTACAGAGATGCACCGTCTTCTTTTTCTACTAAATATAAGATCATAGAGCACATGAGAAGACCAACAAACCAAGTATGTTTTGTTTGTTTTCTAATATATTTTGATGCAAAAGGGACGTAAAAGTTAAGCCAAGCAGAAAAGAATAGGAGAATAAGCAGCATTAAATAATTACCCGTGCACACTTATGTTTACGCATGGATGGCATAATTGGCATAGCGGACATTTACAACTAGGTACGTGAGGCAGGGTGCTCAAAAAATTAAGAGGGGTCTCGATCAAGAAGGACAATTTATCCTCGGTACACACCACGGATACTTCAGTCGCCACAGCATGACCGCCCAAGTACATGTATCTCCCCATGCCAGGGGCATAGCAACAGCCGTATCAACAGTATGAATTATACGGGGCCCAACGTGCTTAAGCAAAAATTTGTAAAATGTAGGCCCAAGGACAAATTTTGAGACAGGGCCGTCTAAAGCAAACTACGCCACTGCTCCATGCGCCCCTTTCTTAAAAAACTAATACTACTTTAAAAACTAGTTAGACAGAGGGATACATCAATCTTAAATTGGGTGGACATGATCCTGCTACAGACCTCACTTGGAATAACAACGAATAACAAGTTCAGTTTAATGTGCATCTAGTCTAGCTGAAAGGTCTGTCAGTGCTAGCTACATAGGTTGCTATCTACAACGCAAATCAAAATAGGTAGGTACAAAGTAAGTAAAATATTTTTTTTCTGCTAACAGCTGGCTAAAAATTAAATACAGTAGCGTAGCTAGCCCTATACCAGGGATGGACAAACTACAGCCCACGGGCCATCTCCAGCCCGCAAACATCATCCCAGAAATAGATAATGACATAAACAGCAATCCGAAAATAATCACATTGTAATTTTTTACATTTTATGAATTTTTGCTTAAACAAAATCAATCTCGGGGGGCTTGTATCATGAATATCATGATACCACTGATATGGTTGTAGCTTGGCTTTACGTCACTGCTAAAATATTACATACCTCTATTGTTACATATTTTTATAAATAAATAGAATTCATAGATTATTACAGAAAATGTGTTGAAAAGTGCGGTTTTCAATAGTATCATTTATTCACTCTATTTACTTCATCATCAATGTTGTTTTTCGTTACTTTTCTTATATTTATCAGTACTATCTATATTATCAAAAATCAATACCGTTTAATCAAGTGTGTGTTACACTCTAGTTACACCAACATTTATAAAAGAAGATAAGAACAGTCGATATTCTAATGCAAAAGCAAATCTGGTAGAACATGATTTTGCTATTTGGCTAATTTCAGGATAAAGATAGTGTCGGAATTCTTGTTTTGGGTTTTGTAGTTCGTAGTTGAGCTAAGAGTAGTGGGAATTCTTTATAGCTTCACCATGTCCGTCTGTCTATCTATCTATACCTAAATCTGTCACTGCCATTTTTTCCATAAAATAATATGCCATTTTCCTCGTTCGTTTTCCCGCCCCTGTACAGCGAAAAGTACGAATACTGAATATTCGAAAAAATATCTTATACGAACCACATTAAACAAATTGTAAAACAAAAACTATCATTCGTCATCGTTCACATTCAAACATCGGGTAGTTTTACCTACCAGCCGTACAATTTTTACAGATTTCTCTCCCATAGAACATGTCGTTGTGTCAAAACTTAACTGTTGTTGATAGTCGATAGGTAAGTAAAACGATCCGTTGTCGGAAATATAGAAACGCGGCAATAGTCGGCTTTGCACCAGCAAAGTACCAACTTGAGAACTTAATTGACGGCTAAAATGTTTATTTACAGGTATCTACAAAAAAATACTTTATCGAAAGTAGCATCAAAAAACTTTGAATCGAACAACTCTCCATAGATTGTAGTAATTACTACGGAACTATACACTAAGCGTGGCTCGACATGCTCTAACGCCTTTTTTTTGTGCAGTTTTGATCTATGAGTAGAGTATAATGCGTTCATGTTTCACGTCTTGTTTACGTCACAACTAGGCAAAGCTGTCAGTGTCAGCGTCAAATGTGAAATCTTGTCTATGCGTGTAATGGACTGCAGCCGGTGAAGAAGCGAAGCGGCGCTGCGCAACCTATCAAACTTCAGCTCAAACCTCAAACAAATCATATCATTCGTTCGTTTCATTTTCATTCCATAAATTCCATTCAGTCAGTTCAGTTCAGCCAGCATTCAGCAAGTAGTGGCTTTTTGTCTGTAGTTTCTATTTTACGAAATTGATTTTATTTTGTTTAAATTTTAAGTATATTTTACAATTTAGTAATTAAATTGCGTTATTACAACGAATTTATTGAATAAACGGCACTAAACTATTTCGCTAGGCATGCCTCCGGCAAAGGAAGAGTCTATACAGGAGACCAATTGTTTGGAAATTATAAATATTGTTGAGAAAAGTCCTGCTAAAAGCACTTTGGTTGATGTAAGGGCCTGCAACAAACCAGCTGCTAAGGTAACATAGATATAAAACTATCATTGTTTTCTTTACTCTGCCAAGTATCGATCTCTCACAAGTATGGTATTTTTCCCTGAATTTCACTTTGCATGAGTTTATTTGCGACTTTCCCTTTTAAATTCGTAGTTTTTTATTTATTTTTGAACTTAAGTACTTTGATTCTTTGTGAGATGTCCACGCGGTATTCATACTGATCTCTTTGTGATCCTGTCGGGACTTCGAAGCCGGCAGGTGCGTAAACAATAGCGACTTTCAGACGCGACTTAAAAAAAAGCTTATTTCTATATCTATGATGACACTATAATTAAGACTTTAAGCTCATAATCTTTATGTTTAATTTTGTTGCCAATTACCAGAATGACAACACAAGATTAGAAGTAACCATGGTATTTCAAAGTACAGCTGGAGAACCCGCGGAAGGCTCCTGTCAGGGTTGCTATTTACTGCACAATTAATTCAATAATTAATAGACTCTGGCTTTACTTTGCGGAGGTCCATCTCAACAAATTGAAACTAATTACCTTGCTACTCTGCAAAAGAAAAATAGCAGCAACTCCATGACATGGTTTTGTGGAGTAGCAAGGTATTAATGTGTTCCAATTTCTCGATATGGACCTCTGTAAGGTAAACCCTAAATTCATACACTACATTGTTAATGTTACATTTTGCTTTGTTGCAGGAGCATTCCGCTAATGAGCGGAATGTTCCTACATAGGGGAATGTATGTGTTATCTATTGAAAGCTTAAGTAGGAAATTTTGTTTCCAAACTGGCCAAAGCTAAAACCATACTTATGCATTGTCAAGTCTCTGCATCCTTTTAATACCATCTATTTTTGTTTTGGCCGTCGCATCCCCAGTTGGGGTAGGCAGGTATAGTGCCACTAACAACTTGTAAACTCGGCCAAGGTGTGGTCTATCACTTTTCAACTGTAACAAACAACAATAAACCACTTTCTTTGCCTAAACTTGGTCTAAACATTGGACACTTTGGAAAAATTATTATTTGAAGTTTTCGGGGAGTATCAGGAAGATAAATTGCTCTTTTACATCTTCCTAAGAATGAAAAGACTTTGCAACAGTATGGTTTTAGCTTAACTCTTCAGATACCTTTATTTATGTTACACTTGCTTTTAATTAAACTAGATTAAAACAGCTAGTCAAAAACTAGAAGCAGTAACTTTATCAATGAGTGACCTATTATATCGCTGAGCGACCACATCGCCCCGTGAAGGCCACAAAGTAAGCATAACAACAACAATTGGTTCTTACTTCTTTAAGGCGATTTCTGCCAGTCTAAATATTTTTTTATTTTATTTAGTTAGTTTTGTAAATTAATTTAACTAGACATCTAATGATCATACTCAGTAATGAAACTTTCCAAGGTCCAGGTCGACCACTGTTAATTTTCCTGATCTCATTGAGGAACCACTGATACTAATGGAAACAATTTCTTTGCTAATCCGCGAACCCAGTGTCAGCAATCGAGAAAAAGACAACGCCTGTGCTGAATACCTTATAAAAGAAATAAAAATTCTCGATTTCTCGATTGCTGACACTGGGTTCGCGGATTAGCAAAGAAATTGTTTCCATTAGTATCAATATGGACTTCCACAAAGTAACGCCTGAATCTATAAAATATTTGAGGAACCACTGTCCTAACTGAACTTTGACTATGTATGTGCCCCCCTGACTCGAAAGCTGAATGTGCCCTTGGAACCCGTCCAGTGACAAGATTTCGTGCATAAGCAATCAACTCTGGTTTTAATGTTCCCTTCACCTGTGCTCTCTACATCCCTTTACCTCTGCACCCTGATTAACAAATTTTTTGTTGTTTAATTTGTTTGTCTATCTACTAGGCTCATTAGAAAGAGGAAACAAGGATACATTTAGCTGAAGAGCTAGTTAGAAAGAGACTTAGCCAGTCACGGCCACTTATGCTAGCGATGCTAATCGGTCGCCCAGTTGCGGTCATTAACCTAACACCTATACCGCATCTGGATTCTAGATATTTTTAATTCAGAAGATTCCTTCTTTGTGCCATTTAAATATCTGCAGGAGAGACTACGCGTTCTTTCGTAGCTTCGTAGATGACTTCTTAAATTAGCAATCTTAATCCATATTGTGTTCTATCCTCACCAATCAATCACATCCGCCAACATCCACTCACTGCTAGTCTGCTAGTTCTATTTGTCTTTCTTTTTCACGCATCTAACAATTTCTTTTCGGGAAAGGAAACCTTTATGGATACCCAGTCAGTGGATGAGTGCCCGTGGCACGCTATGGATACCCCCGAACCTGAGGCGACTCGAGAGTTAATTGGGATTCTCCCCCATAGCTTCGCAATTGTAGAGAGCCTACCCAAACTGAAAACCTCGCCGGTTAGCTCGATAGCCAGCTTTGACGCCTACCGGCGTGGCCTTATGCTGATTTCACACGGTGCAGAACAGTGAGGCAGTATAGTGGACAGCACAGAACCACAGAATAAATAACGTACAGAAACTTCTCTTTACGACCGCGAAACGAATTCCAACTTTATTCACACGCTCAAAAAGTTCGTATTACTTCATACACCATGCGCCAGGCGGTGCGAGTCAAAAGGAACGCGCCGCCCGTGCCCGCCTTTTCCCCGCTACTCCCGGCGACACGTTAGGGTTGCGCGGCATTCGTTTTCAATTACACTGACACGGCGGAGGCGAGCGAGCGAGCGCGCGGAAAGCCGACAGCCTACTGCGATTTGCCTGTGCCATAGGCAAGCCGGTCGAGCGTACCTACAGTGTGGAGTGGAACCCCCCTGACAGAACTAATACAATCTGAACGGCCTCAGTGGTCTCGGCGTGCGCGTTCAAATTGTATGTACTGTGCTGTCCACTCCTCACGGTCCTGCCCCTGTGTGAATTGAGCATCAAACAGGACCGTGCATTGCCGGCGTTTGAGGTCCTCGTCGCCCGCCAACGTGGCTACACTGTTCCCTTAGGCCGGAACGCCACTGCGGGGCACGCTACGCACGCTTTATACAAAAAAATGTAGCTAGCGTGGGTCAGTTTGTATGTACCGTGCGTACTTGCGCCCGCAGTGGAGCTTAGCCCTTATTGGATTTATTAGAGAGGTTGTCTCCTCGCGATAACTTCTATTGATTGATCTTACGAAACGTTTACTTTAGTTGGATCTCTACTTTTTTCTTTTCTCTCTTTCTTCTCTCTCTTCACCAATTCTTTAGTAGAGCACCCCATGCCGCATACAGATAAATGTCATTCATCATAATACAGGAATCAGACAGAAATTTTATCACCTTTCTTGCTGCCAAAGCTTAGAATGGCTAATAAATTTTAAAACACTGAGTTAAGTTCTCACAACCTTCAATTACGGGGCCCCATGGAATATTTAATTAATTTAAATTTCGTTGAGTTGTGTATAATTTCCGGTAAATTACATAGAACACTATGTTCTAAATATGGCCTGGGAACTGCTTGTTATTTTTTAATTCAATAATAACTTTCACCTTTGCCATGAATATTAATCGAACCTGTGTCATGTAATATGGGTATTATGTAATAAAAAAATCTTCCGATTTTATAATCCACTTTCTATAACACTAGTTTTGTGGTGAAAAACTATAATACATCTTTTATCTTATACCGAAGACTGTTCCTAATGCCATTAGTTATCAAATATATAGATTTATTGTTGATACAGTTTGAAATTTTAATTGAATCAGACGCAGTTGTGACCCGGTAATTAAAAAAAATGAAGGTCACAATGTTTTTAAGTAGCTTTAAACCTAATTGTTAGGTGAAGTATGATGTAACTTGAACTCAAATGTTATGTCATTTTCAGTATATTTTGACCACCAAACCATGACATAAGTGCCACTTACATGTACAGTTGACGACACAGGTGTTCCCATATTCGGTCACTTGGACGTCATTAACATCTAACTCGCGCATGCGTTAATACTGAAACAATTAACTGTTCTCTTTATAATTTAGTCGTTAACCGCTTTCTTAATCAAAACACGCACTTCTAAGGTGTTCATAATCATAAGTTAATAGCTAACATTTTTATACGTTATTTAATAAAGTAACTATAACTAGGTAGTAAAAGTATTATCGCTGTCGAGTTTTAACGCTGCTACTAACTCACCACAGTGGAAACAGAAATAACTTTAGTGTTTGAATATACCAAGTGTCTGGTAAAACTCTATGCGGTAGTGCCCCGTTGTATTTAGTGTAACGCTCAGTTGCCCATCATGTAACTATCTTGTAGTGGAGGGAAAGTGTTACACTACTGCTACATTTCAAGTGTATTGTATGTATGAGTCATGTTTTATAATAGCTTAATCGAAGTACTTGTGTTCAGGCTTTTAATGTTATATAAATATTGATTGTAATCGCAATTATAATTACACCGTAATTTTTATGTCAATCGCGTTTATTTATGCAACGTTCGTTTGATTTATTTTGTTAAAAGAAATACACGATGTGACCTCTTGATGCTTGTGAGAGGTGCGATTAGTTAATTGATAGTATGCTGTTATAGAATAGCTATAGAGCAAGGCGCGTGAATTTGAATCTCTCTCATCATCGGATCGGACGGCGGCAACGACTTTGTAACTTTGCTTTTCACTTTTTTTTCGCCCGCCGCTCGAAGCACGCGTCTGCGCTGCTCCATAGTAATAATTACTGGTTAAATTACTCAGCAACACATGTGACTTCTCAATTATGCGTCCATTATAATACCCCCTTATTTGCTGTTATTTGTTTTGTGTTTTAATGCATCCATTTTGTTTGTTTTGAATATTTCAGTGTTAAGTTACAGTGCGTCATGTTGTGGGCAGCTGGATTTTATGTTATTTGTGTACACGATTATTTATAATGCACAAGACTGTTTAGTTTGGATGTGCCTCTATGTACTTAGTGCATGCCTTGATATCGCACCTGAATAGACTGGAGACATCATGACTAATTCACAGGTAGAGTATCTTTTATTCCTTTTTTTGCACTTAAATCCCATTCATTAGTCATAGAGCTTTTTATATTTCTTTTATGTACTTGTTCTAAGGATAATGAATTGTGTTTGTTTTTCGGGTCTTCTTAAGAAGACGCAACTTTTATATAAGTCTGGGCAGTATTGTGTTGTTCTAATACTTCCAGACAATTTCACTTGTATGAGTAGTTTAATTGGAGTTAATTCATGTGGCACCCTACGTCATTTCTTCGCTATCTATTAAATTTGTTTATGGGCTGTCTCTTGAGGCTATTATACATCGTAAATATGTTCACAGACCTACATATATGTCGGTGAAGATACTAGAAAGTATAATAATAATACACAAGTATTTTGGGTATGGTAGCCACTGTAAACATTATCGCAAAGTCCTACTTCATTAGAGATTATCAAGATATCTTCATATTTAATCAAATATTCAAGCGTCACTATTAATCAGTAAGATCTTCGTTTTACGTACAATATTCATACTTTTCCGTACATTCACAATTTAATTAAAACATCCAGGGACCAAGTAATAGGACACAAACTAGAATTCCTAAGGTATTTATTAACTGAACTCCAACCCTTACTTAGGTTTCCTAAAGTACTTCCTAACGGAACTGAGTGAAGATGCAAACAGGTAGGTACAATATATCTTAGTACTACCAGAACCACGACAAATAAGTAAAGTAGTTGATCCTTTACGGGGAAACAAACCCAAGATCAGCACACTAAGCTGAGAGCTTTAACTTCTGCCGTCTTGATCAATCCACTTAACAAATTTTAAAGTAAACTTTCCATTATTTAAATTTGATGTTACGCCTTATTACCGCCGTTATTATGTAGCTTCTTTAAATCTGTAACCCTCTCGCAAAAACCGGTCAAGAGGCAGTTATAACGGCGTGCCGAAAGTTCGCTGCCATTTCAATATACTCTATAATAAATTTCTAACGATGAGATGCCATCCTAGCTCTTAATAGTAGACGAGTGAGTTCAAAGTCCCACGAAAGGCACTTAAAGTGTTTATAATACATTAAAGTACATTATAGTCATTTTCATTTTACTATCACGACGATGAATTCTTGTACAGTCGCCATCAAGTATATTGGAGCGGGCAAAGTTGCTCGAAACATCTGAAGACGACGCTATTGCCTAAAACATTCCGTCGTGTTAAGATATTTTTGAACACCTTGCTCTTCGATATTTATTTATTACGTTGAAAATGTCATAAGGCCACACGTTAACAAGTACCAATGTGACAATAAATTTTCTTTCATGTTTATGTTGATCGTACCAGAAGTTAAATGTCAATTGAAACCGTCATCTAGATGTACATAATTACATTAACTAATGCAAACGCAAGGCGAAAATGATTCAGCTATACCTATGGCATGCTTATTATCTCATTTTATAACTTCGAATCATTTTGAAAACTTTACGATAGGTTTAATTTCGTAACATTATCCCGCGAAACCTTACTTAGGCGCTATAAAAAAATTCGCAATCCGTAATGGCAATTGATACGAATGACTTTTACTATCAATAAAAAATTAAGCAACTAAATACGGTGGCCTCCAATCGCCGTGGCGCTAAAGACTCGTGGTGCTCTTTGCTTGTAACATGCTTCGATTTTTTACAAGTTTATTTATGCAAAATGATAACTACTGTGATACAGATAGTTTTCTAATTATTGCGTGCACGTCTTACGACTGAGTGCAACTCTACGTAACACTGCATGTAACGTCCTCAGTTATAATTTATGTCCATTTAATATCACTGCTGAAACTAAGTAATTTGTCTAAATATTTTCAATATAAAAAGGCAACCGCGCATTTGTACACCTCCGGGTAAATCATAGAGAAACAATACTCTGTACCAACATGATGTATTTCTATACGTTTACCTATGTTTAGAGAAATAACTACATTCTTCTAATAAAAAAATCAACAGAATTGCAATGTGAGATTGAAGAACTTACAGACTCAAGTGTCTATGGGCGCGTTTTATTTATTATTTGACCCTATTTATTATTTGATTCTCGGATAATAATTGTATTATAATTTCATTTCAATCGGTTCATGCCTATTCGCTACGTCTTTTCAAAAGTGACATTGAAAGTTACGTCCTTAACATCGTCTAATTGGAACCTGAACAACCTTGTTTCAGGATATCCTAACATCGTAAAGTAAATAATTCACTAATTACGTCAATTTTCAGGTATGGTTCCGTGGCGTGAGGAGCTCAAAGTTCCGCCATGTTTACGGTGTACCGTCGAAGCGGGAGCGTTGCTATGACAACATAAAGATAACCAGGAATGCCCATGACTCCAATTTCTGTGCCGTCAACCCCAAGTTTGTGGCTATAGTCACCGAAGTAGCGGGCGGTGGAGCCTTCCTTGTCCTGCCTTTGGATCATGTAAGTACACATAGCCGTTCTAAATGACTAAACCGATAATTTATAGATTAATGGCCAAATTCACAAAAACCTCTCCAGCCATACCAGACTGCAGCGGCTACCACTAAACAATCGAAGTCGATCGCAATGGTGTAATAACACTATCACAATCACCTAAGTAGCAATTTGGGCGTTTGATTTTTTTTCACTTTCTACAATTACATGATCTATTGATTGTTTGATATCACATAAATAAATATTATGGCAGTTCTAAACGACTAATCGCATTATTTATAAACGTTCACTTAACCTACTTTAGTTAACACGTTTCGTCTTTATCTATTTTGTGAAGTAGACACTCATAAAAAAAGGAACTAAATACATGTCAGTCGATGAGATTTGTACTTGTATTTGTAGGTAAGATCCTCTAATCCTAGATCTCCTTGATGGTGTGGTTGTCTATAGGCAGTAGTGATCAGTAATCTACCATCAGGTGACGCACTTGCTTGTTTTCCTTCCTATTTTATATAAAAAAAGACAATAACTTAATAAACTAACTAAGCGGTAGTAGCAAATGAGGGATCAGGGTGATACTGATGACTATTACACCAATGTGATCAACATCTATTAATCAACCACTGTTTATTGAGAATACCTTACCTACCTTACCATTGTTTACCTGATCTACTAGAGGTCCTTTCGGATACGTTTCGACCCAATGCGTTATTTTGTGTACTTACCCCTCCTTCGCATTTATTCCATCGCTTTTCCCACTTCTTCCATAAAGTCAAATACTCCTGGCCGAGGGTGTCCGTTACCAAGGAATTTTGATTCTCGTTCTGACGAGGGCATACGAGTGACACATGTGTTCCATTGTTTCAACCTCGTCACTCGTATAGTGTGGCGATTACCACTAAACAATCGACGTCGATCACTCATTAGAACTCTATCATTTCAACCCAAGTAGGCATTTGTCAGAAAACTCGATTTCAGTGCGGTATCTATCAAATTACGGTCTTAAATTTGTCGATGCTTTTCATATTTGAAAGTTGTAGTAGTATAATATATCTTAGGTTGCTCACTTTCTGTTTGTGTTGACAATGTGAGCGACGAAAGCGATAGATGAGCAAAATTCGGGTTAATTAAACATTTGTAAGCGAATTGAGTGTTCGTAGACGTGTAGGGACTAACGAAGTAAAATAAAATAGACAAATTCCTACTTAAACTGAAGTGCCAGGTTCAATCATTGGCCACCCAGATTTAAATGTGCGTAGGATAGAATCAGATCATACCCGTAATAACGAAGTTCAAAGTCTCCTCACGTTCTCAATTCACATAATCAGGTTAGCGGATGCAAGCGGACCCTAGCGTAGGTCGGCGTAATGCGGAGAGAAATAATTGATGCGGTTTTATCAGCCGCGTAGGATATACAGAATCTAAGATTAAAAACATTAATATTGAATGATACTCAAAGTTACAAAATGGTGTTAAACTTGCAGTGTAAAGTACAATAGCACTTCAGTAGCTTTACTTACTAAGGATAAGGGAAACCGTGATAGGGAACTGCAGAAAAGAAACTTTTTAATGTTCTTCTCCTTGTCCCGAAACTGAAGTCGAGTTTCATTGAAGTAAATGCGATGGAATAAAACCAAAGTCCAAAAGTAGGACATACATATGATACATAATCAATTTTTACTTCCGACGCAATGCAGACAGGGTGTTCTTATGACGACTATCCGTCTGTGCAGATGGACTCTATGCTAAAAGGTCACAGGCTCCTTTGACCTCTTAGCTTCAGATGTGGCCCTCATATGACCGCTCAAGATTAATTTACCTCCCTAAGAGTCCTTTTGTAATGACACTAGTAAGACAGAGCCCCAGGGAGGGATAAATTAACTTTGCCGGTCATATTAGGGCCGCTGTGACCCGATTAGACTGCGACCTCGACGCGCTTTTATTTGTTTGGTAGCTGAATTAAACGAATTCGTGTTTGATTTGAAACGGGTTAGCGGTTTTAGTTTTATTTAATTATTAAAATAGGTACATTTGCTACGGATTACTTCGAAGTTCTTAAAGTTCTTGACTTATTCGTATGTTATTATAACTTCTGATGCTACATCAGCAAGCTTATGAAAGAGTATAACGACAAGGCACTTGTGTCTGTTTTCTGACTTACCGTACCGTACCCAAGTCGAGACAAACGCTGGCTTACGTCATGTGACATCAAAGTATGATTTATCACCAATGCTTGACTTGTTTACTCGTCGCACGCGACTGTAAGCGTTTTAAGTGATTGTCAAATATTTACAATCACTTGGCCATTAGTTGGCCTTGACACGTAGTACCTACCAACAAAATGAATTATCACAATGCAGTAATATGCATGCGAGGTTCACACACTAGCATTGTGTGCCCATTCAAAGACTGTTGTATTAATTTACTGGCTAATTAATGCGACCGTAACACGTAAAGTGATAGCAAAAGCATTGAAATCGAACGTTACCTCCAACGCCGTGTGAATTGAAGCAATAAATGTCATACTGTGCTTGCAAACGATCTAGTGCTGCAGTACCAGAGTTTCACTCGCAATCTCAGATTTTGAAACAAGTGACGTATTATCTTGGGCATTTAAATAATTATCGCGGTAATTACGGGAATTGTGTTCGCACGTTGTAATTGGGATTGGTCGAGATAACGCTTCTTTAATACAAGTGTTGAGTAATTCAAAGTGGCTGCTTGTTTTGTAACAGTCGCTAGTCTTCTTGGGGTCTTAACCGAAATTGGAATCGCGTTAAAGAAGCAAATGATTAATTATAATTTCTGTTACTGGCCAGTTGTAAAGAATTTCAGAATAAGACATTGTAGCAGTCAATTAGATTGAATAATTAAAAATAATTGCATATTGCTTGCACGAATAGGTGAGGTTGCGAATAATAACTGTATTGTCGTATAAGCTTATCCATACGCGTGTGCTATTTGTACTCGACCAAATATTATCTTATTTCGGTCTACATTACTGTTAAGGTACAGTCAGCGTCAACTATACCAGAGCGAGCAAGGTGGTCAAAAATATCTGAACACGCCCGAGCGTATTTGACAATAGAGTCGAGTTCAGATGTTTTTGACACCTTGCGTGGTATATTTGACGCTGACTACCTAACTTATTTTACTTCATCAAATTTCGAACGTGACGTCATCTCAGCCGTCGCCGCCATACAATGGAACTCACACGCAATACGCAAGGGCTTCTTTCTGACGTCATTTTAAACACATGTCATGCTCTTTTAGAATGCGCTAATTATTTTGTGTTATGAAACTTACGTGTGTAATAGGTAGAGTTATTTTTCCTTTTTTTCATCATTGAACCCAACAAATCGTTTTTATTTTAGTCTTTCTTTGGTGTCAACATAAGTTTTAGGGTTAATTTCTTGCGCATGCTGTATTTCGTAACGTGGCTGTTAAGCTCGAATAAAAAAAGTTTGAAATAAGTTTTTGGCAAACCTTTGTTTGTCTGCTCACGGTTAGTACTTTAATATTGCATTGTCTTTCAATCTACATATGTATAGTCGACCAAGAAATTGCTTGATCACTTTTCGACCGTATTACAAAGGGATAAGGTTCAAAAGTGGTCAAGCAATTACTTGGTCGACTATACATAGACATGCCATATTTCAATTATAGTAAAAACCGTCTTGTTAGATTTCGCTCCTACATACAAACAATTGGCAAACAAACTAACCAACATGACATTAACTAATGTCGCGTCCCTATATTCAAACGACGGTTTTGCCGACCAGCCGTTAAATTAAAAAAAAACTATGCTCCATCTGTCATAGTTAATAGCTAGTGAATAAAACGATCCGTTATTTGAAATAGGAACACAGATAAAATCCTTGTAAAAAATCCTAAGCAGGAAAAGTGACTTTTTTTTTCAGACCGGTCGCTTGGATTTCAACGCAAGCCGTGTCACTGGCCACAAAGGCCCAGTGCTCGACATCAAGTGGAACCCTTTCAACGATAACATCATCGCCTCGTGTTCCGATGACTGCACGGTAATTATAGTTTGGACCAATTTTTTTTAGTCCACAATCGCAATTTGTCGGAGCAAATTGGTACCCATTACTGGGGATGTTCCGACTGACCAATTTACCGGTTTTTGTGCTATATGAAAGCGTCTGAGCTATTGTGGATACGATTTAATAGTCTTAATTGGTTGTTTAGGTATATAGTATACATTGTGGTTTAATTGCTTGACAACCCTGAGTACAAAGAGAAATTAACTAAGGAAAAGAAACAACAAGATATTCTTAGAATAATTGCCCTCCCTTCTGACGGCAGTCAAGTTAAAACGCATTAAGCTTGCAAAAGGTAGCTAAGGTTTTTTAAGTTAAATTTTAGAAGTTAGTACCTAAGACTAAAAAAGGTTTTACAAAGACATTTTGTTCTATTTGTTCCCTCCTTAATTTAACACTTTGTACTTAGTAGAGTGTTAACTGTTTTGATGACATCGATCGACAGGTGTGCATATTAACACTAATGTACATTATAATATTTAACTGACACGCAAGGAGAGCTATAGAACACGAGTTTTGTTATTCGACTTGTATGATATTGAACACGAGTTTGATTATGAAATGAGCTTAAGGTGAGTTTATAATAGAATCACACGAGTATTTTATGCTATTTGCGTACAGTTGTACAGATACATAACTGTATCGACGCTCAAAGTTATAAAAATACAAAACGCTCCAAACACGGTCGCTTTCTGCTGCCTTGTTATGCTGGACCGTGATTGACGCTGTAATGTTATGTGTGAGCTCGCACTGCGCGGCAGAACCGTGCAAAGCGAACTTATTACTGTCAAAGGTTCATAACAATTGAATAAAAAATTAAAAGTTTTCATATTTATAACGTCATCGGGACTTTAAGGCGATAAAAGTATATTGTTGATTTCTCTCGACGTTTCGGCCATGTTTCAATGGCCGTGGTCACGAGTAGACTCAAAAAAAAAGGTCGTGTTAAAGTCTCGATGACGTTATAAATATGTGTGAAAATCGCGAAAGTTTAAAACAATTTATTAAAAATGTTCATTACGTTATCGTTGGTAATGACATTTCATGCATTATTACGTACGGGTTCCTCAACCCGAACGTAGCTCATAAGATGTGTTGTGTTAATTATATGCTACTGTCAGTGGCTACTGTTTATAAACATGTTATGAGAAAATAACGTCATGACTCATGAGGGTAGATTAACGTATCAACATATAACGAAACGTGGCAAGTAAAATTGATTAGATTTTGAAATTCTGCTATTGTTTCCGAAAAACTGCGCGTCGCGTCCCATACCGTTGGTTCTCTTTTGCCTCTATTTTACTAGCGCCGATTACTCAAATTCTTAATTTATTTTTGGACGATAATTACGATAGTAGATTCAGACATGTAAAAGAGCCTATGGCCTACTTGCAAAATAAAATTTTAATTTTAATTTTATTAATTACGAATTATCACAGCAATGGCTTTATAGTGATAGGAAAATATGTTGTCAGTTTTCTTCAGTGTAGCGTAGTGGGCGCGGTAGGCCGGGCGGCCCCTTTAGGTGGCAGCAATATTTCACAATAATAATAAAAACTTGTAAAAAGTTGCCAAACAATTTTTTTGAATAACTGTATTTAATAAATTTTCTTTTAAATGGAGATATTTAAATAAGAGGGCGGACTAATGTCTTGTTTACTAAAAACTAACGTATCCACCGTGTTTTCTAGGTGAAACTATGGCATATCCCAGACGGCGGTCTGTCTATGCACCTGACCGACTGGCTGGTGGAACTTCACGGGCACAAGAGGCGCGTCGCTTACGTGGAGTGGCACCCCACTGCTGAGAATATCCTGCTGAGCGCTGGTTTTGACTACTTGGTAAGTCTATCTTTAACCTTTTCAACGCAAATAACGCCTAAAAGCGTCGTGAGCTGTCGTGACTACCACGCCACCGATCTTTATCGTCCAATTGGTGCGACAGAGACCTACGTACACACGCTTAAAGTTTGCGTTCGCGTTTGTGTTTATGATGACTTTGCGTGTGAGTGACAACTTGTTTTGTCTATGTCTCGTTGGCGTTGATAACACAAAAAACTTACCTGCGTAAAATTGAATTACTAGAAAGAGAAAACAAGCCATATAACTCAAAGAAAGTTCGGCCAATGTAGATAGAAACACCTTCAATCATAGACTTTGAAATGTGTTAAAATTAAATGCTATAAAGTATTGCCAGCAGGGACAAACAAATATTTTATCATCAATATATATCACCATCACCAAGCATACATTGCTATTAGTTTGTCTCTGCAGCAGCGGCAGTCGGGTAATAATAACAAATGCATCGATAGAGTCTTCAAGTTTCTATCCTGCTCTTTGGCGGCTCCTTTTTGCTTGGCCAGAAAATTATCAATTGAATAGGTATCTAATTAACTAAAGTGCATTCAGATAATAACCCTCCCTTCTGACGGCTTTCGAGTAAATACATACAAGTGTCTTATATTGGAATAAGGAAATGTAACGCAATTGAGTTGTTCCCTATTGCCTATTAAAACAATAGAATATTGTCATTTCCTTAACGAAATAAGTGTTTCATTCTAAGAAGTATTTTTCCTCTTAACTCTAATATGCCGATTTCCGACCCCATTCTTAGGTTAGATTTTGATAATAATTGGAATTAAAACTGCATATAACATTTGCCAAAACGCCATTATAATGACAATCGAACCGCCTCAAACCGCTTTTTACCGCAATATACCGACAAAGATACGATATAAGATGTTAGTGGTGTTTGTTGAGTGATATTTAGGAAACAGTGTCAACATTCCTTTGCTCAATAATTAGGTCACTGTAATGACAGACGGTCGAATTGCTGAGACCTCCTTAGCCTTTCTTCTATTGTTCATAGAACTATAAGAGAAAACTGCTAACAATTAACAAACAGATATTATAAACATTCTTCCCATCATGAAGCCAATCAAACACGCATAATAATTAATATCAATTTATCCGGTATAAAAATGCGCTCCCATTTTGCAGACGAGTCTATCAAATCAACAATCACGCGTGACGGGGTATGGGGCCGATTAGACGCCCGTTTAGTTTATGTTTTATATCACGGTACATTATGGTTCGAATTAACTATTGGAAGCAGATGTAACCGTTTGTAGAACCGTTATTGATATGAACCGTGTTTTATCATACAATCACTATATTTTGAGCATCAGGGTCACAACGTATGAAAACTGAATAAAGAGAAAAAAACTACTAGCTAATTTGCGTTTTATATAAAATGAAAGTCTGTTTTTTCTAAAATCTATTATCTCTCATAACTGTCAAATGATTTAACTACTAGTAAATCATACTAGTAAAGATGAATGGGCATTTTTGTATGGGCGCTGTCCCAACCCTTGTATACAATAGTGAGTAGTATGGACGTGTAGTACTCGGTGTAAGGATCATCATAGGCTATGTTTCGAAGACCAGGTGTCTGCAGCATTAATCATTGTTTTGTATGAAAAAAAAAAACAAAACACCAAATTAGACCTATGCTCACATTACGTTTTTTACTTCTAGTGGCCTCAGTAATGCGTGGTTAAAATCTTTCGGCTATATCTCGAAAATGATTTTACAGATACTTTTCATACAACTGCTAGTACAAAGTGAGGTATAAAATGGGCTGTAGCTTTTTCCCTGCAAACATCTCGGTTTTGCTGTCATATAAAAAAAATAAGCTCTTATTGAGAGCTTTCTAATAAGATATAGCACAACTGTATACAGCACTTGGGACAATTTGCCCATTCTCCTTTGGCATATTGAAGGCGATTTTTGTTGATGCTTTTTAGCGCCAAAGGGTGTTAGGCGCCAATGAGAATGAGACTATTTTAATTAACCTTGTAGAGTATTTGCTTCATAAAGTAGCCATAATCATAGACTTAATTTAAGCTGAAATTTAACTTACAGTACCCAAAGGAAACCATGAAGGATCTCTTAATCTGTATGGTTATTTTTCTAAGCCTGTATGTATTTTGGCGTTAATTCCTTAACATTTAATCTTCATATGTTGTATGGCATGTTTTAACTCTAGCCGTTTTCTTGCTTTAAGGCCTATCTCTGATAAGTTCCTGGTTCAATTTGTAACCGATATCTGTGATGCCGTCTATGTTTATTCTATGGCCGCAAACAGCGACAGCATCACGGATATTTGTTAGATATGATATCGAGAACTTATCAGAGAGTGGTAAACAGGGCCTTAGACCTGTTTTTGTACCCAGATCTTTGTGTGGGACGTGGGCAAAGGCGAGGCGGTGAAAGTGATCGACTGCCACAGTGACGTCATCTACTGCATGTCGTTCAACCGCGATGGCTCTCTGCTGGCCACCACGTGTAAGGACAAGAAGCTGCGCGTCATAGAGCCGAGGAGTGGCATCGTGCTTTCGGTAAGTCACTTATTTTTTTTAATAAAATTCGAAGGCATACAAGCAAGTGCATAGAGCCTATGTGTGTGCGATGCGTTTCCATCGCAGAGGGCTAAGATGGAATAGCTCTTGAGCCAATGATTGCACCGGCTGTCTTGCTCTCCACGTCGGAACACAGCCTGCTTAGCGGCAGGATTAGCGAGCAAGATGGTGGTAGCGATCGAAGTTGCTTCTAAATGTAACGGAGTCAATCTGTGGAAGTGCTAATGTCAATGGAGACCTGTCAAAAAGAAGCCATGCTGGAGTGTGTGTTTATTGTTTATTTATGCCAATGCCTCAATTTTTTTCAAAAACCTACAGGACATGTTTTTCAGTGTGATAAAAACATTTTGAAATAACTATTGATAACAGCGCCATCAGGCGGGATAAATGGCGAGGTCATCTCCCATTGTCAATGTTTCGTAGAGCCAGTCTGGGTGGTATTGTAATCCAAATGTCGTCACTATCACTACCGTTCGGAGTAACATTAACTACAGGGACGATGATTAGTGCCGCCAATATCAGCAACTACATTTTCTGGTAACTCTATCATTCCTGGCTTCTATATTATGTTAAACGGTAATGACGGTAGTTGGAGCGTTCCTGGTATCTCCTAACAAATATTTCATTTATTAATGGTCGGGACTTCGGGGAATCAATAAAACAGTCATATTCAGTAACACTGTTATCTGTTTATTTTGCCTATCTTTATCTATACTCCTACACTATCGCTAGTTTTACGTATGTACTCTACGTTGATTATAATTTTATAGTAAAATAGATATGTTGACAAGTATTATAGTCGGCACCAGACAGAAGTCGCCATTTTGTAAAAATGACTTTTAGCTTTCAGAGGCGTCTCTAGCCCATGTAGCGCTCGTGTGAAAACATTACCCTAGTACCACCTAGTAAGCGCGCGGTCAAAATAGAATGGGTGCAAAGTACAAGTAACAGCGCCCCCTAGGTCCGCTGCGCCCGTTTGCAGCGCATACCCTGCTCCATAGGTAAAGACGCCTCTGCTAGCTTTGTTGGTCTTTACGCCTTTTTTGCGTGCTCATATCAGAGGCAGACTAGCATTCTCGGCCGTCTTAAAGCGTTTAGTACTTATTAGTTCCAGTCCTTCTTTTTTGCTGCCGCGGCTGATGTCGTGTGATGATTATAATGACTGGCAAAACTCCATTACGCAGGGCGCATACAAACTGATTTACGCCAGCTATGTTTTTGTATGAAGCGTGCGTAGCGTGCGCCGCAATGGGATTTCGGCTTTACAGACACATTCTGAAATTGCGATGAGAAAATTTGCGAAAACGTTCCCACTTTACGAGTGGTAGGCCTTGTGCGAGGTTCGTCCGGATCGCTATCACCAGCTTGCTCGCTAATCCAGTCTAGCGACTGGATCAGCTAGAGCTGCTGTGCTTGCACTGTTGTATTCCTGCGTGGAGAGCAAGACAGCCGATACAATTACTGGCACAAAAAGTATTCCATCTTAGCCCTCTGGGTTCGCAACGCATCTACAATCTCCTTGGTGTTGCGGGTGTCTATAGGCGGTGATGATCACTTGCCGCATGTGACCCGCTTGCTTGTTTGCCTATCTAATTGATTAAAAAAAACCTTTGAACAGACCTTTGGATACAGTTACGAGCATAACAGGTGTTTATGAGCGGTGGTGATCAATCACTTGCCATTAGGTGACACAAACTGGAACTAATTACCTTGCTACTCCGCGAAACCACTTGGTTTCGCGGAGTAGCAAGGTAATTTGTTCCAGTTTGTTGATATGGACCTCCGCAAAATAACGCCTGAATCTATTAATTATTGGGTGACACACTTGCTCGTTTACCTTCCTGTTTTATAAAAAAAGATTTTTGAGAAATTGCTGCAACTTGTCCATTAGGTCTTAGTGATGATGATATCTCAAGGTATACTTTCCCGCACGTTACAGGAAGGCCCCTGCCACCTGGGCACCAAGGCGTCCAAGTGCACGTTCCTCGGCAGCCAGGGCAAGGTGCTGACGACGGGCTTCTCGCGCTACAGCGACCGCCAGTACGCCGTGTGGGACCAGCACTCGCTGGACAAGCCGCTGGCCTGCGAGACCATCGACAGCTCGTCCGGCGTCGTGTTCCCTTATTACGACCATGATACTAATATGGTGAGTGTTAAGGATTTTTACATACCCTATAGTAGCCTACAGGGGCGTAGCGACGTAAAATGGCGCCCAGGGCTCGCATCCAAACTGCGCCCCTTTCCCTTTGTAAATTATTTTACAAACAGACACCTTCACATTTTTTTACTAATTTTGTAATGTAATGTATGTAAAACAAACAAAATACCACAAATATATCCCCGTCTTGAATAAATGTATCTACAATAGGGATCAAATGATCCTCAAAAGACTTTTATTTGGCCATGTATTTGAATTTGGATTGTATCCTTTTTAATAGGTATTTCATATCAGAATTGTTGCATGTCCCTTCCATTTTACAGGTCTACCTTGCTGGCAAGGGCGACGGGAACATCCGGTACTACGAAGTGGTCGACGAGGCTCCCTACGTGCATTTCCTCAACCAATTTCTCTCCGGCAACCCACAAGTAAGTTGGATACCGCAATATGGCGGTTTTAACAAACTGGAACAAATTACCTAGCTACTATGCAAAACCAGTGCGGTGTGCAAAACAGTCGCGTCTGCGTAACATATATATTTTCATGAAGAAATCCACCTTCATCCACTTCCACATGAAACAATATATATCAACTCACTCAACTATAAACCACCGCCACTAAACACAATCTACGCGCGTTTTGCTTTGACACGAGGCATCGTACTGATCAAGTAGGACGGCCGTTCGCTACTTGAATGGCATATAACTATAAGTGACGTCTGAATCGATTAATTATGCCAGGTTTTCTTATCTCCTCAGGATGAAGCGTATGCCGACATTGCATCGGCACTAACATGACTGTAACAGAGGCAACTTGTCTCTCAGTCCGTCTCTATCTTACCGCATTGTTTGTTACAGCGAGGGCTGGGCTTCATGCCAAAGCGCGGCGTCAACACGGCCGCCTGCGAGGTGTTCCGGTTCTACAAGCTGCACACTTCGCGGGGGCTCTGCGAACCCATAGCCATGATAGTGCCACGCAAGTCCGATTGCTTCCAGGTAACATTGGTGTAGGTAACGCAGCGAGAGTCAAGGTCAGGCTATGGTAACTAACCCTCTACAATTCCCCTGAGCCGCTCCAGGCAGGGGGAAGACATAAAGTTTTCCCATCACGTCAAAAATATGTGCTTATTTTACAATACATGTGATCTGATTTAAGGAAAAATACGAGACAACGCGTTTATGGTATGGCATGTATGGTCCTGTATTTCTCTTATTAAAATACAGGACACTGCCAAAATAGTAGCTGAAAAACGGGACATCCTGTATAATACAGAACTGTAGGCCACCCTAGGTCACGCAGACTGCTGCATGTCATAAACCAGAGAGTTTCGTTCGAATTTTAAAATTTTCATTTTGTTTTGTATAACGCTCGGTAGTTGTGTGTGTGTGTGTGTGTGTGTGTGTAATCGATCACCTGAACTCTCATTGCGTTACCAATACATGATTGGCAGGTAACTGTCAATGGCCAAGTGACGATCGGTCAGTCCTCTGGCTACTTCGGTCAGAGAATAGATAATAGTATAAGTACAGAAGTCTCTCTTCAAACAAAAAACGGCGTTTAGGTGTATGAGACGTTCTACTGTATCCCTCCTTGTTTATCGTGTGACTCTTATTCATTCGCACGCGCGGCAAATCTAATGCGAAGGCTCTAGTGCAGAGGTGCACCGATCAACTTGATACTTCGCGAAATGCGCCGCTCCTCCTTGAGAATAAGAATCAGAATTGTTTATTTCACATCACATTAGAGGCATATTAAGATGGTACAATTTTATTAAGTTTATGGTGCTTAGGTTTTTGAAAAATTATTTACATGTTGAACAGTTTTGATGAGCTTTTATTTTAACTTACATTGTTAGTTTGTTTGTCACTTTGTTCGTCCGGATGATTCTTGATACAAATCCTGCATCAATAAAGTGAATTATCTGTAGATGCCCGTTACGTTAAACTTAAGTCGCATTTGATCTAAGACTCTTTAAACTTCTCACTTTCTACACTGTTCTTCCGTGTAACTGCCACTAATAGCTCAATTATTGGACGAAAATGCGCAATAAGGATGTTACTACATCATGGGATTGTTCGTTTCCAGGAGGATTTGTACCCTGACACGGCTGCTCCATTGCCCGCTCTGTCCGCCAAAGACTGGTTAAGTGGAATGAACGCTCCGCCATTGCTGATTAGTATGAAAACTGGTATGTCTTTTTGTATTAATACCAAACATAATCTATTTTTAATAATAAACAAATGACTCCGCTGTCCGTCCGTCCGTCTGTCTGCCACCAAGCTGTCTCTCATTAACCGTGATAGTTAGACAGTTGAAATTTTCACAGATGATGTATTTCTGTTGCTGCTATAGAATAAAATAAATATTTAAGAGGGCTCCCATACAACAGACATGATTTTTTTGCCGTTTTTATTGATAATAGTACGGAGCCCTTTGCGCGCGAGTCCGATTCGCACTTGGCCGGTTTTATTGGTTTCGTTGTCCTCAGGTGTAACAATATCGACGCACAAACCGCGCACCAGCAACAAGGACGCGCCGGCGCTGCAGCCGCAGGACGCCAACAATCGCAAGAAGTTCGCCTTCCTCTCGCGCGAGACCACGCCCGATTACCGCCCGCTCGCCACCTGGCAGGACCACCACGCCAACAACGACAACGACGTGCAGGTGGGTTAAGTCTGTTCAACCGTACTGGTGTTACCAAGTAAACTTAATTCTAACCTAAAATGTCACTTTTTGTCACCTAAACACAGGGTGCCACACACTGTGTTTATTAACCCTTCTGTAATAAAGTTCCCACGCTCTTCTGGGAGAAGCAATCCACTATAATCTATTCTATGGGTATCTATCTATCTTAGAATCGAAAATGGCATTGTTCTTAAAATAAAATTCCAAGACTTATCCCCCGCGACTCTTGGGTCTTATAGCCCGCCATGGGGTTAGCTTTTTAGATAAAAAGCAGCAACACCCAATGTTTTAACAAAAATATATCTCATCCAGGTGCAAGTAATAGAGAAATCTCAGAAGACAAGCGCTAACCAAAACACAAAGTTCCACCAGCTGCAGAAAATGTTCGGCAAGCAAAGCGGGGACGCGGAGCCCGTGCCGCTCTACAAGCAAATCAACCAAGGGGATGTGTTCAGTACCGAACATGAGGTAAGTGTCCATTTGTCTGTAAGAGTGTATTTTTCTTCTAACTATGCAATAATTTCATCATTATTTCTCGGCATACTTACTGGCGCGAATCCAGCCCTCAAAACAAGTTAGGGGCATGACTAAACCGAGAATCAACGAAGTTTTAGACGGACTACCAACTCGCTCGCGATCGATATGTTGCATTTCTTTAAATTTACTGCATTAGGGGACCTGCCGGAATTAAACGCTATTTTTGAAATTGATTCCTTCACAGGCGGAGTTATTAATTTAGATAATTAAACTATGAAATTCTTAATGTAGTTTACTAAAGTTTTCATTTAATTGTAAAGCTTTAGCAGTTTCGATCGGATCAATATTTGGTACAATAATAAACAACTTTGAGCTTGCTGAAACAATCTACTATTATTGCGAATAGGAATATTTAAAATGTGGCTATTCGTTACGTCAGTATCTTTTATTTACCTGTACTATACTTTTCAGCTTCGCATCGCGTTCAACCGCCAAGGGGAGGAGTTGCGGATCGTGAAACGACAACTCCACAACAGCCAGCAGCGAGTGCGCGAGTTGGAGCAACACATCGCCGCACTACAGTCGCACTTACAGCGCGAATCTTCCTAAACACCCGCCGTTTTCCTCCGCCACGCAGTACCCTGTAAACTGTAGTATTGCGACCGTCGACTTGAACAGTCTAAGGCCCTTTTTGGAGGCTTTTCGGAACAGCTAGCTAAGTATCCTGGTGATAATTATGTGACTTATGCTAACTTAAAGAACTTTGTAGCTCGTAGTAAACGCCAAATAGGTGAGGTATTTATCTGGGTGTTGTCAACGCGCGATAGATGTAATAGAAGTCGACACGTTGCTAATTTCTACAAATAGATAAGAACTCTCAACATTTTTAATAAAAGATCTCATTAGCGGCTTATCATTCCAACTGACCTACTAGAGTCTACTTTTATACTTAGTAGGTCTACGTTAGAAATGAACTAGGTACAAGTTTACAATGTGCGATGTCTCAATGTTGTACTTGCTCATGTAGCGTGCTGCTGTCGAGTATTGTATTTATTTGCTAGTAAGAATACTAACTTGTGACGTTATGATCCCGCAGCAAAATAGCCATAACGATGCTAAATACTTTGCACTTGCAGTACTTCGCTTGTGCCGCGTAAATAACCAAATTATACAACCAGGAGTGCGATTTTTGAATCTTACCGGGCGACCAAGCTACAGTTTTACCAAAAATATATTGTACATCGGCAGTATTCGTTTGCGCAGAGAAGCGCAGACCGGTTTCCGACAGTAGCCGAACGTATGAATAATCCATATTGTACTTTATTTGCAAGCGCAACTGGCAGAGTATTGCTTGCTATGCATTCTTAGCTTTGTCCCGCTTACACAATTCGTACACTGGCGCACGGGCTGTCGCCATGTTGCTGCGAAATCGATAGACCAATAAAAGCGCAAGAGTTTAGCTCGCGTAAAATTCTACTTTATCGTTGGTAGATCGAAATGTCTCGTCGTCGCGTCGGTCCCAGTGCAGTGGTGCGCGGAACCACTCGTAGTTTCGCGAAGTGCGCGACGTCATTCATTTGCAAGCAAACATTTTGAGTATAAATCCAGTGGAGGGGGTATGTTTGCGCATACAGTTGTACTAGAAACGGCTACTGCGCAGTCAAGGTCAGTGCTCAAGAAGTTTGCCGGGAATTGCATGTTTATTTTATCTACGCGACACAAACTAAATACTGTGGTCACAAATGGTACAATTTTTAAAGTCAGTGCTCAATGGCCACATTAGATAGACTTAAGGCTTTAGTAACTATCTGTGCACTTGTATGTTTGGAAATTTAACTTGCTAAGGCTTGAAAAGAATATGACCATTTCGCCAGTATTATTATGGTGGCTCACAAAAATTGTGTTACTTAGAGTCGTCCAAGTTGCCAAAATGTTGGATGTTTATATTTTAGAATTCTGCTACTTCTTGTACACGTAGCAAGCTTCTGATCGACCATGACGAATCTAATCTTACATGATCACAAATTATGTTGTAGGTGTATCTATTGATACTGTATTTCTTCATATTTTTCTGACATTATTTTATTCGTGATTTGATAGTTATGTTAACAATTATGTGCAATTAAAAACAGGGTGGGAATGTTATTATGGTTTATTATTATGATCGGTTTATTGAGAGGCACCTTTTTAAGAAGCACATAATGAATTTTATTCCAGGTGTTACAGTTAAGTTGACATTTTGTTAGTGATTGTTTTAGAGTCTGATTTTCATGATAGTGTTACCTGTTATTTTATAATTACTGAAATGTGTATGTGCTTTCTATGTATTTACTTAAACTATTTGATAATATCTTTGCTATGATTATTGTTCCAGTTCAAGGCATTTAATTTCTTTAGATACGGCAATGTAAAGATCTAAACGAATTGATAATTGATTTAAAATTATTTTGTACAACAAAAGTTACCTGACTTCCTTTAAATTTAAGATGTGAAATAATTCTGAAAGTACCTTTTTTAAATGAAGTGCTTATTTTCAAAACGCCTAAGACTTTTTCATCTTATAAAACTTACTAAGACAGCTAATTAGTAGATTCGGTATATTGCGCCATTACTATTGACATTCAAAATTAACGGTACTAAACGTTTACATTCCATTTTCAGTCTAAAAGGCATAATTAGCGTGGTAAGTGATAATGAAAGTATTATTGTGCGTTAGCTGGTTAATAACTTACTTAGCTAAGTCAGTGTTAATATTTATTATCATGTATTTTTATATCATGCTTGTGTAGCACAAATTTTCAAATAAATGTTTGAACATCCATTGTTTTTCATTGACCATGTCATAATGTTGTCTCCCTAACATGGCCGGCCAAGCTTCATGTACAGTCAGCGTCAAATATACCAGAGCGGGCAAGGTGGTCAAAAATATCTGAACACGCCCGAGCGTATTTGACAATAGAGTCTAGTTCAGATATTTTTGACACCTTGCCCGCTCTGGTATATTTGACGCTGAATGTACCTACAGTCAACCAATTTGATTCATAGGCGTTGTCGCAATGTGTCATTCGCTGGGATATAACATTTGTTGAGAAGTCATTTTGACGTTTATTGTGATAAGGTTCACAGTGGCCTATGAATGAAATTGGTTGCCTGTACCTCTTCCGGCGGCTTCGTTTAACTATAATGTAATAAGAAATGGACGCACTGAGAGGAATTAAACTTGGGGGGGTAGAGCATCTCTTTTGGCCGCGTGAACAAGAAATTAAGTGTCATCAACTAGGTTTATTGAACAAAATAGACAATTGTGTGCTTAAAACTTTATTTTTTGTTTATAAATTCAGTCAATGTAAATGCTGTTTTATAATTACATATTGGCTACTGAGATTCATTGATACCTAAATCTGTGTACAAAAATTATTGAAAAAAAAGTATTACCTAGTATATTCACAGCTTAATAAAATTAATTAATTGAAACAAACAAACATCAGAAAAACAAAATCACTTGTAAAAATTTTACACTTCAAAAATAGACAGCCACAAATGGTTTCTTATGGAATAACATACTATCAAACTTTCAGGTAATGTTTTGCAAAATTGTGCAGATACCCATATTCTTAGTCTTGATTAGGTAAAGACGGCACTATGCTTACTATCTACTGTTTAACACCCAATTAAGCAGAAAAAATATCAAGAGCTATAATTCAGTCTGAATTGCATAAATAAAATTGATTGCTAAGATTCCATAGACAAACCAGCACTTGAATTATATTTTTCTACTTAATTACACGTTTTTCACTCAAAGAGAGAAACGCGTCTTCATAGTCTTATATTGGCATATATCTGAATATATGGAGACCTATTAGGAAAGGTACCACCGCTGATTTTGGTAAGCTAGACGCAGCATTACATCCGTCGGCAGCACAAGTGTATATGCAGGTCCTGTACTCCAGCTTGTCTCCTGGCTGCTGCACATAGTTGCAGTAGTTTCCCAGGTCAAGGGATGAACAATATCTTTTAGTACTGATACCACCTGTGAAATTTAAACAGTTACAATATAGATTTTTACTAAATAGCTTGGATTTTTGCTGCTTTCCGGGTTCATTTTTCTCTGATTTATAGCTTTACAGATTTAAGGGGTTGTTAGCATTTAATTTTCCTCCACTTCATTATTTAATAATTGAACACATTCAGTGCCACGAAGTCAATTACCTGTTCATAGAGGATTTTCTATACAAAACGCACTACTGTGGAAAACTGCTTCTACAAGCTACGAGTGTGGCATGTAGTGCTTCGTGACAGGTAAAATGTTAAGTATGGTTACGGTAATGGGCTCCTTTTTCCGCACTTAACCCGTTCAATCAAGCCATATGTGTTAAGTAAATCTTATATCAATTTAATTGTATCTTAGTATCAATATTCTAACATGCAATGCTTACCGAAAGTTCAAGCAGAGTGCCCAGTGCTATGCTGTCAAATTACAAAACCCAGTGCATTAGCAGTGAAATGACTTTCAGTAGTATTTAATTTACTTTGCATTTTGGAATTACATTTTGCTCATATGTATCTTACAATAAGAATGGTTATATCTAGGTACATCCACAAATATTCTTCAGAAAGTAAAAATGCAGAGCAAATTCAATACTACCGTACAAACCTACTAACCAGTAATAATATTAGTTAACCATAAGTATATAGTAACAAGGTATCAAGTGTCTGATAACCTTTCCTGAATTAGTTGTGAATTATCAGCTATAGAACAATTGGTTCACAATATCAATAGACTACAAAGGCTTGTTAACTTACGTTGCTATCACAATTCTGATATATTTAATGGCCAGATCAGATAAATAAGTATATAGGAGAGGTCAAGGCACTCAAAAATATATGAAAACCTTTACTACTCCAATATATGGCGAATGACGGCAAAATATAATGTAATGGATAAGAAATACCAGTGATTGTCTGTTTCGCCTTAGTTTGTTACAGACTAAACAGTCAAATGAATCACAATGAAAATTTGTAGAGAGGTCATCTGAAGACAATCTCATACTATTATACTCGTACTGTATTTCTTTTGAGGTACCACCTCTGGTAAAACTTAGGTTTTATATTCAATTATACTTTTGCAACTAGCCATTTTTGTAATGAATTTTCAGATCTCAAAGCACACCTCAAGTGCGACAGCACTAATTTGTGAATGATATTAAACCTGTATGCTTTATGCAGAATTGAGCATTGAACACATGTTCGCACGGGGTTGCTTTCAGGACTCCTCCATCCAGATTCATAAGGCCGTCACCACACTCCATTGTTGTTGAAGAGTTGCATTGGTAGCAGTCTATAGCTAGACCTAGTCAGGAGTTGTTAGTTTGAGTATTAGAGGTAAATTTCAGGTGGTGAATCGTGTAGGTAATAGTTACCCTTCAGTTAGTAGTTCTATATGCAGAAAAGCTATTTATAATAATTAATAATTATTATTTCTAATTAAATGAAGAATGAGTCAACAGCATGTCATATCAGGAGTGCGATTTTTGAATCTCACCGGTGACTAAAGCTCGCCAAAATGGCCTTTTTTCATAGACATGCGGCCATTTTGGTGAGATTTAGTCACCTAAAGAGATTCAAAAATTGCATTTGAATCACACCAGGTAATTAAAGCTCACCAAAATAGCCGCTTTTCATAGAGATTCGGTCATTTTGGTGAGATTTAAAAATTGCACCCCAGGACTCGAAAAGACAAATAGTTATCCAGTTATGCCTCATTCAATATAAAAGGTTTTGTTTTCAGCCTTGCTTTAGTTATTATGGAAGGCTTTCTAAACATTTTTTTCTGCCTTTATTTATGCGTATTCGCATAGATCTATGTAAACAAAATATCAGCTTGTGACTTTGATAGTTTGCAAGGAAAGGTGACATTGCCATACAGACAGATTTTGTAAAACTTTAAAGGTTGCTTCC
The DNA here is from genome assembly GCA_963691745.1 of Ditula angustiorana. Taxonomy (NCBI): domain Eukaryota; kingdom Metazoa; phylum Arthropoda; class Insecta; order Lepidoptera; family Tortricidae; genus Ditula; species Ditula angustiorana. The sequence continues at coordinate 6,599,277 of OY829479.1, forward strand.
TAGTTTGTCAGAATTGAATAGGCGTTTGTTTAAATGTTACAGTAAAGAAACTCTACTTTGCAGATAAGTATCTTAAATCCTGCCATCTCTCTTCCTCAACTCGGTGTATTGTCTGAATAAAGGACAATTTTTTTTTTATATTTACTAACCTATACAGAATCAACTATGCTGAACACCTTTTTCTGCTTCCTGAATTACCATCATGACCAAATAGTAAAATCTTGAATTAAAATGATATTTAAGAAAAATATTCTTATATAAATTAAATGTTAGCTCCCAATAATAAATATAAAGATTAAGTATACCAGTAACCCGTCTATAGTGCACCGAGATTAGTACTCAGAAGTGTAATATGGAATTAATGTTTACTGTTAGTAAAACCATTACCGGTGAGATAAGTGTACTTTTCATGATTTCTCACCTTCATAACGCCCGACGTGTTTTATACAATACCGAGCATCATGAATGGAAGAACAGTCCTTTGGTAAAATATCTATGTCGTTATCGAAATACTCATTGCACTCAAACGGATTGTCGGAGTCTGTCCCCGAACACTGATAGCAGTTTATTGATTCAACTAAAAAATAAACAAATTAAAACAAAAGAAAATTCAACTGTTTCAATGGGAAACAACGCCCTAAACGTACCTGCTTTCCATGTTGTTAATATTATACACAATAATAGTAAAGATTTGTGTAGACTCATCATTGTTGCCGATCGACCGTCTTTTATTTAAGTAACGTAACTTGCTAAAGGGAAGAAAAGTTGTTGTTACATTGAAAAATCAATAAAAAACTATTAAACATTTGTAATTAGCGACTGGCTGCGCGACTCGACCACAAACAAACAGCGTTATTACCACAGATTATGCAAACAAAGAAAAACGAAAACACAAATGTCATGTCAGTATTGGGGGGGGGGGGGGGGTTATCTTAAGAAGATTGCGTTGCAAGAAGACAGCGACACCAATCAATCAGCTTAGTAACTAAAACATAAACTTGGACGCCATTTTTATTCTATGTTGCTATAGCCGCGTTCCAAATCACATTTATAGCGCTCAATGCGCTCACACGGTTGAACCGAATCACGCTCATGTCGTTCACAATACATACGATATACGATTTGGCGTACGACGTTAACACTGCTAGGCGTAATCACTGTTAGTGGAAACATCGAACTGACATTTGACTTACGTTAATTTACTACAGGCGCGAACACGGTTGATGAAGAGAGAGTTTAAAAAATGCTTTATTAATGCACAAATAACGCTTATTTTCGAACTATATTGCCGTCAGGAATTTAGAAAAGTATATCGTCACTTGGATGGCAAAACTTCTGAAGCGACACTTCGTCAACTTTACAGGAGAGCGATTTAAAGTTTTTTTTTTACGAAAAAAATTCATAACTCGTCTCCTACTGAACGCATTTTAGAATTTCTAGAAAGGAATTAAAGCTAATTCTGCATACTATAGACTGGAATTAATCCCATCAAGCTGAGACTACTGGTTTAGAAGATAAGTGTCGCTTTAGTCATTTGTCTTCAACTTTTTGAGAAAATGCAGTCAGGTAAAAAGACTAAACAGACAGTTTTGTGTTTGATATCATATTTTCAGAAGACTAACGCGACTTTAATTCTGGCATTTTATATTGATTTTTACTTAACGACCTTAAGTCACTTGTTATCAATCTGAGTTTAATACTTAATTACCAAATGTCAAACGATTTTATAAGGGCATAAGGCTTATCATTTATTAAATGGTAATCATAAACGTAACAAAATACTAAAGGCTGATTTTTCAGTAATGGGAAAAGATTTATCCGAGGAATAACTTATGCATTATTGACTGTTATCTGTTGAATAGACTTACAAGTAATACGTTTCGGACATTAAATATGCTATTGTACACACTGATTCATGTAACTTAATCAAAATTAAAAGATAAGAAGTTGGCAGACTACTTTTTATAATTTTTACTCAAAAGAAAAGTTAGTCAATAGTAAAAATGCTTGAAGTTTATGTATAGCATTTGATATTGACAAGTTTTTACTTAGAAAGTATAGATACACTTCACTATTCACCCTTTTATCGAAAGTATCTACTATGGGTAAGACTTTCACCAAATTTACGCATGCGATGACTCTGTCCATAATCTAGGCGGCGCTGCGGTACTGAGACTTGTTGGCTTAGCAAGAGTCAGAGGCCATAGACAGGATTTGGCCGAGACAGTAACTGGAACTACCACCTCTTACCGCTTGCAGGTTGCCTAAGATCTAATAGCTTGCCCCTAGTTACTGCATTCCCACCATCGCCGGTCGTAGTGGAATACCAGCCCAATAGATGCTAATAGGAGTGGCTTTGCACCCGCACAACTCAACGCAACGTAAGGTGGGTAACGGATCATCGATTCTCTTAGCATCGCTAAGCGGCGGCGTTCATTTCCCGTCAGGTGACCCGCGTACTCGTTTTCTTTACTGTTTTATAATAAAATACTGTTAATCTTCTGAGATCAACACCCAAATAGATGATCTCTGCTATAAATAGGAATTCCAAGCTTTATGACCTGTGGCAATCGGTAGCGAAATGTTGGTGGTAATGCAAATTACAGGATATCCGATTCTTAGTTTTCACTGTGGCCGTTTGACGGCAGGCGCTCTTGAAACCGACTTGGACAAGATGATGGACTAGGCAACATATTTGACGACAAAGCTGCCCTATTCAGGATCGCTCTGCTTTCCCTGCATTAATCGTGACAAAAAATTGCTATTATCACTGATTTAATCACGATCAAAATAACATAACAAGAACAAAACATAGCTGACATGGAATATAAAAACCTTTTGAACAATCTTAGCAACATTACATCCAAAAAATAGTAAGTAAGTTTCAATTCTATGACGATTTTTGAACTGTCCTGTGAGCCATATTACAAAGCTCTGATAAAGTATGTAAGTAATACTCAATCAGATCAGTATCTACTACTTATATCAGAATCTAGCATCTGGGAAGACGTACTTGGCTGTCATGGAATTGGCAGAAACAACTCAAATGGAAGAATCTTCATCGGGATTCCAGATAAACATAAAACCCCACGTATAGCCTTCGTAAGCCCTCGTAAGGCGCACGGGGCTGGACAGACAATCGTTTCACGAGCTCGAAACGCCAGCTTTCACTTTAAGCTTCGTGTAGAGCTAATCACAAGGTGGATAGGCTGGTATTTGCAACACTAACGCATGAACTGCAGTTTCCTCTTTATGCTAAGTTTGGTACAGAACGAATTGACAAAGCATGATATACCAATCTTATTTACATATTCGCAATCTCGCAGTTGTTGATGATTAATGATTTGGTAGCGTTTGATAAGATACGAAACTTCTTTTCATCTCAAATACCGCGGTGCGCGAAGCCATAAGTCTTCAACCATTGTGTGTTACCAAATATAATATCCCTGTCTCTTACAGTAAGCCGTATGAGATTCACCCAACAGGTTATGCTCGGAATTTCTATGCGACATCATGATAGAAATGTGGAGGTCCGCAGAAGAACCAAAGTTACCAACATTGCTCTACGAATTGCGAACCTTTCCGTCTTACAAATTAAGTGGTAGTAGGCAGACACATTGCTTATAGAACTGATAGCCATTGGGGTGGAAAGGTTCGCTGGTGGAGACCGTATACCGAAAACAGAAAGTGTAGGTCTCATTGAAGTTAGCTCCCATAACTACTAAACTATTCTCACATTATTTTCAAAACATGACCCAAGAACATAAGCCGACGTAATGATTTATCGATTACTCTGTTTTCTATGTACACGGCAGTTTCTATCTAGCTTTCTTGTTGTTCTCTGCTGTTATTCTACTTAATAACATAATAAATGTTTGGGTATTTGACCCTTTGGGTCTTAGGTCTTCAATCACGCATTAACGGCTAGACAGATTCAAAAAATTTTTGACAAACAGATACATCATGTCCTAAATAAAAACCTAGGATATATACTTTTTTGCATGTGTAACGCTGCGGGTAAGGCTAGTCACAATTATTATGCATTCAAACAACTAAAATTGTAACTATCAAGCTTGGAATACACGTGACTACAGCTTCTGCACTTTCATGCAAGTACTTGCATTTTTGAGCCACATTTGTGTGAAATATGACATGCACGCAGAAAAGTGTGCAAGTTACAAGCATGTGTACCTATTCCAGGCTTTAAATTCAAGCTGTACCTACGAGGAACAGATATTGTTGCGGCTCTTGCACTGGCACTACACTCTAAATTGTCCTAAGAAGCATGGGTTGTTCTATGAAGTTCACATGAGAACTCATACGAGATTTCCACTACGGGATGATATTATTTCGTAATGGTGGTGGGAGGTCGTTCCAAACTTTTGATGGCGCACTGAAACCTCCTCGAAAACCGACAGTGTTATGCGCGAGAAGTAAGGCCTTGTTTTAATGCAACTCGCATACGCCAACTCGCTCGCAACAGGAAAGTGTTATAGCATCTACCTTATTTGCTGCTGTGATGGAATATTTTTAATATAACTGGAGTGAGCAGATTGGAACAGATTGTGCGCTTTGTAAAATCCACCAATGGAGTCTAAATCAGGTGCCAAAGGAGCAGTCGCCCTAATGCAGTTCGTTAGACAAGATTGCTTCTACACCACAACTTTTATATGGTTTGCAAAACTTAAACTGTTTAAAAACTGAATACAATGCGCCTGTGCATCACCGTCTGGAGCATTCAGCAGCCCTAAAACCATCCTAATGACAGTTCACAGACAGACACCATTCAACAAAACACAAAACACACAAAAACAACAGAAAGATCTCTGTGTAAACAGTAATTACAATTATAAGTATTATGGCCATTTGGGTTTATATGGTTCGAAAAACCTGTGCCTTTAGGTTGATATAAAACACCTCGACACCTTTTATGAAGGATTTTAGGTCTGTCAGTCGTGCCCCTAGCACTGATATACTTCAGCAAATGGGGCTGAGCGTTTTAGAATAAATGCTCATGAAATATTAACTCAAGCGGTGCTGACATGTTGTGCGACTAATCATATTATTAGTCCCGAACGACCTAGTTCGGCTCAGACCAGATGTTACTAAAAATGCGCAGGAAACAATATTCCAGAAATGAGACCTGACTAGATCGACTTTTTACTCAGTAATATTGTATACATTGTAAATTTAACACGTTTGCCAATGGTAAACGACTATAGCCACTATAACCTTTTGTATTTGGGTCATCATCGGCGAAACCCTTAATCGAAATCGTTAGACCTCCAAAGCGCGATTACATACAAATAATATAAACATTGCTCGTATAGTACACAATTTATTTATTTACTTCAGACTTCAGAAGACCAGTACATCTGGGGGCCAGTTTTAAGGGTACACGGATGTCATCTGAAATCATCTTATGACTTACGATATGACTGTATAGACGTGCTTACGCATCATTAAGTCCGTCGTAGTAAGACATGACCGCTATTATATGTATAAGAGCTTTTCTTTAAGAAGCTGTAAAGCAAATGCCACGTTTTATATACTATCCGTATCGTTTTTTTTCCATTTTATCTTGTTTTCATAAAGCTAATTGCACTACACATTATATTAAATGTATTTGTAAAAAATACTGAAACGACTTTAACATATTCTTATCAGTAAAGGAAAAAGACTAAGTGTACCCAACCTTTTAATATGAAGTGGATCAATTTACTTAAGCGACATAGCATTACAATTCTTGGTATGCACAAAGTACTAAAGCGCCAATCTTATTTCAATTCGCAAAAGCACGAATGACTGACAACGTTCTTATGACAAAAGTATAAAAAGGTAAAATTACTAAACAGTAAACATTTAATTTAAGCGTCGGATTAGTAATGGGTCTCCCAAATTTCGAGCTTTTTTTCGTGGGCTAAAGCGACAAAAAGTGCTCAGATCATCTTGAAACCTGGACAGATCGACGCAGAAAAATCCGCTGATTCCGATAATATATATAACTCAATTTGGCCCAAAGTGTCGCTTCAGAAGTTTTGCCATCCAAGTGACGATATAGTATTCGAAAGATGCTTGACATTACACCATCAATAAATATCACTAAATTTCAATATAGGTCTCATCATCATCATCTCAGCCACAAGTAGTCCACTGTTGAACATAGGCCTCCTCTATGGATTTCCAAAGTGACCGGTTGGAAGCGGCATGCAACCAGCGCTAATCTACACTAATATAATAAAGAGGAAAACTTTGTTTGTTTGTTTGTATGTATGTAGGGGGTAATCTCTGGAACTACTGAACCGATTCCAAAAATTCTTTCACTAATAGAAAGCTACACTATCCCTGACGGACATAGGCTACTAATTTCACGTGAACGAAGTCGCGCGCGTTCGCTAGTATAAGTATATTGTTATAAAATGGATAGGAGTATATGAGCATATTATCTATTTTTAACTATATGAGGAAAGATTTCTTACTTGTCTCATAAATAAATGGTCGCAGTTTCCAAACATGAAAATGTTACCATGTAGTTTCCACTCTTTTTATTAATTTTGCAATTTTTTACCCGACTGCCGCCAGAAGGGAGGGTTATTTTGTCAGTATCTCGTATCAGGGCCCCTATTCTGGGTTCATGCGAGATTCATCTCGCACGAGAATAACTGTCAAATCCCAAGGAAATCTGTCATTTTTGACGTATGTGGCATGCGAGATAGCGTCTCGCATGACCCGAGAATTGGGGTCCAGCACCCTGCCACAGCATAGATAATAGTACCAGCACTTGCGTATAGCCCCCATATCCATGTTTTTTACGCTGTGGTAATAGAGTACCTAAAAAAAGTTTCAACTTGGCAACAGCTAATACAGCTATTTAGCAGTGCAAGTGCAAACATAATTAATATTATTAATAACAAGTCACTGATAAAAGGTGGTACATACTCGTACCCACTAGCAAAAGCTAGAATAGAAAAACATTCTTCTCATTTTTACTAAAACCAATGGAGCCAGGTTGAAATAGGAAAGTTAATTAAAATACAAATAAAGCGAATTTTATTTGATTCAATGTTTATTTTTATATTGCTTCGACGTCGACAATATTAATACAAAAATAGTTATTAAATAAACCAGAACCTACACTACTCAGTATCGCCGTTAAGTAGGTAAACGTAAGCTAATTTTAAAAACTATGGACGTCTCCATATAGCTACGTATACGTAAACATAATAAATTCCCATTATTCACAAATAGCTTTAACATTCCACAAACATTCCAACACACTTATACTAGTTTTAAACATCCTCCAAAATGTATAATAACATCACAAAACGCATGAGCAGAACTTAGAACTCATGTGAAGTTAATTTGTACATTAAACTTAATGTATAAACCTATTTTAAATGCATAAATGTATTTATTTATGTCTTAAATTCTACAACTAGCAGGCAGTAACTAGGATTTATTATTATTGTCATCGAAAATCTTACACCAATAGATTATAATTTTAATCATCACAAAGTTGGAATGTAATTGATTAGTATATAATAAATCAAGTAGGTAAGTATATTTAGAGTATTCATCAGTAAATAAACACCTATGATTTAGGAGAGTATCTAAAATCCAAGTAGAAAGACATAAGTATAGACAGACAGACGAATAGTACTAGGATGTATACAAATTCGTATGAAATAAAGATTACGATACGATTGGCACGTTGGTCCTTAATAAGATAAACCTAGGTTACCCTATGAAGGAGGATAAAGTACACAGACGTGATCGTTGATCGTCTTGAAAACCACAAGTTCAGTCCAATTTGAGTTTGCAAAACCCCTGGCAAGTTTCAAGATGTTAAAATAGAAGGCGACATGATTTTGGCCTTAATAACTGCATCGATCAAAATCGGCGTGTCAAATAAAAGTACTACCAAAATTTATATCTAGCTATAAATAACAGGTAGGATTTTAAGGCATTTTTCTTAAGAGGACGGGTCCAAAGTTTTCTGCTTCATCATCATGCTTTATATGTAGCCAGAGACTCTTGGACCTATACCAATAGCAGAAAGTTCTAGTTAACTAATGCTTCAGTTGTTCAATTGTGGTCTCAAAGGCAAGGAACCCTCGACCCAGAAATTGGGGCGCTGCATCATGGTCTGCCACAGCGTCACTTCTTTGCCGACGCTGTCCATCCAGTTAACATTTGCTCCCATGTAAGTGCCTGCAAATAGAAGTCCTGTATTGAGTGAAACTGCTGGGCAAAATCGAAAGATGATGAGCAGAGACCGGACAACATTATTGCACCTAATGGAAAAATACTGATTTTTCCATTAGATGCTAAATACGAGGGCTGTTCTGAAAGTTTCTAGCTGTGCTGAACCTATTAACAAAATCATACTTTTTATATTACCGTTTAAAACCTTTTTTTATTAGGTACAAATACCTGGCCAGAAATAATTAGACAATACTTTTTAAATTAAAAATAAATGGTGTTCAAGATTTGTGACAAACGTTGTTTCGATTACAAAATGGAGGTTACTAGAGAAGAATTTCGAGTGATGATTTACTATGATTACAAACGAGGGTTAACATTTAAACAATCACATGAAAACTTGCACGAAGCTTTTGGAGAATCTGCTCCTTCGTTTGCCACAGTTTCCTTTTGGTTTCGGGAATTTAATCGAGGTAGAGAGTCCGTCAAAGACGAAGCTAGACTCGGGAGGCCGCCGACCGCCGTGACGCACGAGAATGTTGTCAGAGTGGAGTGGCTTATTAAGGAAAAGAGGAATATTACACATAGGGAGATACAGGATGAACTGAAGATTGGATCACAAGCAGTTTTCAATATTTTAAATGATCACCTAAAAGTACGGAAGGTTTGTTCACGATGGATACCACATTTGCTCACTGAAGAGCAAAAAGCCCGCCGAGTAGAGTGGTGCAAATATATGCTAGAAAAATTTGAGAGCGGCAAATCACATCAGGTGTCATACATCCTGACGAGTGATGAATCATGGATATATAGCTACGACCCACTAACGAAGCAGTAATCGACACAATGGGTGTTCGAGGAAGACACTTTGCCAACAAAAGTTGTACGTGGTAGGACTGTCAACAAAAAAATGATAGCCGTTTTTTTCCGACGCAGTGGTCCTGTAGCAGTTATTCCTCTAGAAGACAGAAGAACAGTAACTAGCAAATGGTATACCGAAGTATGCTTGCCTCAAGCATTCGAACAGCTCAACGAGGTACGTCCGAGGAGCGGCACCCGCGGCATTCTTTTTCATCAGGATAATGCCCCCGCTCACACGGCTGCTCGAACCCTTGATTTTTTGCACACTTCCGGTGTGCAACTATTGCCGCACCCACCATACAGCCCAGACCTGGCTCCGTGCGATTTCTTTTTGTTCCCTACCATTAAAAAAACCATGCGAGGACGAAGTTTCAGCAACTCGAACGACGCCGTTGATGAATTTACACGTGCATTTTTCGACCTTTCGCAAGACCGATTTTTTTCTTGTTTTGAAAGTTGGTTTAGTAGAATGCAAAAATGTATCGAAGCTGCAGGAGAATACTTCGAAAAATTGTAAATAAATAATATTAGATATCTTTTAATTTTTTTTGTAGCTAACAACTTTCGGAACAGCCCTCGTAGGTACGCATCGTACCGAAACTGGCACTTTTTGCAGCAACAAGACTGAAGAATTAATTACTATACTAAAGGATTTTAATCTTTATTTATTTGGGGACGCAGAGACAATTTTGTTCGTCATAAATTGACCCGACGGGGAGGCGAAACTTTCGTTCCATTACGGGCCTAATGTGGTCTACTCATTAAAATTCAACCAAGAAGTGCCTAATGCGGAGTAGATCGAGTGGTTTAGGAATCTTATCAAGGTGAATTTAGACAGTCTGCATTCCTACTGTCCTCAAGTTCAGATAAGCTTTACTCACATTTTTTGCCTTACATCAGGTGAGCTGTAAAAAGTACTGCAGCGGCCGTAAAATGACTAAAACCGGAGTACATTTCACAATCTCACGAACTATGCACCCATACCTATTTAATTTAAACACCTAAATACATACCAGTTCCAAGCGATAGTCTGACAGCGCCCATGAAATCGTTGCTAGCGAGCCGATCGCGGTCCCATAAACTGAGCTCCAGGGCCCTCGTGGCGAGCTCCTGCATGGTGAGTCCTCGGTACGTGAAGGTGTGCTCCCAGCGCGGACTCAGCGTGCGGCGACACACGTTCGTCTTCTGTTTGGCGAGCCGACCGCGCTCGGGGAGGAGATAGCTATGAAAAACAATTCAGTACATTAATACAAGATACAGCGCGGAGAATTTTTTTTTGGCAAAGGCCACTGAAGGTTGTTAAGACAATCGGTCCTATGCTGGCCATATTCAACGGCTTTGCACGACTTGGACTAAGATAACAGATAAAAAAATAGTAATTAGTTAATAATTAAGAAGTACCTATTTAAAATACCTAACAGCACGTCTTTTCTTTTTTTAAACTAGCTTAAAAATATAGTTTTACTATGTAGCACGGATAGGCCGACACACTGTAAGGACTTTATCGCCAAGTGCGTCTCTTTCTACAAATAGCGAAATGCCATTCGAACCTTATCGATCTTTGCTGGCTTACTTACGCATAAAAACTTTTGAACTTTCTCACTACCTTTTGCAGAACACATCGGCGAGCCCGTTAGGCTTGGTCGCAACGACGTTCTTAGCTTCCTTCACGAGCACGTGCAGCGTGCCTTTAGCGCGCGGACCCGTCTCGGGCATCTCAAACTTGAGCCCGATGATGAGGTCCCCACGCGTGCCTTGCTGCTCGTCGAACTGTTCCGTCTGCAGGGAAAACTTGGCATTAGTTTTCTTATAGATTTTAGTAATCAAACACACCGATCACCTAATGTAAAGTGATTACAGCCGCCCATGTAAACCAGTGATCTCAGGTGCGGCGCCCATCATTGAGAATGCCCATCCCTCGGCCTCCGGATCTCGTCAATCCCATACGAAACTCTGCAGTGAAGCGACTTAACGTTGATATTCTGTGAAAGTTTGATACTGCCCCGATCAAGAAGACCCATTCGTAATACTGTCAGCAACTGGCGACAGTGTGGCTTTGCACTGGTTGGTTACATATTGATAAATCTGAATAGCAAGCTCAAGGATCTATCTTCGAACTCTGTAATAGTGGACACACAGAATTCAGGAATAGCGCTGCTACTGTTAAGTAAACTTTAGGGGATAGTAAACTAATAAAAGGAATCTTTGATGCATGGAAGAACTTCGTCAACAATTGTTAAGAGGAAAGTCAATAGACAACTTTCGCTACAGGCGTTGTCTTGGGAACCGAAGAATAATTGAAGAAAGATGATAAAGAAGTGATGGCTAATGTTGCCGTTACAGCTAAATTAACATCCGATGCCGGCTCTATACGTTGGCCGAGTGTCGGCCAATACACAGGAAGCAATTATATGTCAGAATAAGACAGAAAGAAATATCTATTTTCAACTCGAACATACAACTGCGTCCTGTGCGCACTCTTGGCTATCGCGTAGAGCCTGCATGACGTAGCAGAGTGCGTGTACTCACCCTCTCGTGCAACTTGTACCACATGGGCGCGGCGTCGTCGAACACGACGTCGGCCAGCGGCAGCGTCACCTCGCCCAGGAAGTCGTTCCGGCCGAACATGTCCGCGTGCCACACGCTGAGCCACAGTGTCCGCGCGGACAGCGAGGCCAGCGGCTGCACGAAGCTGAGCGTCTCCTCGAATATCGGGTTGAGGGTGTTCTTCTTCACCTTGGTCTTCCGTTTGCCAGTCTTGGACTTGTCCGGTAACAAGTACACCTGAAATTTTATTTGAATTTTTAAATACACATGACATTACCACTAGGTTAAATTAATGCCACTGAGTAAGTTGGACGTATGTTTTACTCGCAATAAGTCAAATTAGCGGCAGAATGTATTTCGTGTAAAGCAGACGATGACAAAAAATAATCTGAGGAACATACACTGAATAGGACGAAGACAAAGACACTGAGGGGAGACCTATGCCTGCCAGGGCCACTGCAGTATTGCAATTCTCACCTTAACATAAGGATCCGAACGATTCCGCTTGGTGTCAACAGGGGCTAGGTCCCTGCAGCGCCGGACTCCGACCTCCAACGCTCCAAGCCGGTAGTTGTAGAGCAGGGAGAACTGCACGTCTCCACGCACCGTCACGTTGCCGCGCATGCCTTCACCAGCGCCAGAGTATACTGAAGCCATCGACTCTGAACGTGCCTGAAAAAGTAAAGGTTACACTGTTATTATTAGTGCTACTAACTGAGGGCATGGAACCGTAATCAGAGGCTCTGAATGTGCCTTAAACCAGGGTAATAGGAGTGTTTTGTTATTTCTACGAGGTACTTAATAGTTATCACTGACACAATGAACTGGACATACTTATAAAAAGTGTGTTGAATAGTTTTTGTGCGACGTTAGGGCAGGTTTGATTTACTATTCATATCATCAATAATAATAATAAGGCATAGAGTTTTGCAGAATTCTAGCATAAAAGAAATGAATGACTTTTATAGTGCATACCTATAGTACCTACAGATATAAATGTGATGTAACATGTAATCCATGCAGATACATTTTTGTACTTAGGATGTTAATTTTTTTTATCGGAATTACGATTGCAGGTATTCTAACCTATATCTCAATATTTGAAACTTCGAAACAAATAATCAAATTTATTCGTCAAGCTCACAGACAAATTTTACACCTGTATTGTAATTTCTATAAAGCAGACTATTTACACAAGTGTGTAGATTGCACGGCTGCGTCCCACAGTGCCAGCTTTCATCGGCATTATCTGTGTAATGCAATTCCCAAACTTAATCAGATTAGTATTTTGTCATGGTGGCGTTGTCTAATAGTCCACTACTTCTTAAATACTCATTGACGCGAAAATGTTTTCTTTTACGTTTAATTCCAAGACAGTGGAGCTACAATTTTGTTATTCAGGACAAATATATATCTCAAAATATAACAATTAAAAGTATGCACACTCGGCCACTCAACAGAGCAACGATGGGTTGCGGTACGAAGTTGAGCGGGGCCCTCCCTGCCCTCATAAGGCGAGCGGGAGCCGGCTCGACCCCTAAGCGCGATCGGTACGGCATATTAGTTTTGTAATTATACAATTATACAGTGGTATTATTTATTTTATTATACAGTGTTCACTACACTATGCAAGGTTCTCAATGGAAAAGCTAGGTATAAACAAATTTATCTTTTATTTAGATGATAATCCAGATATAGGTAATTTAATTTTACGTTTAACCTCTTGTATGCAAAAAATAAAAATCAAACTTAATTCCAGTCTCGCTTTTTTTGGTAAAAGCAAATTTTACCAATTAAAACAAAAATAGAAAAAAGTACTAAAAATTTGGTACTGATCAGTGTCCTAAGCATACGAAGGGTTAATTCAAATTCATTTATTGCAGGATCAGGTGAATCCCATAAATGTGCTGTTATTAATATGAGAATAGAGTGGGCGAAAAGAAACAGGGGTGTCTCGCGGCATCCGTGGTAACAATCGCGGCATCCTGCAGTGCCGGGGCGCACAGTTTGGGTACCTCTAGTGTAATGCGACGCGATACAAACAATGCGATACGTAGGTGAGTTTAGTTACATTTACGCTTTGTTTCAAGTTTTGTGTTGAAACGTGGGTGAGAACAACATTTTGCATGATGCGTTGGTAAATATTTGTGCAGGCTTACCCCCCCTTATGTATGTTCCAAACGAAACTGTCATAGCCACGTCAAAGGGATGTATTGGGAGGAATCCGAATTTACATTAGTATTTTCTTAAACATTTAGTTTATTTTAATTAAGATATAAAATAATTCCGTTTATGTAATTAATAGTTTCGTCTAAACTACATAAGCACCTACTACGTGTTACATAGGTATACGTAAATAGGAACAGATTTAATTAACATCATTATCCAATTAAGGCACATCGATAAAATTACCGGCGTTGTTGTTTGTTAGGCCGTCAAGAATCGGGAACTCATTTGTGATTCAAAGTCGTTATACCTACTTAGTTAGTTCGATTCGAAGGCGTCGATTAATATTTTGAAATAAAACATACGCATTGGCAAGTTCAAAAAAGTTGATAATATTTGTCACAAGTTAGAGGTACGAGTATATATGTAGATAAGATACGACGTGTATGTTAATTCATTATTTTGTATAAAAACATTCAATGGCCTTAAAAAGCTTCCTTATTTTTCTTTTAAAAGAATTAAGCATGTAAACGAGATTTAACTCGTGTTTGTACCTGACGATAATTTTTAATTAATTGTCATAACGTTCTCGTTTTCCGATAAAAATCCGTTGACGTTCGGATCAAATAGTAAGCGTTAGCATCTAACTAAAGGATCGGTTTTCTGAGCGGCGCTTTATCTTAGTTTGGACAAATTATTAAAATTATTGGTATAAAACTTTTAATAATGAACAGTTCATGGTACCCATCCAGCACCAATGATTTTAAACGGGTTGAATATCCTAAACCTCGACAAGTTAGGTAGTCTTATATAACACTAGTCTTTTATGAACACACCGGTAATTTAGTTTTGTAATGTTTTATTTTGTAAAACATTACCACACATTACAAACATTACGCTAAAATCAAAAAGTTTTCAAGAATCATATAAAAATAATATAAATACATAGCAACTAATTCCTCAAATAAACAGTTCTCATGTATAGAATTGTTATTGTTAAATAATGGTACTGCATTGTTTTATCATATTTCCATGATTTCAATTACGTAGGACGGGGAATATTTTGGAGTTAGCCTTGAATTAAATCTATAACTATGAAAACTCAGTCTTAATAGATTTAATTAGTTTTACTTCATGAATTTCATTTCATTAAATATTTGTATGACATTCGCGTTAAGCTTGTCCGTTGCACCACGCATCGCAGAGGCATGTGAAACGGGCCAGCCGACTGTCTGTACATGGCATTGAGTAATAACATTTTATCGGATCTACCCACACCGCGACACTTTATAAGGGATTAATGTTGCAACATATCAGGTTTTAAGCCAATACGCCAAGTTGACAACTAAAATGAATATTAAAAGCTATTTTTTGTTGAGCCTCCGGCGTCATTTTGATTTGATAATCAGTTGCCACCCGACGCTAATGAGTGGCTGATTGAACGAGTTAATTGTTAAAGTCATTGATTAATACCTACAGTAAATTTTGGTAGTTTGATAATATTCTAATGGAAAAGAACTGGACTTTGATTAACTCCACAGAGCAAGAGGTTACAGAATTTCCTATATAAGATAACGAGTGTGTTTAGTAAACGCTGCACTAAATTTCCTGCAAGTACCTAATGCCTACTTTTGCTACATGACTACTTCTGTAAACTACTAAAGTAACCGTTTCGTTTTCCTAAGTCAGAACCCTTTCACTGTTCGTACCTACTTATGGCTTTTATTTGATGGTTAACCCTCTTAAAGACTGCACGAGAAACATAAATATTGTATCGAAATTGGCAGTTTAACTATGTCGAATCTCTTTCGTTCATTCCCTTACTGTCCTATCCTACTAAACCTACCCTAATTCCAATAGTCAAGTCAAGCAGTACAGATGCATACATTTGCCTCTTTATGCTTTATCCAGTAGCATCCTCTGTCACAATATAAAATTTGGTTTTATTAAGGTCTACTGTTTTGTAAACGTACATGCTGGACCGTGATGCTTAAAGAGTTGCATTAGAGAACGACCCGCTTTCGTTGTGTCAAGGTTAATTCTAATGGTAAAAATAGAAACAAAGAAACCGAATTCTTTCCATACAGGATCACGGTCAGTTACATCAGTTTGTCCACACAAAGCCAGAAACTTCACAGAGTAACGCGCTCGGATATTCGGTCGGGTAAATGTTTTGCAAACCTCGTTGTTCGCAGCGTGTTGCAAGACATAATACAATGGACGCAGAAACAATACTTACTCGTGCACTTACAAATGTTTTTACATAACTAAAAAGCCTTAACATTAATTGCAAAAGGCTGGTTTTTGGATGCAAGAGGTGTTTCTTGATACGGCAAAGTGGGAATTGATGTACCTTTTCTCTTTGTTATTAGCAATAACTTACGATGGTTTGACATGCCGCCAGTAAATAAAATTTCAAAAGAACAATGAAAGTCTGTTACGTTAAGACTATCATTCCCTCCTTGCCTTTCTTTGTCTAATAAGTGCAATATGGTCATATCATAAGAAAGGGACACGCGGCGAAATAAAAACTTGACCGCCTAAGGTCACTGTGGTTCACTGTCACTTATATATTTAAGTCATTCAATCTTAAACCACATTTCGACAGGTTTCTTATTATCCTAAGGGATACCCCTATTGATTCCATGGAATTGTACAAAATAACATGAGTGTCCTTTGTTTTAATCCTCCGGGATTTCTGGGAAACTTTAAGCGACCTTTTCAAACCATCTTTAGAAAGAAGGGATGAAAAACGAACAGATAAGAGCAGGTAGTGTAGGTACAAGGCAACAAAGCGATCTAGAAAAACAGATAATGTAAATAGATAGTTAAATCAGTGTTTCTATGTCGTATCATAATTACCTGAAGGCCACTCCTGTTGAGCGAGTACCGGTCTCCGAGGTCGCGGTCGTGGGGCAGCGGCGAGTTGGACCGCCGAGGCAGCGTCGCGTGGCCCGGCGACGCGGAATCTGATATGTACGTCTCATCTGGAAAACAAAAGGAACCGGTCCAAAAACTGATATGGTTTGTGTGCCTAAACAAATCATCTATAACATATACTTTGTCATATACCACTAGCTATATTACTTTGACAGTGTTTGTCAATAATCTTAAGCCCTTTTCGTTTAAGTTTGTAAGCTATACGCGAGTATGTACATTTTATTATATATTTTAAGAGAAATATGGGCCAACATTACTGTTGCGTGAAGTAAAACCCGTTCTTTTATGTTAAGTATTTAGAAATATTCGTATTGATGTTATTTGTCCGTCCGTAATGACATCATTACGGATAAACAACATTCTTAGGTAAATAAAAAACGTGAACATCTACATCATTTTGTTACATCTCATACAAATATGGGATGCTGTATATTTTACAAACAGCGAATCAAATTGTTATTAAATGTTATTGTGCATAAGATATAGTAAATAAACAGCTACACCATTCACGGTGAGCTGTTTTACAACATCAATGCAGAAGAACAGAGTATCGGTGCCAAACAGAAGAATTTTAGTAATTAAGAAGCCGTGTGAACAGGGGATGGGCGTGCCACGACTTATTTGGTCACTTGTACCGTCCTCGTTGTCCAATTCAATCCACTCATCGCGTTTGAGATGACGACATTTTTTACCACGCGTCAGGGAGTTGTCGCACCATTCTAATGACTTCAAGAAAGTGTCTCGGCACGCCAGAATCTCGCGTATGAATAAGGCCTTCTCACCAGATTTCAGCGTACTGCTGCGGCTGTTAATCGGAGAGTCCTTTGGTGGAGGACTCGGAGTTTTTCTCTTCGCCTTACATTTGGGCATTGCTAAATTGTTTGAACTTGAAATTTGCTCGCTTTCTAGCAAAAGCTTTGTAGTAGACTTTGAAATCTCATCTTCTATCGCTCTGGTGACTGTTAGCGACGGAATTGACTGCTCTATTGGGTTAGGTAGTTCTTTATTTAATGTGTAACTATTGCCTGTCGGGCGCACTAGCGCTGAATGTGGATTGTCTAAAGGAGAATCATGATCAATGCTAGTTAATCGACCGTCAGTCGATGGTTTAAAGCAGAAACAACACCAACGAAATAGACATTCGCGCAACGTCATTTTACTTTCGCTTACTGTACCAACGTTATCACCACTGATGGTATAAACATTAACTGGATGATAGCGGGCTATGGGAGACGGTTCCCGAACTGTCCTATTTTCAAAAGTTAAATATCGTACTTTTGAGCGACCTGGCACAGCGGCCATAATTTCACTTAACACATAACACAAAACACAACTAGCCACATTTAAATATAATCACGGTATGGTTATTCATTAAACCAATTCCACATTTTATCGTATCCT
The DNA here is from genome assembly GCA_963691745.1 of Ditula angustiorana. Taxonomy (NCBI): domain Eukaryota; kingdom Metazoa; phylum Arthropoda; class Insecta; order Lepidoptera; family Tortricidae; genus Ditula; species Ditula angustiorana. Next base: position 6,617,394 of record OY829479.1, read on the forward strand.
GTGCTCGCTTTGTTGTTTAGCTTCCTGTTAGTACAGTACTAGTGATAGTACACATAGCCGCTCAATTCAGACCGCATTGGTGGTTTCAACCATCAAATGAGGCTAAGAGCATAATTAAATGACCGCCAAGTGTGCGTGAAGCCGGGAAGGACCCTACATTAAGACAACGATCTGATATTTGGGTTTGCGTCTCTTATGTTTAAGAAAGTTAAGGACGTAGGTGAAATTTATATGTTTTTTGATAATGGAGTGAGCCATGATAAGCCATGTCATGCGTACTCATAAAGTATAAGAGTAGTCATTTTGTTTTGTCGTTAACTTTTGATTTTTCATATATTAAGAAAAACAAAAACTCACGTACCGCCAAACGCGATTGGTTTTTGATGTATGGACAGTGTGCTCCAACGGATGTATTTTTCAGACACTTTTTTAGTTGGTGACCTAGGTGAGAACAAAGATGTTGTAGATTTTGCAGAAATGCTCTGCGTCGTTGGCAGAGACGGAAGAGACGCTTTAAAGTTCTGTCGCAGGCAAGATTTGTTCATTGGTTCACTCTTAAGAGAATTTTCAGGCGTAGGATGATCTTTGACGTTATCTTTAGACGCTGCAACGTTTGTAGAAGCTTCTGCATATCCACAATCTGAACCACTGCAGCTTGCGTTGTCAATCTTATCACTTGTTAATGATGATGGTTCAGGCGAAGAAAGATCTACGACGCTATCTTTAGACTCTGTTGCGGCTATGGATGATTCTGCATACCCGGAATCTGAACCACTGCAGCTAGCATTGTCAATTTTATCACTTAATGTCGATGTTCTTCCACTTTTAGTCACCGTACCATCAATTTCATCACTTAATTCTTCAACTATATCATCTTTTTTCTTGAATTCAATAACGGTACTGTATGTATACTGCTGGCTGTTGACTTCTACGATATCACGTTTTTTTCTAGGAGTTGATGTTTCAACCAGAACTTTACTCAAAACTTTAACTTCTTCAGGTGTTTTATTGACTTTGTCCAATTCCTTAGATTCAGTTGACGACAACTGAAACACCTGATTGATTTCATTTGTAAAATTGTTTTGATCTATTTTCTTTAACGGTTTTTCGGAGTCAAATGTGACTGATTTTTTATGTTCAGTTGATAAATTTTGAAATCCTTGGGTAATGTCATCGGTAGTGTAATGGTTATCAATTTTTCTTACAAGTTTTTTAGGTTTTATTACTATTCTGGGCGACTCTTCTTCAAGATCAACTGATATAGTCTGGGAACTTTGGTTTATGTCACCGATAAAAGTATCGCCATGTATTTCTTTAAGGAATATTTCAGGTGTATTATCCAACTTGGGCAAATGTTTTTCAGTTGATAAACTTGAGACTCTCTGGCTAACGCCACTGGTTAAAGCGTAGTCATATTTTTTCTTCAAGAGTTCGTCAGGCGAAACATTAAGATTAGCTGTCATAGCACCAAGGTGGTGAAAGCTCTGGTTGGCGTCACCGGTAAAAGTACTGTAATAATTATTTTTATATATTTCTTCCTGAGTTTCATTGTATTTAGGTGAATCTTTTAGTTCAGCTGATATTTTTTTATATTTCTGGTCAATGTCACCGGTATGCGTATTGTCATCTATTTTTCTTATAGTTTTATGTTCAGGACTTTCATTTAATTGAGGTGGCTCTTTAATTTCAGCTGCCAAATTCTTGAACCTCTGATTAATGTCATCCGTAAATATAATTTCATTCGGCGCATTTGAAATGTTCGTTTCTGAATTTCTCTCCGATTTAGGTAGCTCACTGAATTTATCAGATGCAGTCTTGAACTCCTGATTGATGTTATCCGTAAAATGATTTACTGAATGTTGTTCTTGTGAGATCCTTTCATCCAACTTTTTAGCCACTGAATAATTTTCACTCACTCTTTGTTTTAATGGAACAGCCTTAGGCTTAGATACTTGTGCTGTTATGAAAGAATACAGGCGTAATTTCTCCCTGTGCTGTTTACGTATCTTGGACAAAGGGATGGGTTCAACATCTCTGTCAAAGCTTTCAGATGACAAACAATTCCAACACGTCACTTCCGCATCCTTTTTGGCGACTGCAGTGTTTCTGGTAGCACTAGTATTTGTATTTTCAACCTTCATTGTTTAACACTCAAATAATATATTATATGTTAACCGCATACAAAACTTCGTCCAACTGAATCTGTTTAAACGGTCCAAGCCTTTAAATAACCTCGTTGTTCGATTCTTCTCGACAAACGCGTTTATGTTTTTAACGACCTTAATGATATTAAGAAAAAATGTTACGCAACGTAAAAAACAGCAACTTTAAATAAACAACCTTATGCTTAATTATTTATGAGATCCAAAATAAATGTTCTAGTTCTTGCGTGCTTCATGACGCCTAAAAACTGGTTACTATGGTAATATATGAGCGCGACAGTGGAATGTCAATAAATTAATTCCTGATTATAATCAGCACCAACGAAGCCCGCGACTTCGTCCGCGCGGGATTCAAGTGTCAGGATCGAACCACCATAATATCTCATCTTCTTCTTTACACAGTATAAAGTAAACTTGCAAATTTTTACTGTCTACCCGAAATTTTTAAAGTGTATCTTCGGCTGCCTTCTCCGTCTAAACGACGCAACGGATTTTGATGCGGTTTTCATTGTCATTTAGGTATTTAATAGGGAAGTTTCTTATGTGTATTTCATACCGATTGTACCCGTGCAAAACCGGAGCAAGGCGCTAGTATAAAATAAAGTGCACACAGCAAAAAGTATTACATGTACTTCGGTTCTATCTGTATATCAAATGCAACCCATTAAACATTAAGGACTTAACGTGGCTTTTACTAAACATCGTCTTAATTATATTGGAGATCTTGATCTTATTTGAAACCTTAGTGGTAATAATTTCAAGCATTAAGATTTTTTGTTGATACGCGGTCTGTCCCGCTAAACTAACTCACTCCAGACTACAACAATTGCTAAAGTCAGAGATCAAACGAATTATTTTATATCTGCTGCGGTCAATTTCGTAACGAATTCTGTAATGGCGGCTGTCCAAACAAATTAACAAGATTCTCGTTATTCAGTAGTTTATCTTTATTAGGTAATAGGTAACTAAACTCGGATTACCCAGGTCACGGTCGATTTGATAGTTAATGATGAGATTTTATAGAGTTAGCCTGTATTAAATCTCATGCCATGAGGCAACTAAGTTTTTAAAAGTTATATTTACCACCGTTAAATGGTTTCTAAACCATATAACTAGCATAAACAGGTTTCTTGTGAATATAAGAAATTAAACATATTTAATTAATTCATCATTACTTAACAAGTAATATTTTTTATTAAAAAACAATAAAACTGTATTGCCAGTTATATTATACGTAAGAATAGCGACGAATTTGTAATTATGACGCAGGAAATTTTGGGTTTGAGTTAGGAAAAAAAATCAAGCTACGACGCCACCTAACGGTTATCGACTACCTAATTCAAAAACTGTTTTCAGCCAGTGCGCGTAAAGTGGGTCAGCTATGTGGTCGGTCACATTCGCATCCACTATCATAGTGGATTATATTCTAGAGATAATAAAGAGAAATGGATCATTTTTTGACGCAGTATCATACGGACGTGTCTGTGTGACGTTCCGTAGCATGCACTCGCCATTTTCACTTCTCTAGCTGTTAACCTACTTGTCTGAGGATAAACATTTCAATTATACTTCGGCTTCTAATTGGCCATAATAAAGGTTTTCCTACCTAAGAAATTTGTTTAGACTATGTTCCGTATGAGGTTCTAATACGGATGTTGATACCTTAGTAAACAGTTTTTATGACTGTTTTCTTTCGTCTTGGTTTTGCATAATACACAAAGTATTGCATAACATCAACAAATCATTGTGAAATGAAGCAGAGGAATTTAAATTACTTAATTGAGTCATTTATTCAATCAACTTGTATTTATCTAAAACCGCCTGCGTTGATTGTTTTTAATGTAAGTTTCTATTAACAAACAGCCGTCTTTTTCAGATAATAACACATTCCAGACAATAAATAAGTTTTCATATTAATTTTAGGTTTAAATAACAAGTTATTCGATAGAATTATAAGGAAAAATTATATTTAAGAGATGAGAGATTTTGAAAAAAAATCTAACATTGCTCGATAGTCGCTTGCTTTGCAAGACTAACTCATATTAGTAACCTCTTCATCTGCACCAACTACTAACGGCAGTCGTTGAAACTTGAAGGCACCACTTTGATTAGTGCAAGTGTGAGTTCGTCTATTTACTACTTGCACTAAACACCAAATAAATGTATGAACTCGCACTTGCACTAATCTAAGTGAAACTTAAGGCTTAGTCTCAAACGCTATTAAAAAAAATCCTTCACAGACGCAAAAACACTTTCCATTCAAATGACGCAATGCATAGCTGTCAAGAAATCAACCGCAGTAGCAGCTCGTATGCAAAATCGTCTGCACTAATGCAACCGCAGGGAACTGCGCACGGGCACTCGCAATCATTTATCATTTACCCATGGAATCATTTGCCATTAGGCATGAAATTGTCTGTTACGGCATCCGTTGGGTGAAGGGGAAAGCATCCCGGATATTTGGTAAGAAAGGTTGGCACTATTGGACATAATATGCCATACAGCCTGCATAATATGCCATTGAAATCCACTTGAGTCCACTTCGGCTACATATTTTTTGTTAACCCATTCATTGCCGAAGACGGCGCGTCCGGCGATACTTTTATTGTATTGCCGCGGACGCGATTTCGGCAATTAATGGGTTAAGTGTTTATAATTTGTTTCATGTCTGAATCTGTCTTTAGTGTTGTAAGCTGATTAAACTTTTCCTTTCTTTGTTTAACATTGCCATAGTAGACTGACATAATCTACTGTGAGTTGACATATTTAATTGCACCGATATTCGATAACCAACATTTAAGCGATACCTGCAGCCCTAACAGGACTGGCCAAGTGTAATTTATCCCTCCCTGTGGCTATATCTAACTACTGTTGTCGTTGAGTTGAGATAAATTCAACTATGACGGTCAATTTAGGGATATTGTATCTGAATGCTCCCCGTATTAAAACAAAAATATGTGTTGTGGTGTCCAAAGTGTCTGGGTAGATCGAAAGACAAATTAAAGTATCATATTTGATTTCTGTGCTCAATGAAACCTTTAAACAAATAAAGAGCTAAAAATGTCATTGCGCTTGATAGATTGCATCATCACCAAACTACGCACTAAAATCCGATTTTCAATGTAACGGTCGATTGAAACTTTAATATGTACTTTCCGTCGATGAGGTCAACTCTTTAGCAATGCAAGCAAATTGTTAAACAATCAACAGATCCATGTAACGGCCATGGCCTCAAATTGCAATAAATACTAATTAGAAAACCAAAGATAGCCATTACAATGCGAAACAATGGGCTTCTGTGCCAAATGTGGTGTACCTAACCTCAATGCCCAGTCGAATTAGGCAGGAGTTTGCCATAAAAAAAACCTTAAGGAAAATATCACGTGCCGTCCCGTGTTTTTTAATCAGAATAGAGTCGTAACTTATTTATACCATGATTGATAAATCATGGTAAGAATAACTTGAAATAATTGTTAAATTATGTCAAACTAGGGTGCCTCGGCCTCTCACGGTTACGACATGGGATGTAACAAAGTCTTTATTAAGTATTTAACACCTTAAGGACCTCTTTCATTTATTCCTGTATCTAAAACTTAACCATAACTAAAGTATAGCTAACCAAGAAATTTCTTGACCACTTTTGGATGTTATCCCCTTGTAATACGATCGAAAAGGTGTCATGCAATTTTTTGGTCGACTATACAAACAGCGCCGAGTAACTAGACCGCCCAAAAATAAAACATGATAAGTTGTGTATTTAATTATTCATTAACGATGTGTGCGGCTAATAAACGAAAGTGTTAAAAACATTAAAAAGTAAGATTGATAAATAGTCGACCAAGAAATGCTTGACCACTTTTCAACCGTATTACTAATAGGGTAAGGTTCAAAAGTGGCTAAACAAGTACATAGACGACTATACTAAAAAGATGTTAAGTGTGTGAAACTTGATTCTTCATTCAAACTGAACTAAAAGATTGTACAGCATTACTTTAAAGTAACTTAGACGGCAGAGATCGTGTTTGATATACATTACTTCTATGAACCATTACGTGATACTTGATATCTATTTAAAAGCAGCAATGTTCTACGCTTTTTTTTACACAGCCGAAATCTCTTTTTGAGGTAGTTATTGTAACATGGCCGATTCTTTTCTAATACTTTTTCACGAGTCACGAGTAGGCAATGGTTTATTGCTTATTTGTAAATTTTTAGCGACAAGCGTATCTTCAGCATTGTACATTATTTATTTTCGTATCTTTAAACCGGGATTCCCCATGTTTGACTTTATAGCCTGAACAATGTTATCGGCTTTTTTACTGAAAGCAATCAACACAAAATTATCAATATCTTGGTTCTTGGTTTATTAGCATATCACGCAGTATAAAAGATATAGCTTATAGTCTAACATACCACCGAAAAATTCTGCACCTATCTGTTTTTTGATTGAAATATGATTTTAATGAAATAAAAGATTATATGTAGTCATACAACGCTGCAGGGTTGCCTAGCAAAATCTTGCAGCAAGTATCTTTACCATAATTATAAGATGCTGGCGGACGCCCGCGATTTCGTTTGCGAGGAATTGGTAGCCTATGCCCGCCAGGTAAAGTGAAGCTTTCTATTAGTGAAAGATTTTTTGGAATCGATTCAGAAGTTCCAGAGATGAGCCCCTAGAGACATACAAACAAACAAACAAGCAAAGTTTACCTATTTATTATATTACTGTAGATATATAGATAGAAAGTGATCATCGCCGCCCATAGGTGCCAATACCCAAGCTCCATTATCTTATCTTATCCTTCGCGGATCTGATGGTCCTTCCCGTGGGCCTCTGTATTTCTCACTAACCATACTAACGCAGTAGCAAGCTACAACTACACGCCGGTTTCCTGTGAGAGCGTGGTACTGCCAGCGATGCATAATATTCACACATACAGCTTCCTTAGATTGCTTTACTTAGACTAGTTATGTCCAATGCCCAGCCGGAACACGGAATACCCATAACTCATAGATTGGATACGATTATGTACATATACGAGTAAGTCGATAGGGTTGGCACTTATACTTTCTTTTATTTTTTAATTCATGAGAGAAAGTCGAGCAAAGTTTAGCGTGGTGGTAAGGAATTTTAATGATAAGGTGAAGGCGATATTAAAATGGTATTTCATATAGAATAATATTTTCGAATAAGTTAATTCCGCCTCTAGTACGTTTTAGTGCCTTAATGCTGGCAAGGTTGATTCAGCACTTAAAAAAATGCAAGGAGAATCATTCGTTAAGTTTTTCATAGAACAGCTTATTTGGATACTTTTTTTTTTCGTCAATTATTTTCTGCCATAGTGCTATTTTTAATTAAAACAACCCTAATTTAACCTACGTACATATATTTACTACATTAAAACTTCCTTTAGCAGAAAATGACATTGAAAAGTATGAAATTCGGATGGATTCCAAAGTAAAAAAAATGTAAACATTTATGTTACAATAGTTTACAAATGCCTACACGGTAGCCCTGAGCCGCGATCGGCGCAAGTGTCGCGTGACGGACGGCAACGGCAGGCGCAGAAGGCTAACGCTGCGCGCGCGGCGATAGCTCGCTCTGAGGTATGGTGTTAATGTAACTTAATGGGACCTGCACTGGTCAGTTTAAATAACTTTGCTATTTATAAATGACAAATTAGAGAGTGCAGCTTTTGTCCTATCTTTATTTCCTTCTTTTCTTTACTCCATAGTATAAAACATAGTTGCTATCCTTTACTATATCTGTCAAACCACGCAACGGATTTTGAGGCGCATTCACTTCTTTTTATTTTTTTTATGGAAGGCTTTTATATCCTAATTGTATCCATGGGTCGCGACAGGTCGCTAGTTATATATAAGGCTTTTATCAGATTTTTAAGACTATCTGTCTAGAAACGTCCTAGACTTGTTTTTTGACGATATTGTGAAGAAAATGTTATGACCCAGTAAATAAAAATTAACTAACTAAATACGTAGTGTTTTGAGTAAGTGTACAACCTAACATTAAATTAAAAGTGTTGAGCGCACGTAATAAAGATAAATTGTTTGATATAACTTATTCTAATGTATTTTTAATGCCCAAAGGCAGATCCTGCTCAATTCGTGTGCTTAAAACATACGCTTTTTTGTTTTTACTAACATAGGAAGTGATTTGCGAGGCGTATTTAATGTCAGTAAAAAGTTTACTAACGGTCAAGGACTTAGAGGCCAAATTATTTAAACTTATCTAAGGCTTAAAATAAAATAATACTACCTCTAAGTATATTATTGTTATATCACTTTGATCCACCGTTGAACACTTTATCTATAATTTGGTAGATAAGATTAAAGGACCATAAATGATAATTATGCAAATTCCGATATAAAATACCTGATGATTAGTTGATTAGTGTTTACCTATTATACTTACCGATATATAAATAATGCACTTCTTATTCCCGAAGTTTTTTGAGAAATCGATGCTGCTTTTATTCGATTACAGATTTAACTTAGAATCACTGTAATCCTGATTTTTTTTGTTGAAAAGATAAATTTTAATAACTTTGTTTCTTTTTCTAAATAAATATATCTTGTTGTGGTAAGTCGCAAACAGAATGTGTACCTACGAGTACTTACTCATATTTGGGATAAATTTCGCATTTGGTTCCTTTCTAGACGAGAATGATGTTAAAAAAAAGTATCCACATGAACTTATTTATCTTCCTGCTGTTTTTGTTTTGTTGTCATAAGTAAACCAAGATAACTCAAAAATTAATAAGGTATCCTATGAATATCTCTATAATTCAAGGTATATATAATTTAACCGCCTTGTTTTGAAAGTAATATTTTTTAAGATGATCTCCAACTACTTGGCATTCTTGTCACTTAATGTGATGAATATTGCTTATGTGCCCTAATTAACTCTACAAATACGGTTTTACTTTCTTGTTGTACACATTCCTGTCTAAATTGTCAACCAACGGCCAAGGTAATGTAGTGGCAACACGTATAAAATTCCAATTAAATGCAGTAGTAGAAAGCAAGTAGACGTAAACATGGGCGCTGGTTTCCCATGGCGGGTAGAAAGTGGTCGCGACGCGAACGCGACTAACCTTTACTGGTTTGAATGCTCGTTATGAAAACAAAAAACAAGTGTATAAAGCTATGTTCGATTACGTCTAATTGTTCGAATTTTCATTTTTGATAGACGTCATTTGTTTTTGAAAGGTTTGTTATGTAGAAGTTCAAAGGGCGAGTGAATCGGACGTAACGTTCGTGTTATGCAATCCATCAATTTCATAAGCTGGTATGATACTTCCCCATTCCACATATGCTATGTTATACAAGTGTATTTAATTACCTTTGACCATCGCGCTAATACACATAAGCGGCTTAAGCTTACGAATAAAGGCATTTAAAAGTTATGTAAAGGCACAGTACAAAATATAAGATAAATTGAACATAGCGCTTAATATAAAAAAAAATTTTGCTGTTTGAGACGTCAGTTAGCACTTAACTTACTCATCAACAGATCTTGAAATTCATAAATCTTTCAATCAAAATAATGTTGTTTAAATTGGCTCAATATAAAAAGTTTTGATCCTCATTTAGTAATGTGGATTCTAACGAGAACAGCAGAAGACCGAGAGAAACTAAAAAAAAACGAGAGCTGAGCCAGAATAACAGTCTTAAGTCTCATCTCACGTTCTTTGCAATATAATTGAAATAATCTCATTTACGTGATATTGAACAATTACAGAGTTCAAAGACATCTGACAGTTGTTTTTGACATATCTCCAATGGCACTTTACTGACGCGAGAATTGCCCCTGATTGTAGAAAACTAGAGAAGCCCCATTAAAAATCTCTAATATCGAAACTAACCCGGTTAATCTTAAATAATGGCGATGACGTGACACCAATAAGTCTGTAAGCGCTGATGATGCTAACGATGATGACAATATTAGCCATGTGAGAGTGGCATGCGTGTGGACAAAAGAAAATAACTGTTGCTTAAGTATGGGATTGAAGTTCGTAATTATATGGAAAAGTGCGACACTAAACTGCCAAAGAGATACTCCACTGAGAAAAATGAATGTATGGTTTAATATTAAAGATCTTGACTCCATATGAGGTAGCAAGATCTTAACTAAAACTTTAAAAGCGTAGACTTAATGGACAGGTAAAGATAACTAATATAGAAAATGTAAAAAAAAAATGAGAGGAAAAGTCAATTAATGTAGTCTCTAGATTAAAAAACAGACTTTACTTACAGAAACTACGCTTTCATAACTGCAGTAAACCAAGACCTTACTGCAGACAATCTCTTGGTTTCAATAGTTAGAATCTTAGTTAACCTTTTAGCTAATGTAGTTCAGATATTACTTTGAACAGAACTTCGGATTCAGTCACGGGCATAACAAGACAAGTGTTTGAAAAAAGAGATCAATTATTGCAATGTTTTCTAACCTGAGATTAGCCCCAAGTGGGTAAAACTGTCCTCCCTTGGGGGTAACGTCAACATTATTGTGATTCCAACCTTTGAGGATGAACTTCCTGCCGACGGCGAGCGGTGGATCGTAAAGTGGCTGTGTGCACGTGTGCAGTGTCATAGAGTTCTTCAGAACATAACCCATTATACAAACGGTATAACGAGACGCAAAATATAACCTAAGGCTAACGGTTCTAGCCGCTCGTCAGTTTGAGATTGTGTACAATCATTTACTGCTTGTTTCTGAACCGAGTCAAATGGACTATTGTGGTATGCAGGTGCACCTGCCTAAAGTTGCCAACGGTACCCAGCGGGGCCTGACTTGTCTTTTATAATAGTGGCAGTCTTTGTTCTGAAGTTAAGTAGCGCTTCAACCCATTGGAGCACATGAAGTTTTTTAGACGCTAGCTTTACTTTACCTTCCAAATGACTACAGTGAGGTCGTTAGGTTAGTTTTTGTATTAGGTACAAAAAAAACCCACTAAATATGGAAATGCAATTTGTCTATAATATAGGAAATGTCCAAAAAAAGGGATGAAATGTCAATTTGGCCTCTGGATTTTAAAACAAACATACATACATAGACTGCTAAAAACATAACTCTTCCTTTTGCTTTGCCGTAGTCGGGTAAAAACAGACTTTATTTACAGAAACTACGCTTATACTGAAAAGTATATGTAAACTCAACGTGACGAGCAGCGTAAGACGACACAGAATCGAAATTGTAATATTTAGAAAACAACGCAACCATCTTTAAGCAGCCATTTAACGACGCATTCTCTTCGCTCATACAAAAGCTCATTAACTGCATATTGCACCACTGCGACCTTATCTCTCCGATTATAACTACTCCACGATAACAACATAAGTTGCGCAAGTTTTGATGGCCATGTGTTAAGATAAAACCAGTTTGTTCATGCTCAGTTGTAATATATACACGCTTGAAAAAACTGTAAACATCGTAGAGTACACTAGCAGATAGGGCATTAACCAGTAAACAGTAGAGACTCGCAATACAACGGTTTATTTGAACTAGAAAACAACTACCAAAAAGATACTGAGATTTATTCATGAACAGTAAACAGTTTATCTATCTATCAGCAAATGCGTGATCTACATACGCACGAACGTTTATTTAGAGCAGTTTCTTAAGTAGTACGTAGGTAATTAATTCAACAACGATCAAACTCGGAAGGTAATGCAACATACCAACATAACCGCACTTAATTCTTGCGTAACACCGCACATTAATCAACGCCAACATTAAAGGGAAGTTTCCACTAATCGCTATAGAATTGTCGTGATTGTAACGGTCAGTACGACGATAGCAACTGTACTGTATTGTCTATGGTGCCATCTGTGGTTGCGTCAGCTGTGGTAGTCTCGGTTTGAAAACCGTTCTGTTTATTGTGACGTCTCTGTGCAACTCCGTAATAAAAAAAAACTTCACATTGATAATGTCCCTAGCAATATTTTAAATAATTTAGAATTTCTTAAATTGGAACATTCGCAACATGGAAAATTTTCGGCACATCCCTAAATCAGATCCTTTTGCAACTAACAAACAATTCCCGTCTTTTTTAGGCATCCTTCTTTCTATCTAGCAGGGCACTTATACTGCCAGTTATAATTTTCTGCATATAATTAATAACGTTTTGAGGCATAAGTTTGGTGTAAGTACGAGTGAAAATGACGGTGCAATTTAAGCTTTACTTTTTGGAACACTGTTTACTACAGTAACGGAACGTGATTTAAATGAACGACAAGTAACTGTTATAATCATTCAGAAACAAGGCACTCTTGCACGGTGTACGACCACTCCCGTGTAATTTCCAACGATTTTCTTTTTCTTTTAAAAAACATTTCCTATTCACATTGGCTGAACACGAGGGAGATGCGAACTTAGTTATTATCTTGAGCAACTCCCTTTATAATTCGAATGAATAGCTAGGAAAGTAGATGCTTAGAGCTTTAAACATAATTATGTCCGTAATTCATATATTGAACTCAGAAAACATTTCAAAAACTTATATTTTAGATTCCTGTAGCCAAAAATTAAAATTATTAGGAAAAAATTGAAAGCACAAAGACATTAAATGTTATATTGCAAATTCAAATGTGGGAAACGGTATTTTATTGTTGGATAGTTTTAATAGAAACATAATTTTTAGGGTTTGAGATATCGCTTAGGAAATATTATTTTGCCCTGTTCTTTATTTATAAAAAAATGATAGCAAGAAACTCTGAATTATAGAACCAATTGTTAGCCTACTTTCGATAACATTGAAATCCAAATTATTGAAAATAAGTTCTTTGCGCTTTAAAATTTCCACATAGCACTTGCGTGTAGCAATATCTTTTCGACATTTACTTGCATGCGACGGTTGACATTTCAATACCTCTGGAATGCTTATTATATTGTCATTATTCAGTTGTAGCCTTCGACAAATTATCTCAGTGGGAAAGGTCTTGAAGAACCGATTTTGTTTGGTAACTAGGTACAGCCAGCAGCAGATATATCTACAATCGAAGAGGTCAAAAAAAATCTACACACAACTCTATTGTTAAGAGAGTAAGAGATAATGCAGATCATTGAAATTGTCGAGTGTTCGCTTCTTATGTTGCTGACTATACGATATACGCGACTGCCGGCCGACTAGTACGGGTAGCGGAGAACCCAGCCCCTTCCAGGGATGAGCTTAGTTCGGCAGGGTGTTTGGGACTCCTGCGAATTCAGATTGATGACTTGGAGTCCCCAAGCCACATCGAGGATGGCCACCGAGGGTCTTTAGTGGGCGAAAATCTCACATAACCACTCCCCTCATCGCGTCGGGTATCTTGTTAAAGATTTCCCCATCGCAAAAAATATAGTACCTTCCAAACGTAAAGACTTTTTAATTATTATTCCAAGTATGAAATTGTATAAGTGCTTAGTAGTTTGCTGTGGGTAAGTCATATTAAGGCGGTAATTATAATTACATACAGACAAATTAATTTCTAATACCATTACAAATTAACAAGTTAATTTGAGTTCAGGATGTGGTCTATAGTAGAAAGTCTGATAGTCGAGTAAGAAAAAACGTAATTAATTCGCAATCTAATAAGCATTAAGTTATTAGCGCTATTATCAGCATAATAATTTCAACGGAAGTTGTATATAAATGATTTCGATTAACATTCATGGATAGATTCGTCAGAAATAACGTATAAGCGTGGTTTAAGTAAAAGCCGAAGTGAAAGCATTTACACGTCAATAAACTAATCACCATAGCGGTCATAACAGCCGGGAAAAATATTACAATTTGAACGCGAGCAGCTATATTCGAGTGTAGTTTCTCTCTACTCCACATCAATTCCAAGACGAGTTTTCTTCTTAAATTTAAGACATTTGGCATTTTCGGTGTAGTTACACCAACTTCCCAATTGATTGCCAGCTCATTAAATTTTCTGTACGAACATTTCCTTCACTCGATCAGTATAAATTCTTCTAGGTCTGCCCCTTCCTCTCTTTCCATCTATCCTTCCTTCTATAATATTTGCAATGCAGTTGTCGTGTCGTACAAGGTGCCCAAGCATTTTTTATTGCATGTTTGTTTTTCTTTCACTTTCATTAAAAACCTCTTCATTCATCATTCGCTCCCTCCAACTAATCTTCTTCATTCTTCTGAAGCACCACATCTCGAAGGCCTTCGACGACCAAGACGAAAAAGGTACTAAAATTTCAAGAGATTTTGCTATTTCGGGTTTGGTGATAATCCTAAATACATCGTGACTTGATAAGTTAAACGTGAGTTTTATAATGACGATTAGGTATGATATAATGCAGTAAACCAGCTATCATTACAAGTACTGTTCTCAAAACATACAATTTTTGACTTCAGTTGATAGAAAACAATGATTAAGTCAAGTCTATAAGAAATCTTTTACCACAAAAATGGTATTTAAACACGCTAAACTAATTATGAAATTTATTCTAACTTACAATGTACGTATGTATCAAACCACATTTTATTGAAGTACTTCGCTATTTTGGAAATCCAAAGCCCGGATGTTACATAAATCTCGTTTTCTACCATTTGCTTCCGAACAGGTATACGCGACCAATCGTATGGCGTCATTTCTTTCTCTTCACGTTTCTATGAGTGAAATGTTATTGAGCCTACTGAACCTCTTTTTTTATAGAACGTAGGAAGGAAGGCAAAGGAGTAGGAGTATAAGTAACTTCTTGTCTCACAAGTGAAATTTGGTAACTAGGGAGGGAATGATTTGTCTAATTCTTATTTACTTACACGAGTCACCCAAAAAATGTGGTAGAGTATTTATATATTTTAAGAGGAAAATTAAGTTTAAAAGTTTCTGAGAAGAGCTAATGTAAAAGTATGGCCCGATGGTAGCGATTTATTTTGATTCAGGATTTAGATGAGGTATATCATAGGTATATCCTAGTCTACTGTGGTTTATTTCACGTTTATAAAGTTTAATATAGCAACCATAACGCCATGCAAATGTTAAGCGGAGGTGCCATAGTTGCGAAATGGTTATTATCTAACGATTTTTTTCAATGACAAAATCGATTAAACGCGCCTTAGATCCGGTTCGAAATATGATAAGCTATTTTGATTGTTCTCTCATAGTCTTGATGTTCTACTTTCCTTTACATTGCATGAGACTTGGAACATAATTGACGTGATAAAAATCCTACCACAACGATTAAAAAATTAAGTCTTAAAATTAATGTAGAATCAAAATCACTGTCAATACAAAAGTTGTCTCTCCTGTGGCCAAAAGATACAATTTGTTGTGTTTGAACAGTTTAAAACTAGGCCAGGCACCGTACATGCGGATGTTTTTTTAGCCTGCAATCGAGTACAGGCTGAGCAGAGCCATCTCTCTCCCTGTTATTCCCAGTTCCCTCTATCTTAAGTAATCTCTGACCAATCATTTGAGAATGCATCCAGATCATCCCGAAATCAGATCGTCGTCAACTTTACTAAAAAATGTTGGACTACAGATCCTTAACTATCATCCATAGGAATGAAAGAACCTAACTCTGACTTACACGCTATACACACCAATGATCAACGTAGCTTTTAAAATTACTCTTATCATGCTATTAGCAAAGATTTCAATTCTTACTTTTCCTCATTTTTGTTAAGGAAAACTAGAAAAATGTATTTTAGGCATGGAAGCTGCATATGCCTCAAATGTTGTTTTAGGTATTCAAAACGCGTCCGAGTTTGCAAACGCTCAAACCAGTTGTACAAACAAACAATATAACCAAGAAACCTCAAAGAAGTGTTCGTAATCGTGTGTTTCGACTACGCGTTTATTTATTACCTGAGACCTTACATTGTGCACATAAAGTCAAGGTAAGGTACGAGCGGATGCGACTGGTCCATTGAGGTCTATAAGAATATAACTTAGATTTTGGAGACTATTTCTAAGCGAAGGCAGGTTAGTTTCAAAATAATGCCGCCAATAGAAAGAGTCTGAAAGATATTTTATTTAGGAGCTAATTATGAAGCCAATTGTTTCAATAATTGGCCTTTATTCGTTGTTTGTATAGTTAACAGCCTCTTACTCGCTAGACAAAAGAGTAGTGTGCAGACTTTTTTTAGCTCTTCCACCGTGTAAATAAATCTAAGGGTGGTTTCAGAACCAGCAACTAAATAGATCTCTTTTTCCATCCAAAGTTTTTACTACAGCTAAGTATTTGTGAAGAAAAATAGCCAAATCAAGATGTTAAATAAATGTTAAAGTGTCCTTAAACGGCTTAAGCAATTAAAACATCACACCTTAAACGTACATATTAAAGGATTAACCAGTTAATAATCCGACATTCATTTGTTTTGTAAAGTCAAGGCATTGCGAAGTCTCAAGGCTAGTAGTATCTGCATGTAGTATTGTATTAGACATGCGTCACGATTGAATATATTTAAAGGATACCAGGCCTTACTTAGAAGGGTCAGCACACGTAACAGCAGAATAATAAAAGTCAACACTTTATATGGCAAGTTGAATCATTACCACGTATCCTTCCAGTTTGACTGTTAATGTAAGAATTGGTTCCCTCAGAACCAGATTAAACAGCGAAGCGGCTTGTTGACCTTAGAAATGAACACGAACCACATAAGCGGGTACACAAAAAGTAAGATGATATCACGAGTAAACTGGTTTCAACGCCAACATATTACTTTACAGAACCATTACCACGTTTTTGACCTTTAAAAACTACTTTACACGTGGCAATTTGTTCCGTGAAAGTAAAGACACCTTTACTAATTAATCTTTAGAGCTTACCTAGAATATAAATGTTCAGAGCTGCCATTGAACGTCGAACTGAAATAACACGCGAGACTAAAATGCTAATAAAATGGTAAAGATTTGTTCATCAGCTTGAGGATAATATTTCCAGTTTTAGATTAATTAGATTCAGTCATTTGCAGAAAAACATAATCAAGTTATGAGATGCCTTACTAACATTAGGTAGCTACTGATCATTTAATATTACACTTAAAGCCATTGAACCAATATAATAGTTGTGAACCGCCAAGGAAATACTACTTTAGCAAAATAGACATTCTGTTCTGCTTTTAACTGCGTAGGTTTCACCGAGAGCATATGGCTTATAAATACATCATCATAACGAATTAGGCAGATTGGGACAAGGTCCCTGCCCTCATTTCCTCCATAGCTTACATCACTTGGCTAGCACGATTACGCGTGTCTAAGTGACACACAAGGTTTTCTAAAGGACAATACCCAATTTCCATACATGCTAGGCCCGGTATTCAGTTTGTGACACATAAAACTAACTGTATTTCATAACGGCGCGGTTAGGTTATTGTTTCATATAGGGACTTGAATACCGTCAGTTTAGACAGTTTGTGGTTTAACCATTGAGTACTTAACTATAAAGACTTCAAAACTTTGAGAGCTACGATTACACAGACAGAGATACTTCAAACTTACAACAGTCGTTTTGCGTGAGGATTAAAAACAGAACTCAATTTACAATTTCATTAAGAAAAGTTTTTATACATAAATATAGTGTTATTATGATGCTAAACTGAGAACCTATTTAAAGAAACACTCTATTTTGGACTATATTAAACCCACTACTGGAACAGCAAAACAAAAAGACTAAAAATATAGATCACAATCAACTAAACATATTTTTTGATCTGTCGTCACTTTATTATAGTTTCCTTGCCAAAAAAGGGTGGAACTGTCGTGGCGCCATATTTATGGCGGAGATAGAAAAGCAGTGGAACAAGTGCCAGGCGTAAACGCACAAAAGACTCCAAGGGTCGAAAAGTATCTGAAACCCAAAGGGCCAACTATAAATAACATAGTTTAGTCGTCAGCAGACAGTATCCCTTCAAGGTTTCTAACCTAGCCCTAACTCTCGATCCATCACATTCCTTGACGGGAGCATAATCGCAGTATCTATTTGAGGTTACGTGTTCGAATAATACAAAATCTGTTACAGATAACATCCTAATGTAGGACTCCTCGTAACTCCTTGTCATAAAGTTTAGCAAGCCGGAAACGTTATCTCCAAACAGGTTTCCGAACTTTTCGAAAGGTGTTACTATTACGTATCACTGCCAAGTGGTATCAATATTTGGTGCTGACCTGTTATGCGTTACGAAACTGACTTATCAATATTGAATGCTGTTGTTTTAACAGTGCGAGGCGGCCGAGCGTGGGTTGCGTGGTTAAACGGCTTTTCTATAAGAAGTAAGTTGTTCTAGATAACAGGCCTACTTTTTAAATTTAAAAATATTGGAAACATGTCCTTCATGAATTGCCCGTATATCTTTTACAGTATACAAATGCATAGTTAGTAGAGCATGTCTTGTACGCCATAAGTATCTTCACACAGGACGTTGAAGACATGCCGCCGTTTAATCAGGTCATTGTAATACAATGCGTGACGAAAGCACGAATAGGAACACCATTGAAAAAATATATGATTCGAACTCTAGCATCTTTGGGCACCCGAGCTTTAGGTCATGCGAGGAAAGTCTACTAGAGTCGTCGTCGCCGCAATCTGGGCATTGAGTTCCTCATTCATCTATGATGGGGAGCGTACTGAAACTAGAAACCTCCCTAGAGGCCCTCTAACATGACCGGCCAAGTTTAGTTTATCTGAGTTTATGTGCGTCCCTTTTTTATGATATTTCTTTTGACAGAGACGCAGACAGGGATAAATAAAACCTGGGCCGGTCATGTCCGTTAGCTGGTTGTGTCGGACGCCGTGGGATAACTGAAGCAGTCCTTACTACGACGCCCGCCGGCGTAGCTTTGCTGGTGGATTTTTAAAGAGTACATGTGTTATTGCATGTTGTGCCTTACGAGGTAACTATCCAGATTAAAACAAAGATAGCATGCGCATATTTTTCCAACACCTTACTTCTAGGTCAATATTGAATCTCATGACGACATACACTGTTGTATTGTCAATCGACTTTCACTGAACGTACATTGTGTTGTTTAAAACAAAGACTATGTTTTCGCATTGACTAAGCAAGTACCTACCTAATAAAAACTATGAGCCAAGGGCATGCATTTGTGATACATTACATTATTTATAAAAACGTAGGTAACGAAGTTAGTGCGTAATCTTAATTATAAGGTAGTAAGTTAAATAATAATAATGCATGTACTAAAAATTTTGCATGACTTATTGAAGTCTAAATGTATGAAACTTTTTTATATATCAAACACGTGATACACTTACTACATTTTTTGCAAATAAATATTCATTTCATTTCATTTCATTTCATTTCTCATTTCATTTCATTTCAATGCAATAAAATAACAAAGCGGCATAGGAAACAATGCCGCAAGGACTTATTTTAGATTAGGTAGATATGGTTACAATTGTGCAAGTTGCAGCACATTCCCCAAAATTTTGACATCTTCTCAAAAATAACAGAGTATATTTCAGAGAATTAAGAATGTCCTGTTTCTATACATTAATATTAATATTCTTAGAAATTCCCGAGAACCTTTTGCTATAATGCTTGGTACGGTTAATGTTTGCGCTGTTGATTCGCGACGTAGTTACTGATCATCCTGACATCCTGATGCTATTTCGTTTATCGATGTTCTTATTTTTCCTTAAGGTGCTGATATACTTGAGCATTTACTTATAATGAGTACTCTAATAAGTGTTAGAAAGCTCACAAAAAGAATAGGAATAAAACAGCGAGCAACGTGCAGGGGTTTTAAAACGGCGAATGCTTGCTGTTCTGTTCCAATTGAATGCTCATCATCAGCACCTTTACACTAAATCGGTTACAAAATTTTAAAACATTTTGCGTAGGTGGGTTATATTGCGTTAGGTTAGGTTTACTTTGTAACTTTCTAGAAACTTCGATGGTTTAGGCAAAAAATGTATTAAACGTTCCGGTGGTTACGCGAAACTTTACATTAGGCCGATAATTATGTAAGTCAATAGATACACACATTAAAGCAGTATTCAAATCTACTGATTTCTATAAAGAGTTTTAAGGTTTTAAGAGCATATTTATCATACCAGTCAAAGATGACCAAATCGTACCCCAGATGAAGAAACTGGATAAAACGCTAGGAGTATGAATATGATGACCGGTCAAGAAATTACGCTTTTCATAAACATTTCGAAATTATCCAAAACTCATTGCACTTGTGACAATTCAAGGAGCAATTATGCAACAATTGTATGAAAAACTTGGCGCTTTTATAATTGAGAAGTCCAATTTAAGTAAGACTTTTAAGAGGAACATGATAGTATTTCAATTAGACCAAACAAATCTCTGCATAACGCGAAAACAAAAGAAGCTGCAACTACCTGTGGAGTGTGGTCGGATTTATTCACAAAAATTTTAGCTATATCATATTTTCATCGATGGAGTAATCATAATTACCATGTTTCTCTTGTTCTCCATTCTCTGCCTTCCGGATGCCTTCGAGGCAGAACAGAACAGAAAAACACGAGGAATTTACCACCGATGAGAGCACATAGCTCTAATGTTTTACAAGTGAATTCATCTAGCATAGTTGCCCCTATGTTGTTTTATACCTGACTGCCGAAAAGTATTATTTTTAAGTGTGATTTTAAATATAACTCGTTTGTCCATAACGAACCGTCAGCCAATTTAATAAAAACAAGTAGGCGGCCTTTACCAAAACGTCTAAGGTCTGGCGATTCAATTAAAGACCTTATGGTTTCCAAAAATGGAAGACAGAGGCAAAGCCGCGGGGCGTGACAAGTAACTGGCGCGTGGAGACTTCTTGCGAAAGGTTCGTTGAACCCGAGGAAAGCCTGACTCCTTGCCGATTCGATTGTTTTGAGCGTAGGATAATCGATTGTACCGAATTGTCATCGTGATATTGAAACGATTTGTTGAGTACGCGCCGGAGGGATCCATCGAATATTGTTTTTTTTATTACTTTATTAGAATGATAAGGTCTATAGACAAAGGCTTTACGGTTTATGTTTTTTTTCTTCTATCTTCATTAATGATGTAAAGTTTTAAAAGACAGAATTCCATAAGACCGTAAATGCAATTGTAATTGATATTAAGCTGAAGTTGCAGAAACCAATTACGACATTTCAATTGTATTGGTTTCAAAGAAACTATGTAAATTGTTACATTTTACTTAGTTTCAATAAGCCTGTGCAATGATAAGTGGGTTGAACAGTTTGCGAACGAAACTAATGCTATTATAACTGTGGGAAATATTCTCGGTTTGTTGACATGGTTGACTTATAATGATATGGAAATGGCCATTTTCAGAGTGAAGCCTGTAATCAGCTTTGTGAGACCTTCTGAAGCTTGTGATCAGGTTTGTTCGTATGAGAGTTTAATGTCTCTACTGTTGACAAGTAGGATATAGCAATGTGCAAGTTGCAAAGTTCCCAAAAAACGGCAACGTCGACAGAAGTATTGCTTGGAGAAATTTCTAACATTAAAATTAACTGTACACAACTATAGAATCACTACAAAATAGATCCAAATGCTTTTTATAAACATGTCACAGAATGTGTTAATGGAAACTCACATTGTTTTCCGACAAAGGCAAATAAAAGTCGTTACTCTAATTCTAATAACTAAACCAAA
The DNA here is from genome assembly GCA_963691745.1 of Ditula angustiorana. NCBI lineage: Eukaryota > Metazoa > Arthropoda > Insecta > Lepidoptera > Tortricidae > Ditula > Ditula angustiorana. Next base: position 6,639,163 of record OY829479.1, read on the forward strand.
TCGTCATTTCTTACCAACGCCGCTTTCCTAATAGAATTTAACAGCTTATAACTTAATAGCTCACTTCAACAGAACCACACAAAAACATCGGAATTCCATTGAGGGTTTCACGGCGTTTTATCCTATTTCTTTCCACGTTTACCGGAGTCCGTGCATAAAGATATCAATTGCAAAAACAACGTCGAATGGCCGTTAAACAGCCGAGGTTTGACCTCCTTAGCCAGTCTGCTTTAACAGACTTAGCGACATAGAATATACAGGTAAAAAGAATTTCAAACTATAGTTAAGTACGCGTCCTTCCTTACGGTTGTTTTGCTTGACAACATGTTAAATAAAAGAGGTTTCAAAATATCCTGCTCCGACAGAGAATGCCTTAGACAGCTGAAACCTTTGAATTTGTTTTCGTAGCTCAAAGTGAAGTAATCAACTTTATCAGTGCAGTAATAACGAATTCAGCAGGGTGGTAACGGTTTTTGAAAAGCAAAAGAAAATAAACAGCAAATATCAGTAGCTACGTCTGAAATTTTCATAAGTCATTTTGCACACCTGCCAGGAGTCCACAACTTCCACAAGCAGTTCATGCGGTGTTCAAAAATAAATAAGGTAAAACGTAATAAAGTTGACTGCCATCGCATTAAAACACTATCGCACTAAAAAGTACCTTTGCGTTTGTATTACATAGATTGATTACAGTGATCAGTCAAATAAGGAAGCGTGCAAGTAACAAAAAGTTCTTAAAATATAGCACTTAAACCGGAATACAAAATGTTTATTTAATAGTTTGCAAATCCTCGTAAATAAGTGGATAGCGATTTGTCTCCATCACGTTATCTGTATCTACTATCAGGTTTCATAACAGTCACGACATTGTACTCGTGTGGATTACTCATGATGTTTGTATGGAATTTGACATTTTGATTTCTGGTTTGACAGAGTGGCTTAGAAATCGGCAGAATGCCAAGGAGACCTATGGTAATGGCAAAGTACCGTCAGTATTACCTTAGAGAAGTAGGTAACTTTGTCTCTATGGGCGGCATATTGATTATGTACCCGAAAAAGAATGCTAAGTAATAATGCTAATGCTAGTAAGAGTCGACACTCTTACTCAACGTATAAGTATGATGGAAGTTCCTAAAGATCGTAGATGTAAGCAGTGAATTATGAACGTAGAAAAGGTAACTATCAATGTTAAAGTTCAAAATGACCAAAGCACCTACCTACCTAGTCAGGGCCTATGCGACGCCGAGTAAAGTTAAACAACATAACAAACAAACTGCATCCATGGATCGAAATTGCAAAATATTTTGGCTTGTCGTTATAACCATTTTACTAGAATGGTCAACAGGGATAAAAGTAAAACTAGGTTAGTTACGTGTTTTGAATATAACCATAATATAACACCAGGAAGCACGGTACCGGAATACTTGTACTTGATTGTAATCTAATAATGACCAACAGTCAAATTGTATTCAAAGTAAATGGCTTGACTTTACTAAATTCAACTAAAATATATTACGTGTTAAGTCTAAAAGAAGTAACCATCTACCTCAGTTTTTACACTTAACCCAATGGACTGCATTAAAGACAGTTTGTTACCTTTTGGTATTGGGAGTTCCAAATACGTAGCAAAGTCAACATAGAAAGGTAAAGCAACAGTTGACGGTACTAGTTCAGATGAAAATGAGGCTCTAAGAATCTTGCCAGCGTCATGCTTAGTAAGCATGCTTCGTGTTAAGTTGCTAAAACTATTTACATAAAATATTCGTTACGGTGCAGGACTGACCACGCGTCTGTGACAGACCTAACAGGCCTATAATAAAGCCGTCATCGTTGCAAACGGTTGGTTAACACTTAGCCTGAAGTACGTGACTATTAATGTGGCAGCGGTTGTATTCAATTTGTAACTATTGGTAATTTTATTCAATATTTTAGTGTCAGGTAGAGACAGTTCAATGAAGTAAGCGAAATAGTAGCCGGATATTCGAAATATACATATTTTGTATTAGGGCTTATTGTATGAAAGGCCTAAGTTAAACCTTTGAAATGTCACTCTAACATCAGTCACATTATCAAGTTGCTTTTAAATTGAAGTAATGTTTAAAACGAGTATCTAACAATCAAATTACCCGATATGGCTTGTTAAGAGAGGAACAAGCAACTGCCGAAAAACTTGCTAACAGCAGATGGGTGTGGAATCCAAAACAAAGTAGGCACAGTTTCTCAAGACTATGTTAAAACAAAAATAATACCTACTATCCACACTTTATAACCATTCACGATCTTGGCACTATATAACAGTTTTTATTTGTTTACATATCCTATTTATTTATATTAATTAAACTTGCAAACAACAGTCACCAAGTTACAAACTTGTAACGAATGAATGCAACATTCGGCACAAAATCAACTTCTAACCAAACACACAAATTTTGCAAGTAAGTTTTACCTATTTCCCTACTTGTGCAATGCAAGAATGACTTGAACTTAGCAATGAGTACAAATAAATATACTATGCAATTGAAACACTTTGTGACTCGGCGATTGCATTCGTTGTGATTAAAACATTTATAACGTCTGTAGCGCAAAACCTGCTGCCCAGAAAACTATGCAATCAAAGAACGTTTTGTCGACTTTTCAATTTTGTCATAAACGTTTTTTATATTGTTTAGGCTCAGTGAATGGTTATACTGCAATGAGCCATCACATGAAGTTATGGCATTTGATGTAAAAAGGTTCAACGATGCCCCATAAACCAGAAATCAGTTTGGTTGATTGTAAACGAATAATAGTGTTTCTTTTAAGGCGTTAGACTCCCAACCTCAACAATGGCAGAACAATTAAGACATTGATGGGCCCATCCTTCGCTTAAAAATTGATTGATTAAATGAATGTCTTAGACCTTACGAATATCTATTTGACAGATATAGTGTCCAAGTTCTAACTTATTCGTCCGTCTGTTGCTTACTTTCTTGCCACTACGATGTACTTTTTATTCGTTTTACCTCGGTTACTATTTAAGTCTTAGGTTATGTCAAATAGTGTACATACACAGGGTGAAAAGAACGTACACCACATGGGCGGCAACTACCTTATTTAAGGTAGTTGCCGCCCATGTGGTGTAGTGTGGTGTAGTGTGGTGTGGTGGTGTTGCTGTTGGAAATAGCAAATTCTACGCGAAAAGACTTACTTTTATTATTGAAACCGATAAATACTGCATTTATGGATTTTTTTTAAAAATTCGTCTGCCTTAACCGGAAAGCGAACTGCGGGTCGATTTTTGACTTTCGAGCGTTCGGCATTAGCTAGCCGCGGGCCAACCAAATACGCGAGCGTATATTTTTGCCGGCATTGATTGGCGCGCGGCTGGCAAGTTTCGACCGCTCGAAAGTAAAAAGTCACCTCACTGATCGAATATGACAAAACAATAAAATCATGTTATATGATACAGATCGAAGGGTTCATTGACATATTGTAACGCTTACCCTGTAAGCTAGGCGCAGACGCCGGCGCGGCTGGCGGCGGCTGCAGCGTCGCGGGCGGCGGTCGCCGTCGCCGCGGCACATGGAGGCCCGGCGCGGACGCAGCCCGCGTCGCAGTCCTGAAGCCGGGTGCCCGGTACCGGGCTGACTTCACAGGGCCCGCCGGCACGGTCGTCGTGCCAGCGATCGATGGCAGGCGAGGTAGCGAGCCTGCCCGTTGCTCTTCTTCTGACTGGAAAATTATGGGATTTTAAGCATGGTATAGGCGCAGGCAAACATCTTCAGCTTAAATCGAGTGGCAGGGGTATGTTTTAGTACACATGGCGTACACATACTAGAAACGGCTACAGCGTAGTCAAGGTGCTCAAGAAGTTTGTCGGGAACTGTATTAGTAGATACTTAATTTCAGCTGTACAATCGGTGATAAGTGTGATAGATAGACAAGGTACCTTGAAGTGGGAGTGGAATGGCGATATTTGTATACACAAAGATGTGTGTCTTTTAGGATTTAGGTAACATCAGTTCGTCTCGTATCAAGTCAGAGAATCTACTCGTAGATTGCCTATGTACATGTGGCCGTATAGTACAAACGAGAATGCACTTTATTATGATATGATACTATCATATCACAGTGAGCATTAAAAAAATAGTGAAATACAATGGTGTAAGACTTAATTACAAAGAAAGAAAGACAATGTTTTTTTTAATGTATTTTTTTGCATTGATGCCTCACTTTTCAATACTTTTAAATAATTTCAAAAGTTGAAGTTGGCAACTTCAACTTGCATTCTCGTATATCTGTCGATAATCCAAGCATACTTCTTGTATGTATGATCACACAAATAAAAGCTGTATATTTACAATGTCAGACACACAGCGCCACGCGTCAAGATACTGTAACGGTCCCAGTCATTGACAGTGACGCAGTCATCGACGAGAAGATGCGGAAACAAGCGAGTAAAAGCGAGAGACAATGATGTCAACTACTGGTAAAAACAATGTCCTATACGTGTCAGGCCAGCGGGGCAATTCTCGCGTCAGTAGAGATGAAGTCACACTCGAGATAAGCGAAAAAGAGCTGTCCGATCCCCTCAAAATTTGTTATTTTTGACACATCTTCACTGCCAGATAAATTTCCACGAGCGCCAGAATTGGGGGCTTGGGACGTTATATCCGTTCATAACTAGCAACTTTACTATCCATGTGTACCAATTGTTAAGTTTTTAACCGACTTCGAAAAAAGGAGGAGGTTCTCAATTCGACTGAACATTTTTTTAACTTGAATCAGCATCTTTCTGAATGATATTTGCAAGCAAACTTACAGTATGAGTTTGCAACCGAGCGATATCAGGAAGAAATATCAATGACGTAATTTTATGCCCATCTTCAGTGTAGCAGTTTTGTACTGTGAAGCAATATTATCTTGCGGAATTATTAGCCCATGGTTTACATAACAGTTATGCATTCTTTTAAGTTCACTTTTGCCGACTCCAATTATTTCCGAAGCCATAAATCTAAAATCCCATTTGCAGTGAAAGTTCTGTCCAAGTAGGTAATTTGAATTTGGTTCTAGATTGCTACCGAGTGAAGAAAGAAAAAGGGTAATGGTATTGTATATTGTATAATGAAATGATCATTTTAGTGTAGGTTTTGTAATATTACCAGCGACTTTGAAATCTAGCAATTCCTCGGTGACAAGAGTATTATTTTCAGTTTCCAGTGATATACTTTTTGCTAACCAAGTAAATTTACTAATTTGCTTTATTACGTATGAATAATGATATTTATGAGTTTCAAGGTTATAAATAAGAATGAGACTGGTAAAATAGTATTAGAGTTAGCTATGAATATTGATATTATAAAGTAATATGATTCGGAGTACCAATACTTTTGAATAGAGATCAATTTTGAATAGTGATTATTATAACATAAAGTTTTATGAGAACCATTTTTAGAATTCCCATTTTTTGACTTAAATTTTTTTAAAAACGAATGCACCCATTCGATTCATTACTCGTTGCCAAGAATGAATTTATTATTCTTAATTTGAAAGTCAATCTTGAATGCTTTTACGCTATCAATCATGAAATTGCGATTGGTTATGCATGATTGCCTCAAGTTTTCATTATTATACCATATGCATCACAAAAATGTTTCTTTGGAAAAGTGTTACCTAAACTTTTAATTAAATATACTTAGATTACATACATTATAAAAATTAGACAAATGTAACCAAAATGTGGAACAACTCTTCCCCAAACAACCATGTTATGTATGTGTCACTTTAAACTACCTTAGAATAGGAACGTGCTACACAACAATGTGTTAATAAATAAATAAAAAATCGTGTTTTTTTGCATAAAAGCAGTTATGCGGGCTATTAATTTAAAATGTTGTTTTATTAAATTCGACAAGGGTTCTTTGAGGAAAGTTGTTAATCCTGGGCATCTGCAAAAGTTGCTGATCAATCAAATGCACATACTATATTAAAGGCCGGGCCACACCGGTTGCGTACACGTTGCAGCACGGCTCCAGCTGGCCTCATAGAGCTGCGTTACGCATAAGGAACGCAGCTCTACAAAGCGAGTGCATACGCATGCGGTGTGGCTCAGCCATAAATCTTTCTCAGGACATTCTAGCAAAGATGCTGCCGACCGCATCAAAATGCATCAAGCAGTAGTCCCAAAATATATATTAACAGACGACGCAGTTTTTTACATATTTGTATTAAAAATAAAAATGATTCATCATAAAAATATTTGTGTGTCCTGTTTAATTGATTAGCTATTTAGTTCTAAATGATAAACAGATAGCCGAAAGAAGTCATGTGCAATTAAATGATGCAAACACCGATTATGTTGTGATTTGTATTAATGTTTGTATATTATAAAAATAATCCGTACGTACAAAATAAATGAAAGAAGAAACTGACTGACTCATAGTTCAACAGTTTGGTTGAGATAGGTTTAAACAGCTTATTATCCCGAAAAATGTCATAACTTTTGCATAATAGGAATAAGCGACATCTACACAGACGGCAAGAGAGTTCACAATTCCTTCTCGGACTTTGTTTTCTTCTGGAAAAAAAAATCCCACAGGATAGTGATAGACACATTATATTTTTTAATAGACCTTTCTGGGGCTACACTTGCCTAACCTACACATTAATTAACTAATGCAAAAATAATGCGTTAAAGATTCTAATTATAAGATGACTTATAAAAACGTATTATAAAGATCGATTAGTAGTGGTACGGTGGATTTTATTTTTAAAAGATTGTTCCTTATTATCGATTATGAAATGAATGAATGAATGAATTTAGATACATACTAGTGTACTCCCATTTTTGCACACAGATCAGTTGTTACTTAATCTTAGGCAGTATTTTCGCCCTCGATCTGATCTCAGAAAGTCAGAATTAGATAAAAGTTTTTTATCTACACATATATCATAAATGCTCTATAATGCGTTCAGAAACCGTAGGCAATGACCAGCATTATAGCAACCAATATTATTATGAGAATTTTTCTAATTTGTTTCCATATTTATTCAAATTCATTTTTTATTACATTATTTTAATGTGTTCAGTCTATAGATAATTAATAGGTACCTAGCATTAGTAGCTAGTAGCAATGCAGGTCATTGCAATATGGCTTCTAAACCCATCATAGAGTACTTATGATATGTGTGTAGATAAAGTAATGTATGCAACCGTACATAATTAGGCCTTAAAACACTCGTGTGATCCTATTATGAAACTCGCTGACGCTCGTTTCATAAAACCACACTCGTGTTTTAAGACCCCTCATTATGCAACAGTTGCATAAAATACTATTATTTTTACCTCTTTTATTCTGGTAATATAAAATTATAGTTTTGACATTCGCATAATTGTTCGCCTATGTCTGGATTGAAATTTCCGAGTCGTCTTTGACTATAAGGAAAGCACTATATTTTTTTTCCAATTATAATCTACCTATCTCATGTTGATTCTGGTTTCCTTTCCTACTATTGAGGACATTCATTTCAGGACAAATAAATAAATAGCGCTGTCATTGTTTTCACTAAGAAATAATTTAAGTTAAGCTTACGTCGGATTAACGATGCAAACATTGTAATCCATGTACCCGCGCAATGTAACAGATAATTTCTTATTTTCAACTACATAATCTTAATTGCAATCTGAGTAACTATTACCTACCGTGCAATTTCTCGCGAGGTTTAATGACCTTTCAGGTAGATTAGAAACTTTTTGGTTGCATTTATTTCATGTATTTATGAAGGAAATAGTGGTCCCCAATGTGCACTCGGGAATATAGTCACTCTTGCGCTTAATTAGACGCAGTTAGTGTCCAGCAATGGGTCGTGTTTGGATTAAGTTATGATTAGTTGGTATGATACAACTGATATAAGGCAAGGATGCCGTGGCCCGCGGGTCACATGCGACGCGCTGAGAATAGGCGTGCGGCCCGCCTTCTAATTAATACAACCAACGAAAATATGTCTTACGTACAAGAAAAAGTTTGTAAAGAAATCGCTTCGGAACCACTAGACAGACAAATAAAGCCCTATTTTTTTTATAAACTTTAAGGTTGTTTATAATTTGTTTGGCCCGCCTCTGGTTCATATCTGCCTTAGAGGCCCTTGGCCCCATTAACTCTGCACATTGATATACGGTAATCGTACCTTGGCACGCGTAGGACATTGTTTTTACCAGTAGTTGACATCATTGTCTCTCGATTTTGCTCGTATGTTTCCGTATATTCTTGTAAATTTTTGGGTCATTGTTAAAGACTGAGACCACTACCTTGGTATAGAAGTTAACACCTACAAATAGTACAGAAAGTCCATGAGATCTTAAAATGTCATTCGATAGATAGGGCGATACGATATCTTGAAGTGGAAGTAATCCTACTTAATATTATAAATGTGAAAGATGTTTGGATGTTTGTTCCTAAATCACGCTTTAACAGCTCAACCCGATTTGTATGAAATTTGGGAGACACATAAATTATGTCCTAAATTAAAGCATAGAATACTTTTTATAACGTATAATTGGATAGAAAATAATATATCGCGGGCGAAACTGAGGCTAAAAGCTAAGACTATATTCTCTAACGAAACCGAAGGGCTTCTTAAGATCTCTCTCACTTATTGTTACTACGACTTAATTGGGGGGCAGTATACAGATCAAAATAAAGATTACTGGTGAAAGTATATAGGTACACTTGTATGATTTTTTAGAGAGAAAGATTTGTTTAGTTTTAAGTTGACATTTGATAATATTGCAACTCGCGAAATATTTGAGTGCCTGATAGCGAACATAGTGATATAACTACTCTAGAAAAATCTGTGACATCTCATTTTATTATCTATCTGTGTTGAGAAATAAATTATTTTGTATTTGTTTCGATGATTTATGTTTTAGCAATGCATTTTGTCGATAAACAGATAAACTAAATATTGTCTAACACGTTTTATCAGCAACAATGAGTAATATCTCTGAATTCCGCATACCTTTCACATACCTTTCTGTTAATTTTTAACTGTCAGGGCATGTTCACTTCATAGCCGGCATACATTGACATTGACACTTCGCATTTTGCATGGTAAGTACGTGACGTGATAGATAGTAACGTAAAGGTAGTAAACGTTACGCAAGGCTGCTTTGCGTTAGCCGCGGTTTTTTTATTGGTTATTTGTGTTTTATGTTGTTTCATGATAATGAGTCACTGAAAACTAGGCCTCAATTACGTCCTATTGAAGTTGTAGTACAAAGCCAATTTTGTGTTCCCATAAATACATATAAAACAAGGTTAGAGTTTATAATCGTCGTATATATTTTTCAAATAATAAGTACCTACAGTTGGGGAAAGGCCTAAACGCCCCTGATTTTACCGTGTACTAAATAACTTTAAGCTCGATATGATACTTATAGGAGTTTTAGCGTTAGACCAAATAGAGTGTTGATTGCTTACATACACTTTTAAGAGTTAAAGAGTATTTACCTCCGCATCGGGAGCAGATGCCCGCCGCCGGCCTCGCCACAGCCGGTCCTCGCTCCCACCAATGGCACCACAACTCCTCGAGTGAGACTTTTGTGCCGCCAGCTCAGCGCCGGCTGGCGACCGCCTCGCCTCGCAGCCACCGCCGCCTAACGTGCCTCGCGAGTCAGCCGCAAGCAGCGCAGACTCAAAACTACCACGCCACGAAAACCTTTCACTGTCACTCGCGACACTTCCCCGGCTCGCTGTCGCTTCCAGGATATCGTGGGAGCGACTGCGAGCCAACGCACCGGGCTCCGACGCACTATCGTCATCCGTACTAGGCACACCACCGGACACTTCATGCATTAACGCCACTAGCCTGCCCCCAATGTGTCGCATCACTTTTCCAAACAGAGGTGGCGAGCCTTCCCCGGCGCGGCCCAGTGTCGCCGCTAGCCGCTGGTACGCACCCGCAGCGTCGCGCTCCAAAGACCCAGCCTCCCCATTACCGCGATCGAACTCATCAATTATCTCGCGGCAACTCTCCGATATCTGTTTCCTCAAGGCCGTACGGTTCGCCGAAGTCCCTTCTAAATCTGAGCCAGCGTAGTCGGACGAATCGTACGAATCGCTCCACGTATCTTCGCTCGATAAATATTCGACTATTTCGCGCACTTCTTCGTCGCGAATACCGGGAACGGTTTTCATTAGCCGCGTCAATTCACTTTCGAAATACAAAAGTTGGGGCGGTTTCGGCGGGCGAGAACTCTCAGAGTTAGACGATTGCGGCGTTGACGCTCGAACGTTAGCAGAATTGATCATCTGCTTAAAAAATTGGCGCATTTTTGTCATCATGAGATTAGTTTCTTCATCCGAGGACCAATTATTAAAGCTATCCTTACGTATTAGGGGGGTGGGCGGTGGACGGGATGTTGGGGGACCTTCGACGCGTTCCTCGATGTCGGGTCTAATTTCTTCGATAATTTCCTCTAATTCTACTTTAGGTTCGTGAGATCGAGTGAAGTCTGAACTTGAATCGCCATTTCTTAAGAGATCATCGCAGCTGCCTACGAATCCGCTATCTCTGCTGGTTTGTTTTTTGGATTCAGATAGTTCAGATCCGAGCGGTGGAAATTCGGGTCGGGGCGTTAACCTGCCGTCTTCACCCTCCGAAACAGACCGTGTGTCGTCTCGAGTTTCCTCCGCGAACTCTGTCGACAGCCGGCGTTCGTCCGCTGGCGAACCTCTGGTTTTTTTGCTCTGTTTTTTCCGTTTTGATTCGCCTTGTGAATCAAGTCGTTCTGAGGAGTCATGTCGGTCATCGGTTTCGGTACTTGAACCGTCTGAAACCTCCTGAGCGTCTTGGGAAGGCTCTTCACCGGTTAATAAGTTATCTAAAGATGATGAGTGCGAGCGAGGGGTGCCTCGGGCTCGTAAAGGACGCTTTCGCCTCTGTTCGGGGCTTTGTCTACCTTCACTGTCACTTCCAACACTACCCGACCCATCCGAGTCGCGTCTTTCTTGATTAAATCCCATAAAACCAGACAAAAAATATTTTTCCAATCGCGACGACACAAGTTCATCGTTGTCCCCACTTCTCTCCGGCTGCTCGTTATCCGGAATAGATTCACCACCCTCACTACACACACTTGACGTTTCTGACAAGGGTTCTTCATCATCACGAATATTTCTGCCATCACCCAAGCCAAAGAAAAAATATTTTTCTAATTCAGTAGCCGATATAGGTCGCGGTTTTTTCGTTGTATGTTCGGTTTCACTTTCTTCGCAACTTTCTTCTACTATTGTGTGCAAAGTGAAGTCTAAGGAACGCCGACAGTATGCGAATTCTTCTCCCCGCGTGGGTAACGACGCTTCATCCCCCGAGTCCGAGTCGGAGGGTGAAGTGGCCTCATCCTCGTCATGGCTGACGTCCTCGACCCAGGAGTCGTCGTCTGCGAGCCCCTCTTCGAGACACACAACCGCCGAGAGAGTGTCGGCATTGCTAACAACTGTCACGCCGCCTGAAGGCTGTGGCACTTCGTCGTCGGACATTCGTTCGTCATTTTCGTTTTGTTGTGAGCTCGCGTTGGGATTTATTTCGTTGACCGAATTAGTATGGTGCACTGTTATGTCGCGCATGAGGCGCGTCGTATCCGACGTGACGACGGAGACGCGATCGTGTGTTATCATAACGCGGCTAGTGAAGCGCGCGGAACCGTCCGTACCGGCCGTGCGCGAGCGGCAAACTGTTGATACCGCGTCCGCGGCAGGTGCGCCCGCGCCCCCCGCCTCCAAACAAACCGGCCCCGCACCGTGCAGTTTCTCCTCTTGCTCTTCCAGTAATAATTCTTTTTTCAATAGTTCACTGAGCGTGCGTTCAATACCTTTAAACAGGTCTATTTTTTCAACGGGCGGTGAACTTTGGCTATCGGTCGTAGGCTCGGGCGATGGTGCTAATTTTGTTAACGCCCCGTGTGAAGTTTCGTTAGAAATTAATTCCTCATTGTTATGTTTCTCATTAGGCAATTCAACTGAGACTTTTACTTTCATATCACTTTCTGCATTAAACGTATCGTCCAGCGAGTCGCACTCGTTGTTTTCCGATGGAGTAATACTTCTATTGCTATCATTATCTTTATTTTCGTTGCTATCTAAAGTGCTATAATCCGTACTACACGATGCATTAAAGCTATTAAATTCTTCACACGTTTCACTTCGGAGCATATTTTCGTTACAAAACTTCATAAAGTTGGATTTTCTCAACTCACAGTTTTCATCCTCACTTCCATAAGGAATAACAGGAGCATCTTCATTAAAACTAACGGAATCTAAAAGCACGACGTTGTTGTCATTATTCTGATCGCTACTTTCTTCTACTCGGTTCACGTTAACTTCGTTTTGCATTACGACTTCGACGGCAATGATTTCTAAACTGTCAGAGTTTTTATCGTAGGAATCATCGCAGTCAATTCCGCTGCTATCTGCGTTGTCTTCCATGTCGGAGGAAGAGTCAGCGGGGTTGACGACGAAGACGCGCGAGAACTGCCCCCCGCCGCCCCCGGAGTCGTCCGAGTCTTCATCGGTCGTGGCCGGCTCTTCGGGCGCCCCACTCATCAGGTCGTAACTGCGCCGCTCCACACCCGCCTCATCATCACTAGAATCACCAGATTCATTCGAGGAGACAAACGCTTTCTCCGCGTCCAAATGTTCGGGCATCGCGTCCGGTGGCTCCGACAACACTGAATAGTCCTTCGCTATCACCTTGATTTCGTCTGACGTTTTATGTTCGACTGGTCGTTCAATAATGTTATCAGTGGTATCGATATCGCGAGATTCCGGAGCTTGTGACGTTTCAGATTGTATAGCTTTATCGGTCTTTTCGACGGTGGTCATATCGAGAGTTTTCGTTAGGGTGAGAGCATTGGCGTTGGCGGTGGCGGTGGCGGCGGCGGTGACGGCGACAGCGGCGGCCGTCGTGAGTCGCGCGAAGGCCGCGGCATCGAGGGGTGGGAAGCCGGGGTACGTGCTCCAGTGTGGCGTCGGTGGGTTTTGTGGGAAGGCTAGGAGGGCGGGCCAGAGCGCGGCGGGCACGGGCACCGGGACTGGGACTGGGACGGCGACGATGCGAGGTTCGGCGCCGCAGGAGCAGGTCCTGGGGCAAGCTTGCGGTATGTGCCGGGGGGTGGGGATGGGTTGCGGTGGCGCCGCCGCCGCGCCCGGCTCGAAGTAGTCCCAGTCGCAGTCGTCGGGCGCGAGCGGCGCGGCGGAGGAGGCGGTGGACGAGGAGTCCTCCGTGTCCTCGCGGCAGGACGAGTCAGAGCTGAGGAACACGAGGCGGTAGTCCTCGGGACGCATGCGACCGGCCTCCGGCTCGCTAGCCTCGCCCGCTTCGCTGCTAACGCCCCACTCTGGAAACAATTAAATTTTCTATTAAAGTCACTATATACATGTCAGGTGGCGCAAATAAAGGAATACAAATAGGATCTAGTATGATATTTTCTTAAAGTCTCCTAAGAAACTAGAGAGTCGAGACATATGGACAAAAGTGACAGCTATAGGGCTTTGTTCTGCCCTTCGGATGCTTCGAGGAATTTAAACCCATCAAACTGCGAAAAAATTGCAAATCTGCTTAAATTGCTACAAAACTATTGGATGCTAAAGGTCAATAGGCCAAGTATGTAACTACATACTCGTAATACACGTGCTTACACACACGTAAGTGGCGCAATAGTACCAAATACAATCTCTTAAACTAAATTCAATCTAGTATCTCATACCGATGCCTTCACAATATCACCAAGTGCCTGGCCAGAACGTATTAGCAACGAAGCGATTCAGTGCTGTAGGCTAACATCAAACAGTAGGCGTTTAATTCTCGTCGCTCACGTTTCACAACACACCGATTTAATATGATTAAGAAGGACGCTTTCTTCTTACACAAAAGTACCCTTTTTATTAACGCTCGTTAATGGTACAAACTTGAATATTGGACCGACACAGTTGTGTCACATAATGTTAATTGGAAAACAAGTACAAGTACTTAATACGGAATGTACGTACAAACACCACGTTCGAGATGACGACGACATTTTCCATGTACAAAAAAAGTGACAACCAAAATTTAAATACGTATAATAAATTCTTTATTGTAGAAGAAATAAAAACAAAACAAATAAAATATAAATGTTCCATTAATTCTTTCATATGCCTAAATCATTATCAGTACCAAACATTGACCAGTCAATAACCCCTGATGCAAAGTGGCTTATTCCCAACCTGCTGGTCGCGGAATGCCATGGCTCGATCGCAATCATGCTAATGCTATCGTAGAAAGCACCACGGATGGGTGGCCGCGAGTCGTGAGTCGAAAGCGACATGCTACACGAACCTATCGAGATGAGGGCCTATTTCAGATCAATCGATATCATAAAACTTAGAATAAACAAGACATCCAGTGTCTGCAAAAAATTGATCTACCTTAGCAGCTGAACAAGTAAGAAAGAGAGAATAACACAATGCCTTTGTAACCTTCGCGGGACCTTGTGCAAGGCCCGTCCGGATAGCTACCACCACCATCTTGCTCGCTAATCCTGCCGCTAAGCAGCAGTGCTTGCACTGTCGTGTTCCGGCGTGGAAAGCAAAATACCCCATGCAATACAGTAATGTCATGTGCTAGTGCACAAGAGGTATTCCATCCTAGCCTTCTAGATTGGCAACGCATCTGCAATCTGCTTGGTGTTCAGGGTGTCTATAGGCGGTGGTGATCACTTACCATTACCATAAGGTGACCTACTTGCTTGTTTTGCTTCCCATTTTATTTTTAAAAAAATGTGCTAGCAAGACGTTCCCACAAAAAGGTTTTAACGAACTCGGGAAACTAGGACATTTTGTACCTACATTCGAACCAGAACTGTATCTACACACTCTTATCGGATGTTCTGATTAGGTTTTATCTTATTAGTGCGAATTTAGACTAAAGCAAGCTCGACAAAGTTTCCACGATTCACATTTCACACATCACAGCAATTATTAACTAGAAGCAGGAACTGAGAGAAAAAAATTCTAGGTGCTCGTAAACACTGAGAGAGATAATACCTAGCAATAGCTAGTGACAGGGTCTGGTTTGGAGTTCTAACAGCCCTAGGCTAACTATGAAAGTTAGACCCCCCCCACGCGGCCTGCCATACTTGTGCTAGGCCAAGCCTTCTGTAAAGCCGTATGCCTGAAAAAGCCCAGCGCTCCCTAAGTCCTTGTGCCCTAAGCTAATTAGCCAGTGGGTAAATCAAGCCCTGGCTAGTGATGTCAATCAATGTGTACGGTCAGCCTCAGAAGTAGCTTAACACTAAGAACCTTGTCGTAGTAACTTATAAAATGAGAGTGGCTCGAATTTGTCATATTACTGACAGCGACAAGGTACTAAAACGTCCATCTACTGCTGAGGGTGATCGTACGTCTGCAGTTTTTAACTTCCTGAAGCATTCAGAAGGCTATAGCTTCCTGGCTTTCCTAGCAGTACTTTGTCCAATATAAACGACACGACATTGACATTGTGTTTTATTAAATTTGTGCAGTCGACATAATATCGAACGACAAGGAATAGTCAACCAAACGACTCCAGCCCTATGAGTATCGAGCCACAATTTCCCTGTTTCCGAGATAGGACCGCTCAGATACAATGACAGGATAATGTTGGAAAACGATAACGAAATGAAACCGTTTTAATCGCCTGCAGGCATGATAAAGAGATATTGCAATTTAAACTATAACTAACTATGTTACTGCTGTCTGAACATTTGTATGAAGACTTTGTAGGTAGACCACACGGAAAGAGACCAGGAGTGCGATTTTTGAATCTCACCGGGTGGCTAAAGCTCGCCAAAATGGCCGTTTTTCATAAAATCGTGGCCATTTTGGTGAGCTTTAGTCGCCTGGTGAGATTCAAAAATTGCACTTGAATCTCACCGGGTAACTAAAGCTCACCAAAATGGCCGTTTTTCATAGAGATTCGACCATTTTGGTGAGGTCTAGTCACCTGGTGAGATTCAAAAATTGCACCCCAGTCTATTAGATATTGGTCTAATTAATAAAAAACAGCCAAACAAATAAAAACTCACTTGTCATGTTTTTACCCTAATACCGCCAGAAGGGAAGGTGGTGTTTTTCGAGTGTATATTTATACATATATGTTAGCGCCCCGGCTTCCCTCGGGTACAATTAGGACGTAATGTACATAAAAACCTTACGTGAGAAATTCTCTAAATAAATAAATAAATATCTTGGGACAGTTAACACCAATTGACCTAGTCCCAAAGTAAGCAACTAAAGCTGCTTGTGTTATGGATACTAGACAACAGATATAAATACTTATATAGATAAATATATACTTAAATACATATAATATCCACGACTCGGGTACAAACATTCGTATTCATCATACAAACATTTGCTCCGCTCGGGAATCGAACCCGGAACCTCAAGCTTTGTAGTCAGGGCCACTAACCACTAGGCTATCCGGTCGTCTAAATGACTGTGAAAACTGTATAAAAATCCATTGCGTGGTTTAGAAGGAATCAGCGGTCGAAGATATGAGGGCAGCGGACAGACGAGGATGAATATACTTTGTGTTTATACTATGAAACGAAAAAAAATATAGGAAAAATAAATTTACAACAAACATAAACGCTATTTTTTTAATGAAATACGAAGGCAAACAAGCAAGTGGGTCACCTGATGGTAAGTGATCACCACCACCTATGTACCTGCGACACCAAAGAGATTGCAGATGGCGTTGCCAACCCAGAGGACTTCAGATGGAATACCTCTTGTGCCAGTAATTGCACTGGCTGTCTTGCTCTCCACGCCGGAACACAACAGTGCAAGCACTGCTGCTTAGCGGCAGGATTAGCGAGCAGGACAGTGGTAGCGATCCGGACGGACCTTACACAAGATCCTACCACCCACTATATCAAACGTTACGGCAGCATTTACTTCAGTTGGTGATGTCTTCAAATCACGAAAACATTAGAAGTTTCAATAAGTATAACTAGGCAATGTTTTACAAGATTAAGGATTGTTTATGATCATCTGAATTTTAATTATCCTTGACCGACTTAATTTAAGACTAAGGAGAATTCAAGGCTGTACAATAATTACGTCGCCATTTAGCCATAATTTAGTGCAAATTGCTAGACATTGCCATTGCGATACAGATAACAATTAAAGACTTGCATAAATCATAATCTTAATACTAGACTTAATACTTAATACTAGGCGTTTTACTAGACTTGCTTATATTTTCAGTGGCTGTAACATATCCAAACAAGTTCAGTTGATCTCTATCTTTGCATCCATTTCTTCTTCTTGGTTCTTCGCGTTTTTGTGTTAATTTATATCACATTCAGAGCCACGACCCGATAAAAGGATTCTCTGTACGTAGATGACTTTCGCTACAAAGCGGAAAACTGCTGCTACAAGCTACGAGTGTAGCACGTAGCGCTACGAGGCAGTTAATGTGATGTAGATAAAAAATTCAAGAGGTAGGATAACGATAATTTTGCTAGAAAATATTTTTAAAATATACACATGTCGTAATGTATACATATATATGTACGTACATATATTTTTAAAATTGCTCGCGCTGTAATTTCCTAACGATAAACCATGAACAATTGAACCTACTCCAAGTACAGAGAATCTTAACACAGTCTATTGTTTCCACACTTATCTCATTACATGTCCGTCTGTCTCTATAATAGCATGTCTGACAGGCCTCATACAAGGAGAGCGGTGGAAACGGATATGGCACGTGTCATGAATGATTTAACACTTATGTATTATAGCAACTGAGTGTAGCCCGTGGATTCGTTCGCGAAGATGGTTTTTAAGTCTATGTATCAGGTATTTCATTATCGATGGTGATGGGGTGGCGACCGCGTTACGGAAGACACGGCGTGGCAGACGCGGCTCCAGCTCTCAAAATACGTAAATACAAACATAAATAGACTGCTAAAAACATAACCCTTCCTTTAGCTTCGCCGTACTCGCGTAAAAAAGGTTTTGGTCACGACCGACCAAAAATCGGCAAAGGGCGGGACTGACCACGGACTCGCTCACGACCGATCATCACAAGGTTCGCGCCCGCAGAGTAGTAAGACCCGTCACAAGATTCGCGCCCGCAGAGTAGTAAGACCCGTCACAAGATTCGCGCCCGCAGCGTAGTAAGACCCGTCACAAGGTTCGCGCCCGCAGCGTAGTAAGACCAGTCACAAGGTTCGCGCCCGCAGCGTAGTAAGACCCGTCACAAGGTTCGCGCCCGCAGCGTAGCAAGACCCGTCACAAGATTCGCGCCTACAGCGAAGTAAGACCCGTCACAAGGTTCGCGCCCGCAGCGTAGTAAGACCCGTCACAAGGTTCGCGCCCGCAGCGTAGTAAGACCCGTCACAAGATTCGCGCCCGCAGAGTAGTAAGACCCGTCACAAGATTCGCGCCCGCAGCGTAGTAAGACCCGTCACAAGGTTCGCGCCCGCAGCGTAGTAAGACCCGTCACAAGGTTCGCGCCCGCAGCGTAGTAAGACCCGTCACAAGGTTCGCGCCCGCAGCGTAGCAAGACCCGTCACAAGATTCGCGCCTACAGCGAAGTAAGACCCGTCACAAGGTTCGCGCCCGCAGCGTAGTAAGACCCGTCACAAGGTTCGCGCCCGCAGCGTAGTAAGACCCGTCACAAGGTTCGCGCCCGCAGCGTAGCAAGACCCGTCACAAGATTCGCGCCTACAGCGAAGTAAGACCCGTCACAAGATTCGCGCCTACAGCGAAGTAAGACCCGTCACAAGATTCGCGCCTACAGCGAAGTAAGACCCGTCACAAGATTCGCGCCTACAGCGAAGTAAGACCCGTCACAAGGTTCGCGCCCGCAGCGTAGTAAGACCCGACACAAGGTTCGCGTCTACAGCGTAGTAAGACCCGTCACAAGGTTCGTGCCCGCAGCGGAGTAAGACCCGTCACAAGGTTCGTGCCCGCAGCGGAGTAAGACCCGTCACAAGGTTCGCGCCCGCAGCGGAGTAAGACCCGTCACAAGGTTCGTGCCCGCAGCCGAGTAAGACCCGTCACAAGGTTCGCGCCCGCAGCGGAGTAAGACCCGTCACAAGGTTCGTGCCCGCAGCGGAGTAAGACCCGTCACAAGGTTCGCGCCCGCAGCGTAGTAAGACCCGTCACAAGGTTCGTGCCCGCAGCGGAGTAAGACCCGTCACAAGGTTCGTGCCCGCAGCGGATTAAGACCCGTCACAAGGTTCGCGCCCGCAGCGGAGTAAGACCCGTCACAAGGTTCGCGCCCGCAGCGTAGTAAGACCCGTCACAAGGTTCGCGCCCGCAGCGTAGCAAGACCCGTCACAAGGTTCGCGCCCGCAGCGGAGTAAGACCCGTCACAAGGTTCGTGCTCGCAGCGGAGTAAGACCCGTCACAAGGTTCGCGCCTGAAGCGTAGTAAGACCCGTCACAAGGTTCGCGCCTGAAGCGTAGTAAGACCCGTCACAAGGTTCGGGCCCGCAGCGTAGTAAGACCCGTCACAAGGTTCGCGCCCGCAGCGTAGTAAGACCCGTCACAAGGTTCGCGCCCGCAGCGTAGTAAGACCCGTCACAAGGTTCGCGCCCGCAGCGTAGTAAGACCCGTCACAAGGTTCGCGCCCGCAGCGTAGTAAGACCCGTCACAATGTTCGCGCCCGCAGCGTAGTAAGACCCGTCACAAGGTTCGCGCCCGCAGTGTAGTAAGACCCGTCACAAGGTTCGCGCCCGCGGCGTAATAAGACCCGTCACAATATTCGCGTCTACAGCGAAGTAAGACCCGTCACAAGATTCGCGCCAAGTTTTTTTATTCAAAAATTTGACAAATATGTTAAATTGTAGCACTTGTAAATTTTGTGGTACAGCTAATTTATAAGAAATCTATAGTATTTGTTTCATAATTAAAAAGGAAGGACTTTGACGCACGATTATGTTTTATGAGTTATGAGAGTTACTTTTGTATGTTGTACTATGAGTACCCAACACTGAAGGTTTTGCAACTACCCTTGAACTGTTTCGTGACCCACCTACAAGACCTACGAGTCTTTCCATTGAAGTCTAACCATATAATATGTTTCCACATTACTAATACATTCATGATCCTCGTACTCGTGTAACTACATTGATAACAAAGCACATCATTCATTAATCATTACGTGACAGAGACCCGCATATGCGCAGAATGTTAAATCATTTTTAACATACGAACGTGACGTTTTTGCATTCAGTAATAACACTTGCTTTGAAATTAAGATATATTGCTAGCAACCTGAACAAAAAGATACGATATTTCAAATAGGTAAGGTCAGAGTGGATTTACCAAAGACAAAATGAAAACTACATTCAGAGGCGAACGTATCTCCTCAGACTGAAAGCACAGGTTATATACGAGCTACTCCGAAATATGTAAAGTGTAAAACAAAAGCTGAATAACCATGTGCCTGCAGTTAGAAATTGCAGGGATTCACACAAAACCCCTTGAACAGTCGGATAAAAATAATGATGCATCCGTTTGTGTATTTCAATGCATAAGGCGCAAAAGTCGACTGAACAAGCCTTATAGTTAAAATAGGTTTTTTTAAGTGTATTTCAATTGTTTTTTGGCAATAGTGAAGTGCACAATTAATGCGCGCCATACGTAATCGACAGCAAAGGGATGTCATCTACGTCGGGAATTTGAGAGAATACCAACCAAACAAAACGTTTAAAACATCACTTCACGGTCTTAGTTTTGAACCGAACTTAAGTTCCAGTTCCGTACTATGCTAGTATAAAAATAGACCCTTAGAACGTTACCAGCTTTTATTATCAGAATCAGTACAAAATAACTAATTAACATAAACACAAGACCTGCCATTATAAGCGCAAGTAACACACCCTCGTACATTGCCCTACCACAGAACTACGAGTAGTGTGCTTATATCATTGTAACATTGTACCACATGGGTCAGTGCCGCATGCTACAAATAATTAAAACAACAGTGCGGGTCATTATTTTGCCCGGACTTTCTTGAGGACCTGAGCATAATATTCGCGCCCAGTTATTACTAGTAATACTTTTGTTTGAGCAAATTCTAATCAAAAGTACCGCTAGCTAAACTCATCCGAACAAGATCTCACAAATATTTCAACTCAACGCTTTTTACAATACGGTTGTGATTACTAATTTTTATGAACCTTAGAACTAACCCTATATTGCTAAGGACCTAATCTTTCAAGTTTTCACCACCGCACAATTTAAGCCAGCTCAGAACGCGTGGCAATTAATGTTTTATGCACCACGCCCCATGTGGCACGATGTTGTCCTGCCGCAAACGCCTAGCCAAAGATAATTAATCGCCGACAAACGTGCCATATTAGTCGGTAATGCCCTATTTGAGGGCATTGTAACCAAATCACTCGGACAATGAAAGTAAGAGCACGAACGTTGGCGCCGACTCAAGGCTTGTTGCCTAAGTCGGGGGACGTGGGAGGTTGAGACTGTTGAGAGGCAGCGAGGCCGCTGCCCGCGCGCATTGCTTTTGGTATGACATGACATGTGGCCTTAAAAATTTGCTGCATCTGTTTAGTTTGTAGGCAGTAAATTAGGAGTTATTATTGCAAAGTTGGCCGCCGCCAAAAGTTCGCTAATAAATCAATGTAAAATTTATTATCCGCCTTGCCGCAAGCAGCCAGCGACAAGCTCAGAGTAGGACATCTGTGCAATTTTTGATTTTTTAGAGCTACAGTCTATTACCAAAGCGCCTAGCACGTCATGTATAGCGATTTTACGTGCCGAAATGTATTATATTAAAGCTCAAGCAATAGTGAGACTGAAGCCAGTTCGGGTTGCGGTAAAAATATGCGGGCTCGACGGGGATGAACACACTTTCACAGAATGTCGGAGTGAAGTTAGTAGCTTTAGTACTGCGTTTCATATCGTGAGTGACGAGAATTTTAGGCCCAGGGTTGGCGGCCAGGAACTAAAGACTGGCAACTTATCAGGGACTCTTTTTGTGGGAGCTAGTTTATCGGTGATCGATTTCCATCACATGACCCGTATGCTGGTTTAACTCCATTTTAGATACAATAAAGTTATGAATTATTAGCTACAGTTTGAGCCTTTGGGCTCGTATAGGAATCCTAATCGTGATCGTAAGTTATTAGAAATACTTGGGTAAGTCATTCACACCTATCTGGTGTTTTTTTCGTAAACCCATATATTCTCACGCGTGAGGTATCTCTTATCTTATTAAAGCAGAACATGTCAAAAGAAATACTTGCGCTTCATGACAATTGTCTCCGAGTTACAACGCATAAGTAATATTTTCTGACCAGGCGATGAGAATGTGCCTGCTGTGCTGGAGGGTAATTCTTAAAGCTCGACAGCGACGAGCACGACGCCGGCGCACCTTTTACTTTTTTTCTATTCGAATGGACTTGCGCTGCTAGTTTCAGATGGCTTTTACAACTTATCGGAGAGAGGGCAAGCAGCCAGATGACCGCTCAGCAAGGGGTAAGTTTATTTCGCATGTCAAAGGGTGCTCCTATTGAGCTGACCTTGGACTTGCACGCTGCGTACGTACATCTAACACAAGGCTGGCGTTGGGTCAGCTGTGCACTTTTTTTAGTGGTAATGTGCGAAATTGGCATACGCAAGGCACGGAATGCTGAGGTTGCAGGGTCGAGTCCTGCCATTACCCTAATGTTTCTTTGTGTTGTCATTATATAGCATTTAAATTCAGTTATGCACCATGCGTAGGGGTTTTGCCGTAATGCAAGAGCAAGTCGTAGCTTGCCGGGGCAGCCTGTCTTGCTTTAGCGCGCTAGCACGAGTAAGCGAGAGAAAGCGAAGTATCGACGTCGAGTTCATCGTTGTTGAATCTAGAGAATAACTAAGCTAACTAGCTTTGTTCGCTACCTCTAGCGTGGGATCTCTTTTTACCTTTACCTAATTATTATTTGCTTAGTTCTGACAATTGTCTTAAAAAGACACGTGTGCTAATTGTATATACATTAACGCAAAGAATTTCTGATTACTGTTGTGTACTTAACATTAGAATTGACACACGAAGTTCACGGTTTGTTTTGGCATTTTTAAGCTTGTATGTTTTTATTGTTCTTTAGGTTTAGTGAGTAATTAAAATTAAGGTGTATTTTAATAATTCTTACGATATAACTAACTACTATTACAATGTACTAATTGGTGACGCACAATTATCAATTACGTGTTCAAAAAATCCAAACGCCGTCGCTGAGTAAAAGTTTAACTTTAGCTACAACCAGAGAATAAATAATAGTACAAACACAAGAGACTCTCCGAACAAAAACGGCATTTGGTCGTAGGTTTGAACAGTCCTACCGTGTGCGTCTCTGTTTATCGTATAATTCTTATTCACTCGCAAGCGCTGCCACGCAATATCAGCGGCCCCAGTACTGAGGCGCACCGATGTTCTTTGTAGCTTCGCGGAGTGAGCCGCGCCTCCTACAACACTTAATTACCGTGAAAACTGTCATTTTTGCGAAAAGCATCCAACTTGACACTTTCGTCGTATCATTGACCGTTTTTAGTAACTGTAAATTTTTCGGGAACATGTCCGCCTAATCTAACTTAAATATTCTCTAATTTACTTCCCCCACTGGTTTTAAAACAGAATTCTACCTACTCGTATATACATTTTATACAGATTTTACATGTACTGCTACAAATAAACATTGTTTTAATTTCCTTAATTCGTTTTGCGAGTAGATAGCGTGAGTAATTATTCAGTTAAACACATAGTTTCATTTTAACTCAGCCGTGAAACCACCACTGTACAGATGAAAACTCTTAGAATCCAATAGATGGTTCGTATACTTACGCTACATCGGTAATATGTACTGCCGATACGATAATGAGGCTAACTGGTTATTCCCAATAATAAATTAAACCAGGGATAGTTAAAACTTTAACATATAGGGCAGATAATATTTCAATACGATACATACAACCGGAGCATTGTATAATGCTCATTTCAAGAGGGCTGAACAGTAAAGCAGCAGGATAGGACAGGACAGTCCTAATAAATTTAAACGCCCTAGGTCTAAGCCAGCCCATAGATTTTCCAGGTGGGCCAGTTTTTGTACACAGTTTCGTCATCGGGCTACTCATAGGTAACTCTACCATATTCACTAAGAAGTACATGATAAAAAAACACGCGACAGCAGAGTCGCGACCGGCCGGGTTTGGCGGGCAAATTCAAATGTCCTAGCGGGCCAACTTGCGGCCCGCGGGCCTGGATCTGACCGGCCTTGCCTTAGGTGGTCTCGCGTTTAAATTGTATTAGTACTGTACTGTCCTGTCCACCCTGCATCACTGTTCTGCCCTCGTGTGCAATCAGCAATAGGGCATTATTAGAACTACCCTTATTATAGCTTCATTAGATGTTACAAAAATTAGGGGAAATATAATACAGAAGCAAAATGGAATCCAATATTTTGTAAGTTTCTGGATATTGAATTAGAAAATCCTGTCTTCTTTTTGTTAAACGCTAATACATATGTGAAACGTTATTTATGTTAGAGAAACGTCTTTGTCTACTTTAATGGATGTGGTAAAAAGGTGAAGACGTGCAACAAAAATAGTTTTTTATTCTTCAAAATAATGGCACGCGCTAGCTCATGGACTCAAGTTGACTCAACCAATACATATAAGGAATACGAACAGCATTGCATGTTTAATAAAAACCACAACGAATTCAGTAAATTATTCCTTTTCAATGCATTTTTTACTCGTAATTATCTCGTTCGTAGTATTTTCCTATAAAATTAATTGTTTTTGCCTTTTTTAAACCTTACTACATGAACATGACACTTTAAAATGCCACAATAATTGCTACTTTCTGTCACTTTATACCAACCGAACAAAGTTGTAACTTTTTAAAACAAAGTTGCCTTAACTCTTCAATGCCACTAAAAACAGGGCCAGCATCATTTTAAATCAAATTCAAATCATTTTTAAAATCTTTAAAACTACCAGAGCATGTCTCGAGCTAATTCAGCAAAGTGTCAGTGACCTTGCGTCTCGCGTCAGGATCGCTATAAAGCTACTGAGCCATGTAATAATCGCAACTTTATAACTGAAGTTAAGTATAACAAAGACAAAAGAAACAAAGGAAATAAAAACAGGTCTCGGCGATATCGCACTAGAAGATGAATGGACCAGCTCTGGTGTTGATTCAATACCAATAGCTGTACTTAGTTAGATTCTACAGCCGGAAAACATGTTCATGTATGCTATTTTTGAACCTTAGCCCCTAGTAATAAAATTTAAAATGGTAAAGGAATTTCTTAGTCGAATATACATAGGAGTCCAATGGCGAGCTCAACTGTACTAGCTATACATATATTATGTGATGCTTTAATGTAAGCTGATACATTACACACGAGTGCTCTCGGGGAGTACCCTCCTTTAAGAGGAGTGTGAACCCAGCGCTCTCCATACAAACGGCGATAACGTTTTCCACCCTCTAAACCTTAACCTATAGCCATAATTTTTTTGTACGTTGTCATAATGCCCTAGAACTAGGTTTGTATGTTTTGATTTTATAAATATTCTTAATAGTTTCAAAAATATTGATGGTTTTTTTGTTTTGTATGAAACTCCTAAAATGCAAATATTGTCAAATCTACGAAGAATATTTAAAAAATCAAAACATACAAACCTAGTTTTTAGGTATAATGACAACATATCAAAAAATCATTGCCATAGGTTAAGGTTTAGAGGGTGGAAAACGTTATCGCCGTTTGTATGGGGAGCGCTGTTTGGGGCTGGGTTTACACTCCTCTTAAGACATTTTGCAATAGGCCTAGGCCAATAGGTGTAAAAGTGACAAACATTTAGATTCTTCGACTGCACTTTTAGATTTACCGTTGTTTGTTAATAAGGAATAAGTTGAATGTGGGTACCAATCATATGAGAAAAGGGTTTGTACAATACCTTTAATTAAACAGACGAATAAGCATAATAAGGGTGCATAAGCCTACGCACAAGGCACTCCACGGTGACCCAGGCTCTATGGCGTTTGGCGCTTATAGAATATTACATTTAATTAATGTAGAAAAAGAATGAAAACACCGTAACGGCCAATAGCAAGGGGAGCCTTTGCTATGGATTGCCACGCTATGCGGTTAGTTTTCGCGGTTCTTTTGGTTCTTTTAACGAAAACGTTTTTATTTTGTCGACGCTAACGCCCTTTTGAAATGAGTTTTACCAATTCTGGGTTTCCCCACGGGCTAAACTTACCCGAAGATATTGGTTTATCCTTAAAAGTTTAAGCCTAGCACAACGCTATTTTCCAATTCTATATAGCATTAGATACTTTTGACACGTGTGCATGCTAATATTACATATATGTAATTAAGAGTTGAGGTCTTCTTATTTCAAAAGTCGGCAGCAGAAGTAGCTAATCATGAACACAGAAAGCTTTCACTCTCTTGATAATCGTGTAAAGAGTATAGAGTTTTGCGACAAAGCTCAGAGGCGCGCTGGCGATGACAAAAAAGCGACCAATACAATGGCTCTCTCTACTGACACAATTAGGAAGCCTTACGGCACGCTTTGGGGATGGTTACGTATACTTGGCATAGCTTGAGGGCCGGGTCACACCGGATGCGTATGCGGCACGGCTCCCGCTCGCTTCGTAGAGTTGCGGTACGTGCACGCAACGTATGTTCACGCGCGTCTTAGGAACCGTGCTACATACACTTCCGGTGTGGCCCGGCCTTAAGCTACATTGCGGGCCGTATATTGTTAGAGCCTTAAAACAATACTAGCAGGCTCTAGTCATGAGTGTGTTATGTTATATGGTAAGGAGTTTAGAGCTATGCGAAAAAAGTCAATGGCGTGTGATGAAGAAACGACATATGACCTCGATTTATTTTTCCGTCCTCACCCAGCAATTTAATAGACTCCCGTACAGCATTATCCGTTTGCTTACAAACTCCGGTACAGTAATTTAATAGTGTTTTAATGGACCCGTTCCGGTATAAAACAGTGGCCAGCTGCCATGAAGCATGCTTCTAAACATTGTATTAGCAATTTTCTTCGCATCAAGAAAAGCGGGGAACTTGGGATCGCTGGTTTCCATGGGGGAATGAGATCATTTCCCATCATGATCCACATAGGGGCTGAGCACATAGTCCGTCACTTGATGGCCACCGGGCGGGCGTTAAGGACGTTAAGGGCCTCTGCTAAGTCGCGCGGGCGCACGATGCGGGTACACGCCTATAGAAAAATAGTCTGAGCCCGCATTCGCACCCGCGCGAGATGGCAGAGTCTCTCATACTATTTTTCCATAGGCGTGCACCTGCTCCGTGCGCCCGCGCGACTTAGCGGAGGCCCTAAGGTTCTCGAGTGGAGATCACATGCAGGGACCCACAGGTGGATGATAGAGTAACGACCGTTCGTTGTGGAAGTATTAAGGAGAGACCCATGTTCAGCAATGGACGTCACCCGGTTGGAAAGAGAAGAAATACAGGATGTCTCAAATAGAGCCTGGATTTTTCCATAGAAACCTTTTTGTCGAACAAAGGGTCAATAAGAAAGAAATACTTTACAGTGGCCCCAACATGATCGTGTAATTTTAATTTATCCCCCAGTACGTTCCTTTCTTAAAACAATAGTTAGGTATAGTTTCCTTGAAAATCATGTTAGAATTACAGTGTACAGTACAGACAGTAAAAAGATCATTTTAAACTACGATGATGTTCACACCAAACTAATGTCCAATGGAGGTCATTGACCTACGTGCATGATGAAACGCATTACTTTAACCAGAAAACGGCTTTGTTATCGCGTTATGTTCAAAGTCATGACTTTACACTTCATTATTGACCCTCATTTTATGTATTCATGTAAATTACGCACTTTTCTATAGCTAAATATAAAACCAAAAACATTTATTTAAAAGAAGATACTACGCCTACCTGGCCCATATTATTATCTACGTACTCAATAATACTGTATATCTGAAAACACAAAAATTAACAAAATACTACTTTCAAGTACTACGTACAATTAAAGTTTTAGTTTTGAGTTTTCAGACGTTAACTTAATGAATTAGGTCCGTACTTTTCGGTTTTGGCCATTATGAGCTATTTTGTTTTTAAGTGATTTATAACTTTATACCCATAGATTTAGATTTATTTATTTCATAATATTACATCGCATTATAATTATAAATAATATAGACGTAAATTTTTTATACCAATTAATAAGATGATTGTCCAAAATAAGTATTATACAATATAACAAATTTAAAAAAAGCATGTCAAAAAATTTAACTAGACCATAAAAATAAAGAAAAGAATCAAAATAATAAAACCAACCATCATACTTTTAATCAAGGCACAGGTACTGGAACCCTCTATGTAAACCGGAAATGGGGTGCAATTTCGGCGACACAGAAGGTAAGGGAACTCTACCCTATAAAAAAACAATTGAACACCTGACATTTGGAGAATTCAGTGGATAATAAAAGAGACCAGTAAACGTACGATAAAATGTTGTCAAGTACATTTTTTTTTCTTTAATCCCGCTGGCTGCCCAACGGGCAAATGGAGAGACTAAGTTATGCAATGGTTAAAAATTTAAAAACTATTCTAAACGGCTGGCAAGCTTCATATAAAGCGCAGGATGCATTCAAATGTTAGAGAAATACAGAAAAATAGGTATGCGTGAGAGTAAAAACCTAGCACGATGTGTGGACACGAAAGTCAAACTAGAGACGAAGATGAAAAGGGTGGGCCAGGCAGAGACTAAGAGGGGTCTAGGGTCGGAGATGTTGTGCTAAAACTGGGCAAAGACTCTCGAGACTATTAGATGAACAGATCTAGGGTCTCAGACAACATACCATCGTATGACCGTAACAATATAACCAAGCGGCGAAGGAGAGGCAAGGGTGCCAAAGGTTTATATTGGAAGACCATGGTACAAAAGGATGATATGTTGATATTCAACAACAAACGAATCAATAATATATAAAAACATTCTAAGCTAGACATGGACATATATAAAACCTTAACTAAAATTAGGGAAACTAAAACTAGGTGATTTGAACCTGAAGAACAAACGTGATTTAGATTAGCTTTTCAATTGCATGGATCCAACCGGGTTACGATAAGAGAGTACTAGATTGTACACCTAGATTTACTAGAACATTGATAAAACTTCTGGCACCACCTTAAAAAGGTATGTAATCGACGAAGAACAGACGGAAATGGTGCATTAAAGAGATATTTTAAAGACAAAGGCACAAAAGGTTGATCTGTGGAATACTCTACTTAACGACCGACGAGATTTAGATAAGCTTTCCAATTACATTGATCCAGCCTGCTTAGTACGGACAGGTGCGTGGCATGCTCCGATGGTTGCGATAGTTCTGTACGATGGGGTTTGTGTACCAACAGCGTTGCAACATCTGAAAATTTACCAATTACGGATTTTAGTTGCGTTTCCGATTTGCGCAATTACATGTTCATTAAATTTGAATCTGTTGGTACACAAAGCCAAGTTCAAACGATTCAACTTTAGTGTGTTAGTTCTTTGGTAGTCATTTTGATCGCATCATGAACTTTCGAATCAGTTAAAAGCTAGTTCTGAACATAATTAATAGATTCAGGCGTTACTTTGCGGAGGTCCATATCAACAAACTGGAACAAATTGCCCGGCAAATCGCGTGAGCCCGAGGAATCGAAAATTGAATCATGAGCAACACGCTTTCCTATACCTGGGAGAACACGGAGTATAAAATGACGGCCGGGTGCGCCATACACCCGTTCCCTGTCTCTGCCCCGATTCTACGGAGCTCGCTGTGACTGTATAATTTGAACAAAATTTGAGACTAGCGGACGCCCGCGACTTCGTAGAATAAGTAGCCTATGTCCTTCAGGGATAGTGTTGGCTTTCTATCTGTGAAATAATTTTTGAAATCGGTTCAGTAGTTCCAGCGAATACCCCCTACATACTAATGAACAAACAAAGTTTACGTCTTGACCGACGCATGTGCGTATGCCGCTCGCTTCGTACGCAGCTCTACGAAGCCAGCTGGAGCGGCGTTGTATACGCAATGGTTACGCAACCGGTATAGCCTGGCCTATAATTCGTGCAAGACTCGAACTTTCTCGCAGGGTTATCTGATTGGGGCTATACTAAAACGTGAGTGACTCAAGAGGCACTCGTAAGCTCACACTTGTCAAACACTATTTCAAATCCCGAATATCCTGATGCTTATCGTCAAACGTTTTTGCACTAAATAAACTAGCTCAGTGTTTTTCAAAGTTTGGACAGAAAACTCTTATTAAGGGTTTATGTAGTACATGCATGAAGCTCGCTGATGTTCTAAAAAATATATAAATACGTTAGAGTAATACATTCTAAAGCTATTTGTGAACACATTGAAATAAACAAAACCAACAGTTCTATCGCGTGAATAGTTGCCGAAGGAGCATTTTTTTGTTGTAATGCAAAATTCATAATGGTAACAAAATACGTCATTATCTGATAGATTGAAGGAGGTAACTGACAATCATAAAAAAATATATATGATTTCACAAAATGAACCCGGAATCTTTAAGTCGGTTGTTGGCTATATCAGTCTGGACACTAGTAAACAGTAAACACCCCTATAAAGTTTTATTAAAGTATTTCGTTCTTTATTATAAACACTTTGGTAGACAAAATTAAATGTTTCTATGGAATACTGAGGTTAATTTTGGACACCCTGTATACATACTTCAGGGGACCAAGATATGAAAAGTTTGAAAAACACTGAACTAGTTGTAACAATAAATCAGAATAACAATCGCGATAAGGTATTGGGTCACCGACTTGGCTGCACGATCTCGGTTACAATACAATACAAGTTACAAGTCTTCTCAGACCAAGAAAGTCTGGGTTAAGCCTTGCGACAAGAATAAACCTAGTAAGTTACCGGAGTAACCGCGATAGGCATAGTTATTTAAGGAGGATCAAAGTTATCTGTACATATAAAGGAGTTTGAGACTGACTGGGTGACTGACAGACAATCACAGCTTAAATCGCTGAATAGGTAGTTGGATCATAAATAGTGTCACAAGAGTCGAAACCTAGAGGCACTCGTATTATGTATATATGCGTACATCAATCAACGCATATATCGACATAGATCCGTTTCTCAAGTAGTACCAAAGTTTAGAGAGGAATACGGGGATGACGTTTGTATGAAAAATGTATCGCTTCAGTATATCCTCTTGCTATAATAAATGAACAAAGATCTTAAGTTGTAGGTTTCAGAAACTGAACAATACTTACAAACCATTTTAGCTTTTCATTCCTAGGTATAGATCTGTTCACTAACGAAGTAGAATTTCTAAATCAATTTTTTTATGTACCTACCTATCAATAATTTTCTGTGGAGAGTCGCGACTTCGTGAGTGAAAATGAAAAATGAAAATAAGAATAATGCAAGTCAGGTATAGGGTCTTTTATATGTCTCAGTCTGCCAGCGCTTCGGAAAATGGAATTGAATGGATTCTGCTAAGAAGAAACGCCGCAAGAAACTCAGTGAAAAGCTCTTGTGGGCATTTGCAGTACTAGATTAACAGAGTAAATAGGTAACTAAGCTAAAATAAACTTATGCTTGACCGATACCAGCACAAGGACTCCGTACTCCATAGGAAACATCGCATTTACCGAACCTGAATAAATGGCTTAGACGTATAAAAAGTCATTGTTAAGGCTTCCTGCAAACGTAGCTACTAAAGTGACTTATGGCCTTAAGGGCTTAACTCTAAGCATCATATTACACAACCTCGCTTAACCATATCCAATTACTTACTTACTTTTAGTGTGTTAAATTTTCCAATAAGGTTTCATGAAAGGCTTCCCTTCGGTCAAAGTTCACGGTTCACAAAATGTCAAAAAAAACTTCACTGATAACACTGGCCGTTCACAAATTAAATCAAAAAATAATAAATCATTAACAGCGATTGTTTTTTGTTTCACTAGAACGCGGATTTTGAAAATGGAACGTGTTTTGAATTTTGAAAATGGCTGTCGGTTCGTGGTGCGCGGGGCAGCGCTAAACGGATGTGCGCAGGGAGCCGGCCGGCCGACTGTTGCGCTCGCCGCGCGCTCTAGGGCAGAGGCAATGCTCGATTGTTTGCTTTGTCGATGCTGGTGTTCGTCCAGCCGTTGTGAGGGATGTGACTTGAGTCACAACCATGACGACGTGACGTTAGAGTGCGAAAAATAATAACTTTCTTTTCACTTTATTGAGCACTTTAAGTCAAAGAAAGAGATGGAATTGACTAATTTTTTTTCAGGAAAAGAAGTACATGCAGATACATAAAGAAAGACATGCAGGTTGATAATCACACGGTTATAGCAATACATACCTATTGTAAAATTATATTCTAAGGGTTTTAGTACTATGGCTGTGGCTCTGGGAACTCCAAAACTAGTGTAGTATTTATAGTAAAGTTTAAATCACTTTTTAGAATAGAGTGCTAAATCGAATGCAATTACTTATGAAGTTTGACATTTAAACAGGGCTGTTAGTTAAATCTTGGATTGGAAGTTCTTTAACTTCCTAATAATAATAATAATATTAATAATTCCTTTGAATTATTATGTGTATTTATATAGAGAAAAAAAAAGGAAAAAGGTGGTGAATAAACAAGCACATTACGTTAACTTACTATCATGTTTATTATTTACGTATCTAAATTTTGAGAACAAAGTAGTATGATATGAGTGTAGACAATTTACGTACAAGGTTTGTTATTGTTTGATGTGTCAACAAAACGTGCACAACTAGATGTTAACAAAGTATGATTCACCAGTCTTTTCCATATACCTAGAATCTCTAGGACAAACAATACTTACGTAGTTATGTTTTCTAGACAGAGGGGAGAAAATGCAATGACATTTATTTATCGACATCTATATCGACTGTCGGTAACTAACATCGTGACTCACTCGAACAACGCCAACAACAAAACGCACTAGAAGACCGAAATGACGTAAGGGACCGGTAACGACTCTACAAAAACCGCGCCGCTTCGAACTAAACATCGCCACAAAAAACCATAAGCGCCTGGCGTTTGGAACCTTTTTGAACTTCGAACGCGCAACGAACAATGAACTTGCACTGGCGAACTAGACCAAACAGCGAACTTAAAGAAGTTTTGTATATGGAACACGTTCTGGTTTGGAAACCGTCGTCGTTCTTTTGTTTGTGCCCAGCCGTAGGAGGCGACACCTACACACACCACCACGTAACTTGACGATAACTGTACAGGTTATACCTTTACTTACAGTTTATTACTAAGGCGATATTTAACTGTATAATACCTAGTCTTATACCGTGACCGAGCTCGTTATAAAGTCGCAAAAAAACTTAATAATGATTTTTATTACAATAGTTTTTTGCGATAGA
The DNA here is from genome assembly GCA_963691745.1 of Ditula angustiorana. Lineage (NCBI taxonomy): Eukaryota > Metazoa > Arthropoda > Insecta > Lepidoptera > Tortricidae > Ditula > Ditula angustiorana. The sequence goes on from OY829479.1 coordinate 6,672,621, forward strand.
GATAAAACCTTGCTTGGATGGAGGTCGTGAAATCGAATTACTTAACAAGCGTTGAGTGTGTGATAAAAAGACTTAAATAAAATATGAGAATTAAAACTTAAAATATTACAAGAAAACTTATTCCTTTTTCAGTGTCCTTTACAAGTATTGATAATGCAGGATACTAGTCACAAGTTCCCATTCTCAAAATTATGTACCAATATGCTCAAATTATTTTAAAGTATTATAATTTAATAATATGTTCCTTCAGATTTTATAATACAGAATTCTCTAGATCTAATCACTGGGCGGTAAAGTCTAAATTGTCATTTCCTTGGGATGGAAACACGTTTTTTTAAACTATTCGATTCATGACATTGCTTTAGCTGTCTCTATGTATTTTCCTGTTTGGAATATAATTCTCAGACCAGTCGCAATACAAAAGACTTCAACGGCGTCAAGCGTTGCATGACTTGTCTCTTTCCTACTCCATTAATTAAAAGGAGACGCAAGCCACAGGTTGCTTTATAATGGTTGTGGTTTTGCTTTAATTTCCGGGACGGAATGACGTATGCTTGATGCAGGAAATATAAGAAAAAGTTTTTAAGTTAATGTACTGAGTGCACCTAGCACGAACGTTCTCGACACGAGTTGTATATACGTTTTAACCGCCGTCATTGTCAGCAAAAATATTTGGGTGTTTTAACCGCCATCATTGTCAGCAACAACTTGTTGCCAGGGTTTTGAAGGGATGCTGGGTGTCGAATCTATTCTTGTAATCAAACCAGGGACCAATTTCATAAACGCGACGTGCGACAGGTGACAGTGAGATTTCGCCGTACATTACTGTGTCTACAACTAACGCTATAGATTTACAGGCTTAACATCATTGTGGGCAAGCAATGTGTACCAAGTTGGCACTGTCACCTGTCGCCTGTCGCGTTTATGAAATAGGGCCCCGGTACTGCTCCCGGCAAAGCTACGGTGTATGTCAAAAGTGGATGGTCTTCTTCGTGACAATTGTAGCCGACAATGACGGTGGTCAAAACGCCCGAATACTCACCCTAACTCACGTAACTCCGTGCGTCTCTCTCCCACTGATACGTTTTATCCCGAAGAAAAAAACACCGCAAGATAAACACTTTTTTATTTCCACATTTGTAATTTCACTTTCAACCAGTGAATCTCATGTGTGTTAATGTTATGTGAGATGATTTCCCTACGCACACATGCACGAAAAATACAACGAAAGGGCCATTAAGAATTTCACAATGAAAGTTAAATTGGACCTGCCCTGTATTGACCACATCTGTGCAACTAGCACAAATCTCTTGTAGGTTTTGCTTAGTTTGCTTTTTCTTTATTTTTTCTGTGTGTCTACTCTAGATCTTGGGTCCTGTCAATCGCTCAAAGGTGAACTGGAAGAGATCCCTTAAAGCAGTAGGCCTCAAACTTTTTTTTAGACGGAACCCTCTTGGACAAGGATGTTTGGAAATGATCCCGATCTGTATTGGCGATCCCTGGCTCCAAAGATCGTACACCTGCTGTGTTAAATTGTAAAAAAAATTAAATATTTGAGATGTAAAATAACATTGTAATTTTGATTTACTTAAAAAATTACACCTCGTTGAGTTTCTTGCCGGTATCTTCTCATCAGAGGTTTTTCCGAACCGGTGGTAAATTTTTTGACATTCATAAGTGCTACCTGCAAGCCTAATCTGAATAAAATATTTTGACTTTGACTTTGAAATGTGAAATATTTGACGGGACACTTAAATAAAAAACAGTGTTGAGCTATCGTCCAGAGAGGTGGGGTGTGTTTAATTTTTGTTTCACCTTATACTTAACCAGTATTCACACGGAACCCCACAGAGGCTTTGTGGAGCCCTAGGGTTCCGCGGAGCACACTTTGAGTATAGCTGCCTTAAAGGGTTAAGTTCGCCGTTGTACATCTGTTTTGTCCTGTTATCTGTTATTTTATGTGTTTAGTACCTACAATAAAGAGTCATACATACATACATACATACATACCTCCTCGACACGCGTTAGCCCGCTACGTAACAGTGTGTCCCATTCTAACCAGCCCAGTAAGAAAGAGACGCACTGAGCTACGTAGCGAGTTAACGCGGGTCGAGAAGGTTCGTGCTAAGTTAGGGTAGCCATAGATATAGGGAACTCGATCAGGACAATACGGTATTCTGATGTTTTTTTCCAAAATTAATAGAATTGGTTATGAGACGAAAAACTGTGTTGTTAGTTTTCTTCTAAACCATAAAGTTATAATATATATACTAGACGCCCTGTTGCACAAGGAAGAGAACACAAACACAATGACATTGTAGCTTATTTTGAATGACAGGTCAGCCCAACGAAGCCCGGTTTAGTACGAACTTTCGCGTTACTTTGGAATCTTGTATAGTGAGCCTCAAACACTTAAGAACCTTGTCGTAGTAACGTATAAAATGAGAGTTGCTCGAATTTGTCACAATACTTACAGCGACAAGGTACTAAAATGTTCAGCTATTTCTGAGGCTGGCCGTACCTACAGACCCTACAGTACGATTATACTTGAAGGATAGAGCTGGTTTTTGCTTTACATTGCGTCTTTGGACCATTACATGATACTTGACCTTCTGTCTAAACGCAGCAATGTATTTCGCTTAATTTTAATTACTATTGCATTTCCGACGACAGTCGAACTCAATCCCTAAAATAATTGTACTATTGTAAGATCTTTTGCACGCTTGTGTCTACGAGTATACGTTAGTAAAATAAATTAATACATAATATACAATACAATACAATAACTCTTTATTGAACACCACAAAACACAAAAAGGTGGCGGGCTTGAATTAATACATAATATAAAAGTTTATATCTTAAACCTATTAACAAAAGAAATTATAAATTTATTGCTGTTTTTAATTAGTCATTGTATACTTGTGTATGATAACAAATGACTGCAAAATGTTCCTCAATGCCAACGCGATTGACAATGGATACTCGACTCCCACCCGGCACCGCCTGCGCTTCCGTTCAAATGAAGTAAAGACGCCCATGCGCATAAGCATATTAATATAATGGGAATCGCCAGTAAGCTTGCGGGTGGTAGGACCTTGTGCAAGGTCCGCCCGGATCGCTACCATCTTGCTCGCTAATCCTGCCGCTAAGCAGCAGTGCTTGCACTGTTGTGTTCCGGCGTGGAGAGCAAGACAGCCGGTGTAATTACTGGCTCAAGAGGTATTCCATCTTAGCCCTCTGGGTCGGCAACGCATTTGCAATCTCTTCGATGTTGCGGGTGTCTATAGGCGGTGGTGTACACTTACCATCAGATGACCCACTGGCTTGTTTCCCTTCCTATTTAATAAAAAAAAGCTCGACTCTACATCCACAATAGCCTCCTACTACTATATGTCAAAACGGTAAAGTTAGGGTCAACTGCTCTACCAGTGGACAGCTGTACCTGTGGCAGGGGGGTTCCACTCCGCACTGTAGGTGCGCTCGCCGCATGACCTATGGCATAGGTTAATCGCAGTAGGTTGCCGGCTTGCCGCGCGCGCGCCCGCTCACTCTGTGTCGCGCGTTGATAGTATTACAGTAAGCAGCCCAACCCTAGAGGTGCGCCAGGGCATTGCGGGGGGAAGGCGGGTGCGGGCGGTGCCTTTCTTTTGACGCATGCCGCCAGGCGAATGTTTATGAAGTAATACGAACTTTTTTCGTAAAGTTGGAATTAGTTTAATGGTGGTCGAAAAAGAGAAGTTTCTGTACGTTAGTTCTATTATTTATTTTGTGCCTGTGGACAGTTGTACCTGTGGACAGTCTCTAAATAAATATTTTTGGGACAATTCACACCAATTGACCCCAAAGTAAGCAACTAAAGCTGCTTGTGTTATGGGTACTAAACAACGAATAAACATACTTACATCGATAAATAGATATTTAAATACATGTAACATCCAAGACTTGGGTACAAACATTCGTATTCATCATACAAACATTTGCCCCTCCCGAGAATCGAACTCGGAACCTCAAGCTTTGTAGTCAGGGTCACTAACCACTAGGCTATCCGGTCGTCGAACTCTCTAATTCTTAAAGCTTAATTCTCTCATTCCCAGCCCTTACTTTGACTTTCTGATGGTGAATAGAGGACTATGAGGACGCTTGGACGATGAGAGACTCTAGCTCTAAGGTTTAGACTAGTTTAGAGAGTATCCACAGGTACAGTCAAGGAACTTAATTCCCTACCCATTTCGTTAAAATGTCGTCTGACATTCGCAATGCATTAAGGTCGATATGTCAAACTAACGTCTTGCTCTATAGCTCTTATGGTGACAGTTTGCTATATGCTATTGAACCTTAGATGGGTTGGAAATTAAATTCCTTGACTGTACAGCTGTCCATTTATCAAAAGTACTAATGTGTTAACAGTTCATGCACTGAGAGAAGAAAAGGTTGGTTTATACCTGACTCTATATACAGGGTGTAAGGTAAGTAATACGACTAACAACCTCGTAAGGCCCCAAGTCCTAAATATAGTACAAATGTCAAACTGACGTTGAACTTCACTGTCTGAAACGATACGGTTAAAAATTTATAGAACAAAATTTGATGTGGGCTTTGCGAGGTTAAGGGGGAGGCAGGTGGCCAGGTGACCTACCAAATATTAAAAAAATACCTTTGTAAAAGTCTCACCGTTTTCGAGAAATCACGATTTTTCCAATTACACATTTATTATACATATAATTAGGTTAGGTAGGAACAACTTTGAGAAAGAAGCTATTAGAAGAATCCAGCTGGGTTGGGCAGCGTTTGGGAAGCTACGTCGGGTCTTCTCGTCGCCCATCCCCCAAAGCCTGAAGACAAAAGTCTTTGACCAGTGCGTCCTACCCGTAATGACATACGGAGCCGAGACATGGACACTTACGGTAAGATTGGTCCACCAACTTAAGGTTGCTCAGCGAGCTATGGAGCGGGCGATGCTCGGAGTTTCTCTTAAAGATAAAATTCGCAACGAAGTGATCCGACAGACAACAAAGGTCACCGACATCGCTCAAAGGATTAGCAAGCTGAAGTGGCAGTGGGCCGGGCACATATGCCGTAGGACCGATAACCGCTGGACTAAGCGTGTTCTTGAGTGGAGACCGCGTCTGGGCAAACGTAGTGTAGGACGCCCTCCGGCGAGATGGAGCGACGATATACGCAGGGTGGCTGGCAGCACTTGGATGAGAGAAGCCGAGGATCGGGCTCAATGGCACGCCTTGGGAGAGGCCTACGTCCAGCAGTGGACAAACATGGGCTGATTATGTTGATGATGATGATGATACATATACAAAAATTACTCTTCGTCCCATAATACTCACTAGGGAACGCAAACCCGTTAATTCTCCAAGAAAAAACCGGTTTTAACAAAGTAATTGTGGCGATCCTTGGGAGAAGCCTATGTTCAGCAGTGGACGTCTTTCGGCTGAAATGATGATGATGATGATGAATGTTTTGTACAATTCGAAAAGAAGGTATGTTTTTAACCGACTTCAAAGAAAAGGTTCTCGATTAGACTGAGTTGTTTTTTGTATAAAAGTGTCTTAATAGGCACTCCATTAAGTATTAAACGCTCATGCGATTAATCATAGACAACAGGAATGGCAAACATAATTAAGACAAGTCAGGAAGGAAAGTAATAAACTAGACTCTACCTTATATGCAAAGGGCAAAAAGTTGCGTTTATACTCAGATCTCGCAAAATACTACAATGTATGTATAGGTATTCTTATTTATATATTTAACTAGAAAAAAAATAGTAAAAAAGATTTATTAAACCAATACGAATAATGCAATTTATTTCTTTTACAAAACAATTGTGTTAAACAGTACAAGTATCGCTAGATCTGTAATTCCTAAGTGTAGTGCTTTGGTATTATTTATTTTTTTAGTCTGACATAAATCTGATATTATTTGGGTGGGTTTACTTAGGACGATAATTAATTACTTTGTAATAAAAAAAATCCAACCACTTTGCTGGAGTTCTTTCATAAGGAATTGGTATACATTTTCCCAAGAGATTTATTTATTTATGTTGGCTAAAGGTGGACGTAGGTATATCATATGTCCTTATCCATCTTTGGTGACTGATAATTATTATAATCATTAATTGTTATTTCACTACGCTACTAACTAACACTATTTATTTTTACTACGTACTTACAAAACGAATGCTGAATTGGCTGATTGCAAAATGTATAAGCTATCTGAGCTATCTCAATCAATCACACTATACAAGGTAACACTCAACCATATTGAAAAACTATAATCATTAAAATAATAGGCATTTGGCCAAGCCAAAGTAACGAGTACTAAAGTAATTACAGCCAATAGGTTCTTATGCTGATTCAAATTAGTTACGTAGCTGTTGGAGTTATACATATAGTTCAAATAAATCCGCAAGTCACACATAAAGTGATAATCAAAGCAACTGAAACAGCCTTTTTTGACTAAAGCGCCATCTATCGAATGTGATCTCAACTGCAATAGTACACAGTGAACTCAGTCAATGCGTGCGAATGTGCGAAGTGTTTCTGTTACTTTTTATTAGATGGCACTGCAACAACTCCAACAAAACAAGTATCGTAAGTTCATTTTGATTTATTGACACACTTGACACGTAATTTTATATGAATGAACCGAACAATAAATATTTCGTAAACTTTACAAGCAAGTTAACCTAAGGAGTTAACCGAAAAATAATTATGTTTCGTTTCGACAAAGTTATACAGATGTCACTGGTGTCGTTCGCTTGGCAGGAATGCGGTTTGTTAGTTATTGTTGCTGCTGTTCAAGACACATATGTATAGAACAACTTAGTATGAACTAGTTCCTTGTTATAAAGGTGGAACCTATCGCTTTTATAAATCGAGTGTAAATGAACCGGTACAGATGATAGAGACCGATTATTTAATTTTGTTTTCAACTCGCTAAGCAACCCAACTCTTCCTAAATTGTCTCTACTATTTTCTTTACTTTGAAAACCATATTTGCAACCGTGTCAAACACTCTGCTCACAATACTATATCAAGATGGTATCATCTCAATTTGTAACCAAATCAAAATACCTATGCTTACTTCTGCAGGTAAACATTGTTACAAACCACAGTACCTATACCAAGCTGTTATCTTGTGCAAACTTGGGATCTGTATCACTTAGGTAATCCATTCACGTAATACGCAGGAAAATAAATGAAGATCAAGCACATTTAACAAACGTGTCTTCTTACTAAGTCACATGTACCAGTTTATACAGTTCTATACCTACCTATATTTACACAGGTTTGTGTATCAGCACGGCATTGTCTTGTCTTTATGGATTACAGGAAAGGAACTGTAGTTTACTTTGCTAGGTAAATGTGGTTATGTAACAGGTATTGCAATTGCATCATTAGTACCAATGCTTTGCGTGGTTTCCTGTTTGGATTGTGAATTTTCGCAATAACAGAAGAAATGTCGGGATAAAAGCATTTTGGAAACTCCCGATAGTTTGGATTAGGTGATCTGGTCTGCCCTCGTTTTGGTGTTGTTTATAGGCAGTATAAATTGAAACAGTGTAGTTTTGAGGTATTTTATTTTGGTTTTTGTTGTATTTCGGCGCTCTACATTTTAAAGTGGCATTTGCTTGAGCAGCCGCTTAGTTTTCGGGACGATTTCGATGATTTTTAAATTACTTTAGAGTCATATAAGAACATTAATATGGCTTTGTAATATCTTTATTATTCCAAAATCAACTACACCCTATATAATACTAGCACAGCTAAAATATTACTACAGCGTCAGCGTAAGCTTTGTTAACTATTGGAAATGACTCTACATATGCGAAATGGTAATGATTTTGGTTTACATACTTTAAATTTAAAGGATCTAGAAACAGAGTGCTGCTCTACTAATTTATCTAAAACAGTACAACATTAATAATACCTAAACGTTTGATAGTACCCCATATCAAAATATAATTTCGCTCAATAACATAATTCTGCCGCGCAACATCAGAAAGATATGAAAGTGAAGAGGGCTGGGGAAATGAGGAAATATCGGTGGAAAGGTCTCTCTCAAGCACTGAAATAATGCGAATTGATGATGATGATGGAGCCAAAAAGGACCACGTTTAATTTATTATAGCCGGTAGGGCTTTTGTGGCACGGCATAGTTGCAATAAGAAAGAAGAATGAAGCATGCTGAAAGCTGTTGTATTACGATCTCTGGTTTCTTATTTGAATAATGAAGCCACACGAATAGGTAGCAAAAATCTCAAGAAAAACATATCCATATTACAACCATGACCCCTTTCGCAAGAGCCTATTAAATACCATACTCAAGTCATTACCGTTGATGCAGCTTGCCTAAGTATTGGTTAATTGGTTTTTGCTATAAATAACTTGATATCCTGTAATTACGGTTACTGGAATTTTCATAAAATGGCTCTGAGATACAGCATTCTCAAATGTTATCACTGGGTGTTATTGGTAAATAGTAAATTTCCATGAAAATTTCGTAGAGGATCACATAGCAAAACAGCTTAGGCATGGGCGTAAACAGGGCAGCTGCCCCTCCCTGCCCCCCCCCCCCCTGGAAATCTTGCAGAACATGTATGAACTCGCCTAATTACTAATCAAAGTGTAAACGGGGCCTTATGCTCTAACTTTTAAATAAACCGCGCAGTAGACACTGGTAAAATGCACGGTGCAATTGCCAAAAAACGTGCGCGACGATGGCGGACGAAGATTACCGGATCTAGCATCGTACTTGCCCCCCCCCCCCCCTAGGCCAGAAGTTGGGTACACCCATGAGCTTAGGATTTAAACCAAGCCCAAAACTGGTCTCAGTAAAAGGGGATGTCGATAAAATGCGTTTACTGGAATTCAATTGAAAAGGTTCGAAATACTCAAAAATATGTAACTGAAAAACGTCGAATTCACCTTTGTCATTCAGATATGATGCTTTTTCACGCTGTGTAATTTCAAAGTCTACTCCAAAAATCTACAACAGGGCATATTCATTTAATCAACCAACGAGTAGTCAGGAACCTAAAGCAGACTCTTTACAATATAACGTAAGCTCACCTGGGTTTGCTGGCGTCCTGCGTCGTCGGGCCGAGGCTCTCCTAACCACAGTCGACACTAAAGAATCCATCTCGCTCCCCGAATCCCATCTCGACCTGTTAATCACCGACTTCAACACTCGCGCATCATCCTCCGTGTCCCTATCACTGCTAGTCGGAGGGATGTTGGACTCGTCACTTTCCGGCACCGGGGCCTTCACTTCACGATTAAACACACCAATCATTGTCACATCCTGGATGCCGTCGGCACAAGTAAATGGATGCGTCAAAGTCCTCCGGATGTTACTCTTTCGGTGTTTCACTTTCGCACCTTCGGAGAGGGAGCGCTTGCTATCAGATTTAGCATCTCGCACGCATTTTAGGTCAGACGGCGATAGAGATTTCTTTCTGGAGTTGCGGCGCTTATTGCAGCGTCTCTGCCTGCTTGACTCTCTTGCCGTCTGCATTGTGGTTTCATTTGTGTCTGCAAAAGAAAAACAGGTTTAGCGGGTTTTTTCTTAACAACGTTCTAATCTAAGATTACGTTAGGGTCACTCTATGTTGACGACTTAATTGTTTGACGACTATTTATAGTTTCCGGTTATAAATATACCAGATACGCATAAAGTTAACTTCTAATTACTTCACGTAGTTGGGAAACATTAAGCCTTTATGTGCGTGTATATTTATAACGTATAACATCCGTATTAAATATCCTCTATATCAAGTGGTTAATCACGTGATTATTATCCAAATTTATATCCGATGTCTCGTGCTTAGCGGGTTCCAATTGGTTTAAAGTTGGTGCCTGATTTGACTACTAATTAGATTAAATTAAAATAAATTTTAGAATTAAAGCAATAATTTATTGAAATAAGGCTTTCAAAAAGGCCTTTTGAATATGTATTTCAAAAGATTAAGCGATATGGATACCCTTCATAGAAAACCAAAACGAGTTTTCTTGCGTTCCAATTTGTCAAACTCCTAGAAAATATTATCTGTAAGGCGCATAGTGGCAACAAAGTTATTTGATAGCAAGATCGTAGATTAATATTGCAGTAAAAATACCTTACAACACCAACCGCAACCGCAAACCAAAGTTTTTTTAAATTATCCACACTGATATCGCCATTCCACAAAATAAACAAGAAACGTCACTAGATGTTATCTGTGTACATTTAATAAGTAATCACAGATAAGAAATGCGTAACTTGGCAACTTTTAAACTATGGCGCGAACACGACTTTCTTTCAGCGACTCGAGGCACTGACTGAACATTCAGGCAGTTTAGCACTGGCGCACACGTGTGTTCATTTAAAAATTAAAAAGTTAAAGGTCGGTTTTCAATGTCGCAGCGAATGCGTCTCGCGGCCTACGCTTCGGCGTGTGAACTGAACTGAAGTGGATTGGATTCTATACAAACGGTTGACATTTCTCGTTTAGTGCAACTCAGAAACGACTTTAGGAAATGAAGATACACGTTCTCAATTTCCAAGGCCGTAATTACATGTTTATTTTAAAAGATGCTGCATTTTTTTGAGAGTAGGTACATCATACGATCAATTGTTTTACTGACCCGCCACACTAAATCAATTAAATAGGCATTAAATGAATAAGAGACTGTTAACCTAAATTGCCTTCTGCTGTTTCCACGGATCACAATGGATATAAAAGATAGTAGTTCATTTTGTCATTCGATACAGTAGGTAAAGAAGAACAAATGAAACTGTTATAGTTTGCTGTAGTTGCGTTAGGTAGTTACTCAAAACATTAGGCAACTACAATAGTTACGCAAGTTGTAAAAGACAAATTAGATGAACAAACTGTAATCTAATCATCATGCTAATCATAACAGTATCTTTTCAAAACAACCTATTTGCATAATGGCGGCAGTTTAAACAGAAGTCTAATAATAACGAAGGTAGAGTTAAAATTAATTGTGTAATTGAAGTGGAAATAAGGCCTTTGGAACTCGATATAGCTCCTCAAAAGTGCAATGAATCGTGAACATGCGCTCGCGCAGTTTTTGTCGTCTATTTTCTTACAATAAAGATTGATGTGATGTTATTAATATCCGCCTTTACTTCGCATTTGTATGCGAAAGAAATGGCGCGTCGCCAGCCAGTAAGCATGTATAAAATTAATAATCATCGTATGTATATGAATACTGACAAAGAAAATATAAATTCCAAAAGGATCCGGAGACCCAGAGGATGTGGGAACCTAAAGCCCGGCAACGAATCAGCGACTCCTCTGAGATCGCTAGTTCTCATGAGCAGCAGTGATCACTTGACCAAGTGACTCGCACGTTAGTTTGCCCCTTCCATAAAAAAAATACGACTGTCTTTTCTCATTTTTGTTCGCCAGCCCTAAGACAGGCTTTACAGTTATTATGATTGCCGATAAGTATGACAAGTTCACCTTCCCATAAACAAGTGATGGGTTACTCGCTTCCCATGGCCCGAGACAATGGGAATGTCTGGGACTTATCTGCCCGACAGTTATCCGTATATGGTGGTATGTGGTATGTGGATGTTTTGCTTTAGCTGTCTGCAATATTGTATAGGCGATCACGGTCAGCTTGCGCGTCTCAAATGTTTGGCTCTACTTGGAAGGGTAAATTCGTTTGGACCTGGGGCTCAGAGTGGTTTGTTTGTGGCCAATCAAAGCCGGCGAAAATATACGCTCGCGTATTTATTTATATATTATTTGATTGGCCCGGGGCTGGTGAGTGTCAAGCGCAAAAATTGACCCGCTTATTCAATAGCTGTCTGGAGAATCCTGTCACTGTAAGATATTGTTTTTTTTCTAGCTCTTTGAATGCTGCTGCTTAAATTAACTTTAAAAAATAGTTCTCCCAACAAATATTCTTATCTCGTATAGTTTTGGACTTCTCCATAATGATCCATTTGAATTGCTCACCAGGGTGAATAACGAATTTAGTAATATTATACTGATATAATAGAAAATATGGGTCTTACGGCGACGGAAAACATCGCAAAGAAACCTGCACGTTTACGTAAACTAATGTGTAACTATGATCCTGTCGGTCTGGTTTCCTTGTAACGGGGGTTACGGAGGTCAGATGGAAGTCGCACTAATTTAACAACCTGACCTGCCAAATTTGGGATCATGGTCAAAGCGTACCCCGAATTAAGAAACAAAAAAAGCGCTAGAAGAATGATGGTGATAGTATAAAATATGGTTCATTGTTTATAATATGTAACGTAGTTCAATGAGCTTTGTTTATGAGATTTAGTAGGTTTAGTGGCTCTAACTGAATGTTGAATTATAATTGCTTCATTAACGCGTAAGATTCACACGTAAGTTTCCCAAGTTAAAGTTATTATTGGGGTACAGTTAGGAGTTAAGAAAAATAGACCTATTTGCCACTGCTCTTCAGGAAGTTTCTTATTGGAACAAGAAGGCTAATGAACATCAGATGGGAAGTGGTTACCGTCATCTATGGAAAACCAAGAGAACCCGCAGCGACAGATAAACTTTTTTCGGTTTTCGCTCGCTGCTTGTATATTATTAAATTTGTAAAAATAATTATGTTGAATAAATTGAAAAAAAAAAAACCGTTGACCCGTTGCCGACTTTACGCCCCCCTTCCTTCATTAGCCCCGGCATCGTTCGCTAAGTATAAAGCAAGCTACTAATTCACCTCAGTATTTTATGAGTGTAGGGTTGCCAGACGATAATTCGAAAAAGGAGAGCTATGGGTCTAAAAGGAAGACTTTCAGAAGAAAAAGGAGAACTTTAACAATTAAACGATTTTAAATTTAATTTAAATGCAATAAAAATACAAAAAAGACAAAAGGAAAAATTTCGATAAGAAAATGAAACTAGCTTATATTTTTATAATTATCTCTTTTAAATCATATTTAGCTGGAATGACTATTATAGAAAGAAGTTCTTGTTTCATAGCAAGGCCAGATGAAAATCTTAACATGGCACTTTTTTAAAATTATATTCTATTAATATACTAAAAATCAACAATTTTATTGATTTCACAGTTCCACACTGAGGCTACTTGAAAACGTATAGCAAAAAGTACACAGTAGATAAGGGAGAACGGAAGACAAACTTTAGGATACCATCTTGCAACCCTATCAGAGTGCAACTCTATGCTCCGGTCGAATCGGCCATAATTACTGGCTCATAATTAGAAATTTTCCTAATAAAAGACTGCAATAGACACACAGAAAAATAAATCAATGTTACTCAGTTATAATAATAATGGTCCATACAGTTCCTACTTCAATAATAATATAACAACGGGTTTTTATAGCATTACGTTTGATACTTAACATCAGATAAGTGGACGCGGAACAGCATAGTATGAACGCTGCATTCCTAGCATATTGTAAGCACCTAACCTACAGCTATCTACAGATATATCTTTACAGTCGAAGTGGTATAAAAAAGAATTACACGACTTAAGTCAAGACAGTAAGAGCTTGTGTTCTGTATTTAAATCTTCTTGACCTTGATCTCCATGCGTGTTTAAGGAACTTCTGTTGCTGACTGTACAGGATATTCTAACGCCATTGTGACGTTCCTATGCCATCCATGTGTTATGACTTATATCATAAAAGTGTTTGACTGCGAGGTAATTTGCCAAAATATGCCCTCCAGTTTCTGTGACCTAGTCCAAACTTTCGTGGCGTACCACTTTAAGCCAATCACTTAAACTCACGAATTTCTTTACAAGTACATACTGTACTCATTTAATACAATTTTGCAATCATAACTCACTATCTGCCATCCCACTCGCCCATTATCGAGAGGAAAGGGACAGTTTAAAGATATTAACTGTTTCTTATTTCGAAATTGGTTCAGCAACTTTCACTGATAAAGACTTACTTGGATATTTCTAGCTAGGACGAGTTCACGAAGCCAAAACTATTGTTAAGTGGAAACAATTGACATACTTGTATTGTATTGAAGTTTATTTTTTTATCATTGAGACAAAAATGACATTTCGTTTCACTAAATCATACGAAACAATTGAATGTTGCAAAGTGCACGCGCAATAATCTTTCTATTCACCTGTCAAACATGCATCGTCCACCATTACCGATTATCATTACAGTTGGTAAATAAATGCCAGCGATACAGGGTGTTCCAGTTGTTACGCAAGTCACTTGGACGACTTCGAAAAAGTGGGACAGGCGAATGTGAGGCCTAGTCCAGGCTGTTGGGAAAACGCACGTATGATTTAAGTGCCTTTCGATGTATTAATTCAAGGATATCAAACGTACGTGGAGTACTTTCTAACCTGTATCTCTTAGGACTGTTAAGATTGTAGTGCATTGAAACCATTTGCGGGAACATTGGATGTAAGAAGTTAAATTCTAAAACTGCTTTAGCAAACCAAACTTTCAAAATAACTAATACTGCTAGAAAACCGAATTTTGATATCAATTTCAACAACACCGCAGAAGGGAAACAGGCAAACTTTATACAGAGACCGTTCTTGTTTTGAAATCAAACAAAAAGATATTTTAAGTGTCTGAATTGTTCTTATTCCCTCGAAATAGTCGTGAAAAGTACCATGTAATGTCTCAGCTTTAAAGCGCTTTTACTTTCTCACCACTAAAACAATACGTCTATATTTAACTGTCGACAAGTCACGAAAACATAAGCCTTTACAATGTCGAGCAACAGTTAAAGATAAAATATAGTTATTCTATAATCTATCATACACCTAATTAACAATAATGTCAAGTCCGCTGGGTGGTCTACACGTGAAGAATGATTTAGTAATGACAAAGCCCGCAATGCAATCATTATTGGATCATTACATGCATGGCATTAACGATATTGCGTAAGGCTTCGGTGTTTCAATTATGTAATTTGTCTAATACGTGATTCCTGTTTACTAGGTTACGTTTAGACCTGGGAATTAACTTCAATCGTGCGTGAAACACCAACAACTGACCTGCAATGGTGTCACTAATTGCAACTGTTACTTGCTCTATATACATTTAATAAACATATCAAAAGACAGGTAATGACCCCAAGATGGGTTAATGAATCCAAGCAAAGACAGTTTAGTGATGACAAATTTTAGAACCAATTACAAATCAATTAGGTAAATGTTATTCGATTCATTCAAATTTTTAATAATCTCTCCATTGAAAAGTAATCTCACTTTTAGACTTCTGACTTCACACTTTAATTGGCTCCTCATTTCATGGTTATCGAAGAATTTAACAGACCCTTGAATTCAGTCTTCTCTAAATAGACTTTCTTAAACCACATTTATGCCTTCTCGTCTCAATGAATAGCTACCCTGACATTGAGACGCTAACGAAGTGTGAAAACTGACAACTGAACAGTTGTAGGTCAGTGATTGTTTTATTTTATCCGTCACGATCATCTTGCTTCCTGAAATACTGGGGTTACGTTAAGAAAATGGGTAATAAATATCTCACGTGTGTAACTATGTAAGTACAAGTACAAGTTAACGAAAGTGGTCTTGTCTTTGTGGGCTTAGTATTGTATCAAGAGAAAGTGACGGAGAAGAGATGTCGCTGCGTAACCTCTTTTAAGACGATCTTGAACAAACGTTCAGGTAACATAGGTTTTTTTCCTAGCAGAACGACTAGCACGCAAGCTCGTTTGGTGACTTGTCGTTCCGTGCGTTTCTGCTATACTAGGCTTGTAAGAAAGATGAACATTGAGCGACAAAGCAAGTCGTGGTGTGTCATGCTAGCCATCAAGCACAGTTACAAGCACGATGGTGCGATAAGCTTTGACGCTTTGTCTTTTCTATGGAAACTCATCAACATCATTGTCAGCAGCTTGATTTCCAGTAATTGGAAATATTGGAATGTGCCTCAATTTCCGCACTAGCGGATTACCTGATTAAAATCACCACCCATGGGGACCAGCAACCCCAAGAGTGTGGGTGACCCGTTGCCACCTCTGGACTTCGGCACTCACCGTACAAAACGCAGAAGCAAGGCTAGTGGCTTGCCTTGAGGTAGCATCACAGAATACCGGAGCGAGGTAGTCCTCGCGCCGGTATTCTGTGATGCTACCTCGGTCCAGACGGACCGATCATACTGCAACTGGCTACATTATGACTCTACCACTGTAATGTCTCTTTCTAACTAAGTCACTAAGCATATGACACGTTCTTCGGTTAATTCTCGATCCCATCGAAATCCATCTCGATTGTGAAATTCCATAGAGTTACGTTCAATATTCCAAACAACCGCACTACAGAGATTGATGACATCGAGAATGGACCTAGGCTTCTCCTCAGCGCAACACACTGTGAGACACAGCATCTGGTTTTCGCTCCGCTTCTACGAGTATATAAGCTAGAAGACAATGATTAGCAGCCTTGTCAAAACTGATAATTGATCGGTAGAGTCGAAATTTACTGACCAGGTAGAACCAAGAGTGCTTGGAATGGAAAGGAAACTGGTCTCTATTTAGCAAATTCAATTCAGCCAGTACGGTATCACTCAGTGCCCATCCCATGGCCCCAGACTGGTCTATCCTACTCCGTTAAGTAATTTCAAGAAGACAAACACATGAGCCAGCTATACTAACAGATAGCATTTGTTCAAACAACACTGAAGGAATTCGGTTTAAGCGCGGTTTACACGACTGGATTCTTTTTAAATGTCTTCGCACTTTTAAAGTCCATGTTACAGATTTCCCGAAATGCCAATGCGAAGAACAGAACACCAACACCAGGCCGTTTTATATACATTTTGTACTGAGTAATTTTAAGCATCGAAGATGCGTCCTCGTTTCCCAGATGTAGCAAAAATTCAAGCGAATCCATCGCCACGTAGCAAGTCATGCATGCATTTTGCAGGGCCATTGTATTTAGGTTTCCTACGAAACGCCGGCCCAAGTTGGGTAGTAAGTACCTACATCATAAGCTACGTACGTCACTTATTTACTTGTATTAGCAAAACCTACTGCAGGTTACAGATTTGGTAAAGTCTTATCTTGGTCTTTACCGTAAAAACCACTTTACTTTCATTCCACTTCGAACGGTTTTTAACCGACTTAAAAACCGAAGGAGAAGTGGTTCTCAATTTGAGGCGAATATACTCGTATATTTTTTAATTTATTTATGTGTTCATGTTCACTGATTATCTACTCGGAGATGGTTGACTAAACCGATTTAGACAATTATATTTTCAATCGATAGGGTTTTTACTCCTAAGTTAGTTTTATTTTAATGTAAATCATAGACATGATCTGATGATGGTATTCATGACAAACTCAGAGAACTCTTCAAATATGGAAAAAAATATATGTACGAAATATTTAGTTTAATTAATTAATTATAACGTAGTTTCGTTTTTTTCTTAAACAATATTTTGAAACATGGTTCGCTTGTGCACTGTGCGCCGTAGCCTAAAATATTCATAATTTTACCCGAGTAATAACAAGTTGCACTGTCTACGTCATCTTTGATGAGGATTGTGTCCCTAGGATGATCAACAAAGTTTAATTTAAGTCTCTATGCGCTCCTTTTTTATGACACTGGTTAACTAGAGCCGCAAGGAGGGGAAATTAAACTTAGAGGATCATTTTTTGGGGCATTAGTGATTAAAAGGGTTATTATGTCTCCAGCTAGCAACATGCTATCAAGGCTCTATCATATCGCAAAAGTGCTAATTAGAAACAGACAAAATGCTCTATCCTATGAACGCTAGTGGGCTAAGCTCCCCGAACAAAGACAAAAGGTGGTACCCACATGCAATTGTTGCCATGTCGCCTTGATAGTGCCTCTCTAAGTAACAAGCAAAGCAAGGTTACGGCTTCATTAGCTATTACTGATAAATGTTTCATGACTTACCGACTGAGATGATACAAGTACATACAACAACTGTATAGCAATACGTATGATTTAAATTCGATTGTTTTTTCGGCGACTCTGAGTTCAATGGGGCCTAGTACACGGTACATACGAAAAAGCTAAATAAATTTCAATAAGACACGAATGGAGTTGGTATTTATTATGTAAAATTTCTCGTTTTTCCTATAGCTGTGAAAGTATTTAAAAACATATATTTACCTATTACTTATGTTGAAAGCGGTTTTTTCTTAGACAAACATGTTTAAGAAATGCCACGCTAAATGATTTATTTGAAAGAGTTCCTAAGATAGAGGTATTTAAAACTCCCAGACGATTAAGATCTTAAAAAAATCTGATTCCGAATCTATAACAAATAAAAAAGTCAAGTCGCCATAAGCTAACCTAAACTTGTGTTTACATACAAATGTACTTGCAGTTTTGTTGTGATAGCTAAATAATTGTTTAAATATAAGAAAACGACACAGACGGCAAAATACAAAATAACCGGATTGCAAATAAGCCGTCGAAAGATTAAAACTGCTCGGTTTTTAAAACCGGTCAAATGTGATAAAACGGAATTCGAGAAATTTTTTAATCGCCCGTTTAGGGAAATAAACATGCAAGACGAAGTGGAACATAGGATTGGGAGCATTCAGGAGCATTTAAGAATTATGAAAACAATAGCTTTTGCCGGCGACCTCGCTCGGACATTTTGTTTCTACTTTTGGGATTACTATATAAAGAAGCCTGCATCAGTCTCCTGCCTTTTAACCATCTCTGTCGCATGTGGATCCGTTGTTCCGGTTAGACGTGAAAAAAGCACACTTTCGCTCTACAAATATGTTGGGATTTTATAAAAGTAATGGTTGCTCAGGTTACCAAAACTAGATTTTAAGAGAAATATCGTTCTTACTTCCTCGTTATAATATCTTGTATTCAATTCTTCTTGCCCTCTTCCTGCCTGGAGCACCTTTCGTAGAGCTTAGTTTGTCCTGTTGCTGAACAAAAGAAACCTATTTATTTGACCCTCCCTAACCAATAGCTGGGTTGCAGACTATAGTTCGTTGAAAATCCCTTTACAAGTGATATCAAGTCTTCGACTTAACAAAACCTATTGCATTTCCTGTCAAGCGAGATGGGTAACAATGAGAAAGTAAAGAAGGAACAGATACTAAAGGAAATTAAATGACGTACTTAGCTCAAAACTTCCTGATTTTAAACATGACATTACCAAATATAGTAATAGCGAAACACAAACATGAACTCGTGGGTGGCTAGCCTTGCATTTATCACGTAGAAAGTACCCGGCACGCAGACTCGACAAAGGTTATATACATAGTTGCATAAGTAACTACAAATAGTACAGCCACAAGCGTACACTGACCTGCCAAAACAAACATAATTGCTTTACTTACATGATCAAGTGCTAAAAAATTGCAGCTAATAAAAAACACACAAAATGTAAATATGCATTTACTCTCTTTCAATGCAGACATCTAATAACAAAGAATGTGCAAGAGACAAAAAAGATTGAAGTAGCTGTGCTGAATTCGTAACAGAAGGGTTCAGAAGCAGGGAGACTAACAACCAAGCGCTCAATTCTCAAATGTCTATCGAGATTATCTCACATTCAAAATCTTTTAAAAATATAGATTATAAAGGGATATGATAGCGCTTTTTGACTTATCTCGAATGTGACTTCAGCTGCACTGATGCGAGTAATGCTATTAAGATTGTTTTTCCACCTAACCTGCGCGAGGAAATCGACCAATGAAATGGCTGTACTGTAATGGAGAATGAAGTGATCTGATTGGTAAGTAATTTTTTATCGCAGGCCGATCAGCTAAGCTAGCCGGTTTGGAGTAACAATATCGCCAGTATTAGGAAGGATGTAGATAACGATTCAAAATAGAGCAAAACGCCGTGCGTGGAAAATACCTATTGTCTTAGAGATAAGAAAGAAACGGAAGAAAAACAATTACAAACACATCAATCATACCTAAGTCATAATAGAATCAGAAGTCATATTCACAATACTCTGAACATCGTAAGTTCAAATGGGGTTACCCAACTAGCTAGAAGAAAATGTACCCCACAATCCTACAAGGAATTTAACAAAATGATTCGGTACTTTCCGGTTCAAATACGATTTCAAATTAATTGTTCCCAAGATCCGTGTTGTAATTTGATGAAGGTGAAATGTTACTATAAAACAAATGTCAGAGAAAGTAGAAAAAAACATACATATAAGTGACATGGATGTCAAAATGAAAGTCGATAGAGACGAGAACGAAGATAGCCATATCTCTAATTACAGACGCTTATAAACGATTGGCCGATTTAAAAGGCAACTAACAGGCAAAAGAAAGTCTGGTTAACGTAAGCTCAAGTGTTTCCTTATGAATTGAAAATAAAACAGCCGTTTAGAAAACCGGGACATTAATGCAAAAAAACAACCAACGAGACAAGTGGTCCACCAGACGAAATGAAAGTACCCGGATTAGACCTTATAAACTTTAACCTTTTTGAGGGTGCTCTGAAGTTAACAAATAGGCTCATACTCAACTTATTCCTCTTCTGCTCTGAGCAAGACTCATAAAACGACCATCATTGAATAAAGTCCGCTACTGCTACTACCTTGATTGATGTAAAATAAACATTGCACGTTAACAATACTCGGATTTAAACCCGCTAGTTAACCTATTGTAAGCTGTTTATATAAGATTAGTCTTTTGGGAAATCGGGTTCAAAGTTTATTTTCTATTAGGAGGTCGTTTATCCTATCCATCGGGCCAGTAAACCTTAAACCTGTTCGTGTACCTTCAGGTTCTTCGTATAAACATGTAAACAAATGGATTATTAACTCGACCATAGATTGTTTAGTGATGATAATGACAAATTCCAAAACCAATTAAATATTAATTAGG
The DNA here is from genome assembly GCA_963691745.1 of Ditula angustiorana. Lineage (NCBI taxonomy): Eukaryota > Metazoa > Arthropoda > Insecta > Lepidoptera > Tortricidae > Ditula > Ditula angustiorana. The sequence continues at coordinate 6,693,448 of OY829479.1, forward strand.
AGTAAGTAAATGAAGTTATTCGATTTAATGAGTTTCATTTTTTAACATTTTTTTCCCTTTGGCTTTACCTTCCATTTCGACTTAGATTTGAAACGTCTGTCTTCCACCATGGACTAATTTCATAAACGTGACCGGCGACAGGTGACCGTGACCATTCGCCGTACATTACTGTGTAGTGTGTTGACAAGTAACGCTAAAGACTTACAGTCTTAACATCATTGTCAGGGAGGTTCCACTCCGCAATGTAAGTGCGCTCGCCGCATGTCCTATGGCATAGGTTAATCGCAGTAGGTTGCCGGCTTGCCGCGCGCGCGCCCGCTCACTCTGTGTCGCGCGTTGATAGTATTAACAGTAAGCAGCCCAACCCTAGCGGTGCGCCAGGGCATTGCGGGTGGAAGGCGGGCGCGGGCAGCGCCTTTCTTTTGACACATGCCGCCTGGCGAATGTTTATGAAGTAATACGAACTTTATGTGCCTAATTATAAAGTTGGATTTTGTTTAATGGTGGTCGAAAAAGAGAAGTTTCTGTACGTTAGTACTATTATTTCTTTTGTGTCATTGTGGGCAAGCAGTGTATACCGAGTTGTCATTTTCACCTGTCGCCTTTATGAAATTGGGCCCATGTCTCTTTCTTTACGAAGGTTGTCTGGAAACACAGAACAGAACAACCCTCTATGTACTTACTCTTAAGCCTGGAAAAGACCTATGAGCGATGAGCGAAAAGCGAAGCGAAAGAGCGATAAGACCGTCTGTTGAATCCCTCGTAAAATTTACCAGTCTGTGTTTATTTTTGTATCAATCAATAGTGTTTGTTGTTGTTGTTATATGTTATTTAGTTTTGCGAATATTGATAAAAAGGGATTAGACCAGGTTCCTAGTTCCATTGTGATTACTTTGTGTATTTTCATAAAATCAGTTGGAACAAGCTAAGCTCTAGTTTCGTCTTAGGCTCTGCCTGTCCCTCTTGACATATTGTATGTTCTAAATACCAACCAAAGTTACAAAGTAGATTTAATCTAAATAAGGATTGATAACTGTTAAACCAACCTTTTCATTTTAATTAGTTTAATCACGCTTTTAACAACCCATGGTCTATTAGCATGGATATTTGTCACCAATAAGGTAGGTGATAATTTGCTGCAGTAATTAACGGGAATGAATATGGACCAACCAGATTAAATCATGCTGTGCCAACGTAATGTGACCCCAGATTAACATATTGCATGATCTAGATAAGTGTTAATTATCGTGGTGAATATTGTAGTTAATTTATTTAAAACCCGTTCGTAAACATTTTGTTGTGTTTCTAGTCACTGTACAGTTCTGTTGTCATTTACGGTACGGTATGCATAATTACAAACATATTTGTATTAGTTGTTATTGCAAAATCATAGTTATAGCAACTGCTGAAGCAGCAGAACACTCCAAAAAGTCAAAAAGATGACACTCTCTTGAGAATTGAGCCATTTTATATACGAGTATCTGCTACGTCCTACATATTGAAACATTACAAGACCAGAGCAAGCTCTCTTTTGATTTTGCATAATAATTAAAATCTTGTAATTTGTCAATGCAATAATAGCGAACTCATCCATTATGATTAATCTCACATGTAAGAAGCTATGAAGCTTTAATTAATCACTCCGTTAACTCTTCATTAACTTTCAATGCAAAAGTAAAGAGCATAAACATAATAATATCATTGATGATAGATAGATACATGATATACAAGATATCATATAGACAACAAGTATCGATTATAAACTAGACACAATAATAACCCGTTTTGTTGTTAGAACAAGGACGCTAATTCCATGAAAGCACGTGCAAAGGAACTGTCGGCGTTAGTATGCGGCTCGATTTGTAGGAAATAACGGAACAGTTGTCACTCAAGTAACCTACGCTTATAGCCATGGTTTGGTTATGTTCTGTGATTCAGAGACTTGTTTTTTTCAAATTTACGATTGGGAACACGGATATTCACCGATGAAAGATGAAGTCGAAGAGTCTGTGAAGTTGCCGCAACAGTGTGATGGCGTCGTGTCATAATGCTACGCTTCCGGCCGAAGGATGTCGTGTTCCAGCGGTTTCGACATCTGAAGTGACGACGCATTGGGGCCACGCCTTTTTGTCACCCAATCAGATTTATATGCAATAAATATGTATGTTAGTCTTTAAGGCATTTATCTATGGGTTATGCAGCCTGAGAATAAACGCAATCATCAATTTCACTGGCGGATGTCTTAGAACATTTCGTAGGTATCTATGCAGGCTCTGATGTGGGCATGTGTCCGACCAGCTCTGCCAAAAGAGAGAATCCAAATTTCTTCGATGTCCGTTAATATTAACATGCTATTGTTTACACGCGTGATCGGCGTGATACATCGCCTGACTCACCTCTCAACTCTCATCTAGAAATGGCAGCACGTTTTCTTCACGTTCGTCTTGATGCATTTGCGCGATTAATACAGAATATGTAATGTGCACAATCAACAAAATGGAACCCTGAGCGCCATGGAACCGTGTCATATTCACATATAAGTAAATTTGACTTATAACATCGCTTTAACATAATTCCATGAACGGTCATTTTGTCGATTGTACGTGTACATATTAGGTTCCAAAAAGATTAACTGGACTTTGAGAGAGGCAAAAAATGAAACTTGTGAGGTCGCATTCGCAGAGAGCCGCGGTTTTAAACCAAGCAAGGATCAAAAGTTTATTAGAATGATCATCCATCTTGAATAGTCATGACGCTGCAATGCAATTTAAAAAATATTGTCGACAGAACAATATTTTCTCGTGGTGTCTAATGGCTATTGACACGGTGCGCTAAAAACAGTTTTTGCGGTTATGATAGTGTGCCAAATTTTCCGATATTGTAGACGTACGTGATTGTCGGTGATCGCGACCTCATCGCAGATTCAGGGCACAGGCCATGCCTCGGGCCATCGGAGTACTTACGACGGATATTGCGTTGGTTTGGTTGTATGAGTTTTTAGCTTACGAAGAAGCGGCGACGGTATCGTATGTGCTTCAGTCAAGATGTAGCTAAGACATTTTGTGTGGGTTTTGTTTGCTACGTTTTCAACTTCTTGTATCGTCTTGAGTTCTTAAATATCTACCTTATTTGAAACATTGAGATGTACAGCGCAGAGATGTATAAATAAAATGCTAAGATTGGGCGACTATTCTTTTAACCTACTTATAATTGCAAGGCGAACTTACTAGCTGTAGATAGACACTCTCTATCACTTAACAAACAACTTTTATATCGAGCGGTTTGTATTTCATTCATTCATTTCAAGTGGAAGCCTAAAAAGTGGTAAGAAAATCATCATAACATAACGCTTTGTGTTACCACCATGATTTCTGAGTTCTTTTGTAGCTCAGGAAATTAAATTTAATAATTGTGTAAACGATCTCCCTGGCTGGTGTTAATGCGGTGTTTTTACGTTACGCAATTCACCTTCACACGTTAAACATAATTAAAGTTAATCTTGGAATTACTATTATTAGTAAGAATTTTTATAGTCAGGGTTTAACTCGGACGGTACGCGTATCTCTCTGGTCTTGTCTGAGAGCTGACTCTCAGTCAAACTCTATGTTAAATCTAGTTACACTAAAAAATGCTTTGTTGTTGTTACAATAAATAGTTAAGTTGGTTCAATCAAATGTAAGGCATATTAAACTAGGTTTTCCCTGCGATTCTAATCGCGTATCTTTTTATCCGCCTTAATGGTAGAATTTTTAAAAACACTTTCGTAGTGACCCTACACCCTCTAAGGAACATATGATCCAAATTTAAAGAGACATCACGGAATTTAAGCTGTGTCTTGTCTGTTAGTCAATCACGAAAGCCTATGAGCTAGATTGTATAGATAACACGACATCACTTTTGGACTTAAAAAACTATTTGTCTAATGTAGTTACTTGTATGATAATTAGGATAGTCCGTAAAGGCAGAATCACAAAACTACGACGATCTTATCGCAAAAATGTGCGTTCGCTAGACGCAACGCAAAAAATTGCGGCGTGATTGCCATCGCAAGTTTTTGCGATTTCATACAAAACGTAACACCTTATTACCAGAGAAAAATGTCATCGCAACGATCCGCTTCGCATTACGATGTTAGGCGTACCGAATTCGCATGGCATCGCATTCTCATTTTTAATTTCCACCTTCAGGTTCGAATTTCTACCGCAGCAAGTAAACTTTCCAACCGTTACTATAAAACGGATTATATCGCAATCCATATAAGCATGAGACAGTAATAACTTGGCAAGTAAAGGAAGGGAGCGAGCGGCGGCGGGTGCAATGTCCTGCCATGTACTGGGCTGCATACTTAATAAGAGTGCGAGCCCCTACTAGGGTTACCAGATGCAAAACTAAAGTCCAGACAAAGAAACAGATTTGCAGAAAAGGATCCTGAAATTTTGCCATAACTAAACCTATAACGAAGGATGGTGGCACAACGCCGCCTTATTCCTGCTGCAGTAGGCATAGTCTGCATATCGAAATTTTAAGTAATTAATAGATTCAGGCAAACCGCAAAGTAACGATTTTGCGGAGGTCCAGACATCGCACCCTTAGAATTAAAGCGACTCAATTCTGAATATGATATTTCCCAAAATTAAACCCTGGTGATAGTAATTAAGGTGATATTTTGGGACGTGTATTATTCAGAAACGGGTCACTTTAATTCTAAGCGTGCGACATATCCACAAATTGGAACAAATTACGTTGCTATTTCGCGAAACCAATGCTGTGTACTCACGTGCAAAACAGCTGCGTCTTAGCGATATATTACATAGTTGTTAAGAGGAGTATATCCAGCCTTAAAAACACTCTCCATACAAACGACGATAACGTTTCCACCCTCTATCTAAACCTTAACTGATTGCAATGATTTTTTGGTATGTTGTCATTATGCCTTAGAAGTAGGTTTGTATGTGTTGATTATTTTATTATTCTTTGTAGCGCTAAGTACAGACAATAGTCTTAATAAAATGGATGTATGAAACTTGCATTTCCAATGACGTTTTAAAACGTGATATGCCAGGACAAATTCTGACGTCTCGTAATCCTAGCCCCTACTAGGTACAGTGGAGGAATGTTTGTCACTTTTGCACCCTACTGCAATGTAATACGGTGCAAATGACAAACCTGTAGATTCCTCGACCTTATATTGATCGAGAAAAAGTTCCCTGTCTTGTCTTTGATTCTACTGAACTGATTGCGGAGGTCATTAACGCTAATGTGAAAGCAATGATGTCATCTGTCTAGGTCTAAGGTTTTTTGAAATGATTTCCCTAATTCTAAAGTCTTAGCTGAGGAAGTTCCCAGTACTTAGAAAAGGTTTACTATTACAAGTTGGAAATTCCATCCAGAATCCAAAAATCTATTTGGTCGTAAGATCACGACTTTGTTCTCATCACTATCACATTTTCATCTATCATCAGATCACATTCCTGGATAAATTATTAAGTAAGGTCACAGTCTCAGTCTTTTACAGTGACCCAGTAATTGAAGAAAAGATACGAAAACAAATGTGTTAAACAAGAGAGATAATGATGTCAACCACAGTGGCCTTAACATAACTTGGCCACAAGTTTAGTTTATCTGAGTTTATCTCCATGTGCATCCCTTTCTTACGACATTAGTTCAGACAGAGACGCAGGGAGGGTTAAATTAAACTAGGGCGGGTCATGCTAGGACCACTTACAGGTACGGTTACCCAAGTCAAATACCCGAATGCTAAAAATAAATCATTTTCTATCAACATCACATGTCACAAGATCAAGACGATTAGTAAAACGTATAAGATCTAAGAAATCGCTGACTACTATAACAAGGTCCTAAGTTTTAGTTTCAGTGTGTTCAAAAAATATCCTTACTAAGAAATGCATAAGGTTTAATTCAGTTATTCTAAAAACTGAGCATAGTGAAATAGTGAGCCGCAGTAATCCTGCGCAGCCACTACAACAACGGAGGCATTGACTCGACCACCCTGTCACAAGTAACTAGGGATGGGCAAGTGGGTAAAAATATCGATACACAAATAAAATAATAAATATTGTCGATCTTTTCGAGTTAAATATGGACATATTGATACATCACTCCATATTTCCAATACCCAGAAGTTTTATAAAAAGAGATCAAGATTACAAAAATATCAACTAATACTAACATGAAATTATCATATTTGTAGTTGTTATTAAAAAGGAAACTAAAATTAAACATCAATACTCTGTTCTCTTTGAAATATCGAAAATATAATAATACTCGTACCGATCTATCGATACCTTAAACTTCCTTAATTCAAGTTTAAGGTTGCGATATATCGATACTTTTACCCTACTGTCGTCAGAAGGGAGGCTAAATAAGTCAGAGTAAAACATATAAAAGGCATGCTATATATATATTAGGTAAAATACGGAATGAAAGTTTGTTTAGCAACTCCTTAAATCTTGGAGCTGCCATACACATACGACTCAAATAATGGAAACAGCATATTTTTATCTCAACGGGCATGAATGTTTGCTTGTTTGCGCGCATGCTCCCTTGCTTGAAACGTTTATGCTCCATGCTTGCTACGCCGCGGGAAAAGCTAGTTTGGATATTTATCGATATTTGTGCCCAAGCCTATAACCACAACTAACTCGTTATACCTTGTTTGGCAAAGAATGTGCGTCAGTATTCACTATGTAACAGATGAGCGCAACTAATTAACGATCAGGATTTTCTTTTTCTATCTTAGAAGGGGAAAACGAGCAAGTGGACTGCGTGACGAGTCAGCAATACCATCGTCTACATTTAAGTAGATACTGGTATCAGAAGAATCGCAGGCAATTTACCTGTTGCCGATTTCTAAGAAAAGAATATGCTCGTTTTTATTTAAAGTCTTAAAATAATGTTGTTTGCGCAATTTTTTGAGTTTTTTATCGCACGTCAGGAAGCTGTTTATTGCATCACCTAAAGTGTTGGAAGAAAGTATAGTTCAAATCATAACTTAGCTAGATGAAAGCGGAAGATTAGTATTTGTGACATCTGATCTACGACAAACACAGTAATGTCGAATCTTATTTTGAGTATGTCTATCTTAAGCCAAAAACACAAAAATATTTCTAAACAATTTTTGTGTAGAGGTTAATGTTTATTTAATGCGAATACTAGAACATTCCCAGCAGATCAAGCTGAAGTTGTCAAAAACTCCTTATTAAAGATGACAATAATCATACATATTAATCACGATTAATAAGTCACTTAAGTCGATGGGAAAAGCAATTAGTGAATTGAGTGATGACAATTCTTAAAACTATCAAAGATACAATCCAAAAGGTTTAAAATACCCACTGATACGTACGCTGATTTTCGTGCCGGGAAAGCGCAGACGTAAATGTTCAAAAGATAATCTCTATTGATCAATCTTATCTTCGTTTCTTTAGCTTAGCAATTGTTAAACTAAAGCTTGACTTCCGTGGGTCGCGGCCGATGCGTCAGTCGCGCGCGGCTCTTGCGGAGGTTAGACTTTCGTGGGTCGCGGCCGATACGACAGTCGCGCGCGGCCGCTAGCACGCCATATTGATGTTAGTGTCCGTCCAGTGCAGTTGTGTGTGATTTCTGATCTCTGATGGCTTCTAAAAAAGATATTTTGCTAGCAATGCTAGAAGAAGAAGAGGAAAACTATTTGCTATTGCTATATTTTTACAAGCAAAGGAGTTCAATTGATCCAATTTTCAGAAATAGAGTTGATGAAGGATTTTAACGTATTTAATAGAAATACGCTTAAAATCTGATGGAGAGAAATTCCGGAAGTTTTATCGATTGAATAAAAGGCAATTTAATTTTGTCTTGAAATGAAACCGAAGACATGTAGACAACCTGCGCAACGAAATTAATAAGAATGTCTTCTTCTTTCATAGATTAGAATAGATATTTTTATTTCTTATTGAAAATTGCATTACATTTTATGTCAAAATATATGGAATTCACCAAAAGATCGTCAAAATAATGAAAAGAACAATAACAATAATAATAAACTATAAACAAATTAGAAAAAAATAAAAATATAAAAGTAAAAGTCTCGAAATAAGCCTAGAGAATGTCAAGTACAGACGTCAAGATTAAATAATAACAAAAAACATTCAAAATGCTACAATATTTGCCATTTTTTACCGCGCGTCACGCGTCAGTAGAAGACCAACCAAACACGGCCGCGCGCGGCTCGCGACTGTCGCAACTGACGCGAGCCGCGCGCGGCTCGAGCCGCTAGCCACGAATGGGCCGCCATATAGTTTCATAGTAACTACTACTGACGCGAGGCCGGGCGACGGTCGCCGAGCGACGGCCGCGCGCGACTGACGCATCGGCCGCTAGCCACGAAAGTCTAGCTTAAGAGCTAAAAGCTAAAGTCACGAGTAAGATGCGCAAAGTATACCGGCAAGAAATTCAGTCTGCTGATTATGTCATGTAGAGAATTCCCACGACCGATTAGTGCGAGGTTAAAATTGAACAATGATTTAACGATCGATTGTTTACGAACTTTAGTTTGACATTATTGTCAGCGTGCATGAAGTATGACGCCATGACGCGTGCATTTGATATAGTAATGTGTACCGAAAAGCAAAGTACGAAATAGGAACTACGAATGAAAGACGTCCCCGTAAGGGTAGAAGTTTTAAACCGAACTCAAGCTCGAGTTTCATTAAGGTATATTTTCAAAATGTAGACCTTTGCTGATTTGAAGATGCGCCATACAAATTACATCAATGTTGACCACATTGGTGTAATTTGTATGGCGCATCTTTTGTTCACTAAATGTTGGTAGCGATGATAGATGGTAAGCGCATCTGCAAAAATGTGTCTTCTTTAAGCGTGTACCGGCAGGAACACTTTTAAATTATCACCGTTTCCATGTTTTTTTTTTTACCAAAAGAGTGCCATACAAATTACATCAAAGGTCTGGAGTTTGAAAATATACCCCATACTAACATAATATAGAACTGGAGCTTGAGATGGGTTTAGACCGACTGAGGGAAACCGAATGTGGTAAACCCACGGAATCATTAAAATAACGCACAAGATTTGGTTACAGTTTGTACAACTGTAGATGAAAACTTTTCAAAGAGTGACAATTATGTCAAATTTTAGCGCCTGTGGCTCTAACATGAGTGACCAAGTTTGCCTTTAACCAAGTTTACCAAAATTCCCTTTTTTGTGACACTAGCTTGTTATTGTATTTATCCTGATGTCAGTCAAGTTAGAGTCGGAGCAATCTTCTTCTACTTAATAATTATATGGTGGTTTGATATGGATTTCACTATCATTAAGAGATTTTTTTACGGAAGGTTTTTATGAACAATCACGTCCTAATTGTACCCCTACGGACCCGGGTCGGGTCGTGCTTAACAAACGGCGATCTCAGGACGAATAGAAGATCCCTAAAGAAGCCTATCCATATCCAAAATAACATAAAGTATCGTGTAACATTAATTACGAATGTTGCATAAATCGTGTAAGACGCACATTGCAGAATTCCAAGTACATTGCACCACGAAAACAGAAACAGATGAAAGAGCACTTTTTGAAAGTGTAACGTTCTCATGCAGTGCAGGTGTTTAATTTAAAGAATATTAAAAGGTTAGTAAAAGGACACGAATCCAACGCAAGCGCACTTACGAAATAAATACAGTTACACCTTGTAAATATGCATCACACAATATACCTACTTAGAGATGAATACTTTACCTTTTTTCACGAACTTCCTTCAGAGTTCAGATCTACTTTAAATTATAGATACCAAACTATTTTGAAAATTAAGTTAAAGGCTCTATAACGTTTAAGAAGACATACAGGGCATCAGTGTATATTTTTTTTATTTCAGATAATCATGTAGTCGTCCAAGAAATTGCTTGACCACTTTTCGACCGTATTACAAAGGCATAGGGTTGAAAAGTGGTCAAGCAATTACTTGGTCGACTATGCAATCGGGGAAACACATGCGAAGCTTGCTATGCTTCCGCGGAAGTAGCTTGCTTCTACGAAATGTGACATAAGTATGCTAATACTAGTATAAAAGTGTCAAAAGAACAGGCGTATATTTACTAGCAATGATTGTACAAGAGATCACCCAGTTTAGTTATAAGTCTACCAATTTAGTTATTTTTTGCACTGAATAAAGTCCGCGATAGTAAATAAAGTATCAAAAAAGTATTAACGCTATAAAACCACTTAGCCCGTCTGATATTTTTAACTCGCAAACAATAAATTGTGCAAGGCCCAGATAATCATCAAGCGGGATTATCGCTTTCGAAATGTTTTACCGAAAACAGCGCACGATTCACGATTTGCAACATTTTCATGGTTGTTTTATGAACTGTGTGAACTTTTAAGACTTATCGAGTTGTGTTAAGTAATTCTCACATAACTCTAAGAGTGAAAAAAGGACAAAAATTACAAGTTACACACAAACTTCAAAAACCCTGAGAGAATGTTCTTAACTCGACGAGTAGACCACAATGACCTAACTGAAGTATAGGCGCCAATCGACTCCTTTTTTATGAATAAATATAAATCAATAGTATCCAAATATGCAACACGCTTATTACAAGCTCCACTTTAAAATCAACATCTAAGATTCCAATGGTATCTAAGTATAATAGAGACGGTATTATTCGAGACGTGCTAGAGCGATAAGTCGACAGTGGAAATCTCAAATGTTGTAAGGGACATTAAAAGACTTATCCCTTACGACATTTGAGATTTCCACTGTCGAAGTGTGCTAACATTGCCAACGGTCTGCGCTGCGCCGATTGTAGCTGCAGATTTCATACTCGGCGCCAGGGTGCTAGGTCTCATTTTGCGCCTTGAGTTAATATGGGAGCCAGGTGGATTCATGCCAACGATTAGGGCATAGGGCGCCCTCTTAGGACCTGGCGCCCCGGCCCAGTGCACCACTTGCAACTTGTACCGTTAACAGTGCCGCCTCTGACAACGACACTACGAGAGGTAAGTCAGATAAGTGGTTCTAAATGATACTTACTAGTAATACATGTATGACATGACAGCCGGACTTTTTTTTTAGAATTGATTCGCGATGGTTTTTGTACGTTCGTTTTATTTTTAACAATAACTTTAGTAGAGAATCATATTATGTACTCATAACTTAAAGATACCGAAAAATTGTGGTAAGATAAAGATTTGGTAAAATGTAATGGTCCCTTGTCTTTAAAAGATTAAAGTATTATGTGTAAAAGAGCGATACAACAAGGAAAGCAATATCGTTAGCATATCGCTTTAGCTCGTCCCGGATAGAGGCTCAGATATGCGCCGTCTCGCCGAGAAGTGTATGACTAATTCTTGCGGTTGACAATGACACGTCATCCGATACCTAACTGTATGATACCAATAACCAAACAACTCCGACTTCAAATATTTTTTTCGCGGAAAGTTTTTTTTTAAGAATTTCAATTCTATAAGGATGAAGTGATCTTGTCTTTTAGGGAGATATCGCTAAATGACAACAACTGAATACAATTTAGGAAAGCAAACGAGCAAGTGGGTCACCTGATGGTAAGTAATCACCACCGCCCATAGACACCCGCAACACCAGATGCAGATGCTTTGCCAACCCAGAGAGCTAAGATGGACAGCCGGAGTAATTACTGGCACAAGAGGTATTTCATCTTACCCCCTCTGGGTTGGCAGCGCATCTGCAATCTCTTTGGTGTTACGGGTGTCTGTCTATAGGCGGTGGTGATCACTTACCATCAGGTAACCCACTTGCTTGTTTGCCTTCCTATTCATAAAAAAAAAATGGAATACCTCTTGAGCCAGTAAATTCCCTATAAAGTGAAGATATTTATAAAATTACTCAAATTTTAATCAAACAATTTCACTTAGTATTATTGATAATGCACAGGCAGCTTGCAGCTGGTGCGTGCATATCATTTTCCACATGTGTTATTGATTGGTTTAATTTAATTTATTTATTTAAGTGTTATCTTGTCTATTTTAAAAAGAGTTGTCATTGAGTTGTTTACATTGAAGGAGTTTTTTTCCGAAACCCGACTGCCGCCACAAGTGTTGAGTGGCCAGCGTGACTGTCAAAGATGTTTTACTCTATTTTTGAAAATACCTTTTATTTAGATTTAAAAAAAAACAGGCAAAGTACAGCTAAACCAATCCTATCTTAGGTTATGAATGAATTACTAGCTTTTATCTACACATATATCATAAATGCTCTATAATGCGCTCAGAAACCGTAGGCAATGACCAGCATTAAAACAACCAATATTATTATGAGAATTTTTCTAATTTGTTTCTATATTTGTTCAAATTCATTTTTTATTACATTATTTTAATGTGTACAGTCTATAGATATTTAATAGGTACCTAGCACTAGTAGCTAGTAACAATGCAGGTCATAGCCCTATGGCTTCTAAACCCATCATAGAGTACTTATGATATGTGTGTAGATAAAGTAATGTATGCAACTGTACATAATTAGGTCTTAAAACACTCGTGTGATACTATTATGAAACTCCCTGACGCTCGTTTCATAAAACCACACTCGTGTTTTAAGACTCCTCATTTTGCAACAGTTGTATAAAATACTATTATTTCGAACTTAGTTCATATTTTGTTAGTAACATTATTTATTGACTTATTCATAGTTCATTAGTTCTATCCTAAGTTGTTTTCATACATGCTAAAACACCTTCTTGTTGACAGGCCAATACTCTTGGTTAACGGTACAATCCGCTTACAATATGAACATTTTAGACACCGGTCCATACTGTAATAAAACGTAGAGATAATATTTATATTCTAGAATCTTAACTGTTTTAGCTGTCGGTACCAAATTTGGCAATAGAAAACAGTTAAGTGAGGCTTCAACCAGAGATGCGAGGAAGACGAATGGCGAGCTAGGAAGAAAAATAGAGCCAATAACATACATGTATGACATACACTCAACGTCAACTGTACATACATGTATGTACAGTTGACGTTAAAAAAGATGTCAACTACTGGTAAGGGGTCGTTCATTAATCATGTGATGTTTTTTAGCTTTTTCTTTCCCCACTCTTGGTGATACGTGGTAAGGTTTATGACTAATCCCCCGAACCTAAATCACGTGTATTTTTTTAGTACAAAGTATCTTAAAATGTTCCGTTCACATACCACTATTTGGTTTAAAAATCGCGCGTTCAACGAAAATAAATTTTAATACACATGATGTCCCACTACACCCATTTCGCCCCTTGTGATATTTCGTGTGTTTTACCGAACCCCCTCCCCTCCTTTCGAACCTCACCTGATTATATGATGGACGATCCCTAAAGACAATTTCCTACGCCGAACGTCGAGATAAATAAATAAACAGTTTATTATCGCGTTTAAGTCCCGATAAACGTAATAAGTAATTTCCTACGCGTTTCAAACACTGGTAACTAGTAATTACATTAAATGTACATAATGAAAAATAC